>JANRFK010004149.1:127650730-127664840 GCA_030068395.1 Apalone spinifera | reverse complement strand
TGGCCTCCTTTGCATGCCTTTTCTGGCAAAGGGGGCCAGTCTAGACGTAGCCTTTGGGTAAAATGCATCATGTCATTTTTTAAGTTACAACCTGAAGCATGTGCATAATCTATTTCTGTGCATGTATCATTCTTGTATGAGAAGTTAGAAAAATGAAGTGTGGATCTGTTTAGAATTCTAGATGTCCTAATGAGGGCTATTCGTAATACTAGGGGGACATAATGACTCAAGGCAATCATCTGTAAATGGGTTTGTTTTCCATTTAAGACCAACCTGTGGGGTGTCCTACAAAGACATGTGGCCAGGCCACCTGATGCTGGAATCTATTTTGGATCTTGTACTTTTACACTAAAGGTGAGAAAAGTTTGAACTGAACACGAAGAATTCCCATGTTGGGCAAAAGGGATATAAAGGTGGGAAACCAAACAACAGAGCTACATCTACACTGCAGGCTTCTTGCGCAAGAATGTCTGTTCTTGCACAAAAACTTGTGGAGCGTCTACACTGCACGTGCGTTCTTGTTCAAGTACATTTACAGAAAAGCTTCGGAACAGAGGGCTTCTTGCGCAAGAGTTATTCCTCTCCCCATGAGGAATAAGCCCTCTTGTGCAAAAAGGCTAGTGTGGACGGGCAACAGGGGTTGCTTGTGCAAGAAACCCCTATGGCTAAAATGGCCATCAGAGCTTTCTTGTGCAAGAGAGCATCCACACCGCCATGAACACTTGTGCAAAAGCACATCTCTAGCACAAAAGCACATGGCAGTGTGGACACGCTCTTGCACAAAACCTTTTGTGCAAGAACTCTTGCGCAAAACAGTTCTTGCTCAAGAAGCCTGCGGTATAGACTTAGCCTTCAAGTAGTGGCCAAATGCCAGGAGATCGCCTTACTACCCAAAATGCCTGCTGGAAACTCCTCTGACTGAACACGGGGAAGGATTGGGCCCAAGCAAGGAGGCTGCCTAACTTATGAAAGAGAGGAGTAGAGCAACTGTTAGGGTAAGACTTTGTATTTAAGCTTCTTAGTGTATTAGGATTAGCTGGTGTGTTTTGTTTATTTTGGTGTAGTAATTTACTTTGCAATCACTTAAATCCTACTGTTTCTACTTCATAAACACACCTTTGTTTATTATTAAGCCCAGTGTTAATAATTGTTAACTGGGAGGGGTGCAACCATTGTGTAGCACTCTCTTTCACTGATCAAGAGGGCTGACTTTACAAGCTTTCTCTGAGTAAAACTTTTATGCAGCGCAAGAGGGATTTATTTGGGGGTTTGATCCTCTTTGGGGCCGTGTTTCTGGGTGCTGTTGATGTCTTTAGAATTGAGCCCTCCCAGAACTGCACTGGACAAGCATCTGTATGGCTCTGATGGGGGGGCTGTTACCCCAATTCTGTGCCTTGGCTGGGGGAGACCAGAACTTCTGGCCCAGCAGGATCGGGTGGTGGGACACCCCAGCAGGCAAGTAGGTAGGCTAAATGCATGACCAACATACTGGGTGACAGCCCCAGGGTGACTTCTGTAATCGAACCTGTCATGCATCCCTATTTGCTGTATCATTCAGTGTAATAATCTAGGGTTTTTTTAGCTCTTTTCTTCTCTGGCTGGATTTGCCTCAAACTCCCCTCCACCCCATTAGCAAGTGTTGATCCTTTTGGGGAAAGTTAAGTGGATCCTGCCAATATCCTAGGGAGTTGTTATGCCACCTGGAGATAAAACAGGTGGGAATGAGTGTCTGAGGTTATATAGGGTATATGGTAAGGGCCAAGTAGTTCTGCAGGAGGAATCTTAGGAGCAGCCACGCTGAAGGAGAAGGGTTGAGTTGCACTTTGTCACCTGACTATTGGATTTCTGTGTTAATAAAGCCATGCCCTGGGTGGGACAAAGGTAAATGTGAACTTTACACTGGAACAGGGGAAGCCTGTCAATACAGGCGAACTAGGCGGTTGCCTAGGGAGCCAAGATAAATGGCTGTTGAGGGCTTTGGAGGTAGGGGTGCCGATCGCGCGTTTTGCCTAGGGTGCCAGTTGCCAGCAGCTCGTCTAGTGCTGCTCCTGACTGGGTACAGGCTGAGCTTTATACAGCAGATTGGGAAAGACAGTTTACTTTTCCTTTGCCAATAAAACATGATCACTCGCAGCTCAGACATGTGTTAAAATGCAAATGAAGGCTAATCGATCAAGAGGAGTGGCAAGCACTTAAGAAAGATACCAGATTAAGGGCCCTGGAGACAAATCCACCCTCCCCTCCCCATCTACAAAGCATCCGAAATATGTCGATAGCATTTCTCCTTGCTTCCCTGTCAACACACTGCCATGTGCACAAAGCATCTGGTCAGAGACTAGCTCAGTCTTCTTCCCATTTGATTCTTGGCTTCTCTGCTGCTGTGGAAATATCTGGCAGCTAATTGAGGACATGGGCATGCCTTTTTACTAGCCGTGTTCTTTCACTCTTGGGGGGATTGATAGGAACAATTAAACACAACCCTGCACCCCTGCAGTCAAGGAGAGAAGGATCCCGCACAGATGCTTCAGGGAAAACTGTGGCTCTACTGTGCCCACGCTTGAATAGAGAGGATGGCACTAGACATCATTCCCATAGGCCTGTGATTGACTAAGGCAGGCTCCAACACAAAGAGGGAACGCAGGATCCAGTAATAGGATGCAGTGGGCACCTCTCCAAGCCAGCCCCACTCTGCACTGAGCCACTTTGTACCCACCCTTCCCTGGTGCATTTAGGAATCCATTCCTGGGACAGCGGCTGCTAGTTTCCACCAGTCTTCCCATGCCAAAAGTAGCCAATGGTGCCTAGAGTAACCCACTGGTGAGTGGGTGTTTACAAGTCCCTTCCCCCAGACCTAATCTGTAGCACATGGGGGGGAACCTTAAGCTCGGAGGCTGCATGTGGCCCCTGGCTTGCCTGGATCCAGCCCCTGAGAGTTGAGGCTTTACCTCAACATTGGAGAAACTGTGCTGGTGCACCATCCCTCCTTCTCCTCCCCGCCCCCCGCAGAGCTAGTGCACACAAAAATCTACTTGCCTGGGCCCCCTGGGGCTCTGGTATGTGAGGGGAATGTGGGGAGTGTCTTTCTCCTTTTCAGTCGGGGCCACGTCAGGGAAGGGTTTGGTTTGGTGTTTTCTGCGGGTCAGCGGTCCACAACCCTAAAAAGGTTCCCCACTCTGCTGTACAGGGTGTGGCTATGTGACAGCCACAAAGCCTCAGCTCATAAGCTCAAGTTGTACCAGCGCATGGTGTCAGCCCTTGAGGTCCTCAGTTCATTTCCCACATCAGGGCCAGGATGCCAGCTGTGATGCTTGCCCCTGTCCCTGAGCTACAGAAGGAAACCACCCCCTTACACATCTCTACGGGGCATGGCATGACCCAGCCCTTAATCAATAAACAAACATCAGTGTTGCTCCTGCATGTAACAAGGTCAGCGGACATTTGCCACTGTAGAATCAGGCCAGGCCCTGCCCCTTCCACCCTCTTCCGGGGGCCTGGAGACAGCCCCCTCCACACATTGCCCCGGGGCCTACAGGTCAGCCCCATTGGATCAGGCCCAATCACTGAGCCAGTAACTAGACCTAGCAATTAATGGGGACAGGGTGGGTTCTCTTGCCAATCGATTGAAACCAAAAGCCCAGCGTAAAACAATTAAATAGAATTATGATGATAAAATTATGACCAAATTGTTATCTCTTACTTGCAGGGGGCTCAGCAGTGTACAGAATATCAATTTCAGCAATATGAAGTAATAATAACTATTACACACAGGGCTGCTGAGAGGGAGGGCAACAGGGGGGCGGGCAGTTGCTCTGGGCTCCGGCGGAGCCTCACGCAGCATTGTCTGGACGGCACCGAGGGCTGGCTGCGGGAGGCACAGCATGTCTGGATAGCCCTGTGGGCTGGTTGCCTCTGCCCTGCCCATTCCACCCAAGGCCCCTCCCTTTCCAGGGACCCAGAGCCAAAGCTCCTCCCCAGCCACTGCCCAGGACCTGGCAAAGCCTGTCACCAGCCCGGATTACACATTTTTATTTGAAAAGACCCCCGTATCAAAAGGCAAATACATAACGAGGAAGAAATCTGAAAGAAACTTAGGCTATACAGCCTAATACGTAAACCCCAGCGCTGGCACAGAATTGACAATGTGCATCAAAATACACCACCCTCCATGTACCCCACCCCTAAATACATATATGCAATGTACATCATGAAGGAAACAAACAGAAAGGACTCGGGCTGCAGATGGGCTGGAGTCCATTATAAAGAGCTGTAATGGCATGCAGACACACAACAGAGACTCTGACAGATTGTTAGTGGGTGAGAAGGTTATAATAAGCCTTTATGATGGGGGGCAGCTGGCCTTCACAGCACCCTAAAGGAGACCCCCATGTTCTGACTACACCCCACCCTAGGATACAGCAACTTGGAAGAAACGGAGCCATAAAGGTGGGTCCCCCAGGCCTGCCAACAAGGGACTCACTGGAGCAGCCATCTTGGAAACTACATAGGCATGGCCCTCCATGGGCTATCGACAGCCAATCAGAGCCCAGCTGGCTCAGATAAAAGTTGCTGCAGGGCCATAGAAGCGGGACAGTGCCTGGTTGGGACTAGAGGAGCAGGAAGGGATGCTTCTCTCCAGACAAAGGAGACTGGGATTAGCCAGGATTACCTCTGGCTGCGCTTGCATCGCTGGGTTTGCAGGAAGAGAGGGAGCTGGGAATGTGGCCTTGAGCTACAGGTGAAGGGTAGAGGGGCCAGGAGGGAAGAAAGTCAGGGAAGTAGAAGCAGTGAACTGAACTGAGGCGTATGTAGCTTCTGGGTGTAGGTCCCTCACTTGGAATCCAGAGGAATAGACAGGCCTGGGTCCCCTCACTGGCAAAGTGACACAAACCCAGGGTGCGGGGGGAACAGGCCTAACCCACACCCTGATAATGAGCCAGGGCTCATCTGAAACCAAAGGCCTGAATTTCAAGAGCACATACCAGGGCTGAAGATCCTGATGTGGGCAGTGTGGCATTATTGGATTGTAATAAAAACATACAAAAACATGGTTGCAACCACTGTTATATATTTGCACCAAATTTTGTGCAAAGTGGGCCAAATGAGGTATCTATCACAAGCTTGTGCTTTTCTGATTCTGTTTCTACTGCGCATGTGCAAATATCATTTTTATATTTGAAGATATGAGTATTGCCTCTGCTTGCATTTCACGTTTGCTCCTGGGAGATTATCAGAAGACGACTTGGTCAACCTATTGTGAAAGGGCTGCCAGTCAAGTGCATAGAAATATTTGACTGACAATGGGCCTTAATAGGTGCCAATCCAAATCTGAGGAACTCTGCTGCGAATGTTCAGACCAGCAGGTAAGCAATGGCTGCTGCCTAAAAAGGACTGAGTCATGCATGGACAGGTGAATTGCTCATGACATGACAAACTCCATCTTGGGCATCCTTTCCCACAGCGAGAACAATGGGATTCCCTCCACATGGGCAAGGGTATAAAAAAGGGCCCTAGAGTTTCCTCCATTTGTCTTCATTCCAGCTCATCACATCTGGAGCATTTTTGCTATGAACTGAGCCCAAAAGGACTGATGACCCATCCAAACAAAGGATGTATTCCAGAGACTTATAAAACAGCAAATTATTCCATCTCTGCTATAAGCCTGCACCAGAAATTTTGCATTCGATTCTTTTAACAATTTTACTCTTTGCCCTTTCTTCCTTCCTTCCTTCCTTCCTTCTCTAAGGAATTGGTACAGCATGCTCTTTTGGGTAAGATCCCAGGTATAAATAGACCTGAGAATGTATCTGGTCCTTTGGGATTGGAAAAACCTGTTTGGATTTGGTGAGATTGGTTTTCATAATCTCTCATCTATGTAAGGAGTGGTACTGGCGGTGTCAGTTGAAAGCCGGAGTGTTTAAAGTAATTGCTTGTGTAACTTCTTGTTGGCGAACGTGGTGAATAGAGGTGCTTTTTGTGACCAATTTGGTGCCCTATAGTGGAGGACCCCCCAGTCTTGGGCTGTAGGTAGCCTTGTCTCAAAACAATTTGCCCTGATTTGACCCTCTCAACAGTAGGGTTGCCAGGTGTCCAGTTTTGAACTGGACAGTCCAGTATTTGAGCTTTCTGTTCGGGAAACAAATTGAGAAAATATAAATGAGAAAATAGAAACGTCCGGAATTTTCTAAATAGGACGTAATGTAGATTGTGATGTAATGTCAAGTGTGTCCAGTATTTTTGTTGAAACCATCTGGCAATCCTACTCAACAGTGTCCCAGAAATTTCCTATATTATAGGCAGATAGATTCTTACTGGACTCTTTACTACGCTGAAAGGAGCTCATTTGACTTTGTGACCTAGCTGAAGGACTGAACCACTGAAATGCGCCAAGCAAGGTTGACAACATATAGGGAGCATCAGAAGTCGGAAAAGGAGTGCCTCCCTTGTAAAGATAAAAACTGTATTCACCTCAAATCATCTAGTCTCTGGACTATTTTTGTAGTATTTGCTTTTATAAAGGAGCACTTGGGAAACAGTGCAAGTGTATTTATCAAGAGAGGAGATTTTACAGGGGTTTTATGGTGATAGATTGCTTTGCTGATTATACCATCAGAATCTTTTTGCTGATTTAACATACAAGGTCACTGGCATTTATGACTTAATGGCAACAAGACCGAAAGCCTTGGTCTGCTCTGAAATGTGATTCCATAACAATGACATTATGGGCTTCCAAGGTTGATTTGTTATCCAGGATTTCTCTTTCAAATGTTCTCCATTTATAAGCATACAGACAATGAATTTCTGTAGCTGTCGGCTCTGCAAACTCTGCCTGGGATCGGAGTCATGCTGTGTTCTTTCCTTCTCACACATTGTGACTTGTAACAACGGTTCTACAGGTCAAATCAGCCTCTGCGCGATCCATTTGAAACCTCACTGTCTCCAGTTGGTTTGCCCAAGGATAACCTATGGGAATGTATACAGATTCGGTGAGTGATCCACTTGATGGAACAGAACCCAGTTTACTTCCTTCTCAGCTGTGTTGCTCTGCAGAACTTTCCATTGCTTGAGTGAGACAATGACTCAATTCACTCCAGGAGCAGGTCCGTTAAGGAAGAAGGTGCTATTTCTACACAGTCACATTTCAGAGCAGGCTGGCATTTTGATGTGAGGTTATGTCCATTTATCATCTTGTGGCAGCTCTGACAGTATCTCATGGTTAACTCATCGGTATTATGACTGATAGTAGCAGAATCACTCAATGCTATTTAAACAAACGGGTGCAAAGGTAACAACTCATTTACCCTCCCCTTCCCAATATGTGAATCTATCCTTGAAGCAAAGAAGGGAACAAAGAATCCATTTGATCAAGACAACGGGGCTAATTTGAAACATCCCCATTCACCATCACTTGTTTGAACTTGTCTGAATGGCTTCTGGGGATTTTGATAATTGACATACTCTAAGGCCTGCTTGTCGGTGGGGGAAGCCCTAATTGCGGATGCAATTAAACCTGTGTTATATACCCGGTCGGGTCTGGGCACCGCTGAGGGAGTCAGCTCAGGGCGAATTGCTCAAAACCAGGGCTACTTACAGCCCTTGACTGGAGACCTTTCCCATACAGGCAACACACCAGTCACACAGAGCACTTCAGCTGCCAATCTAATCAGCAGGAAGCCTCACAAGCAAAACCCCTCACACACTCCAGCTCTCCCTGTGCCACCATCAGACCCAGACCTTACACACAGGTGAGAGGTTATAATAGTGTTTCTCAACCAATGGTACAAGTACCCTTAGGGGTACTTGAGAGATGTCTGGGGGGGTACATCAACACAGCTGAAATTTGGAGAAAACTGAATTTTTGTTTTAAGTTTTACAGAGCTTTATTATTTTTGTACTTTTTACACCCAAAAATGTCATCACCCGCCTAGCTACAATTAAGTTGTTTAAACAAATGTGTTGCAATGGTAGAACATTTTTTGTGTGTCTGAAAACTGTAGGTACTGGGGGTACTTTTTTTTTTTTAAAGGGGGGACTTTCAATTTTTTTTTTTTGAAAAAGGGGTTCTTTATAAAAAAGGGTTGAGAAACACTGGGTTATAAAACCCAATCTCACCAACTCTGAACAGATCCCCCCAATCTCAAAGGATCAGCCACAGTTCCAGGTCAATTTACACTTTGGATCTTACCCACAAGAGCACGCTGGGCCAATCCTTTAGAATCTAAAATCTAAAGGTTTATTAATAAAAGAAAGAAAAGGTTCAGAGTGAGCTTTTTAAGGAGAATACATTACATACGTCAATCACCAAGTGCTTGATGCAGGCTCTTAGCAGAGAGGGTACAAACTTCCAGCTTAAGAGTCTCTGGTGTACATCCTGTATCAGGACGGGTCAGCAAATCCTTCCCGGCTCTCTGTCCCTAGCAAGGATGCATCTGGAATTAGGAGCAGGACTGAAGACAAGATGGAGACGGCCTCATGGCACTTCTATATTCTTGGTGTCTCCCAAACTGGAGCTGGTCACATGATCAAGTGACCTGTCTGTGTTTCACATGCAAGTAGCCATTTTGCACTGGCTGATTTGCAGGTTTCCAGATGCATTCCTCAGGTGGGTATTGGCCACTCTGAGAGCCATTGTCCATGGAGCAGGGCTAATTAGCACAGCCACTCACTGAACAATCCTTCCCCACAATAGGCAGTCCAGACTTATTGCTCCCTCCCAGACAGAGACTATTCAAAATACAAGAACAGAGCCCATATTCATAACTTCACATACAAACATCATACAAGTCCAGGAGTATCATACATAAAATCAGCAGAGCACAAGCTTTCCTTTGACACCTCGCATGGCCCACTTTGTACAGAATTTGGGGCAAACGCCACCCGTGGGTGCAACCGTGATCCGTCTGCTCACTTTAAAATCCAATAACATGACAACTTAGAATAAGAGTTAAAAGAGAAGCTGGTTGACACTCAGCAGCAGAAGCCATGGAAACTAAGAGAACATGGGGCAAAAAGTGCATGCTTACCGGTACCTTCATTTTAAAGTCATCTCGGTAGAGTTTAATGCCAATGTCAGCGATTGTCCTTTGAATAAAGCGGGAGGGCCGCAGGACAAACACCAGCTGCAGGTTCCCTGGAAATGCTCCCTGGAAAGAGCATAACAATGTTACAGGGGAAAGCAATTAAACCCCACGCCCACAAAGGAGTCCAGTGCCGTTAGAGTTACCCTCTGCCTCAGAGATTCTTCATGAAGCAGGCCAAAGAGGGGGAGGATGTGATGATTCAGGAGCTGCCCACGCTGCATGGCTGGCGCCTGGTCCACTCACTATGCTCCTGGCCCATCACCGATTGAAGTGAATGGGAATGACTCCCATTGGCTATGCCATTACCACATGGACAGATAGAGAGGACACAACTCAGCACCTTCTGCATCAAAGAATGCAGACCTTTGTAGACCACTGGCGCTGAATGAGAAGCTCCCTTAAGCTACTGTAATATCAAGGCCTCTCTCTCCTTTGGGCTGCAGCCACCAGAGGGCGACATAGTCGCAGCCACGTGAGCAGGTCTCTTCCATCCAGTACCACCGTGGTTCTCGATCTTTCTGGGCTCGTGGCCCATTTGAAGCTTAAAATGGGCCATGTTGAATGGCCCGTTGAAGCTTAAAATCTGGCTTACTAAATATTTGTTACCTGCAATACCTAACCAGTGATGGGCAACCAAGACTAGTGAGTGGACTGCAGCAGTGGCCCTCCTTCCTCTCAGTGGGCCGTAGGACCAGAGGTGGGCAACCCGCAGCCCACTGGGATTCTACCTGCCGCCCGCAAACCCCCTCTCTGCCCACTTCCCCCAGACCTCTCCCACATTGGGGCACTGGAGCGCCGCACTTTCTGCTGATTCGTGCTCTATCCCTGCTCCTCCCCCTCCCTTCCAGCACGTGAGCAGCCACAAACAGCTGATTCGTGACACTCTCAAAGTGCTGGAGGGCGGCGGAGGGGTAGGAAGTGCACCAGAAGCATGTGGGGAAGGGAGTAGACAGGGGTGCATGGCCTGCAAAGGGAACCCCAGTGGGCCTTATACTAATGTAATAAGTACACCGTGTGTGCCACAGTGGCTGCTCCTGTCCTGCTGGAGGCATTGTGACCTCCGGGGTCGCAGCACCACTCTGGTTTGGCCCAGCCTGCCTGACCAGGGTCTAGTCAGGCCAAATCTTTGTGAATGGCATAATGCCCTGGCCATTCAGCTGACCCTCTCACACTTATCATCATGACGGAGGGGCAGCCGGTGCAAACTCCTGCCACCCTGGGCACCAGGTTCCAAAGCCCAGAGCAGGGAACCAAATGCAGACACCCCTCTGGAGTGGCACCACTGGTGTGGGGTGAGCATGGGGAGGCTCTGCAAATCCTCCTCTAGGTCTCTGGACCTCACTCCTCCCGCAGCCCTACCATTCCTTAGGGGCAGATCCAAAATATACACCAGGCTTCCTGTGCAACCCTTTGATGCATTCTGGTGATGCGTGCGTGCGTGCGTGCGCTATTCTTCATATCTCAGAAAGGTTTTTTTACCCTCCCCCATCCTCCCCTTTCAGCCTCCCATGGGTTTGTTCAGATAAGCTCACAACACCTTCCCCAGACCTTTGGCCCTGTTCGCAACAACCCAGACATTTGTCTGTGTCACATGGTCCTCCCTGGAGCTTGCGAAAGCACAGAAAATGAACCCAGCACTAGCTGAAGGCAGCCCAGGAGAGCAAGGAATGGAAACAATCTGTAGAGGTTCTGCATCCCCAGGAAGAACTTAAACCAAACTCAGATACCCGGACAATGCTAACTCCTGCAGAATACGGAGTTACAATATTGCACATAAGCACGCATGTCCAGTATACAGTATGTGTTACGTAAAATACATGCATTCACCTGCTGCCCGTTAGTGCTAACAGCCACTTTGTTAAATCTGATTTTCTCGCGTGAAAGCAGAAGCATCATTGAAGAGTTGCTGTCAGATCTGCCGCCAAGAAAATATGAGCCTTTAGGGACATCTTCAGTCGGCCCCCTTGCTATTCCTAGTACCACACTATCAGTGTTCCCTCTTAGCTGTGCGCTTGTGCGGCCACCCAGGAGAGATACCAGTGTTGCCCAGCTGATTAGCAGAGCACCCACAGCCGGCAGCATGTGTTTCTACTGGTGGTCCATAGCTGCACATTCCTTGGTGCACATAACAAAATTTATTCTGCACAAGCATGGAAAAAATGAGAGCGAACATGGGACACTATGCCCACCAGGGACAATCTGTAACCACAGTCATCTAGAGCAGTCCTATTTAAATCATTACAACTTGTCACACAATCATCCCCGGGAATGGACTTGCATTCTAACTCAGCAAGAGACAAGGTGGTAGCGTTCCTGATTCCCGGCTCAACCGTCTCTGCCGGTTAGCATGCGCTCATGGCACAGCTCTCCAGGGGGAGGAAGATGCTGCATGAACCACTAGAAAGGAGGGCAGGATATCGTTTGCTGTGCTGAAGGAGCAGCAGAGGCTTCTAATTTCTGGAAGGCAAATGGCAATAAACACAAACGCCCGGCACTTACTGCTATCCGTGTGAGGGATGCCTTTACTGCACTCCATTTGTCCCGTCGTCTGTCTATAATGATGACGAATCCAATGCTGGCAGCCTCCAGACTGCAAAAGAGATGACACAGGTATGCCGGGTTATGTGGAGGGACACCAATTCCAAGCCAACCTACTGCAGCACAAGCCAGCCTTCTCTGTGCCACTGCCCAAGCCCATGACTCAAATGCAACATACAGTAGAGTGAGGGAATAACCGGCAATGATGTGCATGTGCAGGCAAGGCAGCAAATTTCCTCTTCCCAGCACCAGGTTAGCAGCTTGCACAAAACATGAATATTTTATCCGTTACAGCTCTCGGCTGCCTTGCTACTGGCTGCCAAAATTAGGTGATGTGAACGGTTTAGGATCATAGATTGCTTTGTTCTGGGGCTGAGGTGGAAGTAGAGCTCGTCCTTGCTTTGCAAAACAATGCTTGTTATTACATACCCTGCCTCACTCTAAGGCATTCTGCTTCATCCTCCTAGGAAGCTGATGGTGGACAAGTGCCCCTACCCCCATGGGATGTCCAAATAATTAGGGGGGACAAAGCAGGGATCGGAGACATCCACCCCAACAAAGGGAAGCCCAGGGGCTGCAAGCCACTCAAGGGAGGTTATGTCAGCAGAAAAGCTGGAATTGAGGCTACCATCCCTAAATGTGGGTTCTGAGCTACAAAAGGCATGGAATTGCCAATCTGCCTGTTCAGGGCCAGCCCGGAGCCCCTATCTGTGAGGTGTAGGCATGCCCAGTAATGCTGTAGGGCTGCTGCTCTCAGCCTGCCAGCCAAGAGAGCTCAAGTGCCGCTTGAGCAGCGTGCAAGCTTGTCAGTGGCTGAGTGAGTTTCCATCACTGTGCATAAGTAGCACCTCCCCCCACTGTCACAAGCCAAACAGCCTTACCGCAGAATCACAACAGATCTGGGGCACCCACCAGACAGGACTGAGTCAGTATGAGCCAAGGAAGGCCTCAGTATTAAAGGCACCACAAGCCCCTTCAACCCCCCACATCGAGAGTCATGTAATTTGTTTGACTGGGGAAAAATGACGGATACATTTGTCCCAGAAACTGAAATCCTCTCGTCTGGTACAAGACTGATCATGGTCTGGGAGGCAGATGTACAGGCTTCCTCACATCAGCCTGCCTCAGCTGCGTCCTGGAGAGATCCCATTCATAGGCACAAACGGGTAGCTGTATAGTAAGCCATGTGCGCTAGGACACATGGGATGAGAAAGAGCTTATTACCCTGTTCCAAAGACCATTACAATCAAAGGGCCAGATGCTGCCTCGCCCTTGCATGGGTGCAGGCTGGGACAGGAGGCTGTAAAGAGCCCCCTTGCATAATCCACGCTCTTTCTTGCACGATCCATGCTTCCCTGGGCATGGTCCATGCTCTGGAAAGCACAAGGGCTGCTCCTACTAGGCTCTGCTGGCAGCAGCGTGTTTCCCCAGGCAATCAGAAAGCGATGGGCAGGAGGCAGGCAAGGGGGCCAGTACCAGGGGTGGTTGATGGGATCACCTGACTTATCGCCACTCCACTTGTGTCACATAAGTCACCAATGAGCCATCGGATGGTAACGGTGTTGAACCACAGCCTATTCCGTGCAGGATGCAAACCAGCGAGCTGGAAGCAAAAGTGCCTGTACAGTTATGATGCTGTACAGGAGGTCATCACTAGGGCTACGTCTACACTACGAATTTTCTTGGCAAGAAATATGCTAATGAGGGACTCATTTGCATGTGCCAATCTCATTTGCATATTTTCTGCCGATTCGTTTTTGCGCAAAAACAAGAAGTGTGGACATTTTCTTTTTGCGCAAAACCCCCTTTTTTCCGCAAGATCTTTATGCCCGCCTTTGCGGAAAAAGGGGGTTTTGCACAAAAAGAAAATGTCCATACTGCTTATTTTTGTGCAAAAATAGATTGGCAGAAAATATGCAAATGAGCTCGCGATTCATGCAAATGAGCTCCTCATTAGCATATTATTTGCCGAGAACGCTCATAGTATAGACGTAGCCTCGGATTAATACTAGCCCCAGGAAGGAACCCTAAGCTACCTCTTCTCCCAACTCCATTGTTTTTACTGCTCTCCTCTGATGGGAATTAATCATAGAACACTAGAACTGGAAGGAACCTAGAGAGGTCATCAAGTCCAGTCCCCCGCACTCACAGCAGGACCAAGCACCATCTAAATCAGGATGGGCAATGATTTTTGATGGGGGGGCCACATCAAAAATTTGGAAAGTGGTCAAGGTTTGCACATTCCCATATTAATGGAGGAAGTGCAGAGTCTGGGATGGAGGTTGGATTTAGAAGGGAGCAGACAGTAAGGGAACGGGGTGCAGGCGAGGGGCTGGGAGAGAGTTTGGGTGAAAGAAGCAGTTGTGACTTGGGTTAGGGGACTAGGGTGCAGGGGTTTTGGTTGTGACCTTGGGCAAGAGGGGGTTGTGACCTAGGGCAGGGGACTGGAGTGCAGAAGGGAGTGCAGGGGTTTCTGACCTGGGGCAGGGTATTGG
>JANRFK010004149.1:127629674-127650630 GCA_030068395.1 Apalone spinifera | reverse complement strand
CCTGTTGATAACAGGCAGCGGCCAATGGGATTATGCTGGGGATGGGGGCAGTGCATTAAGCCTTTTTCCCCTCCCCAGGGCTCACAGCTGTTCAAAAAGAGGCCCATAACGCCTGTGTTTCTCAGTAGCTTGTGGGGGGCAGGCAGGGAATCTGCCTGAGGCTCCCCATTGTGTTTGTGTCCAGACCTGGTGGCTTGGCGAGCCACATCCAGCCGTGGAAGGTATTTTGCCCAGACCTGATCTAGATCAGACCCAACAGATGTCTATCTAACCTGCTCTTAAATATCTTCAGTGCTGGAGATTCCACAACCTCCCTGGGCAATTTATTCCAGTGTTTAACCACCCTGACAGCTAGGAAGATTTTCCTAATGTCCAACATAAACCTCCCTTGCTGCAGTTTAAGCCCCTTGCTTCTTGTCCTATCATCAGAGGTCAAGGAGAACAATTTTTCTCCCTCCTCCTTGTAACACTCTTTTAGATACTTGAAACTACGATCATGTCCCCTCTCAGTCTTCTCTTTTCCACACTAAACAAACCCAATTCTTTCAGTCTACTCTCATAGCTCATGTTTTCTAGATCTTTAATCATTTTTCTTGCTCTTCTCTGGACCTTCTCCAGTTTCTCCACATCTTTCTGAAATGCGGTGCCCAGAACTGGACACAATACTCCAATTGAGGCCTAATCAGTGCAGAGTAAAGCAGAAGAATGACTTCTCATGTCTTGCTCACAACGCTCCTGTTAATGCATCCCAGAATCATGTTTGCTTTTATGGTATTCAAAGGCCAGAAAATGTTTTTAAAAAGCAAGCAAGACTTTCTTTTATTTTTAAGTAAGTCAGTGAACAGCCTGAAAATCTATTCATGCAGAGGAAGGGCAGTGGCTGAACGAAATATTGAGGTGCCTCCTGCCTCTCTCATGCAATACAAATATTTACCACTTGTTTCTAGTCAACAGCCAGCCAAGTCTTTCAAGAAAGACTCAGTTGTGCATTTGCTTTAGAGCAGAAAAGCAGCACTGTTGGCATTTTGTTTGTTGCTAAACTGGTCGAGGAAGGAGCGTGGGGGAATTAACCCTAGATCTGTGCATCAGTGCTTTTTGGTCTTACCAGGCCTTTCGGCCAACTAGGACTAGAAACCCTGCAATAGTTCATCAGCTCTGATACATTTGAACAAAATCAAATAATCTTTCGACTTCCAGCTAGAACACTGCAGTATCTCTATGCCCAGGCACACTATGGCTACATCTACACTACGAGTTTTGCCACAAGAACCTATGCAAAGGAAGCGTGGATTAGCATTTTCTTGTGCTTCATTTGCATACTCTCTTCTGATCCATTTTTGCACAAGGGTTTTTTTGCGCAAAAACATGCAGTGTGGATGTTTCCTTTTTGCTCGAGATTGGTATACGTCCTTTTTTGAGGCATAAGGATCTTGTGCAAAAAGGGGGTTTTGCACAAGTAAGAAATGTCCACACTGCTTATTTTTGCGCAAAAACCCCTAGCGCAAAAACGGATCGGAAAAGAGTATGCAAATGAAGCACAAGAAAATGCTAATCCCTGCTTCATCTACATAGGCTGTTGCGGCAAAACTCATAATGTAGACATAGCCTATCAGATCAGATGGAGAGGAGCAAGGATGTGCATAGTTTGACTCGGTCTCCCTGCCCCAGTGTTTGATGCTGCTGTGGCACAGTTGGAATGCCAGGGAAATAGGTTACAGTCCTAACTCCAGTGAGCTCTTTGGCCTGAGAGGTTTGAATGCCTCTGCAGAGGATGGAGGTGATCATGTGGGGAGCGGTGTTCCCTGTGAGCTGTGCACTTGTGTTGATCAGGAGAGATTAGCAGAACCCACACTGCTAGACTTTATATTTTTGTATGAGTGGTGCACATTCACACATGCTTCATTGTGCGTAACAAAATTATTCCACACATGGACGGAAAAAATCCTCACATGGATATGAAAGATTAGAGGGAACATTGGTGGGGAGGTATAAGGGCAACAAAAAAGTTGGGAAAGTGATAGTAACTTCAGGCGAGGGAATGGTTTCAGGGATACCTGACACTACAGCAAAAGAAGAATCCCCTTCTGCCGCAGACTTCAGAGTTCATTAGTGCAACTGCTGCTTGAATCAGAGACACTGTAATGCCTGACCTGTCATAAGGTCACTTGACCCCATTTCAATGACTTCTTCCTTTGTGTGCTTAATGCACATTCATTTATTTTTTCTTCTTTGTTTAGTAGTTTGTAGAGAAACATGCGTACTACCATGGCAAGGAACCAAATTCCCAAATAATTACTCAATGGTGTAGCAATGTAACCAAACTGCGTGCTGCACAGAACATATGCAATAACCATATTGATCTCACACATACATAGGGGTCAAAACCCCGATCTATTAACTTACAAACCCCCAGACCTCTACTGAAACGCGCAGAGAGAATGCCCTTAGCTTGCTGCCATAGTTGGTCCTTTTTCATTCCTGCCACTGGAGGGCATCGTCAAACGCTTATAGACAAACACAGCTAATAGACAGCTGCTGCAAATTGAACTCGAACTCTTTCATTATAAAAGGGCACTGAGAAGCTGTTTAGAAGGTAACAAGTTTTAATTATCGGTGCTGATCTGGGGGGCATTCAAGCCACTGGCCTAGTGATTAAAATACCAATAAATGGACCATTTTGAATCCCTCACAGATCTAGCTAGTAGATTAGCATCATGGTTTGTTAAAGATAAGCCCATATTCCTCAACAGATATTTTAAATTCTACTTCAGAAAGCAATATCCCAGGCGGTGGCTAATCTGAAATGCAGACATTCGATGTTTCTGGTGCTAAATGCTGTCACAACACAGTACTCACCAAAACAACTCTGGGCAGTCTCAGTTTCTCATTCATTCCAATCGTTGACACATGCAGACTCAGCCTCATAATTAAACGAGTCTAGTTCTATCTCTCTCCATTTTTAAATGAACATTTAAATGAGTACATATAAGATGGCTCCTGTTATATCTACGTTCCTCTATTCTGACTGAGGCAGAGGACCAGGATTGGACACGTGTATGAGGAGTGATTAAAAGACTAGGACTATTTTGCTTAGAAAAGAGATCATAGAATCCTAGGGCTGGAAGAGCCCTCAGAAGATCATCAAGTCCAGCCCCCTTCCCAAAGCAGGACCAGCCCCAACTCAATCATCCCAGCCTGGGTTTTGTCATGCTGGGACTTACAATGAGATGACTAAAGAGATTATGGTGCTTTGTACCTTGGGGGTGCACCCTGTAAACCCCATATTCATCTTTTTTATGTCATCATGATCTTATGTATAAAGCATGCCTTGTAAGGTATCAGGGCTGCAGGGGCAGGACTTCTTCAGCCAGGTGAGCCTGGTTGGGCTCAGCTTTCCCAGTGCGGGACCGGTACACCCTGTCACTAAGGACACCATCCCTGCCCATCCTGGCTAATAGCCATTGATGGACCTATCCTCCATGACTTTATTTAGTCCTGTTCTAGACTTGGACTTCACAACATCCTTTGGCCAGGAGTTCCACAAGTTGACTTCCTTTTGTTTGTGAATCTTGTACATGTGTTCAGAAGCGTGCAAGGTGAACACATACTTATACTTCTAAATAATTACATTATGCCGGTATATATCTCAATTTCTTGCAGATTCTATACACAATAGGCGTGGCAGAAGTACAGTAATTCACGTGGGGATTTAGAGAGCCATACACGGTCAGTTATGCCAAATCCCTGATTATCGTTCATTTCACTTTGCTGACCACAAATCTTCTCTGCAGGATTAACATGGAACGGCTACTGAATTCTGCAGGACACACAGCAACTGGCTTCGCAAATGCAGAAAGAACCTGCTCCTCTGTCTGGAATGGACCCTGCTCAGACTTTATTTTCTTCTCTGTGGCAATGCAGCATGTTATGCACTGAGCATCTCCAGAAGCAGAACAGATTTTTTTTCAAAATGCACTGCACGCTCTCTAATGTAACCATATGTAACCCTCACCCCACAAACCTCTTCTGAACCCCTCTTCCTGGGCAATTGGGGTATATCTACACAGTCGCGCATAGCTTGAAATAAGCTACGCAATTTGAGCTACACAAATTGCGTAGCTTATTTCGAAATAGAGCGTTATTCCTTTATCTTCCTTTTTCCACATGCAACAAGGTTTACAGGAAGCCGGAACAAGCCGCCCGTTACTTCGAAATTATTTCAAAATAACGAGCGTGATGTTAAGATGCTCACAATGCTATTTCGGGATAATGGACGTTATCCCAAAATAGCACGGCTGTGTAGACGTACCTTTGTTTTCTACCTACATGTCTCCCTTAACTTTGGGAGCAAAATGAAAGGCAATCTCCTGCCAATGATACAACATTCACAGCAAGATCACTTGTGGGAAGATGGGCTAACTGGACCGATTCGTTTTTTTCTGCCCCAAATTTCTATGATTCTTTGTAGCCTGCCAGTACGTCCCATTGCTTCCTCCCCCCCATTGCATCCTTCTCCCCACCCCCCGTATCACAAATCAGATTTGTATGGTTACATTGATATAAGTGCTTATGTCCATCCACAGTTTATTTTTCCACTGTGGCCTATAAACCCCAGGTTTCAATGCCATTAAGAGCGAGCACAGGCAATCCTCCAACTTCTTATGAGTCTCTCACCCTACATGAGGCTGCTAGATATTACGTTAGCCGTCAAATTTATTTGTTAACAGAGCCACAGACTCAAGCCTCCCCAAACTCAATGGATCAGAGACTCGGTTTTTCCCATAGCATCTCTCCAGAGTACAATCAAAAGGCTGGTATGCCTATCTCATGAGTCAATGGCTCCCCGGAGTCCATACATTGCTTTGAGTTCAAACAGCGTCACTTCCTCTTCTCTCTTCTGCAAATTTAAACCCACAAGAGAAGCACCAATGCACCAGCAGCAAAGCATATCTGTTATGGCTGATTGGATATGTCTCTTCTGTTATGGCGTTTATGTTTACTCGTTGATGACAAGGACGGCTTCTTAAACCGTGAGAGATTTGGTGTCTACGTGCAGTTCATGAAACTATTATCTGAGGGTGGAGATGTCAGGACTCAAGCCAAAAGGACAAGTCAAAAGGAGCCTTTCTTTGAGCTCAGGGCGCTTGGAGTAAGCTCTTAGCTAAAAGATTAAGACTAGGTGAAACGTCAGAGTGAACTTTTGCTGGTATTATAAAAAATCCACAACAGGGACTTCAATAACTCCATTCATCTGAAGAAGTGGGTTGTGCCCATGAAAGCTCATGATACCATCTACATGTTATGTTAGTTTTTAAGGTGCTGCTAGACTATTTGTTGTTTTTTAAGTTTTTCTAGTTACAGACTAACTCGGCCACACCCTGAAGATTTTGCACAATGTACTTCGCCGCATTGCTGTCAGCCAATTGAAAGCCAGAGCGCTCAACTCTTGGCCCTCCTGAAGATGCTACAGTTTTTTGTTTGATGGTGGTGGTGTCAAAGGCTCATCGGCTATTACTAAGATTACTCCAGCTGATGTTCTGTTACTGGGTCCTTAGGCTTATCTATCATAGCTCCCCTGTTGAAGTCCTACTGGAGTCAAGGGAGACCTGACAAATTACCCCAGCTAATGATCTGCCACTTTCTTGAACCATATCTCAAAATTCTTGTTTACGTCTGAGTCGTTCAAAGCCAACTAGGATCTAAGCAGGATTTTGGTTTGGTTTTGTAAAAAGCCTCACACGCCTCCTACAGGATCAGTTCTGTAATACAGAGCTCTCACACCTTTGAGGGGCTTGTTGAGTTTGCCTCACACAGACGGGTTCTTTATCTCCCCTACAGCTGTAACTGTGCTGCTCTCTGACAAGCCAGCTTTGTTGAGATTTTAAATAAACATGATACATATCCAGCACTGATTTAGCAAACCAAGATTCCTTCAATCCAAGCTTGGGAATGCTCCTCCAGGAGTATTAGAGGGACTTGGTCACATCCCCTCCCCCGGCTCTGAACAGTGAAGAGCCAATGGAAGGTTTATATTATTTTTTGCCACTTTCTGACTGTGGCTCTCAAAGCTGCTTGCAGAAATCAGGCCTTGCTTACAACCCAGCGGGTAGGTAAGTACTATTACTGCCATTTTGCAAATGGGGAAACTGAGGCATGGAGGTTGTCATCGCCAAAGGTCAAGACAATGGTCGAGTTGGGAATTAACCCAGAAGTGCGCCATCCCAAGCTTTGCTCTCACCATGAGGTGAGGATTTTTCCCCATGGCCAGCCCGCCCAGAAGGGAAGAAATCTCCACGCTCTCAGGTTGCACCAGGGAGGACCCTTGGCCTTTGCTTACTTGCTATAGGCTCGCAATACAGGAAGCAGTGCACAGTGACCCTCAAAGCAGGACCGGATGGCTTGAGAGAGTGACAGTGGGACATAGATCGAGGGGAGCACAGCTCAGGAGAATACTGTTCCCCTCTTCAGTGGCTGTTGCGCTGGGGGGTTTTCCAAGCCGTGGATCTGCCATGGGAGGGGCTGGTGCCTGAAAGAAATTCCTGGGGCTCTCCCCCAACCTGATAATAGAAGAGGATTCCCAGCTCTGTACACAGTCCTGCTTATGGTGGGGTTTAAAGGGGCCACTCAGAGCTCTGGGCCCTTTAAATTGACACTGGAGTGCCATGCGGTAGGCTCTTGGACGCTCTAAGAGCTGCAGGGGCTGACAGAGAGTGATCCAAAAGGTACTGAGGGCTGGCTGCCTCTGGCCCTGCCCCTTCTACCTGAGGACTGGTGCAGGTAGCTGCCCCCCACCTTTATCCAGGGGCCCAGCATGGCTGCTGGCTCCCCTGTCTGCATGTATCCAACATGCATACATACTTACGTAGCGTAGAGAGAGGAGAGCACAGTCCACTGGCCAGGCCATTACCCTAAGCCGTGGCAGACCTGAGTTCAAGTCCCGGCCTGCAGCGTGACCTCCCAAGTCCCATTGTCTCTCTGTGCCCTAGTTCCTTATCTGTAAACTACCGAGCTGAATTCCATGCTGGGTGATTACAGGCCCTGGTTCCAAAGGGCCACCAGACTGAAACCCAACTGGGAAGTTCTAAAACAGCAAACACGATGTAAAGCAGCGATCCACTCAGGAAGTGAAACTGCAGGGCACCATGCTGTGGCTCACCTGGGAATGCTGGTTAAATATGTCACGACGTTCAGAAAATCCTCGTCCGGTATGTCGCTGAAGCCGGCATACTCTGGGAAAGTTATAATGGGTGCCCCGTCCTTCCCTCTGCCTCCTGCCAACGAGAGGAAGTTTTCAAGAGGTTAGAAACATCTGAGAACAGAGAGGACTGACCAGTGCAGAGCCTGTCACGGCAAGTTAGCATGTTCCTCACTCAAAAGTCGTATGATCCAGTGGATAAGTCTCCAGGCCAGGACAAACAAGACCTTGGGTCATATTCTCAGGTTGTATAAATCAATGCAACTCCATTTACACTAACTTAGAATCTGGCTCCTGGATTCTGTTTCCAGCTCTGCCACTAAACAGCATTGTGACCTTGGTCAAGTCACTTTACCTCTTTGCCTCTGCTTCAAGTGATCTCCCAGATATTTGCAGTCCTGGCTGGTGACAGTAAGCTCTTTGGGGCAGAGACCATTCCTCCTTATGTATTTGAGCAACACCTAGCATAACAGCGTAAGGATGCTGAACCTGACTAGGGCCTAAATCTACTATATATTTGAGAGTTTGCCTGTCTGTGTGTCTGTCTGTCCATCTGTTTGTTCAAGAACTCCTCCTAAACAGTAAGAGCTAGGACCTCCACATTTGGTACACAGCTTCCTCTTATCATAACTTTAAAGCAAGGTAAGAGTTTGGCTAGGCCATGAAAATGGGATGTGCCTGGAATGGAATTGCTTCTCATCAAGCCATACAGAAAAGAGACAGAATCACCAGATAGGTAAAAGGAGCTGGCTGGGGGCACCCCTCCCCCCTTAGGACTGCCCCAGCCTTGAGCTTTCCAACCCCCCAGGTGCTCTTAGGGAGGAGGGGGCCGAAGCTTCCCCCGATTCATACAGGAACTTTGCTGGCTGTTCCCCTTCATCAGGAAGTGAGGGGAAAGAGCATAGTTTGCTGCATTCCTCACTCCGGCTGGGGAGTTCAGAGGACAAATGAACCTGGACCTACCCCAGCCAGGGAAACATGCCCCCCTCTCCCGACTGTGCCTGCTGGAGCTGCAGCGGCCGTGGAGAGGTGCTTCTCACCAGGCCCCAAGTGGGTAAATCTTCTAGTATTGAATAATATTTAAAACAGAACTCCAGGAGCAAACCAAACTTGGGGCTTTCATTCACAAAAATACTCAAAGAAGTGTGTTTTAAACTCATCCGCACGCTCTACTTCCTCTCTGTCCATCCCTTTATTAACTGCTCTACCCAGGCAGAACTGTTCCACTGTGTGTGTACACACACACACACACACACACCACACACACACACACACACACACACACACACACCTAGCACCTGTCTCTAGGATGGGCTGATCCAAATCCAGGATCCAGCCTCTCCACCTAACTTTGGGGAAGTCTGGATGGTTCCGGTTCTCCTGTTACATGACTTAGCTCCGCGGCGAATTAAGCCACAAGTAACACGGGAGCGCAACTTCACAGCCAGGCTGGTTGCTCTTCTGATGGGCCTAGTGGTGATCGCTGTGCAAAGCACAAACCCCCAGTTCAGTCCCCAAATCAGGTTCCTGCCTTAGCAACTCTGTTGCTGTGCTGATGAATAATGACATAATCCCAAACCCATTTAAATGAATGGGATTTTTTCCATTGACTTCAGCTAGTTTGGAATAGGAGGGTAAGTAAATGTATAGACCAATAGGATGGTGCTAAATAAGGGTGGGAGAATGTTTCGGGTTTTTACTGTAGCTAAGGGTCTTAAAGTAATCCCTTCCTCTTTAGTGAATCTCTCCCCTCCCTCTGCCCATCTCAATAAAATCTACTTTTTGGTCCCAGCTGCAAACACAATAAAGGGTTAAATCCTGCCACTCTCCTTCCTATCTCCCCAAGCCAGGGAGAGATCTGCCTAAGTGGGGATTGTGCTCTCTATTTTATTCTTTCAAAGTGTGTTGTTCTAAAGTGTGTTATCTGGGTGTTTTGACTGGTCTATGCCTTTCATCATTTTTATTTCTCTTGCCCTTACAGTTAATTCTTTGAGTAGTGAGTTTTAAAATGCACAACCTGTCCTGCGGGAGTAATTATCCATATGGTAACTTTTAAAAAATATATATCAGATCTAGGTTTTTTGTTTCCATTGGCAGCACACAACAGCACATATGTGGGTGCACATATCATGTATTCTGCATGTGGATGGAAAAAATGAGAGGGAACGCTGCTCCAGACAGCATGACAAATGATCTCCCCAGCTAAATCTCCTGGGGTTCTGAATAAAAGCAGCTTTTCAGTCTGGCACACAGGGGGCAAAGGGGGAAAAGCGGGGAGGGGCTTTGTTAGGACATTTTGAAATGTTGACCCCTTTTTGCTCCCTTCTAATGCATAGGACCATTTTAGTTACAGATGGAAAAAAACACCTACTGTATTAACTCATCCAGTAGACACTTCCTGCCAGGGGAGGATACAGTCCCACAGATATTAAACTGGATCTCAGCCAGACAGCAAGAAAAAGTGATTATTATTAGGGCTGAATTGAACTACTTATATAGGCCACTGTCTTCACATTAACCCTGGCTGATGGCAGTCCCCAGTTCCCGGCCATTTCCATCACATCCAATCTCTCAGCAGTGGGCTGGAATATGTCCCCATCCAAAACTAATCAGAAATTTCCCAGCTGCAACCTGCACTGATCCAGATTCTGTTCCTGCGCTTGCTTATGAGGCTGATGCGCATCAAACCACCAGGTGCTTAGTTGCAGAGAGACTATTTAGTGACATCTTGTGAGTAAGATGGGTAACGCCACTGGAAATCACATACTTCATCGTTTCTGTAGCTCACTGCAAAACCTCAGGTGTCCTCCCTGCAACCCCCTCCCCCAAATCTCTGTGTACCATCCTCCCGACTCAGCTCTGTTTCAGCCCCACAGCTGCTCAAGGGTGCATCTACTCTTGAAAGGTAGGATTAAGGTAGGATGTGAATTGAACGTGCAGTAGCTATTCTGGTTAATTTCCCAGTGTAGGCAAGCCCTAACCTGCCCCAGAAAGAGCTGGTCAGCTGGCAATCTGTGCAGTGAATGGGCAATCAAGCCAACATTATTTTCTCCTCTCCTGTGCTGGGGGGTGTGTGGAGACAGAGCTAAGGTAACAAGGTCTGTGCGAGCAGGGGATTCCTCTGCATAAAGGAAATCCAGTTAAATCAGCTTCAAAGTGGGCAAAATCAGAACTGAGGAGGCAAAGGCATTTGGCCCATTGCCTGGAGAGGTCATCCATGCTTCTGAGATGGGGACAAGACCCATCATAAAGCCATCTTAGGAGACAGCGATGGGACCTAGCAGTCTGAGCAGAGGACTAAGAGCCATGAACTCCTGGCATCCGAAAATGACTCGGATGCCAACTCTCTGGGCACACCAAGCATCTCTCTGCCTTAGTCTCCTTTTCTCTGCAATGGGGATGAGACCACTTCCTGGTGCACAGGAGTGTTTGGAGAATGTGTGGATTTTGTATACGTGGAGAAAGAGGAAAGTTGAAATCTACACTCGGGTCTGGCCCTGCACTGAAATCAGTGAGATTCCCTGGATCGACACGAGGGCAGAGTTGAGCTCAGACAATGCTAAGTATTATTATTATGCTGGAAAACTCAGGACACCAGCCCTATATTAGAACTACTGAGGTAGGGTTGCCAGCTGTCTGATATTGAACCGGACAGCCTGGTATTTTTGCCTCCTGTCTGGTAAAAAAATTCAGAAAATACTGGACACCTAAAATGTCTGATATTTTCTGATTTTTTCCCAGCCAGGAGGCGAAAATCCCGGGTGCTTACCAGGTTCCGCAGGGGAGCTGTCCAGCCCGGCGCAGGGAGGCAAGATGGCGAGTGGCCGCTGGCAGCCTGTTAGGGCCAAAAAGCCTCAAAAGCGTTTCTTAAAGGGGGCCACCTTTTTTTTCTTTTTTTTTTTTTTTTGTGTGTGTGTATTTTTTCAGAAACCATCTGGCAACCCTCAGCGGAGGAGACACATGAGAAGAGGTCTGTCGCAGCCTCGCCCAGATCATAATTGGCAACAGCTTCTAAGGAGATGGATTACAAGGAAAAATGCTGCTGTCAGTTTATTTAACAAGCTAATGACAGGAGAAGGACTCCCATTCCCCACAAGAGGAGCTTGGAAAGTGCTGCTCTGTTTCTGGCAGAGGATTTCCAGCCACCGTGCCGTGCTGGGACTGTCAATTATTTGTTAAATAAACTGGGCCTTGCTGCAGTATTCACATTTTTATGCTAATTTCTGCAGATTCTGAACAGGCCAACGGCAGCCCTTCACGGGGAAGGCTTTTCAATTGCTTACGTTAATGGAATTGGCCCAGGAGACAGGAACACAACCAGAATTTTACTAAGGAGTGGGCCTAGATGATCAGAGCAGCTGCCCCACATTTGAGCGGTATTGTAGCCCCATGCACCCGGTCGCAGTGCCCCTTCCTGAATCTCATCCTCACCCCTCCTATGGCATGATGGGGGAGGGTTGCTCCACTCAACTTTGAATAAACATCATTGCATCCCAGGAGACAGGGTGGGTGGCAACACCACTCACTTACATTTGTTCCAGGTGGCCCTCTGTTATCCGGTCAGGAGTCCAGGAGACAGGGCCGGCTTTAGGAAGTGCGGGGCCCAATTCGAACAGTTTCAACGGGGCCCCAACAGCCAGGTTTTTTTGTTGAGCAAAATAATAATAAAAATAAACCCACCACACACAAAAAAAAGAGTCATAGCCCATTTAAATCCAGGAAAGCCGCCGCGCTCCTCCCACAGCATGCCCGGCACACTACAGAGCTGTGGGAGGGGAGCAGCCAGCGCGGGGCCCTCTTATGCACGGGGCCCGATTCGGGGGAATCAGTCGAATCGGCCTAAAGCCAGCCCTGCCAGGAGATACTGGGCCACCTTCCCCCATCTCCAAGACCCCACTGCCTGAAGGAACTAGGAGGGCCGAGGAGATGAATTAAAAATCTATGGGAAAAATCATGGGTCATATCTACAATTCTCAACCCTCCAGGATTGTCCTGGAATCTCCAGGAATTAAAGAATAAGTCTTTAATTACAGATTATGTCATGTAATGGAACCTTCCGAAATACACCCAACCAAAATTGGCAGCCTTAGCTTACTGAGGCAGAAATTTCCACTGAAGATCTATTGGCCAAAGTCTGAGTACGTCTGTGGAATTCGGCCACAGAAGAGCAAGTACGTTCTATGGATGAGGTGCACAGCATCTTCCATTATTTTGTTCTAATATCACCTAATGTCTACATTAGAGAGTTTTGTCGGAAATACAGCCATTTTTCCCACAAAACTTGAGAAACGTCCATACTACAATTGGTTCTTCCGCAAGAAAATTGGAAGAACAGAGGGGTTTCTCCAGCATTGGTAATCCTCATTCTATGAGGTAGAAGCCTTTTGTGAAAGAGCTCTTTCGGGAAAAGGCGTGCGTGGACGGGGAAGAGGGAGTTCTTTCGGAAGAAGAGGAAAGAGGAAAAAGCACAGGTGCCCTGGTGGCCACTCCATCCATAGTAATCACAGCTTACATGCGAGAGCGCATCCACTCAGTCTGGACACTCTCTTTCGAAAAAGCAAATTGCTTTCTCGATGCACTTTTGCAGTGTGGACGCTCTCTTTCGAAAGAAGTTTTTTCAGAAGATCTCTTCCAAAAAAAGCTTCTTCTGAAAGAAGCCTGCAATCTAGACGTAGCCTTACACTAGGTTGAATCTACAGTGACTCCACATGATGTCCAATTCTGTGCTGCACTTGCAGGAAGTGCAGTGCAGATAGACATGGCTGAAGAGAGGGGAGTAAAAGTGGCCTTTAGCGCAGGGATGGGCAATAATTTTTGATGGGGGGGGGCACTCCAAGAATTTGGAAAGTGGTCGAGGGCCGCACTTTTCCAAGATATTAATGGAGAAAGTGCAGGGTCTGGGATGGAGGTTGGGTGCAGAAGGGAGCTTGGGGTAAGGGAAGGAGTTTGGGTGAAGGAGGCAGTTGTGACCTGGGACACTGGACGGGAGAGCAGGGGGTGGGATTGTGACCTAGGGCAGGGAATTGGGGTACAGCAGGGGGAGCAGGGGTTTGGTTTGTGAGCTAGGACAGGAGGGGACTATGATCTGGGGCAGAGGACTGGGGTGCTGGATGTGGGACGGGGTATGAGTGCAGGAGGGGGGCAGAGGATTTGGGTATGTGGAGTAAGCAGATGAGGGGTTGGGGTGCCAGAGGCAGGCTCTGGCCAGGAGACTTACCTACCAGCAGCCCATTCCTGAATCAGCCTCCCTGCCTGCCCCACCCCCATACCTACACAGGCTGCAGCAATGTGCTCTGTGAATAAGTAGAAGCCCCTTGTGCTTCGTGGCTGCCTGTTATTGAAACAGGCAGCTCCCACCAGAAGCCAGCTAGTGGGATTGTGTTGGGGGCGGGAGCTGCTCCTAAAGCTTCCCCGCCCCCTTAACCTCCACCCCCCGGCTCAGTTTTTAAAGTGAAAGCGCCCCACAGCTGTGTTTCTGAGTGGCATTCAGGTGGAGCGAGGCAAGCGGGGAGCCTGCCTGGGGCTCCCTGCAATGTCTGCGGGCTGGATCTGGTGGCTTGGCGGGTTGGATTCGACCCGCAGGCCATATTTTGCCCAGGCCTACTTTAGCTGCTTTTATGCCGTCTGGCTTCTGGGCTATTCTGATGGCTGGAGCTTGAGAGGGGGAATGGCTTAGGGTTGATTTCGGCTGGACCTGCACCGACAGGACTTCTCCCCCTATTCTTTATGGAACCTTTTGGCCCTGTGCACGGCTGGGATGAGGGCAGAATTTGTTCCGGGCTGGACAAACAAAGATCAAGAGAGGAGCTGGGAAGCCTCATCTGTGCTCATGCTGCCGCAGCTGTTCTCTCACCCTTGTACTGAGCGCAGCCAGGAGTTACAGGTTCTCTCTCATCTTTTCCATCCGTGTGTGGATTTTTTTCCAGCCACGTGCAGAATAATTTTTTATGTGCACCGAGGCATGTGCACCACCAGTAGAAATAAAAAAATCTAGCAGCGGCTGCCTTGCTAATCAGCTGAGTGACTGCACAAATGCCCAGCTTATGGGAAACACTGGATGCAGTGTGTTCTGGGCTGCCCTCACATGCTGCTCACACGTGGCAGCCTTGTCACGCCTGCTTCCAGCTCATCTTGACTCTCACGCACCCTGAGGTGCTGTGCGTGGGCAGGAACCGCAGCTCCTCCTGTTGCTCACTCGACACCAAGGTAGCGCTGGGCTTCAGGCCGCCAGGCCATGGGGCTGCCTCCGGTAGCTGCTGCTGGTTCCAAGTGGGTGAGGGCAGCTAGCGATAGCAGCAGCAGTGCAGAAGGTGAGGGGGCTCTACACTAGCCCCTGACTCCTGAGTCAGACCCCAAAGTGACTCCACACCCCAAAGGAACCCCAGCCAGACTCCTGAACCCCCAACCTCTGCCCCTCAGAGGGACCCCAGGCACCTCCCAGACCCATCCTCCAGAGACACTTCAGCCACCAGATTCCAGTTGTCACCCCTCTTAAGACAGAGCCCAGCTCCCTTCCCAGACAGCACCCACCTTTCTCAGCACTCCCGCCCAACCCCTACAGGCCCCAGGCACCACGGCATTTCCTGACACACTCCAGCACCCATTGATTCAAGCACCACAAACACCCACCCAGCAATCCCAGGCCCCCCGGCCGTAGCACCTCCAACACCCCTGCCTGCCCTAGCTTCTAGGTTTCATGCTGCTCCGCATCCAAGCCTCATCGGTGCTTGGGGAAGGCTGTGCCAAACAAACTAACATTTACAGTCTTTTGCAGCTTATTTACAAATATGCAAATCAGCAGTTAAAATAATTTGCATGTGTTACTCAGCAGCTGTGACTGCACTTGAAGGAGCAGGAGAGGGTGACTTTAGCAGCAGCATTTGGAATGGACTGGAAGGAAGGGGTCACAGTAACCTAGGCGAGAGCTCAGAAGATTTGGCTGGTGCAGATAACAGTCATCTCAGTCCTTCATTTTGACACCCAATTTACACCTCTGCTCCCATTTCTTCCAGCTCAACCAATCACTCTCATTGTGCCGGAATTCCCTCTCTGCACTTCTCCTTTTGCGGTCTGGGCTAGGAAAGAGTGAGGAACAATGTTCCCTCTACTCTTTCATCCATGTGCGGATTTTTCCCCATCCATGTGCAAAATAAAATATGTATGTGCACCAAGGCATGTGCACCACCCATAAAAACACAAAAGCTAGCTATGGGTGCTCTGCTAATCAGCTGGGTGGCATGTGAATCTCTCCTAAGCAACTGTACAAGCACCCAGTTTAGAGGGAACAAGAGTGAGGAAAGAGCAAGAGGAAAGAAAAAACCTGGGATGCTAAAGTGTGAATATAAGAGGGGGAAGATAAGCACCCATGCTGCCAGGAGGAGCTGGAGCCATCAGCACTGTTAAATCAAACGATTCCTAGAGCTCGATTTATATTGGGATTTGGAACCTGTGGCAACAGAAATATAGGGGGAAAGTGTCAACTCCCACGTCACAGATGCCCAAGGTAGATCAGCCTGCCCCATCTCCCTGCCAACACAGACTTGTTCCCTGTTCTCCGCAATGTGCAGGAGATGACAACAGCAGAGGCATCCGGCAAGCAAAGGTGGAAAGACAACGTTTCCATTTTGTACTTTCCTAAAAATTAACCCTAGCCTGCTGCATCCCTTCACTTAGGTTTCATTGTTTCTTAACCATCTGTAAGCCATACCGGGTGGTTTGTAGTGTTCTCCATACCTCATGGTCAGCACCTAACACTCATCTTCACACCCAGGAGACGTCCTTCAAACAGACATTCTCGTTTGCTGTCTTTCTAGTGCAGCACTTCAATCAGTGGCAATGCTGCCAAACAGCCGGTTTTCAGACTTTCGTGTCAAACAAAGCCTTTACAGTCAGGTCCTTCCAAATAGCTCGTGTCTTTTTATTCAAGGGTAGTCAGTCAGTTTGTGCTTCAATTAAAAGGGACATTGTCAGTTTTGTTTTGTTTTAAATCTTGGATATGATTTTCCCCTACCCTGCCTCTTGTGTCATTTACAACTGGGCGAATGGAGTTTTAAAAGGTGCCATTTGGTTAGGACAGTATTTTAAACACTGATGTGGCACTGGCATAAATGAGTGAACAGGGTGCAAAGCAGTGGGAGAAATCAGGCCTTGCATACAGTGTGTATAAAATACAAACATCCCTGCTGTGTAACTAGACAAAACAGAGATTGATATATAAAGAACTCATTTTTAAATCTAATTTGCACACACTGCACTCTTTCTGGACTAGTCAGTTTCAGTTTCTCATCCATTAGCACAATGTTTGGGCTGCAAACAGGGAGGGAGAAGGTTTACTTGCTTAAAATACTCTTTTCTTTCAGAGCTTAGTGAAAACATGCATGGGAACATTTGCATTGGTCTGAGGTTTTAAAGTGTGTGATTACAAATCCGAAATTCGGGGCTACAAGTGACCTGACAATGTTCCTTTTGAGATTCTGAATTCATATCACAGATCGGGACACTTTTCGACAACTAGAAGAGTCTGCGCAAGGCAACAAGAAAACAGCTATTTTAAAAAATATATCCCCACTACTCAGCTCTAGCCCTTTTCCCCGCCACTCCCCCCAAAATCATAGGCTAAAGATGAGCAAGAAAATAAACAAACAAACTTGCTTTGCATTAGCCAAGTCTCTCTCCTTCAAGGCCTAGTAAAATGGATAGGTATTTGACTTCAATGGAAGTAGATTGGGCCCTTACCTAGGGTTGCTAAGAAAACTGAACTCTGCCAATACACTTTGTGACACTTTCTCTAGGAAGCTCGTGACTTAGTACCAGGCTTATTTATCGTGAGAACTGACAGTCTGGGTTCTTTTCTGACAGAGTAATTACAGATCATTACAGGATGTGAACAGCAGATCAAACAGACAGGGGGCAGCGATACCCTCTCTCTTAGCAGCATATTTGCACAGCACGTTCTTAATCTATCTGCATGTCAGGAACAGCATCTTACCAACGGCCCTCCATTCTGGTGCACACCTGCTTTCACCTAAGCACAGCCAGCGTTTCTGCACCAACAAACTTTAAGGCGGACAGAGGACACAGCCAGCAGAACAAAGGCAGCGCTCTCATAATCGAGGGCATAAAAACGCAAATAGTTTACCTGTGCTGTGCCTGCTGCGGTCACATAACGAGAGTGTTGTTCTGAAAGAAGGAAATGGAGGGTAGCATCTCACAGAGCTGGCCCAAGGGTTTTGGTGTCCTAGGTGAGCTATGACTTTGGTACTCCCTTTCCCCCTCAAATTCCATAATTTGGGGGAAGCAGCAGGAGAACTGATGCTAAAGCCTCTGCATGGCCGGCTCTGCTTGGCAGGGGAAGGAAGAGGCTCTGTGCACAGCCGTTCCCCCTCGCCCTCTGGCTGGGGGGAACAGCAGTTCAGGGAAGCGTTCACCTGCAGGCTTTTCCCCTACTGCTCCCATTGGCCGGGTTTTTGGCACCCCGAAAGCCTTGCGCCCTAGGCAACCACCTAGTTCACCTCTATGGTCAGACCGGCCCTGGTGGCTTATAATCAGGACTCTATCCATGCAAATCTGTGCTCCCGTCAGATCTCACAAGCTAAGCATAGCCAGTTCAAGCTCTGGGGTAGGAGACTCCCAACTCCTTGGTGCAGGAGGTGGTGTAGGTGCTTCATTAGGTGGCACTCCTCTTTGAACCAATGCCCTACAGTGCTGTCTGCAGCCCTTTTCCATATTACTGAGTCCTGGACAGGGCTTGGGCAGAGCCTCTTTTCCTGGGATAGGCCATAAGAGCTTCCTTAGTTAAGCAGCCTGGCAGGGTTTGTTTCCAGTAGCTGTTGTAAATAGTCTCCTTTTTATTCACTATGGCAGGGGTCTCCAACCTTTTTAAGCATGAGATCACTTTTTTAATTTAAGTGCAATCCAGGCTCTCCCTCAAACCCAAACACCCTTACTCTGCCTCCTTCCCGCCCCTTCTTCAAGGCCCCGCCCCTGCTCACTCCATTCTCCCTCCCTTCCTCATCCTCTTACCAGGCTGGGGGCAGAGGGCTAGGGTCCGGGGGAGGGGGCTGATTTTGGACTAAAGGATCTGGAGCATAGGAGAAGTTCTGAGCTGAGATAGTTGAGCAGCAGGGAGGCTCAAGGTGCAGGCTCTAGGAGTGAGTTTGGGTACAGGAGGACTCAGGGCTAGGACAGCAGTTTGGGGTGCAGGATCCAGCTGGGCACTGCTTACCGCAGGTGGCTTCTGAGTGGTGGTGCAGGGGACTAAAGCAGGCTTACCCTACCCCCCAAAACAGGCAGTAAACTCTTTCCTCCATTGCTCCCTTTCTCCCCGCCCCCCGCTCTGTGGAGATGGGGGTACTGGGTGAAGGGGAGGGGCACCCTGACATCAGCACGCCCTCCTCTTCTTCCTGGGCCCTCCATAGCAAGCAAGAAGCTCCTGGGAGAGGAGAAGTGCCGACACTGCAGAGAGAGGCATCTGAAGTGCCGGCACTTGATAGCCTCCTGGCCAAACCTGTCAGGATCACCTGTCAAAGGCTCCAAGATCTACCAGTAAATTTCCATCTACTGGTTGGTGACCATTGCACTATGGTGAAGTGTTTGGCTAAATGGTGCATTAGTCCCCACTGCCAAAGGTGCAAATACTAGTGCACAGCTGCCTGTTGCACACTAATTGGCCCACGTGGACCCTGCTGACATGCACCCAGTGGACCCTGTGCTCGTTAAAGTAGTCTTGTTAACATTAACGTGTACTAGAGACTCTTAGGCTACGTCTACACTGCAGGCTTTTTGCACAAGAATGGCCGTTCAGTGGTGGGAGGATGGGCAGTATAGGTGGTACACGCACCCCCAACCTGCCTGCTCCAGCCTCTGGCAGACAACAGCAGGCAGGAAAGGGCAGGGAGGTGGAGCATGAATGCGCACTAGTCAGGCAGTTTGGGAAAGCAGAGCTTTCCTGTGCCTACGCCCCCTGCCACCCATGGAGGCAGGTAGAAGAACCTTTTCTGTTGGGGTAGGTAGAGTCTACACAGGTGAGTCTCAACCTGTAGGCTGCCTGTGGTCCAAGCACACGACAGCGACCCACATGACACGGCATCCTCAGGGGGATGCCGACCACATAATACGTAGAGAGCTGCGTACACGGTCTACAGCGTTAAATAGGTTGAGACTCAACCCCTGGCCTACACTAAAGCAACACAGCAGTGCAGTCGCACCACTTCAGTATTTCAAGCGTGGACACACCCGGAGATGACAGACACCTTAGAAACAGGAGAGACCGATATGGAGTGATGAAATGTAACACTCGGTGGGCAGATGGGCTGACTGGAACGAGAATGGGATTTGTCTGTATTTGCATTTCAAAGTCCCACATCAGACCTCAATCGAAAGCAGAAGACCTAACGTTGCACAAGGAAGATTGTTCCTACTGAACTCTGCTCCTCTCTTGCTGTTTTTGTCACTTCTAGGGGCTGCTGCCTCCAAAGAGATCTATAAGGTGATGCCCTCTCAACTATAAATCACCACTGATCCAGAGATGTCACTAGAGATAACTCATTTATCTCATAAGCCCCGAGTCTACTACAGGTACTGGAAAGACTCTCGTTTAGTGCAAGAGACAGGAGTCTGCAATATTGGGGCAAGTCTGATTTTTTCCCCCTGCGGACGGCTATTCATTGGTACACCACAGCATTTGGAAGCAGGAAATACTGCAAACCTCAGGGGATTTCCAGTCTGAAAGTAGCCAAATATCGAAATTCCGAGCCCTGGGTGGTTCCTCTATCACTAACGAAAAGCAGCCCTCTGGTAGGAAGAATGGGTGGAACTGCTCAAAAAACAAAATGAGGACACATTGATTGAAGAACGGGTGTGGCGGACCTTTAACGATGACATCCTTTCTCCAAAATGCTCATTAGTTATTGGAGTTAGAGAGCTGTTAAAGGGGAAAAAAACCCCTCCATGACTTGTAATAGTCTCAGATGGGTAGCTCTGTTAGTCAGTAACTTTAAAAACAACTTTAAAAGAAAAAGAGTAGTCCTGTGGTACCTTAGAGAACAAGAAAAATATATGTAGAGTATCATGAGCTTTCGTGGGCAAAGCCCACTTCCTCAGAGGAGATGTTCTTGAATAGTCTGTCTTAAAAATCCTTCTCACTTTCTGATGTTCCCAAGAGAAAAGGAATGAAGTTGGATCTCAGAATTAATTTCTGCTGAAGATGCAGAAAAAAGCACTGCTTGCTCAGACTGGCTAACTGGGTAAGACATATTTGAAATGTATTCTTCCTATAACCAGCCTGGACATTTTTACTGTAGGTTTAATTTTATTAAATGGACCTGAAAATGCTTTCCCCTTCTGGTTTAGCACACCATTCCTGGGGGATGCACATTATAAGACCCAACCCCCACATTTTACAACGGAGGAGTATGAAAGTGCATTTCAGAGGCACTGAAATCTGAACACAAGCATTGTTACTTATTCAGATTTATTGGTGCTGGAAAACATTCAATCACAGCTTTAAAACGGTGTCCTTTTAAATAGCTTTGCATGTCAAATGGAATAGAAAAACTGGGCCCCCTACACAGGAGACAGAATATGTCTAGACTGCACCCCTCTGCCGGCAGAGGGATGCAGATTAGGCAGGTCAAAATTGCTAATGAAGCAAGGATTTAAATATCCTGCGCTTCATTAGCACAAAAATGGCCACCACTTTTTTTCGGTGGAGGTTTGTCGGAGAAAAGCAGCAGTCTAGAGGCTGATCTTTCGCTAAAGAAA
>JANRFK010004149.1:127585118-127605599 GCA_030068395.1 Apalone spinifera | reverse complement strand
GGAGGGGGGAAAAGAGAAAGATGGTCTGGCTAGGGGCCTCTGTAAAAATGGGAGGCCCCATAAAAATGTCCACTCCCATCCCACCTGCTCCACCCTCTTACCCGGTGCTTGCCCCGCTCCACCTGTCTGGTGCTCTAGCCAGGGAGCAGGGTTGGGCATGGGGACTCCCAGAGCAGGTGGAGCGGGGCAAGTGCCAGGATGGAGGAGGGGGTGGACCGAGATGCTAAATAAGTGACCAGGCCCACCCAGGGCTACACCCCTGCTACACACTTAATTGAAGTAAGGCAGCTTGTGTCAATCTAATTACATCACTGTACACAGTACAGCTTTGTCCTGCCATTGTCCTGCTCCACTGACATAACTTCACTTCTGCAAGAGCGTCTCCCTCCTCCCCTCCCCCCTCCCCCCATATACTGCCCGTCTTTAGCCAGTGCAAGCGGTCCTGGTGGGGACACACATCACCAGCAGGAGGGTAGTATGGACACCAGTCATTGCAGTAATTACTGGAAGGGGTCTGAAGAACACAAGTCCACTTTCACAGCTGTAGTGTAAACATGCCCAAAATATTAGGGGAAAATCCAAGGAAGGCTAATTGTAGCCCACTGCCCTCTAGTGGACAGAATATGTCATTTCTGCTTAAATGCTTTCCTCTCCTCCACTAGTAGGAGTTACTCACTCTATGGAGCACTGAAGTTACAAAGTCTATGCCAGATGCCACCTATATCTTGTTGGCTGACAAATGCATCAGATCACTGCTCACTCAAGCATTTTTCCCTTCTCCTCCCTCCCCGCATAGCCCAGCCTGTAATGACAGGCATGGGGAGGAAGGGACACTCCAGGCCAAAGTGCCGGAGAATTAACCCCTATATTGCAAGTGAATTTAGTGGTTCATCTTTCAAAATGACTCCCATAAACTGAAATGACTTTGGATTTTGCAGTCCATTAAATCCCTCAAAAAGGTACAGGAAACCGCAGCGGTGCAGCCAACAAGCAATTCCTGTTACTCCAAAAAATACTCAGAATTGCCTTCAGATTTCATTGGACAGATTTGTAAATATCAGTGGACATTCACTACTTTGCATAATTTAATGAGGACCACTTCACGCTGCCTCTCTTTCATGCCTTAACTGGACCTTCTGGGGCCAGGTTCTCAGCTCACGTAAAGCCTCAGAGTTCAGTCAACTTCAAAGAGAGCCACAGTAATTTACATTTTCTGAGCATCCTCTAGCTCAGTGCATGCAATGAAGACATCACTGGTTCTTTCCTGGTTTGTCTCATAGATAAAAGATCCACATTACCAAAAAAACCCAGAACTTTTTTGTCAATGTAAATCAGTCCAGCTCCATTGACTTCAATGACTGACACCATTTGAGAATCGGGCCCCGACATAAAACCTCTCTAGTTTGGTTGAGCATGCGTCAGTGGCACAACCACACACACAGTAGATGCGATAAATAAGGGAATAGTAGCTACATTGTAAACATTATGGCTACAAGCAGCAGTTTCAATCTGGGTATTTTAACTAATTATTGTCCGTTTGTTCAGAACAGAATCAGTTGCTTTCTAACCCAGGTTTGCAATAGTATCGTTCTGTGTATCAACAGTGCAGTGTAGCAATGGTGCTTAATGTGTTCCCTGTGGCTGCGCATTGAGACCCTATTTACTTATGCGCCTCTGCACCTTTGCGGTGTTTTTCCCCCACCATCGAAACCAAGCCCCTTACTGTGAAGCCATTACTGGAAATTTCCTTGCCCATACAGGGGCAGCATTACCTTACCCTGCATGATCCCCATAGACCTGAGTGGATGCCACAGATTATCCTGCCTGACCTTTGCTACCTCTGACCCAGTGCACACCTGTGGACGGACTTGCATGGGTTTGAGGGGGAAAGAGGCCACAGAACGAGCCCGGTGAAGCACCCTCTCCACCTGTCCCCACCCTTCCCTTGAATATAAGTCCTCTTGATCTGGGTCACTATCACTCCTGGCATGGGAGGGATGACAGAACCCTTCCAAATTAAGAGCGTAAATGGCCTTCTGGGGAGCAGAGCCTCAGGCCCATGTACCCCTGTGCCTCAGAGACTAATGCAAGCCAAAGCAAAGTTGTAGCGTTCCAGCAGGAGAGCGGGAAGCGTCCAAAACAGTGACTCAATGCTTCTGATAAATGAGCAGAGCTCAGCAGCCTCCATTATAACCAAATAAGCAGAAATACACTTTTGAATAGGAATGAGATGACACTTCTGCAAGAGATTTCTTGGCTAAAACCCTTTGTCAACATCTCTTCGCTGTCAGACAGCTGTTTCACTTGCCCTTGAAAAATCCAGGTATGAAAAGAATCAAAAAGGTCACGCAACTGACAGCACATAAGAGCAGTCTAAATGCAACGTAATTTACTTATGGTAACGCCTACTCTGCATTAATCTCAGAGGGGCAGCCGTGTTAGTCTGTAATTTTAAAAACAAGTAGTCCTGTGGCATCTTAAAGACTGACTATATATATAATATTGTGAGCTTTCATGGGCAAAGCTCACTTCTTCAGATGAGCTGGAAGCTGGAGTGGAAATAACAGGAACCCAGAATTTATCATTCTTTTCCCACTCCAGCGTCCAGCTCATCTGAAGAAGTGGAGTTTGCCCACAAAAGCTCATGATACAATGAGTTAGATCAGGGGTGGCCAATCCGCAGCTTGCGAGTCACATGCGGCTTTTCCCCGCTTAAAGTACGGCTCATAAATCCTCCCCCATGGCTCACGAAGCTGCCTCTGCGCCCCTAGAAATGGTCCCTGGCCGCCGGCTCCCTCTGCTCTCTGGGGCAAGGGAGCCGTTCGTTATGGCGATTCAAAATGGCACTGTCAAGATTGCAGCAGCCAACGGGCGCCTGATGTGGCCGAAAAGAAGCCTGGTCTTTTCTTTTAAAGGGGCAGCATCCTTTTTTTTCCTTCTTCTTCTTTTTTGCTCAACAAAAATTGCTCAAAATTTTTTTTCTGGTGCAGCTTTTCGCATTTTTTTCCGCTGCTGTTTTTTCCGCTTCGTTTAATGGGTTGGCCACCCTGCATTAGGTGCTTTGCAAACACTCAAGCAGGGCAGTCCCTGCTCTGGTCTTGGTATCTCTGCAGATAGCTCTTCAGACGGAGGTGAAGAGGAAGAACAATGAACAATTCATATACTGATCAGCAACAGGGCAGGAGCTGGCTTTTAAGGGGGACCTGGATGTGGGAAGGGCAGGAGGATATGTGGAATAGTTGCACCATGCACATGTTGGCATGTGGAAGAGGCCTGAAGGTGATTCTCCAAGCAAGCTAAAATGGCCAGGCAAGGCTGAGAACACTGGTGGGATGAAGGGGACGAGAAAAAACATGCAGCATAACTAATGAGGCAGGTTTGGTGCAGCACAGACAACACAAGACGACTCGCTCTGATCTTTTATCATGCCCATCGGCATGTTATTGGAGCACCTTGCTCCAAAATTGCTTACAACGTACCTGTACATAGACTCTGAGCAAAGCTGGAACAGGGGTGCTAATATCCTGGGGCAGCGAATTCCACAAGTTAACAAAACATTAACAGTTGTTTCCTTCTATCCATGTTGATGGGCTTGCCTTTTAATTTAACTGAATTCTTTTTTATTCTTGTATTATGGGATGGAAGGAAAACTAGGAGCACTCAAAGGACTTTTCTATCTCTCACCCAGATTCACCTCTATGGTTTCTTCTCTTGCTCTCCTCCTTCTTACGCCCAGTAGTACTGAGCTATTGAATCACTCCTCACATGGGGGTCAAGCCATACTTCCACTGTTCTCACTGTAATTCTCTAATCCTTTTCAACTAGATACATTTGGTGAGCTGCTGGATTTCAAACCACAGGTGGCTGCATTTCAGATAGGTTCACACCGCGCTTTGGGACCTTAGCACTTTCCAGATGATTTATTATGTTCATTTCCCCTGCCCTGGGGTCTGACGGGAAACAAATGGGATCTGCTGTCTTACTGCAGGCTTTTAAATTAAAAATGTCGAATACACACAAATCAAGAAAAAGACGTTGTAATTCAAAAAAAAAAAAAAAAGCAGGAAACTAGAAAGACTCCCTGACTAAATGCGCTGTGACTTTGAAATCTGCAGCTGTGAGAGCAGAATGTTTTTAATCTGCAGTTAACACATCAAACAGCCTGTAATGAGCATCCTCAGGAAGGCATTGGGCAGCTGGGGAAAAAAAAAGGAGCCTCTCAATTTCTTAACTACGGAAAGAGGAGGAAGATTTTTCAAAAAGAACTCAATGAAATCCCAGCCTGTCTCATTAAGATGGGATTTCCTCCTGCAGAGAGTGACTCAGATCCACAATGCGGTTTCGGTATTGCAATGCCTTTAGATAGCTGGGGTGGTGGTGCAAAACACTGGAACAACGACGCAATCCACCAACTCTGAGTTAGGCACTTAGGCTTCCCATAGAATGAATGAGGAGTGACAGGTAATCTCCCAAAGTCAACTGGAAATGTCTAAACTAGCCAATGGGAGATGGTGATTAGAAGGGCATGTCCTAAAACCCACCCCTCTGAGTAATTCCAGGCTGCAAAGTGGGATTTGTCTGTGCTTACAATCCACAACCCCTCTCCTGGAGTTGTGGTGGAAGTCATGAGAGAGAAAGTCAGGCAGATACCGAAGGCCATGCAAAACAGCCTGACACACAAATGGCAATTTCCTGCAGTGTCTTTGGGAGATTTGCTGTATTAGGTCTTGTCTACATGGGTGCGTTTTGTCACCAAACCCTGCCTTTTGGAGACAAAGCAGTGAGAGCATTTACACTACAATGCGACTTTTGTTGGGAAAAACACCCAGTTTTGGGCATCAACAAACTTCCAGCCCTCTGAGCCACTTTTATCTTTTCCCCTCCCTTGACTGTCAACAAAGAGCCAGTGTGGACTCTGCTGTTTGTTTTGGAGACAGAACTGGCTTCTGCCAATATCCCACAATGCCTATCTTGACGGCTCTGCTCTATGGTTTGTGATCTCTGCTGCCATATGCCCCACCCCTTTCAAAGGTCTGGGAAGTGTCTGACAGCTGAGTGAGCTGCTCTAATTGAGGAACAACAAAGAACAAATCATTGGAATGGTCCTGTTCTGCCCTGCTAAGGACACAGCGGCAGGCAGAGTGCTGCTACAGGAGAAGAGCTGGAGAGACATTCCTCAGCACGGAGAGCTCACAGAGCTATGAGGGAGTCCCAAGGAGTGCGGGGATCAGCTCTGCCTTCCGACAACACTGACCTGTGGGATGCTCACCCACACTGCTTTCCTTTATCTGTTGACAGGGTGCTAGCGATGCGGCCATGAAATGTCGACAATGGGAGGCAGAAAAACCGGTTTGACCACTTTTTACTTTTGGCGACTTTTGCATGTTGACAGCACTTCCATCACCAAAGCTTCCCAGTGTAGACATAGCCAGTGCTGGCTCGAGCCATTCTTGCACCCCGGGCAGCGGGCATGCGGCGCATGTGCAGCTCCAACCCAGGCGCACAGCGCCTCTTACAGCTATAATCAGGCACTGCTCAGCCTCTGCCCCCGGGCTGTAAGGGGCGCCGTGCACCCGGGAGCAGCGTCCACACGGAGCCTGATTGCAGCTGTAAGAGGCACCGCGTGCTCGAGGGCGGAGGCTGCACGGCGCCCCTTACAGCTGCAATCAGGCGCCCCCCCATAGGTTGCCCCCCCCCCTTAATCCAGCCTGGACATAGCCTTAGGCTTATCTAGCACTGTGGACCAGGAATAATATTTAACTGTGAGGAGAGGGTGACTCAAGTCCTCCAGGAACTAGGAAGAATAGAGGGTTTCCTTGGTTTGGAAAGGATCGCTGTCCAAAGAGGCTTGGATATATTTGTTCAAACCAGATTGTCTAGACAGAGACCAGCATGACAGAGGCTCACTGGTGGTTCAGGACTATGTCTGTAAATCTTAATGGGGCCTGGCACACTTATTATATGCACACAAAAGGTGTCATGTAATAAATCACTGGAGAGCTAATATCTCTCTGTTCATCAATATTCTTGCATGATATAAGTACAAAGAGAGGAATACGTGCTAGAAATATGTCCTTAAAGTGTGTTTATCAAGCAATGTATAAGCACAGCCCACCCTAGACAAAGGATGGGTATTTGCTTGCCTGACCAGCCTTTGCTGGTGGCAGGAGCTATCAATTCTCTGGAAGAAAGGATCATCCTTTTATTCTGTGTTTGTGCAGTATCTTGTACAAAGGAGTCTTAGTCATGGACCTGGGGTCCAAATTGCTATCGCAATAGAAACAGATTAATAATAATGTTGTTCTTCAGCACTGCTGTCTGATGACAGTCACTATCACTTCTCGTTTCTCAGCTTCATTCGGAAGGGGCCCTAATCTAGGTTCCCGCTAATGTTTTCCATCCATGTGCAGAATAACTTCTGTTATGTGCACCAAGGCATGAGCACCACCAGTAGCAACACATGCTGCCAGCAATGGAAGCTGGAGGTGCTCTGCTAATTGGCTGAAAGGCATTGGAATCTCTCCTGAGTTGCCACACAAGCACCCGGTTTACAGGGAACACTGGTCCTAACATTCAATTCAGAGTGGTGTTATTACTGTGATACATGTCTCTCTGGCCCATCTGCTGTTTTCAGTTGAATCTTCCAGAAATTAACTAGCCCCAAACTGTTTCCTAAACAACCTCTTGGTGTCAAATCCTCACTGCAGCTTCAGCACAATGGGCCACGATGATCTTCATACGCACACAGGGAGTGCATGAGACCGCAGTAGATGCCCTGTGTGTCCCATTGCAGATGGGACTGAGGTTGTTAATACAGACTGGTATGGGTTGAGTTAACACACTTCTTTTTCCATTCGATTTTTGGGGGAATTTCAATCCATATTATGATGCCAGGTCATTTGTCTGAGCACAATCCATGGAAACCGTTTCCTTGGGAACAGGAACCACAGTGAATACAGCATCTTCCCCTACTTACCAGGAAGAAAAAGCACTGTGGATGTCCTAATCCGATCTCCAGTTGAGATGCATTGTAGGGATAGCCCCGCTGCAAGCCCAAGAGCTAGAAGTGTGACATCACTGTCATTAAAGGATTTTGAACAAATCTTTTGTCTGGTATACAATGCCTCTGCCACTCCAGTTTGTCTCTTCTGTGGGTGCGTCTACACAGCACCCTAAACTCGAAATAAGATACGCACTTTGAGCTCCACAAATTGCGTATCTTATTTCAAAACTATTTTGAAATAGCTTATTTTGAAATTTGGCACGTCTACACGGCGCCAAATTTCAAAACAACACAGTATTTCAAGCTACCCCATATCCCTCGTGCAACGAGGTTTACTGGGATGGCGAAATAGCATGCTCGTTATTTCAAAAAATATTTCGAAATAACGGGCGGTTTGTGTAGATGCAGGGTAGTTATTTCGGGATACAGGAGGTATCCCGAAATAGCTGTGCAGTGTAGACATATCCTACAAGTAAACTGCCACCTTTGCCATGCTGCAAAGTGGACTGGAAGTGAGCAGAACATGGGCTGGAAATGCGAGAGTTACAGGAAGGTCAGACAAACAATGTGGCATATATGGCAGGTATGGAGCCCAAAACTGATGCAGCCAAATAATAATGGGAACAATAAATGGAAGCAGAGATATGATGTGCTGGCTTTTCTAATCATAGAGAGCATTGTCCATTATGGTTCTGGGGGGGGGGAGGGCTCAGAACTGGGACAGGGGATTGGGAGGCAGGGTGGAGTGCAGGATTATCTTGGGTAGCTCCCAACCAGTAGCCCACTAGGGCTAAAATAGGGCCCCTCTGCCTATCCTGGCTCCGCACTGCACCCCAGAAGTGGCTAGCTGGTCCAGCTCTTAGGCTGGGAGGCCTAGGAAGTTCCACATACTGCTCTTGCCCTCAAGCCCTGCCTCTGCAGCTCCCATTGGCCGTAGTTCCCAGCCAATGGGAGTGGGGAACTGGTGCCTGAGGTGGGGACAGTGCGTGGAGCCCTCTGGTCCCCCATTTAGGAGCCACACTTGCTGGCCATTTCTGGAGTTCAGCGTGGAGCCAAGAAAGAAGGGACTAGCTTGCCTCAGCCCTGCAGCACCGCTGACTGGTCTTTTAATGGCACACTCAATGGTGCTGACCGGAACTACCAGGGTCCCTTTTTAACAGGGTGTTCCAGTCCAAAACAGTTGGTAACCCTAGCTGATGTCATTGTGAGTCTTGCAATGTTTGGTGCATTTCTTTAAATGCCCAGCTACTTGAGTCGGGCAACTACAGGAGAATCTCAACTTTAAGTTAAAAATTGTGACCAGGAAGAAAATTACATGAACCCCATATCTTTTTTTTTTTTTTAAGTCTCAGGCTTTTTAAGCTAATTTTATGACCTTTCGGGACCTGAGTAATGATTTTTCATTGACTGGGGTTGGCAACACAGAATAGGAGAGGAGCTGGTAGAGTTCATTAGCATATTTATATGCAGGAGGCAGCTCCCAGCGCTGTCAGCTATGTTGTGCCATGAGTGCATTGTGGGGGCTGGAACAATTTGTTAAGTCGGGGTGCTGAGAGCCATTGAACCCAAATGTAAATCCTGAAAGGGATGAAAACCACTTCAAGCCAGTGGTGCGGTCACATCTTCAGTATCCCTAGTTCCAGCACCTATGCATCCCATGGTCTCAAAGCACTGTGTCATTATGCTTATTAACATTAGAGCATATCCCCGGTGAGGCAGGAAAGTATTATTCCCATTTTACAGATGGGGAAATGGAGGCACGGCAAGTTTTAGTGACATGCCCAAAAACTACAGAGTAACCAAGTGGCAGGAAAGTTCTTCCTGTACATAAAAGCACCAAATACCACTTGGTTTGTTCCACATTTCAGACTGCAATAGAGCACTGCACTGGGAATCAAGACTTCTGGGATGAAACCTTGACTTCCCTGAATGCTGTGGGAGTTGTGTCATTGATTTAAAATGTGCCCATAATGTCACTTCTGATTTCTATTCCCAGCACTGCCAATAAAGAATCTACATCATTTTGAGCAAGTTACCAGAGCTCCCGGTCTCAGTTTCCCCATCTGTAAAATGGGAACAATGATGCTTATCCAGCTTACATGGGTGTTGTGCAGCTTAAATAATTAGCACTTGTAAAGCACTTTTATCCTCTGGTAAAGTGCATTATAACTACAGATCCTATTGTTAAAATCTGTGTCATCTATGTGCCTATAGCAATTGTAACCAGTCTCTGTCAGGCTATTAAGGGGAGCAAGTTCAAAACCAGGGTGGGGGGCCTCAGCTGAGAATGCTCTGCTACTAGTCCTGACACCCCTGTGGATCATGGAATATAGGAGACAGAACCTGCTCCCTACAGATCTTCTCACTACAATCTTGGAAACTGTAGTCTCCAAGGCACAGTGCCCAGCACAAGAGGTCCCCAAGCCTGAATGGGCACCGCCATAATATTAACAAAGAAGTATCTACTCAACACCAACCAGCAACAAAAAGGCAGGGGATGCTCTTTTTCCTTCCCTTCCATTTAACTCCTCTTTCTACCCTTTGTTTGGAGAGGATTCAAAGCCACTAGATTTGGGTCTGAAATCCTCCTACATGTGGAACTGGGGGAGAAGGCCCAGAGAGGTATCTAGCTTTAGATCTAGACTCAAAACTCAAATTTTGTGGGCATCTGAAACCATAGCGTTTGGTTCTGTCACCCAACGCACTAACTGGATTACATCAGATACACTTTCACTGAAACAAGAACTATTGTCTGGGACCTATGTTCTGCTCCCATCACATGGTGGCTGATGGGTATTTTTATATGAAAAAAAAATAGACTGTGAGAATAAGCAGGGAGTCAGAATGGTCAACAAAATGAGCACAGCAATATGAAGAATGCTGGCGGCTTTTCTTTGCATTTCCCCCCTCTCTTATCAAGCTCTTCCCACAATCTCCAGCAGTAAAGAATGTTCTGCTACAATGATCAGCCATTGCACAGCTCATAACACACATTTAGGCATAATTCTGCTTCAGAGTTAACGCAACATAGAAATTTCACAACTGCAAAAGGCAAGATTTTTTTTTTAAACATGAAAACTTAAATTCTGCAGAATGTAACAAGGACATTGGGGGAAAAAACAGTGCTGCTATGAACCAGGGTCTTCTGAAAAATAAATAAATAGATTCCCAGCTATGCAATTTAACTCTTGGATGCCAACAGTTACTGAGAAGGAACACTAAGTAAGGATGCCTGTCATGTTTACTTTAAGAGGAGAAAACCAAAAGGATCAGATTTTTTTGAGATACTGAGCACCTGAAACCCTCCCTTTGTTTCAGCATAAGCGGTGGGTGCTGAGCACCACCATTAATCAAGCCCTCATATTACAAAGCTGACAGTCCATTTGATTATCTGCCATCTGATCCTACCCAAAAGCATTTTGGAACTAGCTTAGACTCGTTCTGTGTACAGTTTTACATAGTCAGCCTGCACATATGGACTAAAAGTAGATTACTCTGCCTTGAACTTTAAATGTGTATCCTTAGCAACCTACATCGCAGTAGAGTGAAACACAATCCCTAACCCACACACAGTCTGAACCCTACAGAACATGGAAATGTGGACAGTTTGGGCTACATTCATTTCTGGTGTTAGCCACTGTCCAAAGTGTCACACCCGAGAAGGAAATAAGAGGGTCAAATTCTAATTTAAGGCCCAGTCTTGCAACTCCTTCACTCACAAACCTCCAATTGATTTCAATGAGAGTTTGGCATGCCTAAGGAATGCATGCTCAGTCTGTAAAATTCAGTCTTTTAACATTCAGTCTTTTATCCCATTTACATCATCCAGGAGGTCCAATATCTATTATATGGATTTCAATTATGTTGTTTAATCTTCTGCAAATATTGGGTCAGGTGATTCTACTCTTGTAGAATCTGAACTGAAGTCAATCCAGCTATAACATCCTCTGAATCTGGCCTGTTCTCTTAATTATTGACAACTGGCTAGAAAGCATTAGACAATTAAAGTGCCCTTTCAAAAATACTAGAATTTTTTTTTTTTTTTGTAAATCTGATTACAATTGCACACAGATGCAACCAAGCAAGATCTCTCTTTCAAAGAAATGGCACATACCTTTCCTTGCCATGCACTCGAGTTTAATGCATTTCCTTAGGAACTCGTAGTAGGATTTCATTTCTGCTTCCGTTATTCGGACAACGGTGAAGGGCAAATTCCTGGGCACCTGTTGCGCACATCGCTTACACCAAGCAGCCATGGACTGAGCCTACAAGAATCTCGCTGTCAGAAATTTGCTGCTCCTGTTATTCTGTCAGGATCCAGCTTTGCTCATAGGCTTTCAATCCTAGCTGGTGACTTATCCCACTTATGTTCATTCAAGGTCATCGTAACATGCCGAAAGCTCACAGTTGCAATTGGCTGAGACTTTATAGGCTTAGTGACTGTGTTTGCTTCTCCTCACTCTCTCATTTAGAAATAAAGAGGAGAACTTAGACACAGCCCATGCCTTGAATGGCTCCCTTACTATTAATTTATAGCAATTATAAACTAGAATGTGGAGGCAGTAATGCATGATAGTATTAGATAGCATCTCTTCAGTGATTATCAACCACTATCTACTGTGTATTTGAGAAAGTTTGTCTGTTTGTTCAAGAACTCCTCCTAAATGGTAAGAGCTAGGACCACCAATTTGGATACACTGCTTCCTCTTATCATAACTTACAGCAAAGTCAGGGTTTGGTTCTGCCAATGGGATGTGCCTGCAATGGGATTGGTTCTTATAAGATCATACAGAAGAGTGTCAGAACCACCAGGCAGGTAAAAGGGGATGACTGGAGGTGTGGCCCCCAACCGGGAGTGCCCCTTGAGCCTCCCACCTCTCAGGTGCCATTTAGGAAGGGGGAGCCTGAAGCTCCCCCTGCCCAGATCCATACAGGAACTTTGCTGGATGCTCCCCTTTATCAGAGAGCGAGGAGAAAGTGCACAGTTTGCTCTATTCCTCCCTCTGGCAGGGGAGTGCAGGGGGCAAATGAACAAGGACCTGCCCTAGCCAGGGGACATTCACCCCTCCCCCAGCTGTCAGCTGGAGCTGCAGCAGCCATGGAGAAGCACTTCTCACCCAGTCCCAAGCTGCTGTAGCGAGAGATGACTAGGGTTGTCATACTGAACCCCTAATCCCGAGCCCTCACCCAGATTCAAAGGAAGCATGAACATTTTCATTTTATTTTGCGCAAAAAAAAAAAAAAATTGAGTTAAGGACCCAAGCAATGCCAGGTAAATCTTCTAGTCTAATAATTTTGCATAAATGGCCTTCTCTTTACTAGTGCGTGATAAAAACTGAGATTATAAAAATGGAAAGAATTTTTAAAACCTTTATTTCCTTGTCCTCTGTTTTATTTGCTTTTGCATTTAACTTAGCTTGGACAATGGAAACAGACAGCTCTGCAAAGTGGATGGAATAATTCAGTTACGTCTTTGTAGTACAGGAGCAAGTAGGAGCCCAGACCAAAACCAGAGCCCTGCAGTAAGAACACATCGCAAGAGACAGTCCCTGCCCCGAAGAGCTTACAGGCTATATCAGAGCTACTCAAGTTTGGAATCCCCGAAGGCCACAATGATACTCACAGCACATGCCGAAGGCCACAACTTAAGTGTAGTTGCGTATACATGCAAATATATATGCAAATAGTTTCTTTCACACTGGCAAGCATGAATATAAAGATTACATAAGAACATAAGAACGGCCGTACTGGGTCAGACCAAAGGTCCATCTAGCCCAGTATCCTGTCTGCCGACAGTGGTCAGCACCAGGTGCCCCAGAGAGGGTAGACCAAAGACAATGATCAAGCGATTTGTCTCCTGCCATCCCTCTCCAGCCTCTGACCAACAGAGGCCAGGGACACCATTTCTATCCCCTGGCTAATAGCCTTTTATGGACCTAACCTCCATGAAATTATCTAGCTTCTTTTTAAGCTCTCTTATAGTCCTAGCCTTCACAGCCTCCTCTGGCAAGGAGTTCCACAGGTTGACTATGCGCTGTGTGAAGAACTTTCTTTTATTACTTTTAAACTTTTATTACTTTGAAAAGCCTCACTGTTTACCAACAGTCCTCTCTAAGAAAGTGCTGGGAGGGAAAAGGATAACATGACTCAGGTAATTTGCCATTGGTGGACCTTGTAGAAGCAATGAATCTGGAGGAGGGATTTGAATGTTAAGGTCGTTAGGGCCAACACACTGGGATCAGGAAGTTGACTCCATAGTTGGGGAACATCATGGAAGAAACAAGGCACAAAGATGGGAGATGGGCAGCTAGACTGGCAGCGGGATGGAGGGGTGGGGAGCAACATTCCCTGTAAGCTGAGCACTCAGGCAGCCACTTAGAGAGATTTAGGTGCTAACCAACTGATTGGCGGAGTGCCCGTAGCTGCCCACAGCCAGCAGCTTGTGGTTCAATTGGTGGTGCACATCTGCTGTGGCTTGGTGCACATAAAATTTATTCTGCACACAAATGGAAAAAATTAGAAGAAACATAGATAGGATACAAGATGTCAGTCCAGGGACTTGAGGAAGTGGGAAAGGAGAGGCCAATGGAGCGAGGAATGTCTAACAATTGACAAGCAAGTGAAACCACTCTGGATGGACTGAACAGTAGCATTGTCACCGCCTGTCCCACCAGCCACCCTGTTAGCTGCCTGAGTACATACCTACAGCTTTGACAGGACTGCACTCGGGTGGCCAGCCTGCTCCGCCAAGGCTACCCTATTCGTAGCTCAATTACAGCTAGCACACACATGTCTACACGAGCCGGAAAGGACACCTTCAGCTCCCATGTTGCTGTACACCAGGGGGGAGATAACCAGCCCACAGACAAGGGTGGCGCACCGGTGGCTACAACATGGAATTAGAAGCAAGGAGATCTCCGTCCCATGCCTGGTGTGGCAAGTAACATAACCCACTCCACGTCTCTGCACCCCCAAGGGCATCGGGAGGCCCTGTTATTGTTCTCATGGAAGCTCCTAGGAGAGTGCTAAGTATTTTCTAGATTGGCAAAAGCAGGCAGGGAGAGGGGCAATGATTTGCCAACATCACACCAGAAGGCAGGGGAAGAGCTAGGAACAGACCCCAGAAACCTTGGCTCCTAGTCCCATTTCAACCTTTACCTTTTCCCCCCCCCAAAGTGGCCCTTCCATTCACAAGCACCACAGCTACTATGCCTGCACATGCACGCTGCCCCGCTAAGGTACCCCTCGATGCAAATCTATATCCAAACGGGCAGGATCCAGCATTCAGAGCCCGTCTGCCCTCCTCAGCTCAGTCATCCTGCTCTCCCCACCAGAGTCAGTGAGACAGCACATCCCAAAGCAGGTTAGCTCCCTAGGGCTCTGCTCGCACCGTAATGGGACTGCCAGCTCGGGGGAGATGAGATGGGGAGAGGAGCCTGCAGCTGTTGCAAATCCACAGAGCACATCAACCCACAGTGTGCAGCAAACATTTGGAAAGATTTTAATCCTAAATCTTTCCCCAGGAAATCCTGACCCTTCCTGTTATGCAGGCCCATCACCGCTGATCCTCTGTGATATTGTGATTGCTTCCCTCCCACCCCCAGTTCCAAATAAAATTGGCCCCAGCCTGATTACGTCTACTACGCATTTGGCGATGGGATTCACAAAGCAGCTGTGGCATCCTGGGGCGGAAAGCTGCTCTGTTTCAAGGATTATATGGGACAGGGGGCGGGCGTCTCTATTTTTACAGGCAGGTCGACTGTTGGTCGTTTGTAAACAGCAGAGCAGGTTTGGCCGGCACATTCAAGTGCATCAAGGGTAGAACCAGTGTCATCTACAGTTTAAAAGACAGCTGGAGGAGGCATGACTCCTGGATCCTTTCCCTGGATTGACTGCTGGCTTGCTGTGTGAGCTTGAACAAGTCACTTACATGCCCCGTGCCTCAGGTTCCCCACCTCTTTAAGGGAGATAATTCTTACCTATCTCTGCAGGGATGCTCGGAGGCTACTAATATTTGTAAAATATTTTCAGACCCTCCAATCACAGGTGCAGTGCAATGTTCCCTCTAATTCCCCCCATCGATTTGCAGAATAAATTTTGTTATGTATATGCGCACCACAAGTAGAAAAACAGGCTGGCGGCGCTGGGCGCTCTGCTAATCAGCTGGGCAGCACCTGAATCTCTCCTGGGTGGCTGCCCAAGCACTCAGCATACAGGGAACACTGGTGCAGTGTAAGCACTGTATGAAGTTCCTCTAGATTCCTAGAGGACACTTCTCAAGACAGAAACTGAATTATCTGATCGACATGCTTATTGATGGATATCGGCTGTTGGGAGCGGGTCCCTCACAGGGCTAGAGCAGCCCCTTGCCCTTGGCAGGTGGGGGGCTGCTCCAGCCCCTATCAGTTAACCAGAACTGGTAAGCATCACCATCCCCCGCCTCCCCATGCAATCTCAGTTCTTCCAGTTGAGGGCAATGGTGCACAGCACTTCCCTATAGCACTAGGCTTTACATCAGCTGCTCCTCAAGGCTGCCTGCGTTCCCAGAGATGCGGATAGTTTCACTGTGTCAATACACCCAGCCCAAACCCTGCCCTTGTAAGCCAGGTGCTGGTGAAACACAGTGTGTTGAGCTGCACACTTGGCCTCTAGGCGTAAGGCCTTTCATCACTGGTCCTATATGCCGCTGCAGGATCTCCCACATACGCAGTGTGCTGAAATGCAGCCTTCTCTGGGGAGGAGATGAGGAGCTCATCCGTTCACAGCTTACCAGGGGCAAGAGAAAGATTTTTGACTCCGGAGTCCAGGGGAAACTGATCTCACACAAACACCAGTGGGTCTTTAATCTCCATGCACAGCAGATGGGATTTGGGGGTTTTACAGCCTCATACTACACATCCACTGTACTGTTTACATTTCAGGCCTCCTGGGGGAACAAAGGGCTGAGTGGATCCAGTCAAGATTTGAACCTGCAGTTCCAGGTGAACCTCTGTATTGTAAATCTGAGGCTTGGTGCCCTAAGCTACCCTCAGCCTAGGTTAGGAAACCAGCATTCGCCCTGCACTGCAGGAGAACAGGCATGTGACCCTGGCTCTTAGGAGCTTGAGGTGGGGTCTGGTTTTTAGAAATAACAGCCATGTGTTTCGCCTGTTTGGGGGCCAGGATTGGCAGCAAACAAACAATAGGCTCAGCTCTGCAGCCATAGCCACCATTGCTTGGCCTAATTCCAACCGCAATTATCCTGGTGTAAATTTGGAGTAATTCCTCCATAGTCAATGGTGTTACCCTAGATTTACACAGGTGGAACTCCAAGCAGAAGGCAGCCCATTGTCATGATGAGCTGAGCTGCTGGTCCTGTCAGCTGGGGAAGAAATTGCTTGGCTTGGGAGAGGACACAGGCAAGAACAGAACACTCCACACCTGGAGAAACTTGTAGCTCCATTTTTTTCCAGTCTTAAAGCACCTTATGGTGTCACTGGGTATCGCTCCAATCATTCCAACGGAATTACACCAGTTTATTTAAGAGTCATCTTTTAAAATCACATGAAATTACAGTTCTCATTATGTAATCTCTGACATAATGGTGTGATTACCGCACCAGATATACTTCGGTACATCTACATTGAAGGGGCTGTACCGGTTTCACTGGGTCCATTTTGAAGTGAGTTGAGTTAAGCACTTTCTAGTTCAATCAAGCATCACATCTCCTCTCAGGAATTGGGTCTGCCTACATCCCAGGGAAAACAGTCCTGGTACCACAAAAAAAACAAAACAAAACAAACAAAAACAACGAATAGTCCTGCAGCACCTTAGAGACTAACAAAAATGCAGATGGTACCATGAACTTACATGGGCACAAGTTGGCTTAGCTTAGTTTACAAGCAACAACAGTTTCAGGTGTCAACTGTACCTCCACCATCCTAGTGTGGATTACAATAGTTGTGCAAAGTTGAGCTTTAGAGGGTTTGGTGGCAGCAGGGGGTTCTGCAATTGATGGGATCTGTCTTCAGCTATTCATATAATTGAGGTGGCAAGAAAACACGGTTAAGAACTCCAAGGTCATAACTTATCCTTACACATGTTAATTAAAACAATTTCTCATCTCCCAATTGAGCCTTGCTAAAATCTGCACGGAAATGTAGTAACCTAGGCACAACACTGACTCCCCCTCCCACTTACCAGAATTACAATAACGATAATTATAGACATCAACTAAAGAGGTTTTACTCACAGGTAGATAAAACAACTCATTCCCTCCAGCCAGGCAAGTAGAACTTTTTGTAAGACGAACGGCCAAACTGGGTCAGACCAAAGGTCCATCTAGCCCAGTGTCCTGTCTGCCGACAGTGGCCAATGCCAGATTCCCCAGAGGGACTGAACAGAACAGGGAATCAGCAAGTGATCCATCCCCTCTCGCCCATTCCCAGCTTCTGACAAACAAAGACTACAGGCACCATTCCTACCCATCCTGGCTAATAAGTATTGATGGACCTAACCTCCATGAATTTATCTAGTTCTTTTTTGAACCCTGTTAAAGTTTTGGTCTTCATAACATCTTCTGGCAAGGAGTTCCACAGATTGACTGTGCATTGTGTGAGGGGGAAAAAACTTCCTTTTGTTTGTTTTAAACCTGCTACCTATTAAGTTAAGTCTGAGCAAATTAAAACAAGTCCAAGCTCATAGCAGATATTAACAAAGGAGATTTATTTATATGGAAATTTCTGTTCCATCCCTTTCAGTTGTTCCGTGGGCCCAAGCAATCCCATGTATATTCTTCCATTTCTTATACACAATAATTCCAAGAGTAGCTAAATACTATTTATTAAGAGAGGCCGTTCACTTTGGGTGGTAACTTGATCAAAAGCTTCTTTTCTGGTCTTCCCCACTCCAGGAATCTATTAAATTATTGGTAATTTTAAAAGGTGGAAATAGCAATTCTTTTCATGTAAAAACAATACTCTACTTCTCAGGAGTAGGATACCCTAAAAAAGATAGCATAGATTCCTGTGTTCAAGGAGGTCCCTTTAAAAAAAAAATCAAAACACTCCCCTCTTTCAATTACATTTCTACTAGTTATCAATTAATAGAATGTAAACAAAGATCTTCCTTTTATTAAAACAAACAAACAAAACACAGTGATTGTCACCATCATTTGTTTCACAATCTCCACAGCTGACAGAGGGAAGACTGGAAGGCTGCTGGCATTAGAACTATGGGGCAGCACTGTCGAAGTCTCCCTGCTTTGCACTATATAGGGTACAATTGCTGGAATCGCTGCCTTCTACTCCAGCACCATATGCTAAGGTTTCAAAGCCTATTACATTGATCTGCTTAATGAGATTGTCACGGACAGGAAAAAAACATTTTTTGGTCACGTTTGGTGATGGGCATACAGAACCCCCCCCCCCCCCCCCCCCATCAGAATTCTCCTTGCGTGGGCTGGGCCCGAGGGGGCAGCGTAGCCAGAAGGAAAAGACCTAGAATGCTGAAAAGTGATGGTATTTGTAAAATACACCACCAGGGGAGGAGCGAAGCAGCTGGTAGCTGGGAACAGAGAGGAACTCAGGCCAGGAGAGCTGGTGGGCAGAAAGCTAACAGCAGCACGTGGAGGGTTTATTTCGCTTTGGTTTCTTGACCTCTATATTTGAGCGTGTGTGGGTGGGCGTGCATGGCATGTCGACATAGCTCACTAGTGAATGCCAAGTAGGACAAGCAACAGATGCATCAGATTACCAGCCAGTAGGCACACACTGATAAAATGCCAATAGATTCAGGGTTTAGGCTTGGCTGCAAAATTATCATCCTTTTGTATTGGAGCAGAGACTAAAGGGCCCAATAACGATTGTGCTAGATGCTGTACAAATTGACAGAAAAGAGGGTTTAGGGGCTGAGTCTACGACAAGTGGATAAAAGCAAACAGATGCAGATGGAGCACAGGGTAACAGGCAGCCAATTATGATGAGTGAAGTAAGTGGGGAACACAACGCACGAGCTCTGTAAGCAGGGTCATTGCTAAACTACTGTAAATGTCTTGCTATGGCCCAGGCTCCACTGCAGGGATTTGGAATTTTATTTCTCTAGCATTGACAGAGTTACTAGAGACCCCAGGTCCTTGTCTGAGGAGCTGAAAGGAGCAGGATCGCACCTGGCCCTGGTACACTGCCACTGACTCACTGAGTAGCCCTGTGCCTGTCATTTAGCTTCTCTGTAGCTGTTTCACCATGGGGGTGGGGGAGTTAATACTCACCCCTTTATATTGCACATAGAAAACAGACAGGGGAACTAGAAAACAGGCCTTGTGGAACAGCCTCCCATTATTTGGCCAGAGCTGTGCAGAATTTCCCCATTTTAGTTCAGGAACCAGGGATTAGCCTGGAGTTTGGGGCTTAGAAAGAAAGAGTTATCAAAAGCAACCGAAGTATGGGCAGCCCACACGGAAGGCATGAGTGACCACTAGGTCTGGCCACTCAGATACCGATTGCACAAGTGCTAGGAGAAACTCACCCATCTCTGAGTCCCTGTGTCTATCCCCTCAGCAGGATGATGTTTGGATCTAGGGAGGCTTGGGATAGGGTTACAGACAATATTACTGCAGCACTTAAAAGCCTTAGCCCCCTCCGGGGTCCCAGAATTTTAAAACTGACAATGCATGATAGTTTTCTGCCTCATTTCACAAGGCACACCGGAGTGGTCGACAAAGGCTTCCCTTGTCGACCAAGGCGTGTCCAGACTGCCCCGCTGTGCCACCAAACAACTGATCGGCACAGCGTGGCGACCATTTTGATGTAAATGAAGCGGTGATTATTTAAGTCGCCGCTTCATTTTCCTATGTCTAGTAAACTCATTGTTGACAGTAAGTTAGAATATTAAGATCAAGGACGTTACATCCAAAAGGACACTAAAATCAAAATGGAATCCTGAGTTTTACCCAGAAATCAAAATGGAACCCAAAGGACTGAAAGACTTTTGCCGCCAAAAACCATCGTCTGCACACAGCACATGGCTGTGCACACGGCACAAAAGTCTGCACCAGGAACACTAATCTGCACCCAACACTACACCTTGTGCACTAGAGACGCTCCTACTGTTTTCCCGCCTTGGGATCTTTATAAGCTCCTCCCCTGAAGGGATCGGGCTCTCTGCTGTTCCACCCTGCTGCTCCGCTCTCGCTCGCCTCCTGTTCCTGGTTCCTGCTCCTGTTGAAGAAGAGCTGTGGTGAAGGCCGGGACCTGCTTCCAGCAGACCAGACCAGATTCCATACCACCGCTACCTATAGGGTGCATTAGCTCACCACTGTGGCAACTGCCCAGCGCGTTGTGGGTTATAGCTACCTATAGCTCCGGGCCGAGAGCAGCTGCCTATCACCCAGTTCCATTCCAACCATTGTGGTGAAGGCCCTATTTTGGAGCTGAGAACTGTTTACCATCAAGTGCTTGTGTAACATCATACCAGCGACAAATCATCAATTGGACTCCTCA
>JANRFK010004149.1:127542689-127559947 GCA_030068395.1 Apalone spinifera | reverse complement strand
GAGCTGGCACTAGTGGGATGCTGGGGCTGGGGCTGGGGCTTTTTATACTGCAGACTAGCAAACCCATTCACAAACTTTTGGCAGATGGGTAACATTTTATTTGCATATTCACTGCACTGATAATGAATACTGAAATATGCAAATAAAATGCTGCCAGTCTGCTCAACGTTTGTGAATGGGTTTGCCTGTCCGTGGTATAAAAAAAAGGTTGGGAACCATTGCTCTATAGTACCAAGGGAGTTAATGCAAAGATAGGATCTGAGTTCAGTTGCTTCCTTGTAGAGCAACCAACGTCTGTCCTAGTGGCCTGGCCTCCTTACAGAAATCATTTTACAGAATAAAATTTTGTGGCAAAATGGGACATTTGGTGGGTGTGCCGGTCTGCATATGCAATGCCCAGAGAGCTCTTCCCACTCACAGCCGAGCTGGAAACAAGCTGCCAGGCGTAGGTGGGATTCTGGAGGCATGGAGGCTTATTCCCTATGGGTTTTGCAAGCCGGAAGAGTGAAAGAATTCCCACACAAAGACACAGCCACTATCAGCCCCAGACCTGTCCCCAAGCGTGGGTTCTTCTCCCCATCACAACAAACAACTTCTCACCCATCTACCCAAGGAGCACAATCTTACAAGGTGGTGAGTCTCGCTCAAGGAAAGTGTGTAAAAGATTTTTTTTTAAATCTGTGCTCATCAATGCAACTGTAAAGCAAGAGTAATGCCACTGAAGACAGAGGAAAGACACTGGTGTTAAAAAAAGTATCAGAATCAGGAAATCTGATATTGTTTGGCGCTGAGAAAAAGATGTATTCCAAGGTGCACATCACCTTTGGCCAGCTCCTCGAGCCAAATACACAGGGAAAGCCTGGAATTACATTGCATACACAAATTCAATTCACATGCTACTGGGCTTAATCGAGATTTGGGATGGTGGGGACTTTATCACTGAAGGTGCTAACAGCTGTCTGAATGGTATCCTTCCTGCCTTCGCAATCTATCTACTGACTTTGATTTTTATCTGCTTTGGTGTAACAGCCATTCTCCAGTAAAAAAGGAAGGAGGATGGGAGGCAGAGCATCTTTCGCCCTCCCCCCACTTCCCTTCTCCTGTTTATTTCGAGTTTTTATATCCCCTACTCATAACCCCGGTCATCTGAAGAAGTGGGCTGTGCCCACGGAAGCTCATGATACCATCTGCATGTTTTGTTAGTCTATAAAGTGCTACCAGACCATTTGTTGGTTTTATTCCTATCACCAAAAGAGTATGTATAGACTAGAGGTAAACTAGTCACTGTGCCCTACCTATTTGGACACTGGTCCTGCAATAATCTTTAATACATGGACTTTACTGGGGCTTTGTGCATGTCCTGGGGCCCATCGGCACAACACTCCCAGAAGGATCAGGGCATGTGTTTGGAAACACACAGCCACTGGAACCACATGCTTAGATCCTAGCAGACTGAAATTATCCTTGCAAGGCAGAGAAGCTGATTTCCACATAGGAGATGGCATCTAACCAACAGAGAATGGTTCTGAAACAGCCTTCTAATAGGATTTTTGTCCCCAAAATCCTAAACTAGTTTTAAGATGGGGTGTGACAAACTCATGAAAAAGATACCAGCAGGGGGTTGTCTGTGATAGCAGGGACAGGACTTGATGACATAGGAAGTCTCTTCCAGTCCTAGTCACCTGTGTTTTTAGTTCCATATGCATGAGATGCTCTCACATGAGACGTTTAAAAAACTAACTGATGTCCTGTCTATTTTGCATGGACATTAAAGATCCCATGGCACTTTTTGTAAGTCGCAATTTGTCTAAATTTTCCCTTCTACCACTTCTCACTATTGTGCTGGTTGCGTGCTGTATTTCCAAGCCAGCCATAGTTGCATTGTACTGGGGTTCAAGGTGAATAGTGCTTTAGGGTGAAAGGGGCTACAGAAGTATAAAATGCTACTAAATGTCTTCATAATGGGAACTGTCCTGCTCTTGCATGAGATGGGAAACTAGAGAGGATCTCATTGCCCTGAGATTGCTCGCAATCACCACCAAAGCAGGACTTTTTGATGTAATAAGTGGCTCCTGCTTCAGCTAACATGAGTCATGTTAGAACGTGTGATTCAGAAAAATGGTGCATCAGCCGTGGGCTATACATTTTTTTAAAGCCACTTTTTACCACTTCCATTTTTGTGCAAATATATTTTGGTTACCTTATTTAATCTGCACTCTCTATGGAAACACTCAGGACAGCTTCTATGCCTGGGGGAAACAGATAGATGATCTTCTAATGACTCAGAAGAAGAAAATGTAGCTCTAGTGCTCAGAACAAGCATTAGGAATCTGAATTGTCTTCTCTCACTAGTACTGAATTGCTGAGTGATCTTGGGAAAACCACACTGAACTTCTCTGCACCTGAGCAATATAGATGTAATATATCCCAGCTGTCAGGAGACATGTGAAGATTAATTAATGTTTGAGAAAGGCTTTGGATGGAAAGTGAAAAGCATTAGTCTTATCGCTAATAGTCAAAGCAGGTTCCTACATGTCCACAGTACCCAAATGAGGCTGACTGACATACCTCCAATTTACATATTAGCAAATCTTGGCATTAATCTTCAGATGTGTCAAAGGTTCTACTTTGGTGGGGAGAGGAATTAAGTCAGAGGTTTTCAATTGAGCCTAAATTGATGGGGGGGGAGGGTTGAAAACAATGACTGCTTAAATCCCAGCCTTACAGAATAATATTTGCCTCAAAAATAATGCAAGAATCTCTAATAAATTGAATTTTTCTGCTCACACACAATCAGACAACATACAATTAAACATACAGTTGCAAAGTAGCTTTCACATAAATCTGTGGTCTTGGTTTATTTTCCAGTTCTTAAGGCCAAACCTTATCACCCCCCATCAGGCCACAATGAAGCCAGCAGGACTCTGACAGGCAGAGAGGCCCATCGGTGTGGAATAAGTGTTAGGATTGGGATTTACATTTCAATTCAATATATTTTAAATATAAAATCGATACATAAACTTGCTTAATGCAATAATCATACACGCTCACCGCCATGCTTCTACCACTAAGTTCAAGGGATACACAAAGATCTGAATCTACAGTTCTGTTGTACATTACATGAAAGCCATGCTTGGAATCTGCAGTATTATAGGGCAGATTTTATACGAGTTCTGTGTGCTTTCAGTGCCCTTTGCATTCACAATACATCATCCACTGCAGAAATTGACAGCTATAAAAATCTGCTTCCATGCCTAGTCAATTAAAAATGTTCTCTTCTCCTAGATTAGCCATCACAATCAGCTTTAACTCAGTTGTATGCCTCAAGATAAGGCTGCAAAAAGCATGTCTCATTCCCCTCACTCCTCCATCAGCATCTTCCACTGCCCTATTAAATTATATTCAGCTGGTATATCTAATGCTTTGAGACATTGCAGGTGAAGTCATTAATGGGCAGTTTCTTGCAGTTATTTGCTCATCATTTTCAACATCTGGATAGCAGGGTAAATCGCTACCTACTAACTCTGAGTGCATCACAGGATGATTAATCGTCCAGAAATTAACAAAAGAAAATTACCAGGAGGCTGGGAGCTAAAGCAGCTCTCACATTACTACCCCACGGTCTGCCAGAACCTTTCCAACAGCATTGTCAGTATAAAAAAAAAAGGGGGAGAGAGAGTGAAATCCATGGTAAACGGCTGCTATTTTAATGTCACAAGATAGCCCTGCGGATACATAGCAGGATCGCTATTGTACAGAGCCCTTAACCCACTCCCTGCCCTATAACATTTCATCTGCAGAAATGAATACCCTTGTCGATTGAATGCAGTCCAGCTCACAAGCAGCACACATGCCTTTTTAAAAGCCGAAAGAATTGCACACTGGGCTAATGCATTCCCCCAAACCTTTTTTTAATAGCCGGATTTTTGCAATTCACTGATGGCTCCGAAATCGCTTCCCCCCCCAGGTGTGTGTCACACAAAGCTGCTGCTTAACCCGCAGCAGCCTCGCCTCCCAGGCTGTGGAAGCGAAGTGCGCTCCAAATCTACCCAAAAGACAGGGGCGACCTTACCCACATGAGTGATGACTGTCGCCAGTCGCTGGGTTAGCTCCTGATGTGACATCTCCTCTTCTTTTAACCAAAAAAGCATTTCACAGAAGCACAGCACAGCATTAAACAACAAAATTGCAACCGGCGTGGGAGGCTGCACACGCACACACAAAGCCAGGACCACGCCCCTTACATCTTCTGCATGCGTGGGAATCGCCCCTAACAAAGGCTCTTCCCGAGGGCTCTTTGACGTGAAAGGTGAACAAATTAAATCCGGAGTTGATGGGTTGGGGTTTTTTTCCCCTCCTCTCTTAAGAATGAGGCAGGGAGGAGAGAGACAAATCAGCTACCTGCCTCCCGGGAGTCATGCTTTGAGTCAGGAAAATATCCCGGCGCTGTGGACTGTTAGAGGAGTGGCGCTGGCAGAGGGAAAAATCACACCGTTGTAGCCCGAGGTCGGCTGGCTCTTTTCTCAGGCGTGGCTGGGAGGAGACTGAACCCCTCCCGGTGCTTTTCTGCCCCCACCCCCTCCACCTTTAGCAATGAGAGAGACTCAGGCTTGCTTGGCTGACCTAAGGGATAAAGCGCACACACAAGAGCCGATAGGGAGTGCGTTAAAAATAGCCTCACGTCTCTTCTGGAAACCTTGGACAAAGGGGGGGGGGGGGCGATGAGCTGGTTAAAACGGGAGCCCCTGCTATGGAGCCGAATGTTACACAGCCTTTGGGGTTTAAAGGCACCTGCCCCATGGCAGAGCATGAACTAGTAGAAATTTACCCCTTAATCCCCCCTTCAGCAAGGTGATATTGACAAGCCCTTGGGTTTTCCTACCTAACCCTTGATGGACCCAAACAGCCCAATTCTCTGCCCCAGAGGGTTTACCCTGGGGAATGGGAAGTTAAAAGCCAAAGATCATTTTTTGAAGGAGGATGTGAAATACCAGTTTACAATGAAGAAGCCACTTTGCATGCAAAATAAATACCAAGTGGGGGAGGAGGACCCTTTACATGTGCTGTTCTGGGGCAGTATAATTGTTATCCCATCCTGGGACTTGTCTGCTGGTTTTTCCAGCATGTACCATTCCATGTAGAGGTAAAGTCCTGCACAGATACACAATCTGTATCTACATCTGATCCGTAAAAATGATCCATGGATATTAAGCGGATGCCTGCTCATTTGCAGGGCTCGACCTAGAAGCATTGGCTGGTATTAATAGGCCAAACTGGTACCTGCAGGGGGTCAGCATCTTCAGACATGTCCAGAAGCAGAGCTGAGATGGTGCAAGGGCAAAGCAGATGTCTGGTAGTGGAGGATAATGAGCCCCCTGAGGGTCTAGCTGCCCTTTAGGGCTGCAGTAAGAGATAATGAAGCCTTCAGCAGTTCCTGGCTATGGATCCCAGCTGGTACCCCAGAGGAGTAAAAAGGGGAAGAAATGGCCCAAACAGAAAACATGATCAACCTGCTGCAGGCAATACAACGTCTGTGCAGGAAGTTAGAACAACCCCCCTCCCCAACCCTCTTCCAATAAGTACATTTTCCGCCCTCAATGCCTGTCTAGAGATCAAGGTAAATTGAATGTGAGACCTTTTACTAGAAAAAAATGGGAAAGCTGAGCGCAAATTTGTAAGGTATTTAAGGATGGAAGAATGGATGGGGCCCAGTCACAAGGTGTGGCTGCAGATCATCTTTCAGATTTCCCCAAGGCTGGGGGTTGTTTGGCTCCAGGGTTTTTGTTGACCCATCTCTTTCATAACCACTAGAGCATGTGATGTTTTGTAGCTCAATTGTGTCCATCTCAGCTGCCAAGTACCAGACCTCCCAAGGGCTTGGGTTTCGCAGGACTGTCATGATTTGATTCCCTAAGCCTCCTGCCCCACTTAGTTTGCTGGGCTTGGCTCTCTGCATTGCAACCTGGCTGCTGGTGCACACGTTTAGCCTGGCTTCCTGCCTCTACATGGGGAAGCAGCCGGGCCACATCTTATTAAGTAGTGTTGCAACCTGGGGGATCAGGAACTTCAGGCATTGCTGCAGGATCAGCAATTGGTGAGTTTGCTCTTCAACTCTTCCAATCTGGCCCTCAGACCCCAGCTTCTTACCCACACAAGGAACAAGATCTGTCCTCCTATAGCCACTTGAAGTATTGGGAACAGCCAAATACATGTACCTGAATATATGTCAGATTACAAACCATTTCATGATTAGTGTTTATTTGATGTATTCTTTTGCATACTGGTTACAGTATTGCTAAGAATATAAAAATATGAAAATAGCCATACTGGGTCAGACAAAGGGTCCATCTAGCCTGCTATCCTGTCTTCTGACAGTGACAAATGCTAGGTGCTTCAGAGGGAATGAACAGAACAGGTGATCCATCCCCATCACCCATTCCCAGCCCTGAGACACAGAGGCTAGAGACACCATCCTTGGCTATTTTAGCTAATAGCCAGAGATGGACCTCCATGAACTTATCTAGTTGTTTTTTTTTTTACCCTATTATAGTCTTGACATTCACAATATTCTCTGGCAAAGAGTTCCACAGGTTGATTGTGCATTGCATAAAGAATTTTATTGAATGACCCCTAGTTCTTCTGTTATGGTAATGAGTAAATAACACGTCCTTATTTACTTTAGCCACATCAATCATGATTTTATAGACGTCTATCATATTCCACTTAGTCATCTCTTTTCCATGATAAAAAAATCCCAAAATTATTAATCTCTTCTCACATGGAAACTATTTCATACCCCTAATCATTTTGTTGCCCTTTTCTGAACCTTTTCCAATTCACATAGATAGATAGATTTTGAGATGGGGAGACCAGATCTGAACATAGTATTCAAGATGTGGGTGTAAAGAGACAATATATTTTCTATCTTATTATCTGTCCCTTTCCTAATGATTCCCAACATTCTGTTAACTTTTTTGACTGCCACTGCATAATGAATTGATGTTTTCAGAGAATTAGCCACGACTCCAAGATCTCTTTCTTGAATGGTAACAGCTAATTTAGACACCACCATTTTACATGTGTAATTGGGATTCTGTTCTCCAATGTGCATTACTTTGCATTTATCCACATTTAATTTTATCTGCCATTTTGTTGCCCAGTCATCAGGGTCATCCTTAAGATTTATGGGGTTCTACACAGTACTATTAAACTGGTGCCCCTATGCCTAATGACAGCCACGAGAGATGTGGTGATTGATATGATTATAATCTTCAGCAGTGCACTAAAGTAGTTTAAAGGCAAGTTTTAAACTAAGGTCCTGTAGACTACCACTGTAAGTTCAGAAACTGACAGTATATACGTGGGGTTGGCAAATACCTGTTAAATGGCTTCATTACCACTTGAATGGCTCTTTCACAGATTTGGTGTTCTGCTAACAGGTCTGGCAGACTTTTTCACTAGATCCTCTCCAGAGGAAGCAGAGCCACAGAATAGGGATGGGAAAAATCAGGTAGGTGGACATTAAGACCCAATGGCGACCAAAATTTTCAGGTGCCTTATGCAGCTGCATTTTATGTGTATAGGTAAGGACAAAGTCATCCAGTTTTGTGAGGTCCCCTTGTAACTCTTCAGTCTGCTTTGGACTTAACTATCTTGAGCAGTTTCATATCATCTGCAATTTTTGCCACCTCATTTTTTATTCCTTTTCCCAGATCGTTTATGAATATGTTGAACAGTAGTGGTCCCAGAACTGACCCCCATTTACCTCTTTCCATTCTGAAAAATTAACATTCCTACCCAATGTTTTCTATCTTTTAACCAGTTATTGATCCATGAGAGAACCCTTCCTCTTATCCCATGACAGCTTACTTTAAGAGGTTTTAATGAGGGACCTTGTCTAAGGTTTTCTGAAATTCTAAGTATACTATATTCATTGGATAGCCTTCATCCACATGTATTTTGGCCCCCTCAATGAATTCTAGCAGACTGGTAAGGCATGATTGTCCTTTTCAAAAACCATGTTGTCTCTTCCCCAGAACAAGTTCATCTATGAGTCTGATAATTCTGTCCTTTGCTATAGTTTCAACCAATACGTCCGGTACTAAAGGTAGGCCACATTCCTAGTAATGCAATTTCATTGAAAATGTGGAGCTGCTCCATAATAAGTTATGCTGCTATGGTTATCGGGACGTTTGCTCTCTGAAATGCTGGGTTACTTTAATAGCAGAAACAATGCAGAAGCCAGGATAGACCCAAACCATTTGTCAACACTTAATGCAGGAGTCATGTACTTTCATGTACTGTCTGTGACCCACTATGGAGCACACCAAGCAGGTTTTGGGCAGCCCAGTCCAAGCCCTGGGAACCGAGGAGAACAAAGACCCTCACTATTTTTTAAAGGAGTCCCTCAAGCAGGGAAGAGACACAGATGACAAGGAGCTGTTTGGGAGAACAGACTGACAGCCAATGGCACCAGGGTATCTGAAAAGCCAGGCCTTCTTAGCTCCCTTCACCATGTAGAAAGACTTAGGCAAGACAGATATGTGTAGATCTTTCATTGGTTTAAAATCCTTTTACTCTTATATTCTGCTTTGTTCCTACTGTTAAGACTCAGCAATACATGGGTTTGAGGGAGCTGTCTGTGCACTGTATTTTCCACTGGTCCCAGCTCCCGAAGGCAAGAATTGCAGGCAATGAACCCTGAGAGGCCTAACGGATAGGTATGGGTGATGCAGAAGGTATTGTAGTCCAGGACCTAGTCAAAGAGTGGCATTATCATAGGAGTCTATGCCAGGAGAGGTAAAGGCACAAGGCCTGAAACCTGAGGGTTACACTGAGACACATTAGGGCTACGTCTACACTGCAGGCTTTTTGCGCAAGTTCTTGCACAAAAACTTGCAGAGCGTCTACACTGCACGCGCGTTCTTGCACAAGTAAATTTACAGTACAGCGTCGGAAAACAGGGCTTCTTCCAGAAGAGTTATTCCTCTCTCCATGAGGAATAAGCCCTCTTGTGCAAGAGCTCTTCCACAAGAAGGCAGTGTAGACAGGCAACATGAATTTCTTGCGCAAGAAACCCCTATGGCTAAAATGGCCATCAGAGGTTTCTTGTGCAAGAGAGCAGCCACACCGCCATGGACGCTCTTGCGCAAAAGCACATCTCTTGTGCAAAAGCACATGGCAGTGTGGACACGCTCTTGTGGAAGACCTTTTGCAGAAGAACTCTTGCACAAAACAGTTCTTGCGCAAGAAGCCTGCAGTATAGACGTAACCTAGAAGTGCAGCTAACCCGGTACAGTGACACTTACAATCTCAACCCCTGGGTTGTCTGGGGAAAAGAACCCAAAACCTTCAGTAACAAAAAACACAGATTCTCCCTGGATGGGATAACAGTGTTCTCCAGGAGGGATGGTTTAGTAGTATCCATGGTGATAATTTGTATTATAGTTGTGAGTAGAGGCTCAGCTGAAACTGAGGCCCTCTTGTGCTAGGAGCTGTCCAAACATACAGGCTACGTCTACACTGGCGCGGTTTTGCGCCAAAGTTATGCAAATGAGGCTTAGCATTAGAATATCGCCGAGCCTCATTTGCATAGCTAATGATCCGCCATTTTCGCAGAACAGGCTCTTGCGCAAAGCCGTTATGCCCGAAAATAATCGGCATAACAGCTTTGCGCAAAAGGGTTTTTCTTGCACAAGACGAGGCAGTGTAGACAGCCGTCTTGCGCAAGAGCCTGTTCCGCGAAAATGGCGGATCATTAGCTATGCAAATGAGGCTCAGCGATATTATAACGCTAAGCCTCATTTGCATAGCTTTGGCGCAAAACCGCGCCAGTGTAGACGCAGCCACAATCTCTGTACTAGCTACCAATCCATAGGGGCAGAATTTCTACATCCCCATTATACCTTTAATGGAAACTCCTTTAAAGTGGGTACTCTAGATTTATACTTGTGGAAATGAGATCAGAACATGGCCTGTTTTGTTCATATTGTGGAACAAAGTTTTATAACCTGGACAACTCAGCCAATAAAATGATGTCCAAAAGGCAAAATAATTTGATTTTTCCATCCAGTGACAGCCTGATCCATTAACATCTATTAACTCTAGAATGAAACAGATAAGGCCAAAGCATTGTAATTTGTTTTAGTAAATGGTGTACCAATAAATTATATTTTACAGACAAAAAGTACTTACAAACTCCTCTGGCCTTATCAGATGAATTTGAAAATTATTTTGACCTGCAGATCAGCAAGGCTTGTCAATTTGGGGTAGATGTATTCCTTCATCACTTGACATACTCTTAAATTAAACTTTAATCTTTAATTCCTGGAGATGTCAGGGCAATCCTGGAGGGCTGAAACCGCTACAAGTCAGTTTGGATTTTCATTATGTTGGTGAAACATTTTAAATACATCCATTAAGAGCTTAAGGAAAATGGACTCATTCAATTTATTCTAATAAGGCCTTACTTTCTAACCCCTACCTGGCTACTAACATTTTAAAGGGACCCTGTCATGACAAAAAGAATATCTTCTTAAATATCACACACATATAAATATACTTACCTGTATCACTAATAGCAATTTAGAGTATTGAAACTAAATTTGATTTTTAACACGTTTTTCATTTAGATTCACCTCTCCATTGGCTGCCCATCTGTCATGGCATAAGGTCAAGTTCCTATTACCACTTTTAAAGCCCCATGTAACTATGCCCCTCGTTTAGTAGGTTCATCTGACCACTTATTTGAGCCTCGTTCAAATGTCACCCCTCATACATGGAATTCTAGTCCCTCATGGAGATGTGGTGCCCTCAGATGACCAACCGTGTCTGAATAACAGAATAATGTCTTAATTAACTACCTATATGTTATACATATTCCCCATTGCCTCTGTCTACAGACTGTGAGCTCTTGGGATCAGTGACTAGGCCTTTTAGTCGGTTTGTAGCTGTGACTGGAATAAAATTTTGACTTGAGCAATTAGACAATGTTCAGGGTTTCACAAATTGTTTCTGCCAGGAGGAGAAATTGATGAGTTGGGTATTTCTTTAATGCAATCCGATTTATTTACAAAGAATGAACACAAGTACTTCCCTGATAAGAATCAATCAGCAGGAGAGAATTTCATTGCTCAATATTCCAAGTATTGTTTAAGTTAGTACTTTGCCCCAAAAGCCCTCAGCTAGCTTTCTCTTATTGTCATGCTACGAGTGCTTCTTTGACTGTCTTTGGCTTTCTGATGCCACTTCTGTCTGCTTCTGTGTTGAGTATGTGTATGAGGAGAAGATGTCAGAAACAACTTAACCAAATACCCAGCCCTCTCCATTTGTATTGATTCCCATGTGTAATCTCTCTGCCCACATGTCAGTTCCTGATCCACATGGTGTGTGAACTGTGGTTCTTCTGGTTTCAGCTATTTTATTCCAAAAGGAACTTAATTGCTTCTTACACATATTGTGAATGAATGGCAGCTATTACATCCACCAGCTTAAATGAGGTTTTGCCAAACTGCCAGCATCACAATACTTTTCACCATTGTTTATACCATTCATTCACTGTTTGAACTTTCCTTAGCTTGGACATGGAAGAGACAGGTCAGTATCACTGTTCACGTTCACTAGCATGTTGCTGAAAAATCTTGGTTTTCAGCGCAGAGAGTCATTTAAATCTAAATAAAACTGTATTTTATTAAAAAAAAAATAAAAATTCTATATAACCCTTTTTATCCTTCAGTTTTTCAAAACTCTCACCCCCATCTCTTAGCCTCTTTTTAGACAAAGCTGAATTTTGGGTGAAACTACAGCAAAGTGTCCCTTAATTCAGTGTTTCTCAAAGTGGGCCATGGGCCCACTCTGAAAAAGCTGCTAACAGGCCTCTTCCCGAAGATCCATTTGGCTGTAAATGGTGACCAACAGCCAATGAGAACCACGAGATTCTGTGCCTACGGAGCCAGTAAGTAAAGAAAGCAGAGCAGCTTGTTAGCAGCTTTCTCAAAGTGGGCTCAAGGCCCACTTTAAGAAACACTGCCTTAACTTTAAGGCCCAGCTTGAGTCCTAAAAGCACAGCCGTTGTGCTATTTATCTTAGGTACTCATAGAACCCACACAACATGGCACATAGGCATTGTGAAGATGTGATGATATCCCCATTTATAACTGAGACACAGAGAGACTGTGTGACTTACCTGAAGATCAGTTAGGAAGTCTGTGGCAAAGCAGGGGATTTAACACAGGTCTCCTAAGTGTCAGCACCCTTATCACTAGAGCATCCCACTTCTTCCATGTAATAGGTGATCGCCCTGAAGAAAGTAGCTATAAGTTGTGACCTAAAGGCTATGTCTACACTCGTGGCTTTTTGTGCAAGTACGGCCATTCTTGCTCAAGAATCTGCAGAACGTCCACACTGCCTGCCCGCTCTTGCACAAGGAAATTTACAGTACGGCGTGGTAAGAGAGGGCTTACCTTGTGCAAGAGTTACGCTCTTTTTTATCAGGTGTAAGCCCTCTTGCGCAAGAAAGCCCTATGGCTAAAATGGCCATCAGAGCTTTCTTGCGCAAGAGAGCATCTACACTGCCATGGGAGCTCTTGGCGCAAAAGCACAGCTCGCACATGGCAGTGTGGACGTTTTCTTGCGCAAGATGTTCTTGTGCAAGAAGCTGCCAGTGTAGACATAGCCAAAGACTCCTTTGTGCTGATAGTAGTGCTGCCTCTACACCTGGAGGAAAATGAGACTCAGGGGGGAAACCAGAGTTCTTGGCTTTTCTTGGTAGAGGTAAGGGTTAAGAGACAAAGGCCAGAGACAGCTACAGCTCATGAGCCCCTCAGGAGACCAACTGGGGCCATTAGGAGTGATTGGGTAAGTACAAGTGTTCGGAAGCTATTGGATATCAAACATGGCTGGACAGCCAGACTGGTATGTAGTTTGCCTTCAGTTGTGTTTCGCTGTCCATTCACGCACACAATTAACATCAATATTCACTACCACATTGTCTTACATGTCTTTATAAAAATGTAAGACATTTTTAGGCTTGAGTCCTAAAAGCACTGCCTTAGTGAACAAGTCCCACACATGCTAGAGCCTGATCAAATAATGAGAATTTATAATTCTTCTAACTTAGTTTTTCTACACCTCTGGGTTGTATGTAACTGTATGTGCTGACAGGACTGGATAAAAATGTTGTCTATATTACCAGAAATCTTAGGAGTCAGCTCTCTGGTCTTTAACTCTGGACCTTAAAATAGTCATGTGATGGGTCCAAGACTGAATACAGCAAAAGTTACTTAATTCACAACAAAGGGAGAAAGGGAATGGCTTGGGATCAAGATTGTGCCCAAGAGATCCTGCAAGGAGTTGCAAAATAAATGCAGCTTTGTATAGTTACAGAAATTAAACTAAATGAATATAGTAAATTCTTTATGCATTTAGGGCATTTTAAATGTGCTTTTATGTTAGTGTCAATGTATCAAATATAATCATCACATGGGTATAATGAAGAACACTATTCTTACTTTCGGTAGGAAAAAAAAAGACAATGTTAACCAGCTCAGAAACACTAAGCAACCTCATTTGTTACCAATACGACTATCTATTGTTAGCAGTGCTGTGATCTGGATTTCAACTGATTTAAATAGTGGATGCAGCTACTGTGCCAGATAACAGGAAGCAATTCATTAAAAATTGCCCAACCAAAATTATAGCCTTCTTTCCTCAGTAGAATGAAGCGCTTTCAGTTTAATGTCTTTCCTGCAGTGTCCTTTCTAATAACTGTTCTTAGTTGCCATAGAGACGGTTTCCACATCTTCTTTCCTCATTTGTACAGTTCCAAATCAGAATGATTACTCTTGTTGTCACCAGGCCACTTGCTGCCTTGTTTTCAGCAGTGTCTTGGTGTAAGTAGTAAAACAATACATCTACAATCAACCTTAAAGCCTCTCATTCAATCACAACAGCAACTAGCTCTCTAGGTATAATATATCACAGGCTGTGGGCTAATCAATATGTAACAGCTGCATTGGTTCATCAATATAGGCACAGCTCAGATAAATGGAAACATAAAATATAGTTGTCAACAGTACCAAAATGTAGGTGTATGGAAAGACTAACAAGAATGCTGGGATGCATCTTTGTCCTTAAAGGGGCACTGTCATATCAATTTACAAATTATTTAAATTTTCCTCCTAATTTTGTCATACTTTCAGATTACAAAAACTGATTTTTTTAAAAAAAATTCAGTTTATTTTGAGCATTTGGTAACACTGTGTGTGTGATCTGATGACTTTTCACTGTTATCTGTGTGCATCTTTCACAAATGAGAAGTATAGAAGAAATGTTTAAAAAAATAAATGATTATAAAATCACAATCAAAGGCACACAGGAACTGACATAAGACCTACAATCAATTTTAGCTCACTTTCTTTAAATGGACAGAGTTCACCATCATTGTAGTTGCAGTGAGGAAAAACTGAACTCAGCAGTTAAGACCTCCCCCCCTCCGACCCTCATCCCAGCACTCAATCACCCACCACTCAAAAAAAAAAAGCAGGGTCCTTCAAGGTTTTTGTACTCCTGGGTAGTTCATGTTTACATTTTATTTTTACAACTGATATTGTCCTTTTTAATTAAAATTAGAGTTGCTTTTTCAGAAACTGCAAAAAGAATGATTAGTTCCCATACACCCAAAACTCAAAATAAGATATGCAATTTGCGCTATGCAAATTGCGTAGCTTATTTCGAAGTAGGCTATTTCAAAATTTGGCACTGTCTACACAGTGCCAAATTTCAAAATAAAGCACTATTTCAAGCCATCCCTTACTCCTTGCAGAATGAAGTTTACAGGGATAGTGAAATAGCGCGTCCACTATATTTCGAAACAGCAGACGCATTCAAAAGATGCGGGGTAGCTATTTCGGGATAATTCTGGTATCCTGAAATAGCATTGGTGTGTAGACATACTCTTAGGCTACGTCTACACTGCAAGGTTTTTGCGCAAAAATGGCCGTTTTTGCGCAAAAACCTGTGGAGCGTCCACACCTCAAATGCGCTTTTGCGCAAGTAAGTCAGCAGTAAAACAGCAGAACAGAGGGCTTTTTCCGGTGTAGGTAAACCTCTTTCTACGAGGCATAACTCCCTTTTGTGCTACAGCTATTGTGCAAAAAGGAAAGTGTGGACACTCCAGAGGGAAAAAGCACAAGTGTTCTGATGGCCATTCTGTGAATGGCCATCAGAGCTTTCTTGCGCAAGAACATCCATGCAATGTGGACGCTCTCTTGCACAAAAGCACATCACTTTTGTGATGCGCTTTGAGGTGTGGATGTGCTCTTGCGCAGGAGGTTTTTGCGCAAAAACTCTTGCGCAAAAGGCTTCTTGAGCAAGAAGCCTGCAGTGTAGACGTAGCCTTAGAGACTAACAAAGGTACAGGATTATGACCTTTTGTGGGTAAAACCCACTTCATTAGATGGGTTGGAATTGAAATACAGAAACTATTCTGGGCAAAAAGTGATATTCCACTTGTAGTAAATTTTGATCATATGTTTATTATGAAGGCTTTGATAGTGCACATCAAAACAGGATCCACAATACATAACGCAATGCATTATACAACTTTCTCCATAGCAGGCCCCCACTTCTGAAATATGCTCCCATTGGAAAAACAATTAGTCACAAGCCAGGTCTTACCCTTACATTATGAGAGGATGCACCACCACTCTGTGGCAACATTCTAGTAGTATGCAGAAGTGTCCCTTTGTGCCAAGGCTGGGGTAGCAATGTTTCAAAATGACATGGGCATGAGCCTTTGTGTTATGCTGCAGGCCCACTGAGGCATGGCACCATCATGATATGTGAAGACAAAATGTCCTTCTAGGGGAAGCTGGGTCCACTGCAGACACAAGTAGGAGTGTGTCCTTACTGTGGGCTGCTGTGTGGCATTGCAGAAACATGTACCTTTGTTGTAACAAGATGGATGGAATTGATTGCCTATTGATCAAACACTGCTCATGGAATAATAATGCCTCTCTCTTATATTAGAGACAAGGTGGGAGTGGTATCTTTTATTGCAGGGGTGGGGAACCTAAGGCCCAGAGGCCAGATGTGACCCCTGGCTTGCCTAGATCCAGCCTCCACAGGGCTGGAGCCCACAAAATCTACTAGCCTGAGGCCCCCTAAGCTCTGGTGTGAGAAGGGAATGTGGGGAGTGTCTCTCCTTCTCAGTTGGGAGCCGCCTCACTAAGGGTTTTTTTTTTTTTAATTATGCTTCCTACTGGTGTTCAGCGACCGACTGATTTTTCTGTGGGTCAGTGGCACTCGACCAAAAAAAGGTTCCCCACCTGTTTTATTAGCTCCTCTATTAGCCAGAAAGAAACTTTTGAACCACACAGAGCTCTTCTTCAGGTCTGGGAAAGGTATTCCCAGCATCACAACTAAACAAACAGTGCAGCAGATTGTTTTATATAAAAAGCCCACATTTAAAGGGCTGATGCAAGGCAGAATGGGCTGTTAATACCTCTGCAGTCATACCACAAAAAAGAGGTTATGCTATTGTTATGATGTGCCACAAATCTAGAGTCTCTGCTCAGCCCATGACTTTTAGTGTCTAGCAAACACTAAAGCTTGTCTTAACAGAAATTGGGCTAATAAAAGAGCATTACCTCACCCACCTCATCTCTCTAACCCAGGGCAGTCAAAATACAGCCAATGGCCCAAATCTGGCCAGTGAAAGCTTCAGATCTGGTCTGCCACAGTCCTCCAAGCCACCAGCGGCCCGTGGCCCAGCAGGATCCTGAAGCAGGCTCATTGCCTAACACACGCCACTCAAAGCGCCTGGCTGCTGGACCCAGCCTGTGCATCTCTGCAAAGCACACAGACTGGGGAGGGGTGGGAGAAGAGAGTCCCCTACACAATCCTTACAGCTCCTATAGGCAGGAGACCAGACAATGGGAACTGCCTGGGCTGTGCCTGCAGGAGTGGGTAGCTGGTGGAACCCCACAGCGCACCACACAAAGACGCACAAGCTGAACTCAGCAGCCTGCTGCTTTGAGCAGTTTGCGGCAGGCACCCTCCCAGCCAGAGCCTACACCCCAACTAGGGTTGCCAGATGGTTTCAACAAAAATACCGGACATCCTTGATATTACATCACAACCTACATTACCTCTTGTATAGAAAACACTTCTATTTTCTCAATTTGTTTCCCGAACAAAAAGCTCAAGTCCTGGGCTGCCCGGTTCAAAACCAGACACCTAGCAACCCTAACCCCCCCCCC
>JANRFK010004149.1:127501170-127527753 GCA_030068395.1 Apalone spinifera | reverse complement strand
TCACCTAATAAACCATCTTGTTAGTCTTTAAAGTGCTACGTAGTTCTGTCTTTTTTGTTTCAGCTACAACAGACTAACACGGCTGCATCTCTATCGCTAAACTCTTAAAGATGTGACAGAGGGAGTTTTGAGGGTGGAGGAAGAGGACAGTTGCATCTGAACTCTTTTAAAAACTTGTGATATAGCCAATAATCTGTGTGTGTGTGTGTGTGTGTGTGTGTCTTTGATCACACTGTTCAAAGGGTTACAACTAAAATAATAGACTTGGCTGACTTGCATTCAAATCTAATGCCATGGGAATCTTAACTAGTGATCCTATCTTTTTGTTTCCTTTACTTACCTAAATACCAAGGTGTATGAGGAGAAAGATCATTCCTAATTTTAAGTTAATGCTACTAATGAGGAGTTTTTTCCAATTGGCTCTTTCTGACGCATAGATGTTTCAGGTTCTGGAAACATAAAACTGTTAATCTTTCTTGGCTCAAGTGGCCTGTGGTGACTAATGCCCTGCTGTTCTTTCTGGATCAGATTAAATCTTTTAGCAGCATAGCTCCCGAAAGCACAACTGCAGAGTACTGTTGATGGATACAACAGATGATTTTACAAGTTATTATGCAACTTGATTTGCAGAGTAGTTGTGGAAATAGAAATAGCAAAGAAATCAAGGGTCTTTGGCTTTGCTTGCTTGCTTAATGTTTTTGCCTAGAACAATGGTGTAACTTGCAGGTTTCAATTTTTCCAAAGCCCGGGGTCAAGGTTCTTGCTATAAATAGGGCTTCTGTTTCAAGATTGGGGGAGCTGGTAATTAGCTATTTGTGCTTTCTAGACATCTATATAAAATTCAGATCGGGGTTGTCGTCTTATGCCCTGTAATGAGAATCTCTTAGTGCGCATTAATGTAGTAGTGTTTCAAACAACATTACGTTAAAATGCAGTAGGGAACCTTTACTGCACTCCAGCAGGGACTGACAAATCTATGTGTAGCACACTAGTGTGCTTTAGAAATCACAACCCAGTCCTAGTTGCAGTTGCATGTAGACAAGACCTTGGATACAAATGACCATTTCAGGTGAGTTTTGATGTTTAAACAGATTTTATTTTTTTATATGGGGGGGGGGGGGGGGGGGGAAGGGAGTTTATTGGTGTTTGTTAAAACTGAAAATCAGAAGCCTTTGATGTAAACCAGATTATGTAAGTTTAGATGGTCTCGGGACTGGAATGTTAATAAATTTAACACATACTCTACCATTAACAAAATAGTTACTATAAATCAGCATTAATAAGAATTATACTACAAATCAAAATACCACTCACACAAGGGCAGGTATAATAGGCCAGGGATGGCCAAGCCACCAACCCTCTCCCAGACACCTGGGCCACCCTGGCCCTGCCCCTTCCTTGAGGCCCACATTACCTGCTGCTACTGCCTGCTAGTAAGTCCTCCACTGCCCCCAGTGGGCCTTCAGGAAAGGGAGATGGTAGCTTGCCCTGGTGCTGCGCTCCTCTGATTAAAGGGTCGAGGACCTTGAGCGGAAAGGGCAGGATCAGTGGGGTAGCCTTCCCAAAGCAGGGTTTCACCTGCTGCCCATGATTACTCTATAATTTATAGACTCTAATGCCAGAAGAGACCACTGTGATCATCTTGTCTGACCACCTATATAATATAACACAAGACATAACTCCCTCAAAATAATTCTAAGAGAAAACATTTTAGAAGAACATCCATCTTGATTTCAAAATCTCAATGGAGAATCTATCACAACAGTTGAAAAATTGTTCCAATGGTTAATTACTCACCATTAAAAATGTATACTTTTATTTCCAGTCTGAACTGGCGTAGCTTCAACTTCCAGCCATTAGATTTACACCTTTCTCTGCTGAATTAAGAGTCATCGTTAAATATTTCCCATGAAGATGCTTAGATTGAGTCATTTGCTTGTTAATAAGGTTTAACGGCTCACGCAACATATTTTGAATTTTTCACAGGCCCGAATTGTTCCGACAGAGAGTGCTCGAGTTAAATGCTTCTGATGAACGTGGAATACAAGTGATTCGAGAGAAAGTGAAGGCTTTTGCTCAGTTAACTGTGTCTGGAAGTCGCCCAGAGTAAGCAAGAGAGCCAAGCCAACTATATGATGGATTGTATTTCTCAATGAAGTGTCATAGATTTATTTTGGTTACTTTTAATTAAATTAAATTGCAAACTTAAGCTTCACGTCAATGTAGAATAATTAAAGTTAGAACAAAACTGCAGGTCAAGGGGCCTTCCCCTTGATACTCAAGTGCAAATTGCATTTGTCACTGGGTAGAATTTGTATGGGATTCCAAAAAGGTAGTCTTGTAGATTTGGTAATTCAGTGTACATGACAGCAAATTTTGAATGAGTGACTAGCTAGACTGGGAACAAATTTCATAGCTTGTGATTTAAACAAAAACCCATTATGTTATGAACACTAGATACAGGTTCTCATACAAAGTCTGTGAGTTGATAATTGGCTAAAGGGATTCTGTGGCTGTGGAGAGGTCCATATGGTTGAGGGAGCAGAAGTGAGAGTGACTGACGAGAGTAACAGAAGCCCAAGACTAACTGGAAGGAGTAATTGTCCCATCTCTCATACTGAGACCAGCCTGCCATCTCTAAATTTTAGAATATCCCATAGGGATTAAGGAAGCCTGCTCCCCAAAAAATTGCATTGACTATTATAGGAAGTAGTTGAAAGCATTAATAAGAATTTCAGCAAACAAATCTTGTGGTGTTCAAGTGTCAGGCTTGGAGATAAGAAATTATTAATTTCCCTCTTACAACTGCTAGTCCTTAGGCAAATGGTTGATGAGCAAAAGTTAGTGCATGCTACTTCACTTCTACTCTTTGAATATTGCCTGTAGATAATGGTAGTGCTGTGCAACAAGTTTTGACTTCAAATATAACATGCATTAATATTTAAAAAACAATGAACTCTGTTTAACTGGATGATGGCCATTTATTTTTTAGCGGTAAGATTTGTCCTCCTTTTAAGATTGTGATCTTGGATGAAGCAGACTCTATGACTTCAGCAGCTCAGGCAGCCTTAAGACGCACTATGGAGAGAGAATCTAAAACTACACGCTTCTGTCTTATTTGTAATTACATCAGCAGGTTTGTATTGTCTTTGCCTTCCCAGGTTTGTGTCTTTGCTAGCACAAACCTTTCGATTTTAACTTGTAGTTTGAGAAGAATTAGCTCTCCAGCTGTGGAAATACAACAGCTAACAAATCTGAAAGGTTAAAATGGTTTCCTTTTTTTATCACTAAGTCTTTGCAATTTGAAGTGATCTTGTTTTATTGCTCCATAGTAATCTAAGCTGATAGATTCCTGAGGGGTTCTCTGCACAGATTCAACACTTTTTTTTTTTTCCATTCCTCTCTTCTAGGATAATTGAACCCTTAACATCTCGATGCTCTAAATTCCGTTTCAAGCCCCTGACAGATAAAATCCAGCAGCAGAGACTCCTGGCCCTTTCTGAAAAGGAGAATGTGAAAGTTAGCAATGAGGTAAGCTTTATGGTCACTGTATAGGTTCACATCTTTATCAGGAGTGTGATTATATTGCAGTGAAAAGGGTAAATAAGCATTACCCATACTCTTTTTACTTTATTGCTAAATATAGTCCCATGAACTAATTTTAAATATTATCTTAACTACACAGAGGGGATAACAGTTTCAATGACAAAGGCCAGAAAAAAGTTTGTCAGAACAAGGGTTGGAACAGTCTGTTTCTGGCTCTAGCCTCTGTCTGCTAAAGTGAAGCCATGTTACAACCCAAAATAGCCACGCTGTCAGTATGAAGTTGTTAACTTTAAATAGAAAATACAGGCTGAGCTTGTATTGATGTATACATCCTGGATTTCACACCCAGTTTTCTGTGTATCTCGTGTATTTTTTTTTATACCAGGTAACATTCAAAGAATTGCTGCTTTTTTTTTTATCTGACTAGATGTAGAAACATTCATAAACTTCAAAATGAAAACTCTCTAAATTCACTTAAATTCATGCAGAACCAGAGTTGCCCCATCCATCGGACATTTCAGAGTGGCTGCTCTAGGGCCTGCACTTTGGATGGCCCTGCAGTGGCCACCTCAACTGTCCTATGAATGGGACTCAGGGGATTACTTGAGGGTGTGGTGCAGGGCTCACCACGGCAGCAGGAACCAGAGCAGTCTGGCAGCCTGCTTCTCTTTGCCCTGTCGCTCTGCTTCCTGCCACTGCTGAGAAGCAGAGTGCAGTGGGCCTGGAGAGAGTGGCGGGGCAAAGCTGAGCAGTTTGCAGGCTGTTCTGGCTCCTGCCGCCATGTTGTGAGAGGGCCACCCTGTGCCAGGTCCCTGGTTTGTGTCCCATGAGTGGGGATGGGCAGGAGCAAGGGGGTGGAGCAGGGACACAGCCAGGGGAGAAGGGTGGGGCCTGTGGCGGGTATGTGTGTGCTGGGCCTAGGACATTGAGGGGATTTTCTCAGCCCTTGCTGTCCCCTAGGGAAGGCCCTGTGCAGAACTATACAGTTTAGAATATAAAGAACAAATTACCTGGTATAATAAGCACACTTGATTCAATGTTGTCTTTCTGCTCAATTTGACTCTGTAGGCAGCTGATGTCATGCTTGCTTCATCTGTGTATGGATGCATGTGTTTGAGGTGAAAATGTCTGGAATAGGTACTGGACTTGGTTTGACTACTCTGGGGGAAGTGTTTGCAGCCGCAAACGTGCTCCAAAACGGGCAACCTATATATTTAAAAGAGTTTGTCTGTTTTCCAGCCGGGCACTCTTCCCCGGCTGTACCTGCTGCAGCAGGCATGAGCAAGCGCTTCTGACCTGGCCCCAAGCAACGGCAGTAAGAGAGGGCTGAGGTTGTAGTTCTCTCTTCCTGGGCCAGCCTGCATACTGAACCCCTCTTTCTCAGAACAATATTTCAATGAAGAAAAAAACTTATTTGAGTTAAAGATCCAAGCAATGCTGGGCAAATGTTCTAGTTAAAATATAATTTGTCATCTTTTCTCACTATTTCTCAGGCAATATCTTGTCTTGTTCAAGTGTCAGAAGGAGACTTAAGAAAAGCAATCACATTTCTTCAAAGTGCTACTCGATTAACAGGTGGGAAAGAGATCACCGAGAAGGTTGTCACTGAAATTGCAGGGGTAGGCTATCATGGTAATACATGATTTTGTTTAGTTTCTCCTGTGATAATGTGAACACTTCATGCTCTTATGCAGTACATCTCTTCCCTGAATCTGAGTCGCTTGCTGATTTCAATAATTTCTTTTACTCCTATTTGCTCCTTATGTAACCTGTTACTTAATATGCAAAATTAATTTTGAAGAATGTTGCAATATTCTTAAGTCTGCAGTTGTCAAATGAAAGGCATCTGCATTTAGCATTAACTTCAAGGATATTGTGCAAAACAGAAAATAAGTATTTTCACTGGGCAACACAGGTAAGGAAAAGTCTGTCAAAACCCTTAACCTGTATTAAAACATTTTAAAGTACAATCATTCTAATCAATTATGCACTTCAAATTTTCCACATCCTTTAGGTTGAACATTTGAATTAATAATTGCACCTTTAGGTTCTCCTGAATTAACACAGTGCTGCAAACTTGGATTTGGAACTGCAGCCAGAGAATAGCTCAAAGGACCATTCTAGTTCTTACTTAACTTACACAAGCTGACCATGTCCCTATAAGTACCTGTGTGGCTTTTGCTCAGTAGCAGTGTAACTGTTACTTCTCTAGGTAGGTAATGCTGACAGGAACAGTAGAAACCTGAGGGAAGACCAGCTTACTAAAATGTCATTATGAAAGTGTTGCTACAGCAACTTACTTACTCCTCAAGCAAGAAATCTTGGAATAAGAGTGGGGAAAAGCTGAGCAGTAGGGCATTCGTATTGGACACTGAATATTTGGATTATATGTGCTACCCTCAGAGCCAGTTCCATTACCTCTTCTGGGGTCATGATTTCTCGTTTGAGAGGAAGAGAACAGAACTGATTTCCTTGCATATTTTTAAAATCAAACTTAAATCCTCCCCCACCCACCTTGTTTAACTTCTTAGCTGAAAATGTGAAAACTAATCCTCTTCTATGTGTAAAAGGCTGAACTTTCACAATAACTTCCAGTTGAAATGGAAGAACCTGAAAACGAGATATTGTAATAAGGAAAGAGCCTCCCACTAATATCCGTGCTCCGGTGAACATGAAGCTTCGGTTTCAATATAATCAGCTAAAAAGCAGAGGAACCAAATCTGCATCTAGGTGATATATTTAAGATCTTCCTTGTATGTTACTATTGCAGACTAGTGGTAGCCTTTAGTACTGGAGACTTTAAAAAAAAAAAATTCATGAGCGAAGAGTGTGCTGTTTGCAGGAATAATGTGTCCAAAGCAAAAGCTAACAGTGTTTTTCTAAGTTAAATGGCTTAACACATTGTAAAAGTCTCTTATTTGCTGGTTGATCATCCAGTTGCTTCAGGCTAACTTGAATTGTTTCTTTTCACACATACATGGTGGAAACTACAAAATGGTATAAAGATTGATCAATTTATTAAAGTAGGTGCCCCTTGTCATGAAAAAATAGCTTGGTTTCATACTCAGTTCCTAATATCAATAACAATTCTAATTAATGCATACCTATTTCCATTTCATGTGATCTTAATATCAAACCTATTTGCTCAACCTTTTCCTAAGAAAAGCTGTTGGGAGTGTGGGGGAAGAGTGTTATCTATATAAGAACACTACAGCTGTTTACCAGAACTATTGTTTGAGTCCATATTTACTGTTCTGGTGGTGAATTTGGGTCCTAGTTAAGTCAGTTATTGAGTTTAAAACTTAATTGACTTAAGTTGTAAATGCATCCAGAAACTTGGGACAGTGTGTGCAAGCTTTGTAAATGTCATTTCTTTTGCTGTAGATTGTCCCTAAGGAAATAATTGATGGACTGCTCTCTGCCTGTCAAAGTGGCTCTTTTGAAAAACTGGAAGCAGTGGCAAAGGTAGAAATGCTTGCATGTTTTCTCTCATACTGTAATGTAAATTCAAAACAATTTAAGTGGGGTTTTGGTTTTAAAATGCCATGCTGTTGGCTCTGAGCTAGTTGTAGGGGATACACTTAAGTAATAACGCTGCTAGTAGCAGGTTGAAATTGAAGACTGCTAAAGTAATTTATGGTGCAAATGTAATTCAAGCTTCTTGACATTAATCAGTCCAGTGACCTTAGCCTGGATCTGAAGGAGAGCACTTTAAAAAAAAAAAGTGAGAAGAAATCTTTCCCTGTTAATTTGAGCATGGACTTCTAAGTTGACAATAGATGAAGCTGTCCTGTTGAATTACAGAGCAGAAGAATTTTTGTGACGCACTCAGATCGTCTTGGGCCTCCTGAGACACTGTACGCAAAAGGGGTAATGATTTGAAGTGTCCCTAGCCTTTTTTGTCCAAAGCTGGGAATGGGTGACAGGATGATCACTTGATGATTCCCTGTTCTGTTCATTCCCTCTGGGTCATTCATAGGGGGCCTAGTCACTAGGCAGTTCATGACTTGGTGGGGAGGAAGTTGTCATGGAATGGCAGAAATAGGGGGAGGGGATGTCCCCCATCTCAGGAAAGGCAGTGTAGGTGAGCCTGCTGCACTTTTGAGTTCCATTGACATGGCCTTCCACAATTGTGAGGCTTGGTGTTAACAGCTCAGAGAGGCACATGGAACAGTTTGTGTCCCAGAGCAGTACAAGCAAACATCACTGTACTGCTCTGGGACACAAACTGGAGGTTTGGAACTTTGTAATGAAATTGGATTGACGTGATGACATGACTCCAAGACCTAGAGCCCTGTAATGCCTGTGTCTTAATCAGACCCTGATTTTAACTGTGGCAGTATTTCATTGTGGTGGGATTGTCCTCTAAATTCTGTGTTATAGATTCTGTGTAAATATCTAGTATTTAAGGAGTAGTTAAAAAAAAAACTGATTAAGTAAATTATAACTTAAGTATAATCTGTGTACAGCAAAACAAGACTGCCCCTGCTCCTGTCTGGTCAAGAAACTAGTCCTCTATTTGCTTGGCTGCATGAAACACTACTCCGTAGCCTGTCTCAGAGTTGCAGGAATCTGAATATGTTCTATATGGCACAGACAATAGCATCCTTACTTAAATAGTTTATGAAGTGAGATACATTGCCAATGCTAAGGAAGTCTTGCAAAACTTTTCTTTTCCAAGGCAATTCACGTTTGAGTGACTAAACTCAAGTTTGTTTGATTTTTTTATTGAGGAATAAGTAAACTCTTGTGTCTTGGTTGGTACATTTTATGACTATTTGACAGCATGGTTTAAGGACCTTTTGCCTGAAAACTTGCACTTGCAGAACAAACTCCATTAGTTCAGTATCTTGTAGGGATGCAAATGGTTAATCAGTTAAGCCTCATCACTTAAGTTTAACTGGTGGAAGCTAGAACAGCTCCCGACTTGCCGTAGCCAGGCTAGAGCGAGCAGCCCTGCCTGTGGCAAGGGACAGAGGGGAGCCACTCCAGCTAGGCTGGAGCAACCCCTCCTTCCGGTCCACTCTCCCATTTAATCGGTTAACTGGTTAAACAACATGCTTTACCAGTTATACAATTAAACAAGGTTTTACATCCTCAGTATCTTAACAGATTTCATAGCTTCAAAGTAGTCTTGAACTTGATAGTGTCACTTTAAATATTACTTGCCCCCATCCTGATGTCTACTGCTACATTTATAAACTTTAAATTCAGATTAATGCTACCTTGTTCCCCTTTTCCATCCATTACAGAATCTGATAAATGAAGGGTATGCTGTTGCTTTGCTTGTAAACCAGCTTCATGATGATATTGTTGAGAGAGAAGATCTCACTGACAAGCAGAAATCTATTATTGCAGAGAAGCTTGCTGTAAGTCTCCATTAACTTATGTTAGCTAGTCGTTACCTAGAAGTGGTACTTCTACCCATGATTCCTTTCTCCCACCCCTCCCACAAAATACTTAACTCTAGGTTGATTTTTGTGTTCCCCACAGCTGCTTGTCTCATTCAGTTTCATGTTCTACATGGGTATTGTGTGCCTGTAGCTTGCCCAGTTGCATTAGGCAGAAAAGGAGTTGAGGTGCTGGCTATGCAAATTAATTTTTTAATCTGGGTCAAACTGCTACAGTTCCTTAAAGCTTGGGGTGTTTAAATGCATTGAGAAGACATAAAAGTGCACGTTAAGTAGCCATCTCTGTAGGAATGTAAATGAACAAGAGACTTCCCTTTATGGCAGCTTGAGACCTTATGCCTCCTTTTGATTATAAAAAAAGCTAAATTACTTCTCAGGAGACAAATATTGAGTAAATCATTTTTTGAAATATACCTCTTGAGAAATCCTTAGATAGGAATTTCTTTTTACAGTAGATAAATAAGAGATCAAGGTAAAGGGTGGGTTTGGTTTTTTTTTTTAAAGCTTTGTTTTGGACCACATGCCTTTTCCCTTGGGTTGTCTAACTTGCATCCATTTCCCAGAAACCACATAAATTGTGATATGCTCAAACAGGGAATCCTGTATGAGTTCAAGTGTCTGTTCCCTTAGCTACAGTTGATGACACCTGTGGAGGAGTGGGGACAATCTTTGAGTTGTAGTAAGGGCTTTTTTGATAATTTTTTAAAGTTCTTCACTATAAGGGACAAGAGGGAGTGCTGAGGTTGTTGGCATCTTCTACAGATCTCACAGCTTTACAAATTGTTTGTTTCTCAACACTACTGATAAAGGTTGAGACCTTTCTACAGTTGAGGATGGAGGATAGGCACCCAGAACTGAGGAACAGACAGGAGATGCCAAAGATCAGTCTGCAGAACTATAAATGAAACCTAAATTTCATAATTCCCATTTGAATGCTCTAATCCAACATTTCCTTATTTAGATGTTTATTTTAACAAACTTAACTAGGACTATAACGTCCTAAAATGTTCTATAGGCATTTTATGTTTTGACCAAAAAGTTGAATAAACATGGCATACGCATGGAGGTGTGCTTGCTAAATTCAGTGGTGATGGCTATAGAACTGTAAGTACTAGCAGCTAATGCTTATGAGTAGTCACTGTTTGTCAGTTGAAGTTGCAAGGCTCATGGAGAATCTCTTGAGTTCGGTTGCTTGTATATAATGTTCAACAATGAAGTGCAGATAACATGGAAACATTGCCAAGATGTGTATAACTCCTGTCTGCCTGTTGCCGGCATGGTGGGGTGGTGCAGCAAATGCTGCTGGCAGCTCCACTTCAAGCTGCCTCTCCAGTTTTATGAATTACAATAGAAATGCCAGTTCTCAGTGGGGAAAACTTATCTCTTTGCATAGTTACTACCTCTTTTATCTTAATCATTGTCAAAGTCCTGAAAACCTCTTTCCAATTTAAAGGGGTTGTTTTAACTTGGGTGTTTGTTTTTGCAGGAGGTAGACAAATGCTTGACAGATGGTGCAGATGAGTACTTGCAGCTGATCAGTCTATGTGCCATTGTGATGCAGCAACTCACACAGAACAGCTAGTTCTTCTGGGAGAAATCATACCAGCTGATTTCCAGTGTGAATACCAAGATTTTTTTTTATTTGCTTTGTGTGTTACTGTTCTGAGAACAGTGATCTGTACACTTATTCTCTGGTTTTGTAATAGACTGCCCTGCAACTGAAAAACTCATTCTTGGAATCTAACACTTGCTGTTTTGACATGCTTCACACTCCACAATTGTAGATACACCTAACAATTCATAGGGCTTTAAAGAAAGTGTTCAGCAAATAGTGCATCAAAGTGCAAATTTCTATCATTCCACAGCAGGGGTGGGCAATAATTTTTAATGAGGGCTACTCTTTGGTAAAGTGGTCAAAGACTGCACTTTAGAAGGGGGTATAGGGTCTGGGATAGAGGAAAGGGTTATGATGGAGGGGGGGAATAGGGTACAGGATTAGGGAGGCAGTTGTGACCTCAAGGGGGGGCAGAGGGTTTGGGTGGGGTTCCAGAGGCAGGATGTGGCTAGGGGGCACTTACATAGGGGGGTCCTAGCCAGCAGCACTGCCCCAACGTGAGCCTCCCTGCCTGTGCTGGGCAGACTGCTCTACACAGCTGCTCCAGCACAGAGTGTGGGGGGGAGGGGAATTCATTCACTGCCCCTACCTTCAGCAAAATTTCTCATCTCCTATTGCCTGGAAACAGGGCTTGTGATGGGGGCAGGGATAGTGCACACACAGCTTTCTCCTCCCTGCCCAGACTGCATAGCTCTTCAATAAGTGTTGGTGGGCCAGACCTGGATCCAGCACCCACCCCTGCTCTACAGCATCTCTAGATGCTAGCATATTAATTAATCAGTCACTTGTGAATATTTAATCTCCTTATAGAGTGCTGTTCTAACCCACCACTATAAGTAACATTTTAGGAGTTTGCAAACTGCTTAATAGTGATGAACAAAGATTTTAAATGTTTAGTTTTAAACTGAACTGGAAAGATGACATCTTTTTCTGACATCTGTGTAAGAATGCTGCAAAATGGAGTAGATGCTTTAGGGGGTGTGAAGACTTGCCACTTAAACTGAGCAGCCACCCAGGTGTGCAGCAGGTACTGGTTGTGTACACCTACATATGCTATAAGAACTGTCCTATTAGGTCAGACCACAGGTCCATTAGCTCAGTATCCTCTGTGCTGACAGTGGCAATGCCAAGTACCCCAGAGAAAATAAACAAAATGGCTAGGGCCACCCTCCCTGCTAATCAAGAGCCAATACACATTTATAGACCCCCCTCCATGACTTTGTCTAACGGTTTTAAAAAGACCTAAAGTCCTGGTCTTCACAACATTCTCTGACATGGAGTACCACAGGTTGACACTTGTGAAAAAATATTTCCTTGTTTTAAACCTGCTGCTTATTGAGTTCAGGTGGTGAGCCCTACTTATGTTACAGGTGCAAGTGACTTCCTCCCCCCCATGATTTTAGACCTCTAGTCTTATTTCTAAACTGAAAAGTCCTAGTTTACTAATCCCTCATTGGATAGCTGTTTCAAACCCCACTTTGTTGTCCATGGCTGAGCTTTAGCTAAGGCCAAGATATCTGCAAATTTTGGCACCTGTGTAGTCCTTTCTCCAAGGCATTTGAATAGAATTGGTCCCCATATGGATCCCTGTGGGTCTCTACTAGTTGTGCATTTCCCTTCTGAAAACTGACTTCCCCACCCTTTGTTTTCTATTTTTTAACTAGTTATCAAGCCACAAGAGGATGCTCCCTCATCTTGCATGATAGTTTCCTTATGCAGATGGATGGCAAAAAGGGAACAAAATTTGCTATAGTTTTATATGTAAACTCTCCTGTTTTAAACTTCCAGCTTATCCTGAGTAGGTAATTGCTTTTAGTTGGCATGGATACAGCTATGCTGGTCTCAAGATGATGGAAGAAAGACAACAGGGTAGTTTTTTTGATCAACTTTGCTGGTGATTCATGAGCTTGTGAGGTTACTATAGAACTATTCTGGTCTCTTGGTAAGCTCAAAAGCATCTCACCAACAAAAGCTGGTCCAATAAAAGATATCCCCTCTGTAGTGTCATTTATGGAATTAAGATTACCCTGAAGAAAAAGCACCTGAAACAAGAATGGGTGTAGAATGACAATAGGAAGTTAGATCTTGAGTAGGTAAACAATGGTGCCTGGCTAGCACAAAACTAGGGTGTGTCAGGGATGGGATAGTGTTAAAGAAGGGGGTGCTCTAGCCTGAATCCTCAGAAAATGTACTGCAGGTACCTGCAGCATGTGCACATGCAGCAACTAACTAGAAAGCAGATCTGTAGATTTACAGGCTGTCTGGGCCTTGAAGTGCTTACAGAGATGAATAATACTGTTATTGTAACTTAGTTCAGACTTCTGATGTAGTTTGAGGAGAAGAGCATGGGGGTGAGGAGTGAAATTGAGTACTAGAGATAAGAAAGGGCCAAAGCTAGCAGCTAATCTCACCACCTTCAAATTAAATCTGTGGGCCTAGGTCCATAACTTCAGTTTGATTGCCCCTGGCCTGTAGTGTTATATCACAGCCCACAACTCAGGCTTTAAGGCTGTAAATCCCAACTCAGAATGACATTGTCCCACACCTGTCCATTTGTAGCTTCCCTCCCCCCCACCCAGTTGACTTAACCATGAAACAGTAAGGAATAGAATTCCTGTACTGTAATTAGTTTATGCAAATGGTATGAACAGGGACATCAGTGACTGCACACTTCCTTCCACATCCTAATGATTTACAGTGGAGGTACTAGTTCTTATCAGCCCCTTGTTCTTGGAGTTGGACTTCTAATGCTCCAGTCATCTGAAGCAAGCTGCACCCATGAAAGCTTAAGATACCATCTGTATGTTTTGTTAGTCTAAGGTGCTACTTAGTTTGTAGGCAAAAACTTGAGGATAGCTGAGTTAGTCTAACAGGGAAAAACTAAAAACATTATGGAATAGAGTGTATTAAGAGTACCAGCACATTTGTTTTGGGCTTAGCTCCAGCAAGTTTAACACCAGCCCTACCAACTACTTTAAACAGAGCCTCAGATGCATTCAAGCTGTCATCTACTCTTTAGGATAATTTTAATATACCTTAGACCAGTCGTTTTCAAGCTGGGGATCAAGACCACCTACTGAGATTCAAGGTTGTCTACTACATTTGCAATGTAAGGATCTATAAAGGTTACCCACTGATTTGTCTAAACCAGTTTTATTTCCCACCATACTATCAACTTTGCAGAACCCTATAATTAACACTATTACAAGCTGTTTAAATTATGGTAGTATTGCATTACATCATACAAGCAAGCATTTTAACATGGATATGCTTGTAGTAAAGTCAAGCTTTCTCTTCCATCCACTACCAGAACTCTTCTCCCCCGCCACCCAGTGGGGAGGGGGAAAAAAAAGTCTGGCAGGGGTGGCCAACCTAAACCTGAGCCAGAATTTACCAATGCACATTGCCAAAGAGCAACAGTTCTGTCACCCACCCTGATCTGTTCTCAGCACATCCTGGCCACTGGCAGCTCCACCAGTCAGTGCTACCACCTCCTTTTCCTCCTGCCCACTGATTAGTTCTCAGGAGAGACTGGAGGAGAAAGCAGGGGTGTGACAGGCTCAGTAGAGAAGGTAGGAAGTGGCAGGATCCTAGGGGAAGGGTAGAGGACAGTGCCTAGGGCAGAGCTGGAGGTTGAACAGTGAGCACCCTCCAGCCCAGTGGAAAATTGGCACCTGAGGCTCCAGCCCTGGATTTGGTACTATGTAAGGAGCCACATATTAACTTCTGGAGAGGCACAGGTTGGCCACCTCTAGTCAATGGGATGTTTAACTGCTTTAAATAGGCTAACTCAGCTACCCCTCTCAAGCTAACAGGAAAAACTTAAATACACTAGTAGTACCTTACAGACTAACAAACATGTAGATGGTATAAAGCTTTGTGGGCAAAATCCACTCCTTGGAGTTGTCATTGGGCTCCTGACAGTATGAGCTGGGGCTGAAGGCTTGTTAATTGGCTTTTGACTGTTCTTGGGTGATTAATGAAGCTTTACTTACTTTTGGGTGAAACTAGCTGCATTTTTTACATCTGGTTCTCAAGCCATTTATGCAGCCCCCTCACAGCTGGAGAAGTAAAGGTTAAGGACAGCTAGTAGTGGTTACTATTCACACCCAACTTGAGAAATAAGATCAGTGTTAACATCCTAAGTGATAAGCATTAGTCCCACAATGGAAGTCACTGTCAGTCAAACATTTTACACTTAGAGTGAATATAGAAGCATTTTATTGAACATTCAAACTTCATTAAGACATGTGCAATATGGCAATTTTACTGGGTTTAACCCTAACTAAGACAATATGATTGCTTGCTGGGGCTTCAACAGGGTCCAGATCACTTACCACTATTTAAATACTTTATTGAATAAATACATACCAAACAATAATGCATTTTAATACTCTTTATAAAAAGTTATATATTTTAAAGGCCTTTCCAATTCAATCTAAAGTATAAGTAAAACATACAATAAAAGAAGGTATGCTAGTTTAACATAATTGGCTGATTTTATACAGCTCTTATATCTTTTAGTCCATAAGTAAATTATCAAATGATAAAGAACATCTAACACAACCACTTCTACTGAACTAGGAAATAAATTTCTAAGAAAGGAAAAATGTACAGACCCCATGACTTTCCACCCAACCCCAACAGTCTAACCCTAAAGTGGATAAAGCCAATGAATGGCTTTCCCCACAAGAGCTCACGACAATGTCGCTTCGCTTATCAAAAATCTGTATTTCTGATCCGTTATGAGCATTGAGACAAGATTCAATATATCCCCAAAGAAAGCACAATGCACGTTGTGAATTGCCTATCAGCAACAGCGAGCACTGCATTAAAAAAACCTCTTATCCCAGGGATTAAATGAGATCAGCCACATTCATTGGCATCTCCTCCACTGTAGTATTGTAGAAAGTCTCAATATCCCGAAGTATTCTTTTGTCCTCTTCAGTGACAAAATTTATAGCCACACCTTTCCTGCCAAAACGACCACCTCGTCCAATTCTGCACAGAACAGAAGACATTAAGACATTTCTAAGGAGATACCCTCTTATAGGAATTTGAGAGACTTACGTCCATTATATCACAATGGTCCCCCTGTTTGCCCAGTAATCTATTGAACATATTTGTAACAGCCTCAATCCACTTATGTTCAAAATGCTAAGATCCACCTACTAACGTCACTATCTGCCAAAGGCCAGTGTATCCTTATTCGCCGTACTAGTTGCTAATCAAAGTGATATTTGGCTAAAAAAAATTAGCAGTTAGTGCCAACACCTTGTTAGAAATATCCAACCTATGACGAACAGTAGAGAAAGATTACTGTCTTGGCTGCAACATAATGGTATAGCTCTTGATGTTGTGGATATCAAGTGCAAAATTGTATTTCAACCCCCCCACTCTTGCACTTTTGAGAATGGCTTGCAATACGACTTACACAGCCAGTCACTCTCCAGCCACACTCATCCATTTCCCAAGCATGGGCAGAGCTTGGTCAGCCTCGTGCACAGATCAATATTCAAGAACATTAAAAGTCAACATGATTAAGTACCATTCCATCAGATTTACTCCAATTATGTTCTGTAATGCAGAACAGAAGGTACTATTTCATTTCAAAAACATTGTTTTAGGATTTAAGATGCTGTTTTCAGTGGGAAAACTTAAGTTTGACAAACCTAAACTAAAAAAAAGTCACAGCTTTTGTCTAACAGTTAAGACAGACAGATTACATCACATTAGTTTTAGTTAGTTCACAGCCCACCACAGTTCTGCCTTCCATCATGAAAAAACTGGACAATGTGAAACACCTTTTCTGTAAGAACTAAAATACACAAGAATGGCTCATGACAAAACTTAAAGTGAATAATCATGACAAAAGAAAAACAAATATAAATACCAACTCGCTCTTTATTCAAACAGTGTGCCGTTTACGAATCCACGTCCTAAATTAGGTCAACGCCGTTTCTGAGCACCATCTTGTGTCATCAACTGCTGCTATCGACTCCTGTATTTTTTTATATCAAGTAACAGAGCACAGTTTACTTCATTTAAGGACAAAGCCACTAGAAGTATTTAGCTAAACCTACGGAAACAAAAAATTTCTACCGGAAAAAGAACCATCACAGAGGAAAGAATCCCACTGTAAGAGGAACCACCAAGAACAAACAATGTAGTCACAAAACACCACAATTAGACCTCTCAGGAATTCAACATATACTAGCTGAAGTTGCTAATATGGAAACCTACTAGCTGAACAGCAGCAACACAGGAAGTTAGCTAAGACTTAATACAGTAAGATGTGGTGGACAAACTTTTCTAATAGTGTTCATTCATGCCAAGTCTAGTTATAGATTTTTTTTTTACAATATCTGCAATTCCACAAGATAATTCAGCAGCAGATGCCAATTTGACTAGACCTCAGCAATTAATGGATCAGGTAACAATGTTAAGACATCTAAGTTTTCCCACTGCTTTGTTTCATCAACTAACCAAGAAGCTCTGCCCCTCCCCCATTTCAGAAATATGGAAACAGCTAAACATTAAGGTATGCCCTTTCTGGTATGGTTGATATACACACACACTATTTCAATTTTGCACTCATTGAGTGAGCCAAGAAAACCAAGAGTGGTAGATGTTGCCCAAGTTATGCAGATCACATGTAAAAAAGTGTGAAGCAATGAAAATAGGAGAATAATTAAGTGCTGCAGTGCTGCAGCTACTAACCTGTGAATGTAGTTTTCACGATTGGTCGGCAGGTCGTAGTTTATAACTAACGAAACCTGTTGCACATCAATGCCACGAGCCTAGAAACCAATACAGATTCTTAATACAAGCCTATACACTTCACAGTTAAGTAATTTAGTCTGTTTTGTTGACCACATTATAGTGATGAACTACAACTGTGTAGTGCATAGTGGAGTGTAGTCTTTACTCTTCCAAGAGCTTGAGTGGTTTGGTTACAGTAACCTTCACCAAATTCAGAAGCTTTTGGCAGCAAGTGTGCTGAACTAAAAAGACACTGGACAGGTGCAGCATTCAAGTAACTAATATATTGGGGGACATGGATTAGGATTCATATCACATTCCTCCATGGCAGAGGTAATAATCAAGCAGTGGATCAAATTCAATGAGGAATCCTAGTCATGTGCCACCTGAAGTACACTGTGCATATGCTAAAAAGATTGATATTTACCAACAAGTCAGTAGTGATCAAGACACGGCTTGATCCTGATCTAAACTCTCTCATGATAACATCTCGTTCCTTCTGGTCCATGTCACCATGCTGGAGAAATTTAAAAAAAAAAAGTACTTTTACAATTCCAATATTCCATAACAGGAAAGTCTGTTTTCCTATTTAATATGTATGAAACCAAGCGTCCCCAGCTGCTATGGGATTAAGACAGGCAGGGATAGTATGAAACATTTTGCTTTGAGCAGGGGGAACGACAATACAGCACTTCACAGCTACATTGTAACTTAACCTGCTTCTCATTTAAATAGCACTAGTTTTGATGCCCAGAGTCTGAATCCATCTGTTCAGCACTTTACTGCAGGGAACCTTTAGCTTGGGGCTAGAGACCCATGGGGCAAGGGAGGAGGGGGGGCAGGGGTGGGAAGAAAAAAAAACGTCAGGGCCACCTGAAACCAACCACACACCTTACTGATGTGGTCCCTGATTGAGAAGGAGACTCTCCCACATTCATCTTGCACACCAGCATCTATAGGGCCCTGTGCTAGAGTGTGTGCTCCAGCTCTGTGGGGGGAGCCCTGAGCCGTGGGGGATGGATCCAGCAAACCAGTTCCCCATCCCTGCTTTAGTAGGAATTATTTGATCATTACACAAGTGAAGTGGAGATCAATATATTTAAAGCAGTCCTTAAAAGGACACAAAAGCACAAGATGTCTTAAGATTAAGCAAAACATCAACTCTTACCAGAGCAGAGACCGTGAAGTCCCTTGCATGCATTTTCTCTGTAAGCCAATCCACTTTTCTCCTTGTATTCAGGAAAATAACAGCCTGTGTAATGGTCAGTGTCTCATACAAGTCACAGAGAGTATCCAACTTCCATTCCTAAATGAATTTTATATGTATATACATTATTTAGCAAAAAATGTAATTTGAAACCCAGGTAATTTAATTTGAAACCCTGTGAGATTTTTCTTAAACTGGGTTTTGGGAAGGCAAGTACAGAAAAACCAATTACAGTATTTCAGTATGTAGAATTATGCAGTTACAACATGAAACACCAGTATTATACTTAAGTTTCCACATAGATATTGCACCAAATCTTAAGACCTAGGACACTGGACATTAAGAAAGAGGTCCACCCAAGCCATTTTGGATCTAGTGCATTTATTCTTCTTCTTATGTGTACTCTGCTAGCATTACTACAAAAACTAAGGCTCAGCCCTGGTTTCTGTAATTTTAGCACAGTGCTTGAACAAGAAGGTGAAAGGACAAGAGTTCTACTGTCAGGCTAAGGAAATCAAGTGATAACCTACCTCTCTTTCAACATTAATATAGAATTGTTTGATACCCTCCAGGGTCAATTCTTCTTTCTTCACCAGAATACGTATAGGATCTCTCATGAACTTTTTAGTCACTTCCAACACATCCATTGGCATTGTGGCCGACAGCAATACAACCTAAGAAATACAATTTTAGAAGCCTCTCTCCTCCATTTCTACCATCAGGGAAATACCAATATTCAGAAACTACACTAATTAGAAACTACACTAATTCTAATGATACCATCAACACCAATATACAAGAGGGCAATTTGTGCCATGAGCACTCAAGAGATCACTAGTCTTATCAATTGATTACTATTATTAATATTAATACTGGAAAGTAAAGACGTTACATGTACGAGACCAAGCGTTCCTGTCTACTGTGAGATCTAGGCAGACAGGTATAGTATGAAACAATTTATTTGAGCAGGGGGAACGACAATACAGCACTTCACAGCTACATTGTAACTTATCCTGCATTTCCCAACACAAGCTGCTCGTCTTAGTTAGAAATGAACTCTGATTTTACCTGAATATTTGTGCTTAGCTTTTGAAAAATTTCATAAATTTGATCTTTAAATCCACGGCTCAGCATTTCATCTGCTTCATCCAAGACAAACATTTTTATCCATTTAGGTGCTAGGAGAAAGGGAGAATGTTTAGTGCATCTGAAATGGCTGTGAATTATAATTATAATCTCTTCCCTGAAGTGAGTGATCAGTATAAACTTTTATCATCATTTCTAAGTCAGTCCCGAAAGATGGTAAAACATCACTTCACTCAATTTTCACACCCTGCAGGTTATGTAACTCATGTAAAGTTTCAAACATTAACTGTCTCAAAACTGTTGAATAGGAATATTTTTTAAAGGAATGTTCAGGTATACATCTGCCTTTAATGAGCAGTAGTTCCACAATTACTTACTTGGGAAATTGAACCCCAGAAATTAAAGCCTGCTTTCTTTGTATTGTCAATTGAAACTATCAGGAACCCCCGCATGTGAATATACTGGTTGCAAAAGTGAAACTAAGTTCAGTACTTACAAAGATATCGTCTGTTTAACATATCAAACACACGACCCGGAGTTCCAACAACAATGTGTGGAGCCTCAGCCTGAAGCTTCTGCATCTCATTGCGAACATTTGTGCCACCAATACAAGCATGGCAAGTTGCGCCCATATAGTCACCAAGAGCCAGAATTACCTTTTGTATCTAAAATAAAAATCTTGAAGTCAGTACTTCCATTGTCTTAACTTTTTCTAGGTTCCAAAACACGCTGCTTCCTATAATTCACTATTCAGTTCTGAACAAGTATCATGCACTTGGCTGGTATGGCAACTGGGTCAGAGTTTAGTACTAAACTCCCCAAAATGTATTTAAAATATTAATTCAAGAGTACCCACCAAAGGCATAATCAACATGTTAGTTTCCTGGGATGAATTTATACTAGTTATTTTCTTACCATCACAAGAGTCCGCTCTATTATCAACTACATCCTAGAACTTTTTCTTCAGATAAAAATAAGGAATTTTCCTTCATACAAGCCAAACTGCAAAGTGCCAACAGAGTTGAGAAAGCCATCCCTGTGCCATGCACTAGCAGAACAGCTTGCCAAGCTGAGACTTGTTTTTGGTCAGACAATCAGTACTCAACAATGTGGTAAACTCATTGCTTTGTTAGACAAACAAAAGACCCTCAGTGTTTAAGGCCAAATGATGCAGGTAGCATCACCTGCAAAATACCCAGTTCTAGTTAGTCTCATTTTGCCACTGCCTTCAGAGTAAAAATATGAGTGAACAATCTAAAGTTATCCACTAAACTGACTAATCTAGCACCACAATTTTTCCTCAATACCTTTTAGATTTTGATCAATTTGGGGTTTAGAATCATCTTTGGACAACTATCTCCAAGCGTAGCAAAACTCTGATCTTTGATCTGAGGAAGCCAAAGATATTCTCACTTGAGTGTGAAGCAAATTTTTTGTGCTGTATAAAATGGTCTGCAATTTGGTTTTAAGATTGATATCTATACTTTCACTTGTATCACTAAATCATAAATCAATGGATTCTTAGAACCATTTAACATTAAAATTACAGGATTCAATCTGGAGAGCCTTTAAACAGCTCCACTTTAAAATGAATAAATTACTTGAATTTTTTGAGGGTGAAGTAAACATGCGAGGAAAGGAAGCATGGGACAGATACACCACAAGACAATGATCACATGTGCACTGCAGTTTTCATGTTGCACAACTGCACACAAATGCATTGTTCCCACTCAGAACATATCGATTTAAATATTTTTACCCCGCCTTTATTTTAAAATATTCAAGGCGGCTTAAAAATACAAATATATATAAAAAATTTATCATACTTTATCATATAATTTTTAAGATTTCACCATTTGCTGGGAGATGCCCATTCAGAACTATACAGCGTATCAGCTGTTACCTGCACCATGTCCCAGCATCATCTCCCGAGGTCACATTTCAACTCCCTCTTTACATGGATAGGGAAAACCTAAAACAGAAGCTAGTCTGTTTCCCCATTACACTCAAAGCAACAAGGATTCTGAATGGATATTACAGTTACAGACTCCTTTAAAAAGGTCTGTTAACTGTCCTTCACAGTTGTGAAACCTGAAACCTATGCAACGCGCAAGCAGCTTTTTTTAACTACACTATCAATACCTGTTGAGCCAGTTCTCTGGTAGGGGCCAATACTAGTGCTTGGGTCTCCTTGAGATCAATCTCCAATTGCTGCAGGATGGAAATAGCAAATGTGGCTGTCTTGCCAGTACCTGACTGAGCTTGAGCAATCACATCATACCCTAAAAAAAGTAGGATATACATTTACTGCTCCCACAAGTAATTCATATTTAGTTTTATTCTATTCCTTTTGAAATAAGTGATCAGCAATTAAGACCTCTCCATTCAGGTCACTCCCAAGAGATGGCATACATCATCTCCCTTGTTCAAGCAAGAATTAAAGTAGTATGTCATCACCACACTTAAATAAAGTGCACAAAGTATGTACATTTAAAAGAGAACCTATTTTCTAACATGTATATCTGCTAATGACCAGACATAAGATTTTTTTGTGCTTGCCTACCTTTAATACATGGAATAATAGCTCTCTGCTGAATAGCTGAAGGCTTTTCAAAACCATAAGCATAAATACCCCTGAGAAGGGATTCTTTTAAATTCATATCATCAAAATTGTCAACAATTTCATTCCAATTGCTCTGTAAGAAGGAAAAAAAGGCAGATTATTACTCTATTACCTATGTCCATACTGAATTTGGGTCTAAAGGCTATTATGCTGCTGCTCACCTCAATGACACCATCAGGGTCCATTCCCTCTGGGCCGCCATGGTCTCTGTTGCCAAAAAAAAGCAGGATGTTAACACTCTTTGCAGCTAACAAATGCCATGTAGAACAGGATCTCTATATCTTGGAGTGAGCAGTATCAACTAAAACTTAAACCAGTGATTGATTATGCTAGCAACTGCTTTAGCATTTTGCCAGCATGGAAACTACATCTCCTTTGCTCCTCATTCATATGTATGCCATTACCCTAAGTCTCCACTGTTGCCCACAGCCAGGGGCTGCCCTGTGCAGGTTTTTTCCTACTGGTATTACTAAAGTGAGATGCATGCTGATTGCACACATTGACTGAGACGGCCATACGCTCCCTCTGCATCTAACTGAGGCACTGCTATGGTTAGAGGGATACCCCCTGCAAATTACAGACAAGCATGAAGTTAGCAAGACTAGTCTATCCCAGGAGACTGTCTTGCTTCCAAAAATCTTGCAGCCCCCACTGAGATGGAGGGTCACTCATGTGGCCCACCCACAGGCCTAGGCTGCCCAGCGCTGGTAAGAGCATCCATACATTTCTAGGCGCAGCACACCCCAAAGGGCAGCACAGCACGCAGATAGCAGGCCCCAACGTGCAGCACCTCCCCCGCCGCAGAAGCAGCACGTGGCAGAGGGTGGCCCCCCAGCACTCCCGCCCTAATGGCGGGATCTGCTCTGAGCGCTGCAGCACCCGCCTGGTGGGGCTGGAGGCAAGAGCGGCCCTCGCCCAGGCCAGCTCATCAGTGGAACCCAGAGCGAGTTTCCCCCGACTTCTCTGCGGCGACCCGCCTCGCTCAGCCACCACCGGCCAACTCTCGCGAGAGCTCCGCCCACCCCGGGGATTGCGCAAATCCGACACACTACGCAGGCGGAGGAACGCGCCCGGCGGGCCGCGCCCCTCCCCCTCTGCGTGAAAATGAGCTCGCCCGAAGCCGGGTTCAGGAAGTGCTGGAATGAACCAAAATGGGCGGGCGAGAGGGTTACAAGCCGAAACGCCATGGCCGGCTTCCTTCTAAGTCCAATGAGGTCGGGCCACAGAAATGGTGATTGTGGGGGGGGGGGTCCCCGCAACGGACACGCTACAGGAAGAACTGGCCGTCAGGGCGAGCGCTAGAGGGACCCACCTGGGTTAGCACTTCCCACCAACGGCAGCGAGCCGACATCACACACGCGTCCCCCTCCCCCGCCTTCCTTTTAAAATCACCTCAGAACGGAAAAAAGCCACGAAGCCCCCTCCCCTCCGAACCTGCCCCCCCAACCCAGGAATACCTGTTATAATCAGTAGTACCACCTGACATGTTCCGCTCTCCAGCCCCCACGTCTCTTCTCCCCTCAACTGAAAAGGCAGTGCCTCCGCGGCGCCGGCTTTATATAGCCATCCAGCTGCCGGAACTCGTTCCGCCCTTCGCGGCGGAGGCATATGTATATCGTCACACAGCCCGAGCCATACACATGTCCCGTTTAGGGTTTACCTGTATCACGGATATCCCCCCACGACAACGGAGTATGATATTTCTCGTGGGGTTCGTGAGGCTGCAACGGCCAAAAGATCGGGCGGAGATTGGGACTCTTTTGTGTGACACTAAGGCGGAAGGATATTGCAGCAGTTGGAGCTGTGAGGGTGTCTCACTCCTTCCTCATCAAGCTCGTGCCCCCACCGCTTGAGCACGGGGTTTCTTTGGCTGCCCTTGCTGCAGACAGCCTCAGAGCGGGAGGGAGAGGAGAGAGAAGAGCGAGAGTGGGGGCGGGGCAGCTAAGGCCCAGAGAAAGGGGCCAAGAAAGAGGCAGGGAGTTGGGGGTGGAGGGTATGTGGGTCCCAGGGGGAGAGGCAGCTGAGGGGAAAGTGGCACTTGCTGAGAAGGGTTAATGGGTCAAAGCCTGAGCATCAGCAGTGGGGAAGGCCCCCGTGACAGGATTTTATCACCAGTCTTATAATGCTGGTGCCAAGCCCAAGCTCCAGGAGTCATGGGATTATGGGAGACTCGAGGCATTCATTTATCTCCCTCCCCCCACCGGCCAAAGTCTAACCCTTGTGGGGAAAGGCTGGAAAACCATCCTCTGAAAGTCTTCAAAATGAGACCAGCAGTCAAAGAACCCCAAAAAGAATCGAAAGAAAAAAAATCCTTTGATAATTTTTAAATCAATCTTGTGGTTTTCTTTGGGGTGGGTTGATTGATAGTTTTGAATGCATGGCTTTGGCAATACTGGAGCGAGACAAGGGGAAGGAGAAGCTGTAGAACCCTGTGTGGAAGCATCTCAGGGAACAAATTGCAGGGGAAATTGGGTAGTGAGTTTCAGCTGGCCTGACCAGTTCAGTGTATCCCAATTAATGTATGTTATAACCTGCATCTAATATGTGTTGTGTATGGTAATATTAGAAAACCCACTGACAGACTGATTCCTGTATTGTTTATGTGTGTGAAAGACCCAAATGACTGCACAAATATGAAAGAAATATGGGACTAAAATGTGTTTGGACCAGAAAAGTCTGGGAAAGTTGGTAAACATTGTTTTTTCAAGCAAAGGAAAAGCTGATGGCTCCATCCAAGTTCAGTTGCAGACATTTGGCCTTTCATTGACATAACAGAGGTTGGAGGGACCCACCCATTTGTATTATAGAAAGCACCAGTGGGGAAGAATCCAGCATGGAACCTCTCCATTACATTAATTGCACTTTTCTTTGAGAAAGATACATTTCTAAAGTTCACTGTACTGTAAAAGTGAGGGGCAAAGAACCCCAAGTTATCTTTCACATAGGAAGAAAAGCAAAGTCCTGTAGTTCCGTAAAAGGCCCTGACAAAGAAAAAATCAGCTATGTCTGGAAAGAAGAAATATGGGTAAGAAATCTACCTTGAACAAAGACTGTACTTTGTTAAGTCTTCATCCCTAGAAAGCCTATTTTTACTTTTATTTTCTTGTAATCATTTCTTTATCTCTTGTATTTGAACTCACATAAGACCTATCACTTTTTTGCCAACATTCCTGACCAGACAGACTAGATGCCATTCATGGCAATGGCATCTGGTCTGTCCTATTGGGAAAGCTGACAACCTTAATTTGAACTGAAGTGGTTATTAGCTCTAGGTAAAATAATGAGTTGTGCTTTTGTTTCTTTAAAGGAAAACAAATCTTATTGCTTCTGAGTATTCCAGGAGAGAGCTGGATACTTTTGGGACAGTTTTGGGAAATTTCAGAACTTGGAGTGTGTTGGGGTTAACCTGCAAGTAGTAAACAACGCAGATGGAGACCAGCATAGGGTTGTGGTAGTGAAGGCAGGCTGCTGGAGTTCTAGCACACAGATCCTCAGGAAACTGCATGCTTACCTGCTGACTGTGAGTGTCCAGGCTGTGAGTCACAGCACTTGGGGTTACGGGACATGTGGTGACAACCTCTTACTGGTCTGGGTTGAACGCCAAAAGGTCACACTGGAACGATTAGATTTCTAGTTAGAGCTAATGGACTCGAACACGCCATTTCTTTCTGTTTAGTTAGATAAATCCAAATATACAGAGTATACCTTTATGTTGTAAGGAAACCACAAAACTGTATATTTTAATGTTACTAGCAGGCTGTGCCCTGTGCTCACTACGCTTGCCAACCCCTCCTCTTTCTGACTGCTTTCATGGCCAGAGAGTGTGAGAGTGAGATAATGTCATTCTGTCGCCTGGCATGAAAAACTTTTTATATAGAGAGAGCGAGCTAATGAGGACTAAAAATCCATAGGCCCGTGGTAAATGGGAAGATTTCTGTGGAAGGCAGGAGGTGCAATGAACTAAGTCATCATTTTCTAAATAAATCCAGCCAATAATCAGAACCTTTGTGTCTGCCTTTATCTCCTGTGAGTTAAACTTTCCAGATAACTAAACTGCTTTGAAAGCTCATGCACTGGCTATATTTTGAAAAATAGGTGTAAATAAGCAAAGTTATTAATTTTGAATATGGATAGTTATGTTCTAGTTTTGATCCTATGAGAGCACTTGACCCAATCCACTTTCAACTGATGTCAGAGTGGGTTTTTTTTTTTCCTATTGATTTCAGGGAGAGCAGGATTTGACAGCATGGCTCCAACATGCGCAGATCCATACACTAGTGCTGTGTCTAGACTGGCCAGTTTTTCTGGAAAATCAGCCGCTTTTCTGGAAAAA
>JANRFK010004149.1:127487142-127501070 GCA_030068395.1 Apalone spinifera | reverse complement strand
TTTTCCGGAAAAGCGGCTGATTTTCCGGAAAAACTAGCCAGTCTAGACACAGCCTAGCTATTTGCATGGCTATTTTGATTTATTATATGATTTGGTGATTTATTTCTCATTTGAACAGAGTACCATTGGATTCAACTGCGTTTTGGTACATTAATAGGTGTGATATACCCAGGGAAGTTGGCTTACAATAGTTTGGTGGAGGGTAGCTGGGTGAATGGGTTTCTGTTGCCTGAATAAACTGCCAGAGACTGCAGGCAGGCACTTGAGTCTATTTAAGAGATTGCCTGAAGTAGCAAAATAAGTGGGCACCTGGAGCAAATTAAGGCCTGCTGGGCTATTTTAAAAGGATTCTTCCGCAGGTAAGGGAGGAGGAAGGAGAAGAGTGGAGGACTGAGAGGAGGAAGAGGGTGGCTAGAGAGTGCAAAACAGAGAGAGTATTTGGGTTGAAGCAGGAAAGATTTGCTCAGGTACCAGTGGAACATTTGGGGAAATAGCCCAGGGAAAAGGCTGCTGTATTGGTGCTAGGGGGAAAAACCCTGAGGCTATGTCTACACTCGCGGCTTCTTGCGTGAGAAATATGCAAATTAGGCTAAGCGTGGAATATCGCCGAGCCTCATTTGCATACCTAATGAGCCACCATTTTTGCATAAGAGGCTTTTGCGCCAGAAGGAGCTGTGTACACTGCCCCTTCTTGCGCAAGAAAAACCCTCTTGCGCGATGCCATTATTCCTGAAAATAATTGGCGTAACGGCATTGTGCAAGACGGTTTTTCTTGCGCAAGAAGGGGCAGTGTAGACAGCTCCTTCTGGCGCAAGAGCCTCTTATGCAAAAATGGCGGCTCGGCGATATTCCACGCTTAGCCTAATTTGCATATTTCTCACGCAAGTAGCCGTGAGTGTAGATATAGCCTGACAGTTGCTGCTATCTAGGATCCCTGGGCTGGAGCCTGGAGTAGTGGGCAGGCAAGCCTGGGTTCCCCCAAACTTCCGCACGCTACTAAAAAAAAGTCTGTTCCTGGGTAAGGGAGGCCAGGATTAGAAGAGGGATTCCCCCCATTTCTTTGACTGCCAGTGATGAGAATGGCTCAGTAAACTGTGACTCTGGCCTCAAGCAAAGATAAAAGGCAGTGTGGAGGACCACAGCAAGCCTATGAGGCATATAGTAACTGCCTATACATGCAGGATCCATGGGGCACGGCCAGAGCATTGCCACATAGGACATAAGGTCCCTGTAGACTGCAAGCAGACACAAGCATAAGATATTTGCTATGGTTGTTCTTGGCATGTATCCATAGGCAACAGGTGCCTGGAAGGGAGGGGCTGCAGGGAGGGTCATGCAGAGGAACAGGGAGGGAGCATGAAGGGTCACCCGAGTTAGCCATTAGAATTTTGATGGGGGCATAGGAAGTCAGTGCACCTCTAACTGCTGTCATGAGTCACCTATGCATACATAACCTACAGATGATGTAGTCCTTAATTTTTCAGATGCCTACCTCTTTGCAGTAAAATCCTAAAACGAATGAGTCGGTGAGGACTTCCAAAGAATGAAAAGAGTCTTTCTCACTACATCAGCTTGGATGGTCACTGCTGTCCACAGATATATCCTGGGCTTTTTATGATGAGACTACAAGGCTAGGTATATAAAACAAACAAACTCTCTGTTCCCTTCTCAAAGAAATCCTCTTTATCAGAAAGATATGTAGTGGGGAATCCAATCTTTCCTGCCAAAAAAGCCATTGACTTAATTTCACCAAATGAGAGGGGGGAAGAGACTAATTTCCATTATGTGCAAATTAATAAAAAGGAGATTCTCAAGCCATTTTGCATCTCTAGGACACAAGCCAAAGAAAGGTCAGGATTGTCACTTTGGTAACCATTCTGTCTCTTTTATAGCAAGGTAACTGACAATGCACTATATAACTTGTTGACATTAATATTGTGTTTGAGCAATGTCTCTAGTTGTAGGGAGAACAGCACAGCCAGTTTCTCTTTTTGTCTGATATCTGATCTGAATGTTTTTTTTTAAATGTTACATAACACACATGGCTTGCCTGGGGATTATATGTATTTATTCTCTTGATCAGTTATCACATAGGAATGTGCCAACAGGTCAGTTTTTGTCACCTGTCTTAGACTTCCATTAGGATTTATTGTTAACACCATATAATTCTTACCTATTCCTACTAGACAACTTTAAACCTTAATAACCATTCTAGACCTCACACATCTCAAAAACCTCTTGCCTAAAGACAGAATGAAAGACATCAGCAGGCAGAAGGGATATAAAAGTCACTAAATAATTGTTTTACCTGTGCTACCACGTTTAGGGAGCACAAGCAGAAGTGGGGCACTTGGGGACAAGAGCTAGGAAGCTTTGCTCTATGTCAGCCATAAATATGTTGGAATACCGTGGGGCCATAAAGGTACCTATAGTAGTGCTGCTGACTTGAAATGATAAATTGTCCCCAAATCTGAAATGATTGTGGGTGAGAACAAAGTCACAAAGCACAGCAACTCGTCCTCTCTTATAGACAGCACCCCAAACCGGAAATATCTACTCAGCCATCAGCCTCATGCCCCACAACAGAAACACTAACCCAGGAACCAATCCCTGCAATAAACCTGTTACCAACTCTGCCCACACATCATAGGATTATACTAATCACATCAACCATACCATGAAAGGTTTGTTCACCTGTAGATCTGCTAATGTAATATATGCCATCATGTTCTAGCAATGCCCCTCAGCCATGTATATTGGACAAAACAGATTATCTCCAAGCAACAGAATAAATGGACACAAATCAGACATAAAAAATGGTAACATACAAAAACTGGTGGGAGAATATTTTGGCCTCCCTGGACGCAGTTAAAGACTTGAAAGTTGTCATCCTCAAGCTAAAACTTGGGGAAAAAAAAGCTGCAACATGAAACTGCTGAGCTGGATTTCATATGCAAGTTTCACATAATCAGAATAGGTCTGAGCAGGACCTGGAAATGGCTCACTCATTACCAGGGCTCAACAAATTATACAATCTACTCGCCCATGGCGAGTAGATTGTAACCTGGAAGAGCCAGGTTCGAGCGATCTGCACATGCGTAGAACAATCTGCGCATGGGCAGATCGCCGGACAGCGCAGCTGGCAAGTGGGGCTCGCCGTGGTTCGGCGAGCCCTGCTTATTACTATAAGTAATTTTCCATTTTAGATATTCTCACCTTCTTATCCACATCTATCCTGATTGAGTTATCTCTGATGTAATGCGCCCATCTCTTAAAAAAAAAAAAAAAAAGGAGTCCTGTAGTATCTTCAAGAATAATATTTACTTGGGTATAAGCTTTCATGGGTAAAACCCACTTCATCAGATGCATTGGAGTCTGTGTGTCTATTAACTGTTTCCTTTGTCTTGCACTTCGTGCATCTGAGGAACTGAGTTACAGTTCACAAAGGCTCATGCCATGATAAAATTGTTAGTTTTTAAGGTGCCACTGGATTCTTTGTTGTTTTGCTGATGCAAATTAACACAGCTCTGAAACCTGACATTGAAGTAAATGGTTTTGTCTAGGAATATAAAAGAATAGTCGTTTAGTCAACTACCCATAAGCCTAGGCTTATTGGGTAGTCAAGTCAACTATTCACATTTCCTCTCCCCCTTTCTTCCTCTATATCAGAAAGCTGGTTCCCCAGCACCGTCTCTACAGTGTGAGAGCGGGGCTGGCAGGGGAGGCAGAGGTGCTGCAGCTCTGCCTGTTAAATGTAGTAAGAGCTGTGTGGATCTTACTACATTTAAAAGGCAGTGGCATAGTGGTCTAGACCCAGTGTGAGCCGGGACTGCTTCAGTCCTGGTTCATGCCAGGTCCCGGACGTACCCTCGTTGTGGCTGTGCAGTTAAATATAGTAGGAACTGGGTTTCCTGCACGCCCACTACTATTGCACTTAAACTGCAGAGCCACAGCAGACCCTTATCAACCAATTGTGTACTTGATCCAAATTGTATCGAGTACATGATTGGATCGAGTATATGATTAGTCATTTACTCGCTACTTAACATCCTTAGTTTTTGTCATTGGTTTCAATGGAACCAGGATCAGCTCTTTGTCTACTCTGCACTTTAGTTTCCTCACCTGTAATGTGGGAATACCAATACCTCCATCACAGGGGTTTTGTGAGGGAAAATTAAATGTTTGTGAAGAATGTTGAGATCCTTAATTGTAAGGTGTTTTAGAGTGCAAAATATAAGTAGTTAATTGGAGTTGTGTGCATGTGTCTGAAGGCAGAGTTTGTCCTTTAGACTGCAATGCAAGAGGAAAGAAAGCTAGAAAAATTAAGCAAGTGACTGCTGATAGTATTTGGAAAGAGTACTGCATTTACATCTATTTTTGCAGGCCAAGGAAGACTTCTGCACTACTATAGTATGCTACGTGTGCATTTGTCAGAAGCAGTCTGCAAAAAATAAGAGTGGTGTTTGCCTCAAAAATTCCAAGAAAAGGTACATTTGAACATATTTATTAACTTGAGCACAATCTTGACATTGATTTGTTTTTTTCCTCAGTACAATTTAATCCTTCACGTAACATATTTATTCTCATGGTTGTTCAATTTGGTGTTGACAGATGATATCTGAATTAATAATTGCCAAATTTAATTAACTTCAGTTTGTACCAAAGTAGTCACATAGACTACTACTTATCTAACAACTGCTACAGTTGGGCCTGCTCCCAATGTTGATTCCTTTTGGGGTCTTTTGTTTGTTCTGCAGCCATACAAATCTGTCCAGTGAAATCTACTGATTGTTCATTGGTAATTAGAATTATAATAATTTTAATTGTACAAGACTTCATTGGGGGGACTGACAGACTCTCTAGGCCCCTGGGCAAGGATGGGGAGACTGGTTCCATGCCCCCAGAAGGGGCAGGGCCTCCAATAGTGATTTAAAGGGTTTGGGGCTCGAGCAACCACTGTTCCCTCAGCAGTAGCAGCGGTGACTATGAGCCCTGGGCCCTTTTGAATCAGCAGGCCCTGGGGCAGTTACCTCCAATGCCCCCTTAGCGGGCCTGTCTGTAGATACAAAATGCATGGCAACTGTTGAGTGAAGAAAAGAAATCTTGTTACGTTACTGTATACTATGAAGTTTAATTTTTGTGTGACTTCTGGTTGCAGTAGATTATACACCCAACATTAATTATGAAATCAAACCTATAAAATAGTGTGCTCTTAAAATAAAGTGTATTTACGCCATATGTATTTACACCATAATAATATATATTTACACCATAAAATAATAATAGATAATTTTGCTGTTTTAGGTGAATGCAAAATAACTCAATTTACAAGTATCTCACTAACTTTGGTGCTAAAAAAGTAACAACATAAGTGTGAGTGGTTTAATCAGACTACTGTCAGGCTAAAAGTAACAACTGGCTAGGTTTTTATCAATTGGTAAAACACTGTACAGAAAAGATCAGGGTTTAACGGACTTTCCAGACTTTTATTGTCAGAACATTAAAAAAATTAGCTTTATAACCACCAGAAAAGAAATGACACAAGGTATTCACTTCTCTGAATTGTAAATTGTTTTTTGCTTGTTCTGCTCTTCATATGTCAGCCAACTGAAGCAAAAGTTTCCAGTCTCTAGAAGGACATTTTTACTTCCCTCACTGAGTATTTTGCAAAAGCGGAGAGGGGTCCTGTGGCACCTTATAGACTAACCGAAGTGTTTGGAGCATAAGCTTTCGTGGGCAAAGACCCACTTCGTCAGATGCATGTGACATGCATCTGACGAAGTGGGTCTTTGCCCACGAAAGCTTATGCTCCAAACACTTCGGTTAGTCTATAAGGTGCCACAGGACCCCTCGCCGCTTTTGCAGATTCAGACTAACACGGCTACCCCTTTGATACTTGAGTATTTTGTAGAGTTTAAACAACCTATCACAACTAGTAATGGTTAACAACAAAGTCAGATCACTGCATCTTTAACTGTAAACACTATATTCAAAGCCCAAACATGCACTATCATCAAGGGTTAACCTAAATTTCTACAGGATCAAAATTTTCTATTGAGCCTTTATTTTTCTGACAAAATTTGGTATAGTTGTGAGAGTAGGGAACTGAAGATCAGAACTCCTGAATTCTGTTCCCAGCACTGTTACAGACTCACTGTCACAGGAAATTCCATATGCTGTATGAAAATATGCTTATGAATATGACAACTGGAATAGGCTTTCTGCAAAACGCTTCATGTAAGGTAATCTATTGAATGTGGTTTTCCCATTTGTATGCATGTATCATTCTTGTATGTGAAGTTAGAAATATTGAGTATAAACCTGTGTTGTTAATGTAGTCATGCTAAGTGGACCATTAATAGTACTTCAGGATCTTGATGGCCCATTGGTAAGAAAAAAAAAGTTAAGGTTGGTCCTACCAAGACATGTGGCCATGTCACCTGCTGCTGAGACCCATCTTGGAGGCTGTACTTTTCTACTGAACGGGAGAAAATGTATAAACTGAACACATCACTCCACTGGCTAGGAATTGTAGCCAATGAGAGCAACAGGAGCAATGCCTGCAAGAGCAGGGCAGTATGGAGCTACTACCTATGCCACCAGGGGAGCTGTGCCAGGTAAGTGTCCCAATCCCCTGTCCCCTCCTACACCTCTCTTCCCACCTAGACCCCACACTCGGAGGTTATGTTTAGACTGCAGAATTTTTTGAAAAGCTCTGTTGCATCCAAGGACCAGTCTGCTTTTCCAAAACAATTTTGGAAAAGCAGATGCGTTTTTTCAGCATCCCTGTAAACCTCGTTCTACGAGGAAGAAGGGATGTTCCAAAAGAGGCTTGTTTCCCGGCATTTGGCCTAGTGTAGACGGGCCAATTGTTGGAAAAGCCTCTTTCAGAAGAAAAGCAGAAAAAGATACACAAATTGCGGTTTGCAATTTGCTTACCTTTTTCCGATAGAACTTTGTAGTCTAGACACAGCTTCAGCCTGCTCCTCCACCCTTTCACCCCCAGCTGCTCCTGCAGCTTAACTCATGCCCAGATCCCACATCCCCACTCTCATCCCTCACCCTAGAAGCCTTCTCCCACACACTGAACTCCCTCCCTTTTTTGGCCCCACCCCAGAGTCCAAGGGGGCCTCACAGTATCTACTAGCTCCAGGCCCCAGAAGCATTAATCCGATGCTGGGAGTGAGCCCTGAGCCCCTTTTATTTTTTGCTTCTCAATTGGGGGCCACGTCTGTGAAGATTTTTTTTCTCCTCACTTGGGGGCCAGGTCAGTGAGTTTTTTAAATGTATTTATTTATTTATTGCTTTTCACTTGTGTGTGGCCCCCAATTTATTTTTATGTGGGTCAGTGACCCCTGACCTAAAAAAAGGTTCCCTATCCTGACTTAAATCCTACTTTTATACTTTTAAAAACCACTTTTATTTATTAATAAATCCAGACTAAGTAATTGTTATCTAGGGTGGGGGCAAGGAGTCTGTGCATTTCTCTCAAGTCTTTACTCTGAGAAGGAGGGCACAGAACCTGAGCTTATTCTGTATAAAACTTTATACAGAGTAAAAAAGTTTGGTGTTCAGGCCCCATTCAAACTGTACTTTTGGTTGATGAGACAAGACCTTTTGGCTGATCCTTCTGCACAGCAGGGCCAAAATCTAATTAAGCTATGCAACTTCAGCCACGTCAATTGCTTAACTGAAGTCAAAATAGCTTAATTTTGCTTTTGGTGCTTTCTACACAGCAGGAAATTGAAGGAAGATCACTCTTCCTTTGACTTCCTTTATTCCTCGTGAAATGAGGTTTACCATGAGTTGCAGTAAGGAGTCCTCCAGCTCAACATTATTTTGAAACAAAGGCTTGTAGTGTAGATGTGCACTATGTTATTTTGGAATAATGTCAGTTATTCCAAAATAATGCTGCTGTGTAGACATATCCTCCCAGAGTTGATCTGGTCTCAGTGTTTGCATTATACTGCAAGGGCTGTCATCCTAGCTCTGTGTCCATACTGGAGGAGGCTGGAGGGCCTGGCTCAGCAGAACAGAGTTGAGGCACATCCAAGAGGGCAGGAAAGTAGGCTCTGTGGTATTACAGCACAGCAAGTGACAATTACAAGGAGATTACACTCACTGTGGGTGAGTAATTATAACTCTCCATGCCTCAGTTTCCCCTGGTTTATAAAATAGGACTAACAATCCTTTCCTACCTCACAGGGTTTTCTTAGATTGTGAGTTCAGGGCAGAAATCATGTTTTGGTTGTGTGTGTTCTTATGCTGTCTGCCCCAATGGAGCACCCAGTTCTGAGTGGAGCCGTTCAGTAATACCACAATCTAAATATTAATAAATAACAACAAGAGACATTGTGGGCTTAATTATCTGAGGTTTATAAAAACTCTTTGAGATCTTTGGATGAAACTGTTGCTATCTAATGCTCTCTCTGTATTGTATCTTTTAAAACTGGTTAGTGGTTTAGGGGATAAGTGTGCCCACAAAGCAAAAAGAGTTTCAGCTAAGCTTTCACTAATTGTCTTATGTAACTTGCTAACGTATAGTTTATGGGATGTTTTTGTGGAATGTGGCAGGGACAAACCTCCTTTCTAGCTGTCTGTGCTGTAGGACTTCCTACAGGGCTGCTTATGCCACACTATGTGCATGGTCTTTGAGCACAATGATCCTGACTGTCCACAGACAAAGAGATGTAAATATTACATGAGATGCAAGGCGATGGAGAATCAGTCTCTCTGCCTGTAGCTCAGGCACTAGGTAATACCTGCTTCCCAGATTTCCTCAGAATGCACTTATACAGACTCAGCCGTGTGATAGGTGTGGATACATGAACATGGCTGTCATAGGGTTATGTTGTGGAAAAAGCTGCCATTTGCACACAACAGTGTTTATAGCAGTGCTTGTTGTAAATGATTCAGATGGCAGTTTCACAAATTAATTACCAAAGCACAGCACAAGGGCTTGGCATCACTCAAATAATAAACTGCTCTGATGTCTCAGTTTTGGACCACAATCGCCATCCAACAACTTTAAACTTTTTCCTGTTTTATATAGTCATATGCCAAATGTCTCTTTGGTGCCAGGAAAACAAAACTGAAAAACCAGCAGTCTCCCAAACTCCCTCTGCTACAATGCAAATTAGAAGAAGTCTTATTGTAATGTGCAGAACCTTATGCATAAAATGATCCGAGTGGTGCAGCAAATTAAGGAGTTAGCAAGGAGTTACAGTGGTAATTATTAGTGCTAACCAGGGCATGCACTTTAGCACAAGATGTCACAGCAATCAGCAGTAGCAGTAGCCTTTGTTCCTTACACATCAGGAACCAGAAATGACAATTCTCTTTGGACTACAGAAGTGTATTGATTACTTTATCTCCTGTGTGCTTGTCACAGCACTTTCATTAAAAGCCTCTCATGATGTATGTTTCTGAGTCTCATATAGTGATTTATTTGGTATTTAATTGCACTCCATTCTTTGATTAATATGTAAGTGGGGGAACGTGGGAAATGTCCTTTCTAACCAATCTGTTTCCTTTCCTGATAGTAGATGTTCAGTAAGGGTACGTCTACACTTGCTCCCTAGTTCGAACTAAGGATGCAAATGTAGGCGACCGAAATTGCTAATGAAGCGGGGATTTAAATATCCCGCGCTTCATTAGCATGATCTCGCCGGCATGTTACTCTGCTCAACAGCTGTTTCAAAAGTGAAAATGCGCGCCGGGACGCATTATTTTGAACCAAACCCCTTGGTTTGAACTAACATTACTAAAATGAGGAGTAACGTTTGTTCGAACCAAGGGATTTGGTTCGAACTAACGTGTCCCGGCGCGCACTTTCACTTTCGAAACAGCTGTTGAGCGGAGTACTGTGCCGGCGAGATCATGCTAATGAAGCGCGGGATATTTAAATCCCCGCTTCATTAGCAATTTCGGTCGCCTACATTTGCATCCCTAGTTTGAACTAGGGAGCAAGTGTAGACGTACCCTAACTTCCCAGTCAGGAAATAGTTGGTTTCTCTGCTAAGTACTGTTCTGTAGCTTGTATTATTATTTCCAAATATACTCTGATGCTCAATTTACCTTGGTCTGAAATTAGAGGACCTTTGTCTGGCTTTATACCTTTTCTTCCTCCAGGAATGTCACAACTAAATCACTGCTCTCGTACAGGTGTCTCAGTGAACAAAGGCTCATTCAGTTTATACACAAAATATTTAAAACATTTCAGGACCTCACTTGGACATGATATGTTATCTGTTGGCCATTGATCCAAAGCTACTAGAATTTTCTTTTTCATATATGTCTGACTAAATCTGGGAAAGCCCATATGTATCACAAATGAAGATTATACATGGTTTATTCTGAATACATTAAAGGAATTTTCTGATGTCCTTTAATGCCTTGCAGTGAGAACATCATCTAGCTAGCTGGGAAATACATCTTGGCAATCCTAAATAACAAAATCACTTGCAAAATGCACATGGAAATTGTATTTGCTAATATACTGGGCAAACAAATCATGCCTCTGTATGCTGAGTGAGGAGAGTGAAAGTGAGAGGTGCAAGGGATTGCTGCCTCCAAGCTGTGGTTGCCATAGAGCTGCTGCTGTTGCTCAAGAAAAAGCTGCAGCATGTATTTCCTCTGCTGCTGAAGGTAAGAAGAGGGCATACAGCAAAGACTAGCGGGAGAGGGAGAGAGCCATTCGGTGCCCTTGCTGGCTAGAAAAAGGAAATTCAGTTTTAGTGTTTGAGGCAGAAACGCTGGTGAAAAACACCAGAGCTCTCTGAACTGCTTCATGTGGCAAGAGTGACAAGCCCGCTTGTTCCCCACTCTCCAGAGGAAACACTGCAAAGGAAAGGGGGGAGAGGAAGAGCTGTGACTTTATCATTTAGAAACTGCTGCTGCATCTGAGATAATTACCATTTGACACTGCTGTACTATAAATATTAGCCTAATGAGCAAAGGCAACTGCGAAAGCAATCCTGTATGGTGGATCGGCAGCCAGAAAATGTAATGCTAAATACCCAATATAATCTTGAACACGTCAGTGCTGTGTATATAAAGAAGGTTTAATTGTTGTTTGCTGTTATGATTACTAATTTTGAGTGTCTGAGTTTATAATACAATTGTTACCTTACATCAGTCTTTGGAGATGGTTTAGATTAGATATAAAGAGACTGAAAAATATAATCACTCAAACATTTCACTGCTAAATATTGATGAATATTCAAAAACACCTTTGTTGGTAGTTGAGAGTCAAGAAGTGGCTTCAGACTTGCAGAGTGCAATTCTGCCAAAGTGGTTGAGATTTACAATGTAGTCCTCAATGAGCCTTCCATAAGCCGCTGTTGTTGAATTCGCCACATCTGCTTAGACTCTCTGTCATGTCAAGCAGTCATTTGCACACCCTCCCCATTCCTCATGAGCCCTCACTGGTCCTCCATTCCATCAGAGATCCATTGCAGGCAGATTTAGCCATGTGTGTTTTTGCAGCAGACCATATAGGATAGGAAGCTAGGTCTTTCACCTGCTAAAGCCTGTCTATGCTGCTCTGGTGGCTTAAAGGAGCCTTAAAGATGGCAAAAGCAGATCTAAGAATATTTCCAGCATTGTGGCAGTGTGCCAATTCCCCATGCCACCCTGAGTGTAGTGGCATACTAAAATGTGTCCAAGGCAGGTGGAATCTATTGATAATTTGATGCCATCTTAGACCTTCTCCTTCTAGGACCTCCTTTTCTACTGCTCTGCTCATTAGGACTGCCTTGAGTGTTAATCTTTTTCCCCCAGTCATCAATGGAACCTCCTGTTTCTGCTGCTGTTAGAGGGAGAGTGAGCAGAGCACTGTGCATTCCTGCTACTCTGGCCTTTGGAACAACCAGTTGGCAGCTTTGGGGAAGCTACTGTAAGGGTATGTCTACACACAGCAGCTGGGAGGTGTAATTCCTAGCTTGTGTAGACATGCATGGCTTAGGTGACCTAGGCTAGCTACCCCAGGAAGCACCCAAGGGCTCGAGCAGGATTAGTGTGAATTAGGTGCCCAAGTACAAGCCTGTCTGGAGTTTAGATAGGTACTCTGAATGTTTGCCTCTGCTGAAGCCCATGCTGCCATGTCTGCACTGCTACTCTTTAACCTAGTTTAGATACAACTACACTGGTATGCCTGTCTGAGCTATAATCATACCTTCTTTTGAAAGGCCCGCAGTGCCTCAACAAGGGTTTTTAGTTTAATAGTTTTAAGATTGCTACAGTGATCCAGTTTGTGTTATCCCTGGGCACATTCTGTTTCATGAAGCAAGCACTAGGGCAGCAGATACTTTACGAATTCATGGAGAATGGGGGCATATTCTGATATGTCCTGTTTTGGTTTTAGCTTAATACCCAAGGGCTACGTCTACACTGGCATGATTTTCCGGAAATGCTTTTAACGGAAAAGTTTTCCGTTAAAAGCATTTTCGGAAAAAGAGCGTCTAGATTGGCACGGACACTTTTCCGCAAAAGCACTTTTTGCGGAAAAGCATCCGTGGCCAATCTAGACGCATTTTTGTGCAAAAAAGCCCCGATCGCCATTTTCACGATTGGGGCTTTTTTGCGGAAAAGAAATCTGTGCTGTCTACACTGGCCCTTTTGCGCAAAACTTTTGCGCAAAAGGGACTTTTGCCCAAATGGGAGCAGCATAGTTTTTCCGCAAAAGCACTGACAATCTTACATCAGATCGTCAGTGCTTTTGCGGAAATTCAAGCGGACAGTGTAGATAGCTGGCAAGCTTTTCCGCAAAAGCAGATGATTTTGCGGAAAAACTTGCCAGTCTAGATACAGACAAGTAGTGGAGCTGCTGGTGTGCATGGATGCGGGAAGGAGGATCCAGCTATGGGAGATTTGCTGCTCATTGTGACATTTTACAAATGAATCTCTTTCATTGGAAGTGATTGCCATGCAGTATATTTCTGCTGGCACCAAGAGGTCAAAATAAGAAACAGAAAAGTGTTCACCTCTATTTCGGTTTATTTGTATTTGTCTGTTTTTTCAAGCTAGTGAACTACAGAATTTGGGTACGTTAGGCAAACTGTTTAAATGAATTATTGCTATCACTGTTTTACTGATGTGTGCTTGCATTCCTCCTGGAAGCCATTAGTAAACCATTCAGAATTGACCCTGACAGCTGATCTTAGAGTAATTTGAGCACAATATTTAAAAAAGGCTTCTCTGGGGCAAAGAAAACTAGAAATATGTTCACCTATCCCAGTCTCTTAGCCAGCTTTGTATATTCACTGTCTCAATTCCTGGCTTTGTATGTATGTTTTCCATTCCAACCTGGGGTAGTTTTTGACAACTGAGTGGTTTACTTCTGACTCCAGAAGTGCGTGCATCTGGTGGAACATGTAGCATGACTCACTGAATCTTTTCAGTAACTTTTCATACAAAAAAGTTGTTTTGGGTGTCAGCCACTCTTCCAGTCATGAGGAAAGAACACTTCTTTGGCACAGATCCTAGTTCCTTGAATGGTTCTGATTAGGGATGTAAAATCCTGTTTAATTAGTTAACTGATTGAACATTAGGTCTAACTGATTAAGAGGAATCCTGCGCAAGGGCTTGGTGAGGCTGCTCCCAAGCACTGGTTAACTGTTACCCAGTAAGCATCCCTAGTTCTGATATGCTGGGAGTCACTTTGAACCAGAGCTAGGTTTATATACAAAATAAGCATTCTACTCTTTTGAGGGCCCAGTAATTAAGTATCAGAGGGGTAGCCATGTTAGTCTGGATCTGCAAAAGCGACAAGGAGTCATGGGGCACCTTATAGACTAACAGATGTATTGACTATAAGCTTTCATGGGCAAAGACCCATGTACATGCATCTTACGAAGTGGGTCTTTGGCCACAAAAGCTTATGCTCAATATATCTGTTAGTCTATAAGGTGCCCCAGGACTCCTTGTCG
>JANRFK010004149.1:127471294-127487042 GCA_030068395.1 Apalone spinifera | reverse complement strand
GCTTATGCTCAATATATCTGTTAGTCTATAAGGTGCCCCAGGACTCCTTGTCGCTTTTGCAGTAATTTAATGTCTGTTTTTCAACTCACAGGCCAGCTTCTGATTTTTAATTAAAAAAAAAAAAGTAGGGCCAGAGGTAGAAGAATCAGTCCCAAATCTCCAGGACAGGCACATTTACAATGTGGGACAATCATGCCCATCTTTCCCATAATTCATACGGGTGGTCTTGTTTTGAAGTTTGTGTCCAGTCTTTCACTGAGTAACAGATTGAGACCAGCACAGTAACAGCAATAACATCTCATTGTGACAACATGCCTTACCTAATTAGGAAATCCCTCACTTTTTCCTGCTTAAAGCAACCTTCCTCTTTTATTTTAGTGTGCTGTAGAATCATGTTGCAGCAAAGTCAGTTTTTCAATAGAATAACTTCCCTTTAAGCAGACAGTCTGTATAGCTGAGATTGCAAGGGCTGATTCCCATCCTTTTATGGTTTTGCATGAGGAATAGAATAAAGGGTTGTACTGAATATGGCCCACAAGGGTAATCAGACTCTGGAATAAAAACAGATCTTGCCAGTGTTTTGTAAGAGTAACTAAGTAACCTAAGCACCAGTAACTGAAGAGCAGCTCATGTCTGTAGAACACCGGGGTAAAATATAATTGTGATTTTTTTACATCTTTTTAAAACCCCTTTGCTCTTATGGCTGGCTGTGACTCCTAAATGAGGAACTGGCATGCAGCTGAGCCTGTCATTCTTGAATGGATGAGTGGAATACATATTTGGCTCTATGATTCCTCTTTTTGTAAGATCAGGTGATGATGTCCTGTGATGTCATGATTAATCCAATGCAATTACCAATCAGAGAAGAGCTCCTGAGAGTAGTCACAATTCAACAGCCCTTTCATACTCAAAAGTCCCATCTCCAGATTTCTGTATAAATCAAAATGTAAGCGTTCTAGTACAAAGACTGTGTCTTATTTTTATAGTTATAAAATGACATGCACATGTAGTATGGCACTTTGTACATAATTGGGCACATTTTCTTTCTATGCTGAAAGAGATTCAGCATTAATCAAGGAGGCACATAGGTGCAGTATGTTTATCTGCATAAACACATGATGATATCACATTGGCACAGAGGATCGTCCTGAGTGCTAAGCTTCCTAGTGATTTATCTGTAACCAGAAAGTCTTACTATATAGGAAATTGTCATATCAGTTCGGAAAAACAGCCATCTGTTGGCAAAGCTAGAGATGTACTTGCTCAGGTTTTAGATCTTCTCTCTTATCTTATGTATAGGTGCAATTTTACCATGCATGACTCAATCATAATAATATGTAGTTCTGTAGAGCCTGTCATCATTTAATCAGAAATGGAGCTGATCAAAGAATTTTCAGAAAGAATATTTTTCTCTTGGCAAAAGCCATTTCCCCTCATTCAAAACTTTCCAGGGAATGTCAATTTTCACAAAATGTTATCTTGAGGCAAAAAAAGATTGAAACAAAATATTTTGATAATGATGAAACTTTTCTAACATTTTTTGGATTTTAACATTTTAGGTTTTTTGTTTCAAAATTTATTTTACATTTTAAATTATAATATAAAATAAAAATCAGAATGAAACATTTTGATTGACCCTTATTCCCAGTTGTAATGAAATGAGTTTACTGTAGAAGTTTCTATAAAATAGAAATTCTGTTTCCCTCACAAATTTAACATGAACACTTATAAACACTGAACTAATTTACAAAACATTAATTAATTCAGCTTCTCAGCATCACTGTGCCGCACTATTCTGCCCATTTTCCATATGGGGAGTTAGAGAACGGGATAAGTGACTTGTTCAATCAATCTTATATAGCAAGTCAGTAGTAGAGTCTGAACTACAGTTCAGAAGTTCCGGCTCCTAGGATCTTGCTCTAATCCACGGCTTGGCAATCTTTTCAAATCAAAGAACCAATTCAGAACAAGTGGTCAACAAAGAGCTGTATAAGAATGTCCATTTGCCTTACTGAAAATATATACAAGTTAATGCTACTAATAATTGGCATGATGATGATGATTAATAATAATAATAAATAAATAATAATAGTCCATTGTACTCAAGAACTTTATTTTATGGTTCTTCTGCTACTGTACTTTTTTGCACATTTCTTTGAAATGTATGTCATAACTGGTCAAATTCAACTTCATGCACGCATTCAGTCTGTCTTCTGTCATTCTTGAGCACAAATTACCTTTGATGCAATTCAAATGAGAGAGAGCCTATTCACACATATAGGTGGAGCCAAATATTGAAAGTATGGAAGTTCTATCCAAGTTTGCAGAATCAGATTATCCTTGTGTTGCAATTTCATGTCAGCTCAATTGTGCAGTTTTGCCAGTTCTGCATGTAGTCGAGCAAGGCATTCTAAACCAGAATTCAGCATGATGAATTTTTCCACTCAGATATCTGACTCCTTGAAATCTGCTAATTCCATTTCCAAATTACTGACTGAGATGCCTGAATGACTGTCAATCCAGGTCTTCAATGGACTCAATGTAGATGAATCACAAATATAAACAGAGAACTGTGTTTGCAATAGTCAATAAAACAAGACTTGAATGCCCTCAGGAACTCAGAAACAAACCTGGCAAGCTGCTGCAAATCAAGGCTGTTATTTGGATTCTCACTCTGATAGGAATCACAAAACATTCATAAACTTTCAAAATGTGCAAGTCTTCCCGTCTCTATATTTTTGATGAAGCCCGTCAATTTTGACTCAAATCCAAACACTACCTATTTGTTACAGAGTCAGGACTATATTTCCTTGCCCTTGTAGCTTAAGATTCAACTAATTCAAATGACTGGTAATGTCGATGAGATAGTAAAACTTGAGCAACCAGTCACAGTCTGAAAGCTCGGTGTGTCTGACATCCTTCATATAAAAAAAATGACTCAATCTCATTAATGCAGGTGGCAAAACAAGACAAAATTTTGTCACGAGATAACCAGTGAGCACTGTGCATTAGTAGATCATGGTATTTGGAATTTACTTCGAGCAGTGACTGAAATTGATGGTGATTAAGGGCTTGGCAGGAGTCCAGTTGACAATGTGAATGACCAGTCCCATTACATTTCTGAGCTTGGTTCCACAAGAATGCACACAGAGTACCTCCTGATGCACAATGCAATGAACGTTCAAAAGCAGGCAGTTCAGCTCTTCTCACAAGAGTAAGGAATCCCCTAATTTGCCAGCCATGCTAGGTGCAGCATCTGTACATGCAGACAGAAAATTATCCAACTATATTTCTTTCTTGTTTACAAAATTCATCACAGTTTTAAGAATGTCTTCGCCCACTGTTTGATTTTTCATTGGTAATGTCTCAATCATTTCTTCATGAACAGCATTTCCACAAATATATTGTCCCAAAGTACACAACTGATTGATATCACATATGTCAGTTGTCTTGTCCAAAGCAAACAAAAAATAAGTAGCTGTACTCACATTTTGCATTTGTTCCTTGTCAATTTGTTGGGCCATTTTCACAGCTCTGTCATGAACTGTTTTTGACGATAATGAATGGTATGTTTTGAATTTTCTGTAAGATTTTGTCCTTGTTGTGACACTCATCAAATAGTTCATGACCAATTTTTAGCAGGCATCTCTTCATGTAATCCCTCCTTTTTTTGACAATGCCAGCAGGCTATTTTGTCCAATGTTAATTTTTCACAGCAGCTCTTTGCAGCCTTTTTTTCGTGTGTCATCCTCAGGGTATTTTATAGCAAATGCTGCATGTTTTGTCATGATTTTTTTAAAGAACAGTTTCTCATTACAAATGAAATAGTGTGGAGATCCAGACCTAACCACAAATGCATATAAGTCTGGCCGCTCCTATTGAAAATGTTGGTACTTGTCATCTCTCTGTCTCTTCGCCATTTTCACTGTTAGGGGATTACAGAGTTTACCATCCTGTATGATGATGGAAAGATTTCTTGATCAATCAAATAAAAAGATAATATGAATGACCCCCAGTGAGTGGAGACGATGGATTGGGTGTTAAAATGAACAGTTAAAGGTGAAATAGACACAAAAAAAATCATCTTGACATAAGTAATTATGCGTTTTTAAAATTTTGAATTATTTTTTTATTTTAATTTTAAAAGTTGTGTGTATTTTGGGAATGACAAAAGAGCCATAATGGGTCCGTACTGAGCCTTACATTGCAGACCCCTGCTCTAATTGATGCCTCATTACATGTATCCTTATACACAAACTTGGTGGATGGATGGGTTGAGCTGTTGGCTGCCTTTTCAGTCACAGTGGAGGGATAGGACAGAAGTAGCTGTTTTATTTCTGTCCCTACCTATTTTTCTCACTGTATTTCTCCATTCTTTCAATTTTGTAACAATCCAAAAGAAAGCCCATCTCAAGCTCATGGAGCCCCTCCCCCCCCCCACACTATCTTTAAAACTTTTGAAGAGAGTGAGCAGATTCCAGCTACTCCCCAAAACATAGTCAAGCAGAATAAAGGCCAAACCCCCCCCAATCAAACTCCCCCCTCAATGAAAGGAAAAATCCATCAGAATCCCTTCTACCCGGTCTCATAAATTTACCCACTCATGTATGGCAACGAGAAGAGATTGCCTTTACCTAAAAGGGATGGAGTGAGTTATGGGACCTGAACAGAGACTGTCTCTTCATTTTGAAACCTTGTGAGGCTGAAGCTAAGGTCCCTATGCTGAGACCACTTTGAATGCCTGTGAAGGATTTTGAATGTGTTATGGAGCTGAATGGGAAAAGGTATTTCCTCAGACTAATGTCTCACGAGTTCTGAGCCACCCTTTATTTGTTTTGTTTATTTCAGTCATCTGTCTGGTCTATGTATTTTTTTAAACATACACATAAACTATGTAAAAGGAATGTTAAGGTTGTAACATAATGCATTTGCTCAGTGGGGCTGAATTAAGGTTGCACAGGCAGTTTTAATTGAGGTGATTCCCAACCTTGTACTGCTTGACTCTCCTTAATGTTCTTTTAATATAGTTTTCTTTAAGATAAATCCTTAAGCTTTTTAGAAATTGAGAAACTGAAACAACAACAAAATCCATCAAGGTGCTGCAGGACTATTTGTTGTTTTTGAAGTAAAATCCATCACAAGTACATAAAGTGGCCATACAGGGTTAGAATGATGGTCTCTCTAGCACAGTCTGTCTTCTGACAGTGACCAGTACTTGATGCTTCGTGGGTAATGAAGAAAAAGGCTGATTATTGAGTGATCCATCCAGTCCAATTTGTGGGAGCTGTCGCCTTAGGGACAACCACAGTATGAGGTTGGGTTACTGATCATCTTGGCTAATGCCATTGATGGACCTATCGTCCATGAACACACGGAGAATGGGCAGTGGGTATAATAGACCAGAGGTATAATATCTTCCATCCTTATCTAATTATTTTTTAACCGAGTTATACTTTTGGCTTTCACAGCATCCCTTGGCAACAAGTTCCTCAGGTTGACCATTTGTTGTATGAAGAAATCCTTCCTTATGTGTCTTTTAAAACTTCTTTCTGTTGATTTTAGTGGGTGATGTCTGGTTCTTGTGTTACGTGAAGGGGTAAAATAACACTTTCTCCTGTCATGAATTTTATAGTCCTCTATCATATCCTACCCTTAGCTATCTCTTTTCTAATCTCTTTGCCCCAGTCTTTTCAATCTCTTCTCAGCAGGAAGCCATTCCATACCCTTAATCATTTTTGTTGCTCTTTGTATGTTTTCCCATTCTAATGTCTTTTTTGAGATGGGAGGGAGGAGGGACCATAACTGCACATAGTATTTCAAGTGTAGAGTACCATGGATTTATATAGTGGCATTAAGATATTTTTGTCTTATTATCTGCTCCTTCCACCAAAGACCCTCTGTCTCCTCCCCCGACCCTCATAGCCAGAGCTCTGAGATCTGTGTCTTGAACCCTGAAGCTCCCTGCCCTCCTTGCGGCCAGAAACCTGAAGTCCCCTGCCCCACCACCCTGTCATGGCCAGCGTTTCATACCCTTTCCTCCTTCCACTGCTGGAGCTCTAAGACCCTTCCCCCACCCAGAAGAGCCCTGAGCACCTTTGGCTGGAGGAGGCCAGATCTGGCTGAACCCATGAAGCCCTTCCCACATGCTCAGAGGAGTCCCAAGCCAGCTGCAGCTGCATTGTGCCATTCTTCCCCTCCCCAGACCCTAGGCTGCCCTGGGAAAAAGTGTCTCTGTTCTCGAGGACACTTTTGCTATGCCCCATGCAGATTCCAAGATGGCTAAGGAGGTGGTATTTACTTCTAAGCTTCCTGGGTTCATCCCCAGTCTCCTCCCCTGGCCTATTATACCTGTTACCCATGTCTCTAGTAGGGATGTAAACTCCCGATTAATCAGTTAACAGGTTAAACATTTACTTAACATTCACATCCCTCGTCTCCAGTCATCTGGTACACAGGTTTATTTTAGCATTAGGTTATATCACTTAGTAGTCCTGCAATTTCATATTTGAGTTACTTCAGAATTCTTGGGTAAATCATGTCTGATTCTGGTGACTTACTAATGATTCAGTCATCATTTTTTCCAAAATCTTCTCTGGTGACACCTCGATTTGGGAGAGAGTCTCAGAGTTGTTACCTAAAATTAATGACTGAGGTGTGAGAATCTCCTTCACATCTTATGCAGTGAAGTCAGATACAAATATCTAATTTAGCTTCTCTGCAATAGCCTTCTCTTCCTTTCATGCTACTTTAGCACCTTGATTGATTGGTAGCCCTGCTAATTTTGCAGCATCATTTGGAATGACATTGATGTCCCATATGACACATCAGCAGGATTTGGATAGATCTGTACCTTTTGACCTAACAGAGTAACTGATAGCAGAGGTAGGGTGTTATCTTTTATGTGGACTAGCAATTAAAAAAGTGAGTCAGACATATTTTGCCACTAGGTTATTCCCAGCTAATTGTGACAGCAAAGGAGTATTAAGGCTCAAGAATAACGGTTTCAATTCCAGGCTCTGTCAAAGAGTGCACTCTATTGGTAATAGACATTTCTGCCCTTTCTTTACCCAGACTCTTCTTATGCCCCTTGCTCCTATTTTACCTCTACCCCACTTTTTACTGCTTCTTGTCCTCTATTGCTATCCTCCTTCCTCCTGTCAGTGACTCCATTCAGCTCCTGCCCCATCACCCCACTCTGCTTCTATTTGCTCCTGCTCAAACCTTGCCCCCATTTTCTTCCTCCTGCTCCATCCTTATTCTTTGCATATATTTCTACTTTTCTGCTCTCATCCCCCCATTTCCTAAACTGCTTGTGCTCCCTACTCCTATTTTCTTCCCTCCCACCAAACTCCTGGGTCTCTTCCCACACCCATCTTTTCCAACACACATATACCCTCCCCCCTACTCCTACACTGTAATCAGGGTGTTTGTCCTGCTCTCTCCTTTGCTGCGATCAGCAGCAAGAATAATGTGAGCACAGGTGAGACATTCTTCCTGATACCAGTTCTGATGCTGGTGCCACAGTGGCCTTAGCAGCCAGGATGCACAACTGTAGGGAGAGTCCAATTCAGCTCCTGAAAACCTGGGCTGGAGCATGAACAGTCTGGATAGAATCTTCAGAGACTTTAGTTGCCAAACTCTAACATTTACTTAGTATGTGCTACTTGCAATTTTTCAGAGGCTTATAGCTTGACCTAATTTGGTTGGATTTTCATGGGGATGGCAAAATACACATCTCTGATACAGCATGAAGTCTCCCCTGTCAAATTTTAAGTCTGTTCCAAATCACCAAGGTTCTAGAGCTTCTCAGTAAAATGGTTGTAATAGTTTTTTTTAACATGGGCAAAACAATGTCTTTCCCCTAACCTTGTTCTACAAAACGGTGAAACTCTTCTAGCTGAAATTTTCCAAATAAAAAATAAAATAACAAATTAGTCTTTGGCAGACACCCAGCATGCAAAATATCAGTCTGAACAATTCACAATGGTTATATGCAGAGTTATAAGCAGGGGTCTCAAACTCAGTTTACCTCAGGGCGAGTAGATATCACCCTCTGGCAGGGGTCTGGGGCATGCAGAGGTCTCTGCATCTCTCCCTCCTGTGCATCTGCCAGCCCCTTCTGCTGGCCCATGTGCCCTCCATGTGTCCCCCAGCCTCGCCCGCAGTCATACTGGCAGTGCAGCAGGGCTAGAGTGGCTGCCTGCTGCTAGCTCTATGCCACTACTAGCTCATCCCCGTGGCCTGTGGAAGGTGTATGTAGAGCCACCCAGTCCATAGATGTAAGCTGTGAAACCATTAACTCATTTTGTGAAACTGACTAGATATTAGTGGTGCCAAGTCTCCCAATTTGATCACAAGCCTCCTGATAATTGGGGCTTTTTTTTTCCTGGAAAGCCTCAGCCACATATTATAATTAAGCCAGATCTGGAAACTTCACAACCTGCTGCCTTATGCACTAACATCAATTGTCATCTCTCTTAGTAGATTATGTTTATTGGTGCATGATATTAGGAAAGAATCCCAGCCTTCTTTTTCTTTTCTTTCTTTTTTAAAGGAGATCTTTAGGTTTGTGGAGAAAAGCTAGAAAACATGCCCTGAGTTCAGCCAAAGACCTCAAACACCAGCTGCCAAAAAGAAAGATCCCCAAGTGTATTTTTATCAGTGATTTCAAGATGCCCTTCTCTTTTTGGGGGTGGGAGAGGCTAATGCATAAGTTTTGAATGCTTGAAGTTGGAAATACAGTACATGCAAATTGATAGTGTCTCCCCTTGTATACAGGAACCCTGACAGAGGGTTGCCAGGTGTCTGGTTTTCGCCTGGAAAGTCTGGTAATTGCGCCTTCTGTCCAGTAAAAAACCCCAGAAAATACCGGACAACAGAAAATACCGGACAGGTAAAATGTCCAGTATTTTCTGTTTTCCTCGGATGGAAGGCCAGCAGGGACATTTTTCCTTTGCTGTGTCTGGCGTGGAGGTGAGGGGAGCATGGGAATTTAAAGGCGCAGCCTTTTTTGGCTCAACCATTTTTTTCCCCCACCATGTTCGCATTTTTTTTTTGTTAAGGTGTCTGGCAACCCTACCCAGACAGAGACCAGGCTCTACAAAAGACATGAAACTGACTCCTTACCCTGATACCCCCATGTTCTTGCAGTGGGATGCCCCCACACCCGGCTAACATCTGTGACCTCGCACTGGAATCCTGCCTGCCTCTGCTGCTAACATCTGCAGTTTCGCACTGGGATTCCCTACCCCCACCTGGAATAACCAAAGGCCAAACCCACTGGGCCAGCCCTGCTGGCTGCAGAAGTGCATCAGCTCAGGCGGCTCCCTGGCCAGCACGGTTTGCATAGCAGCAGAAAGCAGCCAGCATGGCTTCCTGGACTAAATGACACACTCTGCAGCTGGGACTAAGTGGGTGCTGGGGGCCTGGATGCTGCTGAGAGTGTGTGTGAGGTGAGTTCCTGCATGCCCCCCTTCCGCCATGGGCTGGCGGCCGCGTCAGCCTGACTAAGTTTTTCAAAATATTTTGCGTGCTGGATTGGGGAAGTGCTCAGGCTGCAGATGTCCCCAGGCTGGGAGTTTGAGATCCCTGGTAATAAGCAAGGAAAACAGGATTTAATAGTGGAAAGTGTCAGACAGCCTTACGTATGGATTGGGTAGCCTATAAGTGGAGCCCTACCTTCATGGGTCCATTTTGGTAAAATTAATGATCATAGGACTTTAAAAATAGCAAATGTCATGATTTCAGCTATTTAAATCTGAAATTTCAGGGTGTTGTAATTGCAGGGATCCTGACCCCAAAAAGGGGTTTGTATGTCTGTGGGTCATGAGGTTGTTGACCGGGGGGTTGTTGTCCTGCTACCCTTACTTATGCCCTTCTGCTGGTGGCAGAGGTGCCTTCAGAACTGGATGGCTGGAGAGCGGCGGCTGCTGGCAGGGAGCAGAGCCACTGCCAGAAGCAGGGCAGAAGTGAAGATGGCATGATATGGTACAGCTACACCTGCTTTTGTGCTGCTGCCTTCAGAGTTGGGCCCTCAGTCAGCAGCCACCACTTTCTGGATGCCCAGCTCCAAAAGCAGTGAAGAAGCAAGGGTGGCAATATCACAACCCCCTAAAATAATCTTGCCACTCTCTGGAATTCCCTTTTGGATCAGAAATTCTTCAATTTGAGAAATGCTGATTTCCCCCCAGAAATCTGTATAGTATAGGCTTAAAGCACATAAAGACAAGATTTCACAGAGAGAGACCAGATTTCTAAGTCCATAATGTCTTTTTAATGGACATGGATTTAGTAGGACCTTATTTACATTACTGTAACCAGCAGGGGCAACTCGTGCTTGTGTGGGGAGGGGATACAGGGAGGGCCAGCCAGAGAAAGAAGGAGGGAGCATGTGGGGACATCCCACTTAGCAATTACTATTTTGGAGGGAAAAATGGGGTGTTGCATCCCCCAAGTGCTACTGTGAATATTCTGGCAGACAGACCTAAGGTGTGTGAGCATTTTTGCCACGTGAATGTCTCTCCGTTGCAGTGGCAGTCCTTTATACAACAGTTCATATTTTATATACAGAAAATAAATATGCAGCTTTGAAAATGTATTCTAGTAGGAATCTGCATGGTTGAGAATTTTTTATCTTGGATTCTCTGAGCTGCCCTCTAACATCTCTTCCACGAAGGCAACCTGATAAGAGAATTGCTGGCAGAAATGTAAACTGAAGTAAATAAATGAACAAGTCATGCATTTCCCTTTTTATTTTCCAGTTTCCAGACATAGATGAAAAATGTGCTTTTAAACATCTAAGTAAAGGCTTCTCACCCTATTTCATCCTGTGCCCCTTTTCCCACTACACTTAAGCTTCATTTGATTAGGTTACTTCACATGATTCCCAGAATTCTTTGTTCCATCTCCCACGATGATTCAAACATGGTATGATGGAATCAGCACAGTGGTTCCTAGAATGCTTCTGGCATCTGAGGATGATGAGTTACAAGTAGCTGAATAAATCCATGTCAGCACAGCCTGACTTTCCCCTCACACTTTTTCTACGCCTTTATAACTCACTGATTTCTATGGAATTACTCCTGATCTATAACCAAGTCTGGCACAGAGAACTGGCTTATGCTCTCAATTCCTCTAAAAGACTGCTGGTGACTCTCTTTCAGTATCATTGCTAACAAGATGAGAGACACCACTGCTTTACAATGTTATACATTTCAAAAGCAAATCATGTTTATGATTTTCTATTTGTTGCCTGAAAAATATGCATCATAACAGGAATTAAAGTAGAAGATCCTGCAAGGTCAAAATCTTTCAAGTCCTAGGGCGCATGTGTGTATGTTTCTGTTACTGGGTTGTTGTGTTTAGACAGGTAAGGGAAAAGATCCTCATTTGTCGGCACTTGGGTTTCTTTAATATATGAGAGGTTTCCATGGCTTTCCAGGACACTTTGGGGCAAATGGTTCATGGTGATCTGGCAATCCACCATGCCCGTGTCCGTGTCCGTGCCCGTGCCCGTGCCCGTGCCCGTGCCCGTGCCCGTGCCCGTGCCCGTGCCTGTGCCCGTGCCCGTGCCCGTGCCCATGTTCATGCTTGAGTTCTGGCTCACACTGAGTATCATGTCCATCCCCCTGTTCATGGGCTGGTTTACACCTACTATCGACTCCTGGCCCTTTGCCAGGGGCTTGTCCATCTCTAGGTCCCTCTTCAGTTTTAATGTGGGTTGTGTTTTGAGCAGTTACTTCCATAACTGGAGATCGGAAAGGAGTAAAGCCAGGAGGCAGTCGTAGCAACCTAATCTAAAAAGGAACAGGAGATAGTTAGATACATGTATTGCAATAATGTTACTATCTGCACAGAGTACATACACACTTTGGAGCAATTCTACTTGTGGTTGGAATGTAAAAGGCAAATATTTCTTGCCATGTTTTTGAAAATACAGTGTTTAAATAAAAAGGTGTTGGGGGCATAGGTATGTGAAAGGTTAACTGGTTAACCAGTAAGCATTAACCATTAAGGTGAGGCTTACCACCATAATTGGTGGGGGCTAGACGAGCTCCTGCCTGCCGCATCTGAAGCAGCCCCTGTCTACGATGGGCAATAGGCAGAGGCTGTGCTGGTGTCTGGAGCAGCTTCGGACTGCAGGGTGCTTAACCTGCCGTGGACAAGGCCTACTCCAGTGTGGGCTGGGATCTGGTGGCAGCCCCAGACCCCTACAAAGGGGCTGGGAGTCGGGAGCCAGTGGCAGCCTCAGCCCCTGCATTGGAGCTGGGAACTGTGAGGCTGAGGGTGGGAGCCATGCGGGCTGGGGGCTGCTTCAGCCAGTCTGGAACAGTTCCTTGCTTGAATCCTGATTAATTGGTTAAAAAACAACTGACAAACCCTCACTTGCATGGCCCCCATATTCTCTTATGTGACTCAATACAAATTGTTGGCAGATATCATAAGCTAAGCAAGATAATAATGTACATCTATAAAGATAATAGTACACCACTTTATAGTGGTATAAGCGTATGCATTGGTTTTAATCTGTGAACAATACTTTTGAATTGTGTAGCTAAAATGGGTCTTCCATAAGCACAGAATATTATACCAGGAAGGATGGTAATGCATACTTTAGTCTAGCCTCAAAGCAGGCACAAGCCAAACACCTTTATTATTTTATTAAATGAAATATTACATATTGAAGTTTTAGTTTCTGGTTGGAAGAGCTGCATAGTATAGGAGTAGCTAAAGAACAATAAACATAGGTTAATGTCTATGCTACAAAATTTTGTGTTTGATAGCTGCTGACCAAATAGCACCCCTGCCTGCCTACACTAATGCAGTTTTTCTGTCTTTTCAGCTAATCAACAGAAGTTTATTGCTTTTTCTACATCAAATGTCCATCATGATTTGGTTTGGTTTGATTTGCAGCAGACATAGCTAGAGTAGACATATGCCGTCAATACATAATGAGGAGAATGTTATGAGTGCACCAAAAATGCGGAATATGAGCTTGATTGATTCATTAAATAGGTCTAGCACATGTTTTTTCTTTTCCTAATTTTAGTAAAGGCCCTATAATGATCAGAATTCCAGAAGTTTGATTTTTATATCCCTTTTCTGAGACTACCAAGCTGTGACACAGAAACAGGGCTGGATAATAGTTGGTTTTAGGGGGAATCTGGAAATGTCTCCTACAGACAAATCTACAATCCAGGCCCACCTTGCCGAGCAAAAAGGGTCTGGATATCAGTGCAAAGGTCAGCAGACACATGGAGAGCTATTTATATCTTAAACATGGTAATTCCCCTTTTTGCCCAGTTTGCAGACTCAGTTAACAACGATATCAGTAGAGGTTGACAATGCTCAGCCCCACTCAGAATTGAGCATGAGAGAACCTGCAAAGAATCAGTCATCAGGCAGACAAAATAATCTCTAATTTTATGGTAATTTTGCTTTCTTATTCTGCACATTCTGCATTTTCATTCAGTTTGTTTAAACTACATCTGGAAGTGAGCTTTCCAGGCCAAGACCACAAATTTGTGTTAGCAGAACTTCTGTGAGTGCACTGAAAATATCTGCATAGTCGACAGTACTTTCATGTTGTGACTTGGACTGGGAGGCTCGCTTCCAGGTGCAATGTAAATATATCCTTACTCAACCCAGAATCTCATCTCAAGAACTGCATTAGCTCAGCCTAGGTCACTGCGGTCAGAGGACAAGAGGAATGGTCATTACATTACTAAAATGAAAAAAGTGACATTTCCCTTTTAAAAAAAAATATAGGCTATGAGCTAATGTGAGAAGTGGGCGTTTTGGGAGACAGATAAAGGCAGTGTTTCTTAAACTTTTTTTTAAGACAGAGGAACACAAAACAATATTTTATTTTATGAGGATCACCAAAGCCTTTTTGTTGAGGGGGGAGAAAAAAGAGGCTGGGGAAAAGAGGAGGGGAAAAAAAAAGTTATGGGGGGGAAGTCACCTGTCTTTTTCAGGGTGGCAATTTTGAACTCTGTTGTTCTCCATGGCACATCTCCGAGTGCCACGGAACACAGGTTAAGGAACACTGGATAACGGGTTACAAATATTTCCCAATTACAAATTTTATGTAAAGAGTTGTAAGTAGTCTGAAGTGAAATAATGTATGTATTGAGAATTCATACCTTCTCTTTGATGCAGTTAACCGTAGGCTTTATTGTGTTTGTCCAGGGCACCACAATAACTTGTGCTCTGCATAGCAAAGTGTCCTGTCAACAATCAAACGATTAATCAATCAATCAATCGAAGCCAGCTTAGGCTCTTAAAAAATGTCACAAACATGGGAATAAATTTGTATATAAATAAGGATATACAATGTTAATAACCCTTTTAACATCTTATTATTTTTGAAGCTTTCTGTGAATATTGTAGAATCCATCTACCTTACCTTTGTAGATTCTTATATTGGAATCATATAATCACTTAGTTCTATTTAGCTTTAGCAAGCCGGCATGAATATCACAATTCAACTCATAACACTAATTCTCAGCACTTTTCATTTCCAAAGTACTTTACAAGCATTAGCTAGTTAATACAACACTCTAGAGTTACACTCTATCAGTGTAAACGCTGATCTCATTATTATTTAAGATGGGGAAATTGAAGTACAGAAAGGTTAAAGTCAAACATTTCCGAAGTGGCCATTGTTACTGGGTGCCTTGGTGGAACTGAATTTACGGTCCCTTGCTGTAGTATTTTTCAACCCCCAGAGATGAGCAGGTGAAGTGTGTGTGTGGGGAGAAACCCACCCACCACCACTCTGCTACAAATATCAGGCATTTTCCCCCCATCTCATGAGTGTTTATTCCACAAGCATTAACCCTGTATTCAGCCCTAGCAGCACCCGACTGGCAATATGTCCCTTTGCCCCAAGTGCGCCAGCCTCTCGCCATAGCAGAACGCCACTTCAGCACATCACTCTGCCCACAACCTGGTAGCATTTCACCCCCTTTTCTTTTTGATCAACCACCCATGAAATGGTCAAAAATCATCCCAATAGCTTTGCATTAATCAAATGGATTGTGCAGTTGGTGTGAGTCAACCAAAGCAACTCTTTCTGCTGTCCTTTAGCAATATCTTGGGTCACACACAGAACTAGCGATAAAGGTAAAGATAATGCTGAGAGAGAAAAATCCCTCCATTTATTGAGGAATAAGTAGCCTTTACTAATTTGGCTTGCTAGTGGCAACAACGACCAATTGAAGTTATTTAATAAAAACACCAAACCTGGGTTGCTGGTTTGGTGGTGGCTATTTATGTTTTGTTAGGATTTTTTTTAAGAACATGGTCATTTCTGGTGCAGTTCAGTTGGGTTAATTTAGAGCCATTGCTCTGAGTTGGTGGTCTGCAGCATCCCAGTCACTTACACCATCTGTTGTAGCTACACAATATTCACTGTGTTCCTTGAAATCTGTTTTCGAGCAGTTTGTCTTCCTCATTTTAAATGTTATATCATATTTTTGTCCAGCAACCACCTGAAAAATCATGAAGAAAATTTTCCTCATTAAAAGTGTTTTCATTGCAGCAGTTTCACAGACAAGACAGTGCTCTAAAAACTTAACACCATCCCACCAAGGATGTGAGCATAAAAACAAACAAAACTCTTTGACAGCGAAAGACACAATCAATATACATTTCTAATTAATCTTTCTTCTTCACTATCATTCCACCTCCCAAAAGCATCACAACATTGACATCGGAGGAGACTAGCAGGTGAAAAAATCTGAGG
>JANRFK010004149.1:127427013-127448950 GCA_030068395.1 Apalone spinifera | reverse complement strand
ATGGTTATGCTAATGAAGCGTGGGATATTTAAATCCATGCTTCATTAGCAATTTCAATATGCCTAATTTACATCTCTCTGTCGACAAAGAGGTATAGTCTAGACACAGCCCAAGTGTTTCAAACTGCTCTGCTGCCATTCAGACACACAACAGCCCAGTGCAGCAGGAAAATGTTATTCTCATTTTAAAGCTGGGTAAACTGAGTCATAGAGATGTGCTGTGAAATTTGTAACCAGATCCAGGTTCAGATTCCAACCTCTTCTGTCCCCACCTCACAGTTCAGGGTTTCCTACATCTTCATTTGAAGTATCTGGTACTAGCTATGTGGCTAGAGGGTCCTGGTCTGCTCTGGTGTGTCAATTCCTGTGTTCCTAGGCATCGCATATAGCATAATGCTACTTTGAGGTGTAGGTGTCATTTATTACTAGGTGTGTTGCAGTTATTGTTATGTGGAATTGTGTTTGCCTTGGGTATTTTCTGACTTCTGTCTTGTTCAAGATTTTCGTCACTTTCTTGTTTGCGAAATGGCACCTTTCAGTAATATCTGCTGTAAGGGTGCAGTGTACTTAATCCACATGAATCCCAAGTGCTCTGACTTTATGGCAAGTGAAGCTCTGGAACGTGGAGAGGCAAAATTCGTCCTCTGACCTGGTCCAAGGATGTAGCTCACTGGTTGTGGCCACTGCTCCCAACTCAAGGAAAAACTACATGCAGTAGCAGTTCAGAAGCCAGTGGCAGTTCAGAAGCCACTAAAACCCAGTCAGCCTTTTTATAGGAAATAAATGTTATTTTTATATCACATATGTTACTACTGTAAAATGGAACTAACAGCAGGTAGATAGATACAAATAACCAAAGTATCCTCTTTTATAAAATAAACAAAAAAAGCCTGCTATACAAACCTGCATGGCGGCCTTTATTATTTGACCAACATCAAAATAGAAGTAGTGGTTACTCTGTTTGTTAAAGACCCCAACAGCATGTTTCACAATGCGTAACAGTTCCGTGTCGTCTACCGGTATAGGGTGAAAGCATCCAGCACACACATGTTCTGATAAAAAAAACAAACCAACCAAAAAATTCAGCTTTTTACTTAGTAAAACAGCCTCAGTTGTTTAGCTCCTAATTTTTTTGTGAACAAGAGAGAGAGTTTGGGAAGGAAATATCCTCATTCCTTTTCATTGACAAAGAGCTGGGGCAACAAAATACCGATTCAGAGTCCAGCCTCCCCTCCACCCCACATTCAAGGTAGCCAGGCTTTTGGGCTCAGTTCAGTATAGCTGTAGGGGCACCTTTGAAAATCCGGATCTGAGTACAGATGCCAAACCCTTCACCCACCCAAGTCCAGGAGTCTTTGGATTGAAGGTTTTGTTTCAGGCTCTTCTCTACTTTTAATGTGAAAATACATCATGCAGCTTTCAAACTGTTGAAGAGAGGAAGTCGTCCATCAGCCCAGCCAGGGGCTGCAGTAAAGGGAGATTCCCCAGGCAGCTGTAGTTTTTACCAGATAGTTCACAGCCAATGAGCAGCAGTTTTGCTCTACACCATACTGCTATGGAAAACTCAACATTAACATTTCAGCTGGCACCTTTGGAGGTAAGCCACTGTAACTTGGATCTCCCCTACAAATGTAGGCCCAGATACTCTTAGACGCATTGTCTAAATTGCTCTAGCAAATGCTGCCATGTGCTTATGAGGTGAAATCAACTTTCAGGCACCGCAAAGCTGGGCTACATTTGAATGGGCAATCTGAAAGAAGGAGGCTCCAGATTTTGTTCCCTGCCACTAATCCTATTAACTCTCCTTCCTGTCTTGTAAGCACAGGTAGAATTTTCATAAACTAATTTCATAGTTCAGTGCATAAATTAAATTTGTAATTCAGTGACCTTGAGAATCAATGTGAAACAATATCAGATCTCGATGGAATTTAAGTAAAATCAGTGGGCCAGATTGTGGCCTTACCTACAATTTTAGCTCTTTTCACAGGTAGTGGAAAACATCTACACTTTTTGGAAACTGCACCTGTGCCTCTGATGCTGTGCAGCTGTTGCATTTGATTCAAATGTAGGCTTTAACTTTCTAAAAAACGCAATCAAATGCATCCCTTCCTTGAGTTAACCAAGAAATGCACATTAACCTTCCTGGCTACTAGATGTCACCATTGCCCTACAAATGCATGTGAACTAAAATATGATTTAGTTGGTACTTAAAGATGGACGCTCAAAGAAGCGCAGCTGTGGTGTTTTCAATCTTTGTAACTTGTTTCTAATGCAGGAATTTATGCACGGATTTGATGACCACATATGGAGGGGATGCTATGATTACAAGCAGAGCTGGGGTCACCAACTATTGTTAAGGTTGCTTAAATATTTCCATTCCAAAGGGCCCTTTTCAGATTATTATAATTCTGTCAGTCTTTTACTATTTGGAATGATTTTTTCCTTGGGCAGAAGAGTCATTGGTGGAGGGTGGGGATTTAAATTTGAATTTGATTTAAAGTTTCAGCCATTTTTAATATGAAGATAGTGAAAAAGATACATTTTTGCATTAAGCAAAACTTTCTGCTGTCTTTATTTGAACATTAGCTGTGCCTCAGGAGCTGAAGATAGACCCTTCTAATTTGGGGGAGATCCAGCTGATAGGTCACTGATGTACCTTGAGCCAGTGAAAATCAGTTTTGATTTGGCTGAAATGTAAAGGGTTAAAAACATTATTCGATCAGAGTCTGGTCATGAGCAGCAAGTATAAAAGGCTAGGAGAGGCTAGAGGTTCCCTCTTATTTTTTCATTACTATGCAAATGTACACCACCAGTAGAAACATATGCTGCTGGCTGTGGGCACTCTGCTAATCAGCTGTGTGGCATCTGAATCTCTCCTGGGTGGCCACCCAAGTGCTCAGTTTACAGGGAACCCTGAGGCTATCCTCCCCAGGGAGGATGTGGCACACCTTCCTTTGGAGGCACACCGCTGGTCTACATCTTTGGAGTGCTGCTGCTGAAAGGGTCCCTTGGCCATGGCCCCACCCATGCTCCGTTGCAAAGTCCCTCTTTGCCCATGACCCCAACTACACAGTTCCTCTTCTTGTCCCTCTGCCACCTCCTCCCCGTGACACCTTCTGCTTGCGCTTCTCCTCTGCTTCCCTGCCCCCACCCGCCTCTTCTGCCCCTTTGGCTCCTCCCTGCTGCCTCACCACCTGCTACTCGTACCTCCTTGCCTCTAAAGGGGCAGAGAAGTGCAGGCGGGCAAACCCTGTAGGGCAGAAAGGTGTGTGCAGCAGGAGTGGGGAGGCCCTCTGGGATGTAACGAGCAGAGAGGTTTGAATGGTGGCTGGGAGGACCTCGGGATGGGCCAAGTACGAGTGGGGTCTGGAGTGGAGTGAAGAGGAGCTGCAGGGAGCAAGACAGTCAGTGTGCCAGTATCTTCCTACATGTCTATAGAGCTTCTGGCACTCAGGTCCAGCCTCCCCAAATGCAGGAGTCACACGCTACCCATGACTCTGGTTTTCTTATATGATAACTGAGTGGCATTTGCACAGCATGTGCTTGTATAAAAAAGTGGAGCGGAATTTCATTTTTAATGTTTTTAACCTGTGGAAAATAATTTCTGAGGTTTTTAATGGAATGATGCAGGGTTCTGCCTTCTGCCTTTAAAGCTATCTGAGAAGCAAAATAGGTGCTATCTTTTCTTGGAACAATTTCTGTTGCTAGTGAGCAGAGATAAAATTCAGGGTATACACCTTAACACACTTCAACTCACTTTTGCTAAACAAGGACATTCCACCAGAGAGGTAGATTGCCTCATGGGATGGGCCACCCAAATACTTTGGGAGAATGGAAAAAACCTACCCATCGACTTCACACCTCTACTTGTTACCTACCACCCCTCAACTAGAACTCATCATTATAAGCAAGATCTCTACAGACGAGGACATGTCAGTTCAAGACAGCAGCAGACCCTTCAAGAACAATGCATGGAAACCCTACAGACATATCTCTATGGCAATGCTGGTCGGTACACTCACAACATTTCTTTCAAGATCCGTGATTCCATGGTTCTCCCATGTGCCTATCACAGCCTGCGGTGTATCACCTTCCGCATGTCAAATTCCCCAATAACAACAATGTGGGTGAAACCAGGTAATCACTGTGCTCTTGAATGAACCCACACAGAAAAATGATAAGAAAATAAAAATCCATATCACTCAGAATGTGAACATTTTTCACAAAGCAATCACTCCGCAGCTGATCTATTAGTTTGTATCCTCAAAAGAAATCTGCACAACACCTTCAAAAGCTGAGTTAAGAAGTTAAATTCATCATTTTGTTGGACACTCAAAGCTTGGGCTTAACAGAGACACTGGTTTTATGCCCTGTTACAATTTGCTACACACTCTGTACTTCCTAATCTTCCATTGCCCTGTAACTGCAGAGGTATTGTTTCATTCATTTTAAAGTGGTCTCCTGTAAAATGTGTGAATCCCTTACACCTGTCCCACCTGGTATTTAGTTGGGTCACTCTGGTTACCTTCTTTAGACCTGAAGAAGAGCTCAAAGCTTGCCCTGTCCACCAACAGATGCTGGTCCAGTAAAAGGTATTACCTCACCCACCTTGTTTGTCTCATATCCTGAGACCAACACAGCTACAACAACACAGAAAACAATGTAAAATTACCTGGAAATCTCAACAAAGTTCTTTTGCAATTTGAAGTTGTTCTTTTTTATTCAATCCAAGTATATAAAGCCACTCTGAGAAGTAACATACCTGTGATTAGTATGCATTCTTGTGTAACATTACTTATATTCTTGGTCTTGTCAACGTAAACTTGAGCCGTACATTCGGCTGATTCCTACAAACATAAATGACTCCATTTGTCTTTAAGCCACTTGATGCAGAAATATACTTAACACTGTATTTATTGCTGTGAAATACTCCTGTGGTAGTTTGTTGCAATAATAAAACACAATTGGGAAGTGTAACTAATGTTTAGTGGACAAAAGGAATACAAACTGATAGCATTTATACCAATGCACATGGCCATCCTGAGAGGGGTGCATGCCCTACCTCCTACTCCTACTCCAACCCCCATCGCTTTCCCTGTCTGCCCCTTGTTCTGTCCCTGAAATCAGGGGATCACTGGGGACCTGGTGTGGCAGCAGCAGGGGCCGCCCCCACCCACAGCTACAGGAGCTAGTCATGCTGCCCTCACAGTCTGCTATGCCCTACTTCTCCATGGCAGTGGGAAACAGAATGCCTAAGGGCTGGGGCGCTCTGTTTCCTGCTGTCACTGAGAAGCTGAGTGCAGTGAGCTGGGAGAGGGCCACGCGGCAGAGCAGAGTAGGCAGCCAGGCTGCTTCACATCCTGCCACTGCAGTGAGTGCAGGGGACAACCTCTTCTGCCACCACACAAGGTCCCGGCTCCAAGTCACCCCTTGGGTCACCTCCGTAGGATGTTTGAGGCAGCTGCCACAGGGCTCCCAAAAGTGTGAGGCCTTGGATGGCCTCTTGAACTGTTCTTTGGACAAGAGGACTCTGCCCTTGCAATCCACTGACAGCAACAAGGGTTGTACAGTTGTCAATGAGGGCATACTTTGGCCTGCTGGAGCTTAATTTCTGGAGCATGCAGGAAGGGATTGCCCAGCTTGATTACAGGACATCAGGCTGGCTTTGTATAGCTGCCAGTTAGGAATAAGAGAGGGGAACCAGGTTGAATCAATTTACTTGTAACCTGAGTACTTCCTCTTCAGTTCTACTAAAACCCAAGAAATATGGAACCCTCCAGTACCATTTTCAAAGTCACTGGCAGCAGAAGTGCACACTATCCCCAGGAGTGTGCTATCTTGTTGGTTACGCTGCTACCCAGCTATGGCATTTTTTTAAAAGAAGGCAGCTCTTACCGCATCTGCACATGGTCTGTAATCACAGTCTTGCCAGCGTTTATCTTCTCCAACAGCACAAGAGCTCTCTCTTATTTCGTACGTCACAAAGAACTGTTTGCCAGGGCCCACCTGTAGAAAACAACATGTAAGTCGTCATCTGCATAGTGATAAAACAAAAGTCATCGGAGGGGATGAGGTTTCAAAGGGCTTTCATACTATGTATACTCAGGACTGATAAAGCGTGCTTTAACGTAGCTAATGTTAACATATCTAATGATATTATTTGTCCTTTTTAGGCATTGCCTACATTTTTCCACATACTGTCTCTAGGATGGAAAAATAGTGCAAAAAGCTGTCATATTTTCAATTCATTTGCATCCTAGTATTTCAAGTGCTCTCTGATTTAGCAAATATGAGCTGCTTCTTTGGTGGTCAGCAGCTCAAGCACATTGGCATGGGTGTTGAGTGAATGTAGGGCTGGGGGAGGTAAGCCCTCACACCTGCCCATTCTACCTGAGACCCTGCCCCCCAAAGGAGCCAAGGTCCCCCCACCACAGGGGCAAGGTTTCAGCCCACCATGGAAGCCTCGCCAGCCCCAGAGCACCATGGGGAGGGTGGGCAGCATACAACCCAAGCCTCTCTGGTCTTTGAGCACAGGAAGGGCAGGCAGCACGCAGCCCTAGAGTTTGCAACCTCAGCATGGCTGAAGTCTGGAGGCAGCAACACTCTGCCCCAAGAACGCCTATTGCTTCACCATGGCTCCTAGGAAGAGCCCTACTGAAGCAGTAGGCATTCCGGGAGAGGAGTGTGGGTGAGTTCATGCCTGGCTATTTGGGAAGGCAGTGCCTTTCCCCGCCATTAGATTGTGCTTATGTCAGCTTTTATTTATTATAGTTGGGCCTGGTTGGTAGAAGGATGGGATTCTTCTGAGCAAATACTTGAGCTACTGCTAATGTGGTGAACTTAATTCATGGGAGGCATTTCCTTCTACTCTCCAGATTTGGTGAATCAGGTGGTATTAGAAGGCACTAAGGTATCAGAGGGGGAGCCATATTAGTCTGTATCTGCAAAAACCACAAGGAGTCCTGTGGCACCTTACGTCTACACATCAGGGCTAAAGTCAAATTAAGCTACGTAACTTGAGCTATGTCATTTGTGTAGCTGAAGTCAAAATAGCTTAATTCGGCTTTTGGTGCTGTCTACACAGCAGGAAGTCGAAGGAGGGGCACTCTTCCTCTGACTTCCCTTATTCATGAAATGAGGGTTACCATGATTTGGAGTAAGAAGGCCTCCAGCTTGACATTATTTTGAAATAAAGGCTTGTAGTGTAGGCATGCACTATGTTATTTCAGAATAATGTCAGCTATTCCGAAATAACGCTGCTGTGTAGATGTACCCTTAAAGGCCAAGGATATATCTACACTACAGCGTTATTTCAAAATATCTAATTTCAAAATAGTTATTTTGAAATATCTTATTTTGAAATAACGTGTCTACACACAAAATGCATTTCAAAATAGCTTTTTGCTATTTCGAAATAGCATGTCCACACTGATTGGACGCTGAATCGCATTTAAGGCCAGCCAGAACTGGTTCCAGCAGGGCATCAGGTCAGAAGTTATCTTGTGGCCAGGCCGGCCAGCAGGACACCCTGGAAAGGGCTGGAGGCCCCCTATTTTGAAATAAGCGTCTACACAGCGCTTATTTAGAAATAGCAATTTTGAAATTGGTGCTATTCCTCATGGAATGAGGTTTACCAATTTTGAAATAAGCCCTCCAATATTTTGAATTAATTTCGAAATAGCAGTTGGCTTGTGTAGATGCTAGGAAAGTTATTTCAAAATAACTGCTGTTATTTTGAAATAACTTTGCTGTCTAGACATACCCTAACAGATTTATTTGAGCATAAGCTTTTGTGGACAAAGATGTTTTTAAAACAATTTTTAAATGGAGATCCTGTCCACTAATACAGTAAATTCACAAATGTATGGTATATATCCCGGGCTGCAAACACCTTTTTAAATAGCTTTATTACCAACTGAATGGATCTTTTACCCGCTCAATGTTCTGCTAATAAGTCTGGCAGGCTTTTTAACTTTATCTTCTGCAGAGGAAGCAGAGCCAAAGAACATGGATAGGAAGGGATAGGTGAGTGGATATTAAGACCCAATGGTGCCCCAAATTTTCAGATGCCCTACGTAGCTGCGTATTCTGCATATGGGTAAAGATGACCCTGTATGCAGACTGTACCAAGCTGGGAGAGGTTGCAAGTGCTTTGGAGGATAGGATTAAAATTCAAAATGATCAAGAAAAACTGGGAAATCATCTGATGTAAATAGGATGAAATTCAACAAGGACAAATGCAAACTACTCCACTTAGGAACAGTCAGTTGCAAAATGGGAAGTGACTGCCTAGAAAGAAGAAATGTGGAATGGGATCTGGGGGGGAGGAGGGATAGTGGATAGGAAACTAAATATGTCAACAGTGTAACACTATTGCAACCCCCCCTACCCCAAACATCATTCTGGGATGTATCAGCAGGAGTGTTGCAGGCATGAGAAATAATTCTTCTGCTCTACTCTATGCTGATTAGGTTCCAACTGAAATAGTGTGTCCAGTTCTCAGTGCCACATTTCAGGAAAGATGTTGAGAAATTGGAAAAAGTTCAGAGAAGAGCAACAGAAATGATTCAAGGTCTAGAAAACAAGACTTATGAGGGAAGATGAAAAACTTGGGTTTGTTTATTCTGGGAAAAAGAAGACTGAGAGAGGACGTGGTAAGAGTTTGCAAGTACATAAAATATTGTTACAAGGAGGAGAGAGGAAAATTGTTCTTCTTAACATCTCATGATTGGACAAGAAGCAAGGGGGTTAAATTGCAGCAAGGAAGGTTTAGGTTGGACATTAGGAAAAGCTTCCTAACTGTCAGGGTAGTTAAGTACTGGACAAAATTGCCTAGAGAGGTTGCGGAATCTCCATCATTGGAGATTTTTAAGAGCAGGTTAGACCTCTCAGGGATGATCTAGACGCTGCTTGGTTCTGCCATGAGTGCAGTGTCCTGGACTTTCCCTTCCAGTTCTATGATTCTATGACTTTAATCGAGTTATGCGAATTTACATCAGTTGAGGATCTAGCCTGTAATGGCCCATATTTTGCTGTCTGTTACACCAGTGTAAATCTGGAATAACTTTACGTCAGCGAGTAACAGATGTAAATGAGAGAAAGGGTTGGCTTCTTATGTCACATTGTTTGTTATTTTATTTCATAATAATGGCTACCAGCTAGGTTTTTAATTAGGGCAGGCTCAGTTTTTCACTAGCCATCCTTTATGTTTAATTATCTGATCAATAATTAATGTACATGAAAGTGTAACAATAAGCCATTTAATTGATGAATACAACTGTGGAAGACTGGTGATAAGGGAAATCAAGACTATATTTAGAAGAAGCATTAGGAACAGATCAAATCTGGATGGAGAGAGACTGTTCTCAGTATTGATGGATAGCAGAACAAGGAGCAATGGTCTCAAGTTGAAGTGAGGGAAGTCTAGGTTGGATGTTAGGAAAAATTATTTCACTAGGAGGGTGGTGAAACATTAGAATGGGTTCCCTAGGGTGGTGATTGAATCTCCATCCATAGAGGTTTTTTAGTCCTGGCTTGACAAAGCCCTGGTTGGATGATTTAGTTGGGGTTGGTCCTGCTTTGGGCAGGGGTTTGGACTTGATGACCTCCTGAGGTCTCTTCCAGTCCTATGATTCTGTGAAATCTCTTTTGTAGGCTTTGCAGTCCTCCCCTCTTCCTCCTCCCTTTCTTTCCCCCACAAGATAGACAGTGCTTTGAGATCTTTGAGTGATAAATATTCTTATTAATATATTGTTTCTGATTATCTACAATTTAAAATCCAATGCAGTAAAAAGACATCAGTGTAGTTCCCAACTCAAGTAGGGCTGATCATTCTCATTTTACTAACATCCCCATTGTGTGGCTCTCAGGAATAAGTGCTCTTTTGTTAGACTTATCACTATATATGAGCAAGAGCTGATGTTGTGGGTAGATTCACGACTCAGGCCTGGAGGCCATCAAATAACATTAATAAGTAATTCAGAATCTTTCTGTCATTTGCCATATCAATTATTTGCAGATATATTTTCCACATTGCAACCAGCTCTTCAAGACAAGAGCACGTCAAGTTTTTTTAAATACATTGGTATGCTTCTGGCATAGGCCTCAAAGATTTCCCCATGATGGGTCAATGTTAGCATTTCCAACTAGTAATTTGGTAAGGGGACAACAGTGGGTCAGTTGTTAAGCAGTGAAAAGAAACCAGGTTTCCTAACTTAGTTCTGCAATCCACTTCCCTTTAGTATTTCAAGAGAAGGTACTGGAGAGACCCTGCTATACAGTGCAAAGAAAGAGCCAAAATCTGATGCCACGGCTCATGTGGAGTAGTTCATTACTCCTTGAGTAGTCCCCTTGAGATCTATGAAAAAACTATTCAGAGATCTTTTAGTACTTGCCTCAGCCTAGTTACAAGAATTTAAAGTTTTCTTTTTCTCCATAGGGCCAGATTTTTAAACCTTTATTCACACTGGTGAGCATTTTCTGGCACGAGTAATCAAACTGAAAGGAACTGCTTACTGGTGTGAGTAAGGTCTCAATATTAATCAGGAACAGCAGAAATGAACAAAACTAGATTCTGCTACTCGTTTCCATGAGTATGAATATCTTGCTCTGCCACCAGTTGCTTTGATTGCATTGAAACATGCAGACCAAGGTGCGATTCCCCATGGTGGAGGTGGGCAGAATCTGGCCATAAGGAAAAAGTGCAAAGATGCTTTTTGCAAAGTTTACTTACTGTCTTCTTTGCTTCCATCACCATGTACAGAGCAAACTGGTTGCCATCTTTTTTGTCTGCATTATATTTTGTCAGTGCTATTTCCACAGCTTCAGTGACATCAGGGTCATCACAGTCTGCATCCTCAGTTGGGACAGGGCTGGCTCTGCAAGAGAAAAAAACACAGCAGAGAACTAGCACCGTGGAAAGTTTCATAATTGGACAGAGAAGCCTCCTCTGAAATTGGGGGAGTCTTCCAAATACAAATGAAAGAGAACCCCCCCTGGTAGGGATTTAATAACCTCTCCTTTTTTGACAGAAGCAGTTGGCCAGTAAAGGATCTATGCGGATTGGTGGACTCCCATCATATGCTGTTTGTCTAGCAAACAACCCTCTGGGTTTATCCAAACAAACTTTGCGCAGTCACTTTAATGACACCAAGGTTGTCCAGCTGCTATCCTGATAACGGGATAAGCCTCTGCACGTTAGAGTCACAGGGTTAGATCCCCAATGTCAGCAGCACAAGGCCTGGAGCACAGGAGAAAGTGTCAGAACATTTGGTGTCCTCTGGCTCCTGGTTACTTTTTGGCATCAAAACGCCTTCTCTGCATGAATTATTACATAAGCCTTATAAAAAAGACCCCAAAAGACAGCATGTCCCTGAGACAAGTCCTGTTTCTGGACAGTGGCACTGTAGTCTTCAGGGAGCTGTTTATTAATAAGGTGCAAGAGTTCTAGGAAGTCAGCACATTTCAGAAACGACTGCACAACTGTGCGTAATTGACTAATAATACATGGCATTTAAATAGTGCTTTACAGACACTGACACTTGCCTTGCAAATGGAACAGCTAGTGCCTATCCTTGCAGTCCTGTGGGGCTTGCATCTGGGCCACAAACAAATCAGTCCCCACCACTCTCTAGTGCACTAGAAAAGCCTTATTAAGCATTTGCTAAAAATTAGGCAAAATGAAGTGAGTTACTCAGCCTAATGTTCTTTCAACTTAGTTTTTCTTTGTTACAATTTCCGAGGTTTTTTTTTTAAAAAAAAGCCAACTGAAAAAAGGGAAAGTCCAACATGTGGCATCATGATTACATCCACTTGGGTCATCAGCAGGACTGGAACCTTTAGTTCTTCTTTGAGTGATTCCTCATGAACATTCCAAGTTAGGTATGTGCGCACTACATACACAGTGGCTGTGAAGCTTTTTCCTTCAATTGTCTGCCCATTCAATCCAGGTGTAGGCCTAATTAACGGCCTTTCTTTTGCATGTCCCTGTCCAAGACATTTGTTGAGCAGCCATGTGGTCCTTGGTCCACATGTTTACGTCCCACTATGCCATCCAACATCAGATTAGAGCGATACTGCGTTTGGGAGTGCTGTGTTGCAGACTAGTGATCGCCGACCTCTCCACTGGATAGCAGCTTGGGAATCACCTAACTTGAAATGCGTATGAGCAATCACTCGAAGAAGAAAAGACAATTACCTTCTGTAAGTGGTGTTCTTCGAGATGTGTTGCTCGTGTCCATCCAAAACCCTCCCACTCTCCCCTCTTTCAAAATCACTTCCAGCAAGAAGGAACTGAAGGAGGGAACAGTGATCAAGGTGCTATATACCTAGTTATACTGGTGCCCCTCTAGGGGTCTCCCTACCAGTTATTGAAAAAGCTTCCCATCAACTGTGCACAGAGCGTGCACACCTAACTTGGAATGGACACGAGCAACACATTTCAAAGAATACCAGTTATGAAAGGAAACTGTGTTTTCCATTGCAGAGACCTCAGCCCCTTGAGCTAACAGTAACTAGTAGCAATAGTACACTGGTCTCTGTATACCAGCATGAGACAGGAGGAGGAGGGTTCACAGATAATTGATGACTGAAGAGGAGTGATGAGACTCAGGAATCATTCCAGGCAGTCAAAGGGAATATTCTCTAGTGGGCACAGACACTTCTGCTTGTCTCGCACAGCTGTGACTCTTTCTGTACTCTTCCCCCCTCTCCCCAATCCTGTCTCCTCCCTGCCCCCTTGTCCCATTTTCATTCTCCTCACCTGTCTGGTCCCAATCACCACTCATTAGGCTTCTTATTCCAGTCCTACTATTCTTGCTCAGGCAGTTCTGACCTCCCCGTCTGGGCTCTGCCCAAACCCAAGTCTCCCCTCCTCCTGCCCCAGTTTCCATTCTGTTCCCTTCCTCACATTCAGTTTCATTCTCTGTGCACAGCCAGTCCTACTTCCCCCTTCCTGGCTCCTCATCCATTCTGTCTCTTCATCCTAATCACAGACTCCCAGTCCTAATCTCCCTCCCTTAATTCACTGTGTAATTCCAGTCCCCCCTCAATACTTACCTGACTCTTGGCACCATAAATATCAGCTAGTTAAATCTCATAAGATGCCTGTAAGGTAAGTAAGGAAATATGATAGAAGACTGGGTTTGTACCACTATGTCATCTAATCCCAAACATGGCACGTCTAGACAATGGGATGAACAAACCTTTGGAATTAAAGTGTTAGTTCATCTATAGTAGCTATTTTTATAGCTAGTAGCTGATTATTTTCAGGCATAACGGCTTTGTGCAAGAGGGTTCTTCTTGCGCAAGAAGGGGCAGTGTAGACAGCCTTGTCTTGCGCAAAAGCCTCTTCCGCGAAAATGGCGGCTCATTAGCTATGCAAATGAGGGCTCGGCGATAGTCCAACGCTGAGCCTCATTTGCATAGCTCTGGCGCAAAATCGCGCCAGTCTAGACACAGCCTAAGTGTATATAAAGATGTCTATGATCATGGTCACAAGCATGAGGAGGATGAGGAGGGGGAGATCCACTGGAAGGAGGGCATGGACCACTAGGAGGAGGGGGAGGAAAATGAAATAGTGCCCCAGGGAACGGATAATGAGAACTGGGTGGAGGAGGAAGATGAGGAGGCTCATGTTGGTGCTCTTCTGCAAAGAAATTGTGGTGATGCTCAGATGTTCAGAATTGACCCTATTTTCAGGATGTGGTGGGCATCTAGGCTAGTGTCTCTTAGACTGTCCAGGGTCAAAGCCGTGATTCTAATGTCTGTGATGTGGTCCCTCAGGGTGTTTGTGAAGATAATGAGGATCTGACGGAGGAGTAAGATGCAGAGGACTATGTTGGCGCTTCTCTGCAGATAAATTGTGGTGATGCTAAGATCTTTCAGGGGTGATGACTCTAATTTCAGGAGGTGATTGTCCAGAGCCAAAGTTGTGGTGATGATGTCTGTGATGGGGTCCACCGGGCATGGGGGAGGATAATGAGGACATAGTGGAAGAGGATGATGATGTCTGTGTGATGGACGTACCTGGGGATGTCTGCGTATTTGGCCAGAGAAGTGATGGTGGTGATGATGTTCTCCGGAGTGCAGGCGATGGTAGAAGGGAGGTCTGTCATGTTTTCCATAACCAAACCAATGTAAGTAGTCAAAGATGTTCATGTCACACACATGCGCGCATAGACACAAAGAGAGAAAAAGCAATAAAAGGAGTTATTTACAAGGCTTTCAATTATGGTTTCACTAACACTTCTAAGTCTCAAACATAGAACTGTAATCGAGATGCAGAAGTGGAAATACCATGTACAACAAAGCAATGAAATGAAACAATTAGCCAACATTTTCATAAACAGCTTAATGCAAAAAGATTACAAAACCAAAATTAGCAAAATTTTACTTGTGGGGGAAAGGCTATGCCTCCATATGGATTCGTGCAGCACCTAGCTCTAGGGCCCAGGTACTGATTGACACCTCTGCGTGCAATCAGAAAATAAATCTTAATAATGAGAAGAAAAAGAAAAATGACAAAATTTATTCATTCATTCATTACAACTAGTTTTCCCTGCTCCATTCCTGGTTATTTTATTTGTGATACATATCAATAATAGACTATCAAATGGCTCAAAATGGCGGCCCTGAAGGTAGCTCAGTTAGTCAGAGGATAAGCTATAGGTTATCTGTCCATTTATTTGGGGTAACTTCCAATCCTAGCACTCACATGGGTGTTTGGGGTGAGGTGTCTCATTATGAAGGTGAAGGAAACAGGAGTGGTGAGTGGTATTTGTTTATGAGGAAGAGAAGGGGGAAGAATATAGGAAGAAAATATTCTTCCTCAATAGCTCAGTGCAGCCTGCTATGCATGAATATTCTTGTTCTAAGGATTAGTTATGATTTAACGTTTACTTTTTATATTTAGAATATAGACTTTCACTCCTGTCACCTACTTATAAAGTATTGCTGAGCCTTACATTATATCTAGGATAAGGGCTGCGCTGCACAGCCCTTTCGTGTAGAATTACTGTATGCGATTTTTTTTTCATTATAGAAGTCATATTGCATATGTCAGAAGGGATGTGATAGCATTGCTGGCCATGAATGGATCATTCCAGTTTTAATGGAGCCTTTAGGTGGCATAGAGCCAGAGAAGGTGGCATGACTGAGAGAAAGGGTCATAACCAGGGCTTCCTTGTACCATGGTGATCCTCGGCTGCCAAATAAATCCCTTGGAGCTATCGATACCAAGCATAATTTAGAGCAGCTCTCACTCTGCTGTAATTTATTCTAGAGGAGTGACCTCATACACAGGAGATAAAGTAGAGAACACAGAAGCGGCATACAACCACTCTTGTGTTCTTTTTCCAAGTGCACTCGCTTAGGCCAGGTCTGTACTGTGGGGGGAAGGTTAGCTTAAGATATGCAATTCCATCTACGTACCTGACATAGCTGGAGATGATGTACCTTAAGTTGAACTTTGGCACTATTCGTGCAGTGGAAGGTCAACAGGACAAACACTCCTGTTGACTTCCTTTACTCCTTGCGACAGCAAAGAGTATCAGCACCAATGGGGGACCTCTCAGCGTTTGATTTAGCAGGTCTTTACTAGACTTGCTAAGTTGAACACCTGAAGATCGATTGCCAGAGCATTGATCTTCCCCACAAGTCTAGGCGTGGCCTTAGCTGCAGCAATCAGACTGGGCCTATTCAGTGTGCTTTTTACCATGAAGTCTGAAGAGCATGGGTTTAAAAGTTGCCGGAGACGTTTCTGTAACTGTCAAGGTAATTGACTACATACTCAGGGATAATAGATTTCATAGGATATCTCAAGAGCATCAGGATTTTTTGTGTCATTTGCCAATTTTTTGCTGCAGAATCCCATGTGCTGTGAGGGAAAACAACAATGTACACTTGGATGTTGAAGTCAATGGAAGCAATTGGGTTCTTGGGACTTTGAAAATTATGTAGTTAGGTAGATAGCTCTGGTCTTAGGAACCTAACTTTCAGCACCCATTTAAAAATATTTGCCAATTATATTTACCTATAAAATTCTATCTAACGTACAAAAAATTATTGAGGCTAGATAGTTCCCTGTAACCATGCATACTCTCCCTGCATCAGCCTGTAAGGCCCTTAGTCCATTTCATTCAAAACCTCCTCAAGACCTACTTCTAGCTTTATATCCATGAGCAATTAGCCTGTTTACAGGTTGAACCTCTCTAGTCCAACAGCTTCGGAGCCTCACTGGTGCCGAACTGGAGAATTTGCCGGACTATGGGAAGTCAATGTTGTCTAGTAGTATTACCAACACTTCCAGTGCTTATTGGGTTCTTCGAAGACATTTTGGGCTAAATTAGTGCTAAATAACAGCACAGAAGACTGAGATCTAGGACTGGTGGCTGTAAACAAACTTTATGGGGCCATGAAAAACTTGGACACACCCATGGTAACTGGACATCCGGCTAACTAAAATCATACCAGAACATGGATATACACCAAACCAGAGAGTGCTGGACTACAGAGCTTCAGCCTGTATTCTGGTTACATATGGGGGCAGTTGATATATTTTTCAAAGAAGAAAACAATTATTTGGATATATGATTTTATCTCTCTCCACCTCCATTTACTTATCCCTTGTGTCATTAGACTGGACTAGATTGATCCTATGCTCAAAAGCTTGGGTAATGGGCATCATCTAGCCCCAGGAAGAAATTAACTGTCCCTCTCTCCCCCATTGGACCTGAGGGTAAGTAATATACTGCAGACATTTACTGAGGAAACATAATGTCACACACAACAGCTATACTCTGTTTGCCAGTGCATTTGCAGGAGGTGACAAGATTCTCCCTACATACACCTCTCTGTCCACTTCCTGTTCTCTTACTTGTATTTGGAGGAGTACGGACCCCTCGGAGCCTACTTTTTGTACATGGACTCATGACCCAGTCAGACCACAAAGGGCATGTAAGAAACGCTGGGACATATTGTGAGAATTTACCTTTGTCCATGCATATTTCAACAATTCTTTCACCATTGCTCTATATATAGCATGTCTGTCATGCAGAAATTCACATTCATACACAAATGTGTATGGTGTAATTTTAGCGCAGCAGGCCTCTTCTATAGTAAATTCAACAAACTATCCTGTGTGAGGTGTGGTTTGGAACACAGACCATATAAGCACCTAGTGAATAATCTAATATATTTGTAATATACTTTATCATTTAAAAATAAAATTAATTTAATTAAACATAGTCACTCATAAAACTCATTGACTAACTATGCTGTGTTATATTTTAAACATGCATCCACGGTGAGTAAGGAGTGCAGGATTTGACACTAGCATAATTCCCTCCCTGATCATTTTTTTTCATGAGCATCTGCTTCTGCAACATGTTGTCCATCATGTCTCCTGTCCCTTTCTTGACCAGGGCTTGTGTTTCCAGAAAGTAGAGCCACTGGATTCTTCACCCTAAGGACAATTTCTACTTTCTTAATAATTGAGAAGTTCATTGAATGGAAGTTTGTGATATCCAGTGATGGAAGAATAGGATCTCATTCTTAAACTGAGAGGCTGTGTCTAGACAGGCCCCCTTTGCTGGAAAAGTCATGCAAAGGAGGCCAGTCGGAATTGCAAATGCAGCGGGGATTTGCATTTTCCCCGCTTCATTTGCATTAACATGGCTGCCACTTTTTTCCGTCTTTGAGCTTTGACGGGAAAAAGCGCCAGTCTAGACAGGGCTCTTGCGGAAAATAAAGCCTTTTCCGCAAGATCTCTTATTCCCTTTCTAAAGCGGAAAAAAGCGGCAGCCATGTTAATGCAAATGAAGCGGGGAAAATGCAAATCCCCGCTGCATTTGCAATTCCGACTGGCCTCCTTTGCATGACTTTTCCGGCAAAGGGGGTCTGTCTAGACACAGCCAGAGTGTTTCCCTTCTTTGTGCCAGGCTAACCACAGACTTTCTTCTTTTGTATTCCCCCCCATAATTACAGACATTGATATTAGTGTTAACACAATTTGTGACCCAACACCAGCCAAGTTGATTACAATGAGCAAAACACCATTGTAACAGCCGAATATCTAACACATCTAAGCAAAGCAGGAGGAAACTGTATTACATAAACACACACAGGATTTCTTTCCCATTCCAGCTGGCTGTAATGGAAGCATGATTCAGAGCCTACTTACATCTATAAACCATATTGCTGACAAAAACAGAAGTACATGCACAAACTGAGTCCCTGATCTTACAGACACTTATACCTCTACATAATTTTATGCAGTTGAGTCCTCCCATTTTCTTCTGTGGCACAACTCTTACACTTTAAACTAAGAACTGTAGCAAAGCTCCAGCTAGTCCCTGTGGGTTTCGCACTTCTGGCAAATAGTGTTAGCCTCAGAGGCTTGCTGTGACCCTCCACACAGCCTCTTTCTCTTTACTAGAGGCAGGAGCCACAGCCTACTGAGCCATGCTCATCACATGCTAGTTCAGAAGTTTGGGGTAAAATCCCCTCTGGAGTCCTCATCTCCCTTCTCAAGCCAGGTTTTCAGATATCATGGGGAGGTTTGGGGGGAACCTGGTCCCACCCACTACTCCGGGTTCCGGCCCAAGGACCCTAAGGCAGTGACAACAGGCAGGATTACTGCCACTCTCAAATCTGGCAGCTTTTCCCTGGGCCACTTCCCCAAACAATTCCTCCCAGTAACTTTCCTTTGGTACCTGCTCATCAGTCCTCCACCCCCACCCCCACACAGCACTTCCTGTGTTTTGCTCTTTTCCTTCTCCCTTCCTTGGCTAGGGGGAGATCTTTTAAAATAGCACCACAGGCCTTAATTGGCTGCTAGTGTCTAATTAGCCTGTGGCTTCTACCATGTTCTAATTGACTCAGGTGCCTGCCTGATTATTCTGTACTTAGGCTTGGACTTTTTTTACTCAGGAAGGATACTGTTCATCCAAGCTCCAGCATATATTTCCTCCACCACTGAGCACAGATGGCTTGTCTTGGTCTGTCACAGAACAAATGTAAACTGTCTGCAGAACCAGAGTTTAAAAACATAACACACATTAGTTGCATTGAGTGTTTACCAGCAATAGGCTTGATTCTGTGAGGTGCTGAGTGCCCTGAACTCTTTTCATGGAGTTGAGCACTTCACCAGATTTGCCTTGTGTTAATCAGTCTGAAGACGTGTTGTCACAACACATTATAGCTCTTTGTACTTTATCCACCTTGAAGTACTGTGTGTGGTTACTATCCTCATTGTACCTTTCCATTGTTCTCTCAGCTTCCCCTCTATGCTGCTCAGTGTCTTCTAAGGCTGTTGGACTTCCAGGGTAGTATTCACATTTATATAACTGTGAAGGATCTGTGACAATGGATTGGTTACAAACAATGTATTATGTTAACACTGTGTCATGTATGGCCCTGTGTATACTTTTAACTTCAGCTTACAATGCGAAATTGAACAGCTCAGGATTTTCTCTCAGGTGACTGATCCACCCCTTCATTCCACACAGGGTTTATTTTTGGGGGAAAAAATCAATTAAAATGTACTTATTTACACATTTTTTCTGTCCCATGTTAGTAGCTGATCATGACAAAGTAGTCCCCTCAATGGAGTTGTCTTTCTTTTCAGCATGTCTCCATGACTTTGATTTGCTTTTAAACATTGAAGATTTATATAACTCTTAAATCCATTCTTAACTTTAATTTTACTCTTTTACTTTATTCAAACCTGTCATAGTTACCCTACATTCATACCACACCTGTTTGTGCATCTGTATTGAGAATGATTTATTAAAAATACACTTATATTTGAACTGGTTATTGTACCTGGACTCACTGTACATGTATAGCCATGAAGTATTTCTTTCTTTAACTGTCTGTTTATATGCACGATGGTTTTACATTGCCCAAAAGCCTGGGAGGAAAAAATAACCATGATCGAAACTGTGTTATATTCTAGGATAAGGCATGTGATAGAATTTTAGGAGGGCATAAGGCTCTTTCATTGATTTTATTGGAGTTACTCAGAGGCAACTGAATGAAGAATTTGGCCTACCCTTATATATACAGTAAGTACATTTAAGAATCTGAAGACCCTTTAATCTGCTTGCACCTAATAATTGGATTTATTAGCAAAAGTGTTTCAGTGTTGGTTTTGCCCAGCTGAAAAGGCATTCCAAAACCAATTCTGATCCAAAATCCAGCTTTCTCAGCCCATTGCTAACTACTCGTGAGTGTCGAATGTTGGAATTCCAGAAGCACACAGGAGCTGCAAAGCTCATTAACCAAGGGTATGTCTACACCACAAGGTTTGTTTTTTTTAATGGTCGTTTTTCTGAAAAAACTTCAATTACGTCCACACTGCCATCACGTTATTTTGAAAAAAATCAAAAGAAGGGATTTTCCTGACATTGGTAAACTTCTTTCTGTGAGGAAGAAGCCTTTTTCTGAAAGGGTTCTATCGGAAAAAGGCGTGTGTGGATGGGGAAGAGGGAGTTCTTTCGCAAGAAAAGGAAAAAGCACTGGTGCCTTGGTGGCCATTCCGCCCATAGTAATCACAGTTTACATGTGAGATAACGTCCATTCAGTGTGGATGCTCTCTGTCGAAAAAGCAGATTGCTTGGCTGTGTGGCTTTTAACCAGTCACTCAGGAAGGATGGTCTTGTAGTTAAGGCATGGGAATGGGAGCTGACTGATCTGGATTCTCTATGCAGATTTGTCAGTGACTTGCTGAGTGTTGTTTCACCTCTCTGTGCTTTACTTTTCCAACCAGCCATTGTCTCCAAAATGGCTCACCAGGGTGCTTTGAGTCGATTAATTTAATGCCCATGAAATGCTTAGAGATCCTCAGATGGAAGAAGCCCTGTTTATTTAAAATAATCATATAATGTCTGAGAGCTATCACCTAAGGCTAGGCCTAGACTACACTCTTTTATCGGAAAAAGCTATGCAAATTGCACTTTGCTATTTGTGTAGCTTTTTCCGATTGCTTTTCCGGAAGAGGCTTTTTCCCCATTTGGCCCTGTCTAGATGAGGCCAAATGGCGAAAAAGCCTCCTCTTTCAAAGGAGCCTTTATTCCTCGTAGAACGAGGCAAACAGGGCTCCCTGAAAGAGTGGGTTTGCTCTTGTGCAAAAAAAAAAGCAGAAGAGCAAACACATTCCCTGGACACAGCAGAGTTTTTCCAGGATACCTCTGGGATAGGTCTGCTCAAAGGATGTGGCTATATAAAGTTATAACTGCTGTGTAAGTAAGGATAATACCTTGGCCCTAGATTAATATCTGCAAATAGAAAGTAAATGATTAAGTAATGCTTTAGCAAATATTGAGGAAAGCAGGCTAAACTGGTGGTTGTCAACCTTTTTGGTCTCAGGACCTGTTTCTAAATGTTTATAGCCTCTCATGACCCAGTAAATACTTGGGGGTTGGAGACCCTGGGCTGGTTTTCACTTTTGGCAACTTTTGCATTTTGGCAACACTTTTGTCGTCAAACCTTCCCAGTATAGACATAGTCTTAGTCTTTAAGCTGCCACAGGACTCCTCATTGTTTTTGCTGAAACAGACTAACATGGCTCTCTCTCTGGAACTTGGATCTTAGTGTACTCAAACTGGGACAACTGGATAATTTCTATTTTAGCATACTGAAAGAACTGGCACCTGAAATTGCTAGCACAGTAGCAAGGACTTCTAATAACTCTAGCTGTGTGGGGTAATTATAGCCTGCTAATCTGACCTCAGTATTATGCAATGCTTTAGAGCAAATTGTGAAGGAGTTAGAATTCATAAAGAGAATAATACAACATGGCTGTGTCTAGACTGCATCCCTTTTCCGTAAAAGGGATGCAAATTATACACATCGCAATTGCAAATGAAGGGGGATTCCTCTTAAAGAAAGGAATAAGGGATCTTTCGGAAAAGGCTTTATTTTCCGCAAGATCCGCATCT
>JANRFK010004149.1:127403619-127424508 GCA_030068395.1 Apalone spinifera | reverse complement strand
TAAACCATCTTGTTAATCTTTAAAGTGCTACATAGTCCTGTATTTTGTTTCAGAATTAATTATGACTTTCAAAACCTCTCAACTATGCAAAGACTATAAACAGTATTTCATAACATAGAACCACCAATCACAGAAGCTACTCTAGTCTCCAATCATGTTTGGTTCCAATCACTCAGATGAAAACTCGAATGTGACTGAAAAATTGGTGAAGGCCCAAGTTCCCACAATGATTTAAATCAATTTTTTGCAGGTATATAGAGCTTCTTTTGTTGTCTCTGTTATAGGTGCAAGGTGTATAATAAATGGAAATGACTTGGTAGAAAAATGTAAAATTTGAGGCCCCTACGTCTCCTGAGGCCCACGCAAATAGCACTGTTGGCCCCTTCTCTGATAAGGCCTGGCTGCGGGATGCAACAGGAGTATCACAGTTTTGAGGTGTTTATAAGGCTGCAAGCCAGGGGATAAGATTGCAAAGCCACTCTTCAGTTTGTCAGCACTGATCAGTGCACTGGCTTCGTTCAGCAGCAGCCACACTCAGATAAAATCGATTTTTGAAGTTTATCCATCAGCCTAAGAAGTTGCTCACCAGTTATCCATTAGCTCTCAGCGGGTATGTCTACACTTGCTCGCTAGTTCAAGCTAGGGATGCAAATGTAGGTGACCAAAATTGCTAATGAAGCGGAGATTTAAATATCCCGTGCTTCATTAGCATGATCTCGCCGGCGCGTTACTCAGCTCAACTGCTGTTTTGAAAGTGAAACTGCGTGCCGGGACGAGTTAGTTCGAACCAAACCCCTTGGTTCGAACTAACGTTACTTTTCATTTTTTGAGGAGTGTAGACGTACCCTGGGTAGTTTCAAATACAAACAGAAAGTCACCGAAACACCTTCCAGAGGAAAACTGGTTTGAAGTGACACAGGGGTTGATTGCATCGCTGCACTATTGGAGAGGGCTAGATGAACCACTGGGGTCTGACCCAGTATGGCCAGTTTTATGGTCCTAAGGATCTCGGGAAGGAAGAGTGCCTTCCTTTCCATGGAAGGGGAAAGACAAAAATGGTGATGTGTTTTTTAAATAATTTTAGTGCATCCAGGTGAAAGGTGCCAAAGAAACAACCTTGGCAAGTGAAGGCAGCAGCAGCATTGTCAACTTCCTTACACTGCCTCCTGCCAACTTGCTTCCACCTGCCTTGGGCAGTGTTTCCCTCATGTGTAGGGCGCTATCAAATTCATGGCTCACTTTGGTCAACTTCATTTATTTTAAAAAATAGTAAATGTCATGATTTCAGCTATTGAAATCTAAAATTTCATGGTTTTCTACTTATACTGGTCCTGACCTATAAAGTAGTGGTGGGGGTGCAAGGTTATTGCAGAGGGGGTTGTAATATTGCTACCATTACTTTTGCACTGTTGCTGGCGATGATGCTGCCTTCAGAGTTGGGCAGATGGGAAGGCAGCAGTGCAGAAGGAAGGGTGGCATGCTATGATATTGCCACCCTTACTTCTGTGCTGTGGCTGGTGGGGTGCTGCTTTCCGAGCTGGCTGCCTGGCAAACAATCTCTGAGGTCAATCAACATTTTGGCACCTGAGGCAGGGAGCTCAAATGACACCCCCATGCCTCTTTGCTTGGGCCAAACATTTGAAAGGTCTCAATTCTGCCTTCTTGCTGTGCTACTCCTCTCATGGTACTGCTCTGCTACCTACATATGCACCAGCAGCAGACACAATTTTCTACACTCTGGGTCCTATTGGCGCCCCCTTTTCCCCCGACAATCTGGCACCTGAGGTGGCTGCCTCAGTTTACCTCATAGTAGGGCCAGCCCTGAGGTCAATGCAGAAGTAAGGGCAGCAATACTATAACTGCTCCTAAAATACCATTACAGCCCCCTGCAATTCCCTTTTGGGCAGGATGCCAAATCTGAGAAACCCTGGTCTCCCCCTTGAAAGCTGTATAACATAGGGGAAAAGCACCTAAAAGATCAGATGTCATGGGGGTGACTAGATGTCATAGTCTGTGCTGTATTTTTCATAGCTATGAATTTGGTAGAGCCCTACTCATGGGTAGAGGGTGAGAATGCACTCTCCATTTCCATGCATTTCTTGGCCTCTCTGCTGATGGGGGTGCCAATCTTGTGGTGGAGAATTCTTACATTCTTAGTTCTGCAGCATTCCCCTCCCCCCATCCCTGAACATAAGAATGGCCAGACTGGCCATCCAGCCTTAGTGTCTTGTCTTCTGACAGTGTACCATACCAGAGGAAATGAACAGAACAGGTAATCAGGTGATCCACCCCCAGTTACCCATTCCCCGCTTTTAACAAACAGAGTTATGGGACCTGAACAGAGACCACCTCTTCATTTTGAAACCTGATGACTGAAGCTCAGGTCGCTATGCTGAGACCACTTTGTAAGCCTGTGAAGGATTTTGAACGTGTTATGTAACTGAAGGAGAAAATGTACTTTCTCTGATTAATAGTTCACAAGTCCTGAGCCAGCCTTTATTTGTTTTGTTTATCTATTTCAGTCATCTGTCTAGTCTATGTATTTTTTACATCCAAATAAAGTGTGTAAAAGGAATGTTAAGGTTGTAACATAATGCATGCGTTCAAGAGGTCTGAATTAAGGTTGTGGAGGTAACTTCAATTGAGGTGATTCCTAACCTTAGACTGCTTGACTTTCTTTCATTAAGATAAGTTCTTAAGCTTTTTAAAAACTGAGTAATTGAAACAACAACAACTAGAGCCCTCAGAGGAACATAAAATGTCCACACTCGGTCAGAATATTGGTCCATCTAGGCCAGTCTGACTTCTGACAGTGACCAGTTGTCTGATGCTTTATAGGAAATGAAGAATATAGTGCAATTATTGAGTGATCCATCCAGTCCCAGCTTGTGAGAGTTGTTGCTAGGGAGAAGCAGAGTATGGGGTTGGGTTACTAATCATCTTGGCTAATAGCTATTGATGAATTTATCCTCCATGAATACATGGAGACATGGGTATAATAGGCTAGAGGTATAATATGTTCCATCCATAACTAATTCTTTTTTTAACTCAGTTATATTTCGGCTTTCACAGCATCCCTTGGCAACACATTCCGCAGGTTGAATGTGCGTTGTATGAAAAATTCCTTCCTTATGTGTCTTCTAAAACTTCTGCCTGTTGATTTCAGCGGTGACACCTGGTTCTTGTATTACAGGAAGGGGTAAATAACACTTTCTCCTGTCATGAATTTTATAGTCCTCTGTCATACCTTCCCCTTAGCCATCTCTTTTCTAAGTTGAACAGTCCCAGTCTTTTCAACCTCTTCTCAGCGGGAAGCCATTCCATACCCTTAATAATTTTTGTTGCTCTTTTCTATACATTTTCCCATTCTAATATGTCTTTTTTGAGATGGGGGGGGGGCCAGAACTGCACAAAATATTCCAGTTGTAGATTACCATGAATTTATATAGTGGCATTAAGATATCCTCTGTCTTATTATCCATCCCTTTCCTAAAGGGAGCTAACATTGTGTTAACTTTTTGTCTGCTGCTACACATTGAGTAGATGTTTTCAGAGAGCTAGCCACAGTAACACGAAGATCTGTTTCATGAGTGGTAACAGCTAATTTAGAACTTAACATCCTTTGGGTATAGTTCAGATTATGTTTTCCAATATGTCTTACTTTGCACTGATCAGCACTGAATTTCATCTTTAATTTTGTTGCCCAGTCACCCAGCATCGTGAAATATTTTTGTCACTCTTTTTTAGTCACCTTCAGACTTAACTATATTAAGTAATTTAGCATCATTGCCACCTCACTGTTTACCTCTTTTTTCCAAATCATTTATCAATATGTTGAACAGCACAGGTCCTGCTATTTACTACTTTCCATTGTAAAAAATGAACATTTATTTCTAGCCATTGTTTTCTATCTTTTAACCAGTTACTAATCTGTAAGAAGACATTCCCTCTTATCCCATGACTGCTTACTTTGCTTAAGAGCCTTTGGTGTGAGACTTTGTCAAAGGTTTTTTGAAAGTCCACGTACACTGTATCACCTGGATCACCCATGTCCACATGCTTGCTGATGCTCTCAAAGAATCCTAATACATTGAAAAAACGAGTAGTCCTGTAACATGGTATCTGTAGTATCATGAGCTTTCATGGGTTGAACCCACTTCTTCAGATGAGTGGAGAAAAAAGGACATTGGTGAGGCATGATTTCCTTACAAAAGCCATGGTGACTCTTCCCAAACACTGTGTTAATCTATGTGTCTGGTGAGTCGGTTCTTTATTAGAGTTTCCACTAGGGATGTGAATGGTTAATCCGTTGATCCTTAATGGAACCTAGGGATGCCTGGAGATTAGGGATATGAAGCCTTAATGGATGAGGCTTACAGTTTTTGGTTAACCAGTAGGAGCTGTTCTGGCTTTGCGGGGCCCACAGGATGGGGCCTCTCCCCCTTTAATCAGTTAACCAGCTAAACATAATGTTTAACCATTTAAACAGTCAAACGGGATTTTACATCCCTAGTTTCCACCAGTTTTCCTGTTATCGAAGTCAGGATTACTGGCAGTAATTGCTAGTATCACACCAGGTATCCTTTTTAAAAATCAGCATTACATTAGCTATTCGAACAGGCAGTGAGTGGAGTCCCCTAGGGGAGGCTAGTCCCAGCTCCGCCCCTTCCACCCAAGACCCTCTGTCACCTCCTACCATAGCCAGAGCTCTGAGACTTATGGCTGGAACCTAGAGGGTCCCTACCCCACCACCCTGCCATGGCCAGAGCTTCATACCCTTTACTCCTTCCAATGTTGGAGCTCCAAGACACACACACCTCTCACCCAGAGAAGCCCTGAGCACCTCCTCTTAGCTTGAAGAGGTTCCATCCAGCCAAAGCCCCAAACAGCTTCCCACATGCCCAAAAGAGTCCCAAGCCAGTTGCAGCTGCACTGTGCCATTCCTTCCCTCCCCAGACCTCAAGCTGCCCTGGGAAAAAGTATCTGTGGTCTGGAAGACACTTTTGCTATGCCCCATTCAGGTTCCATGGTGGCTGAGAAGGTGGTATTTACTTTTCAGGTTCCTGGGTTCATCCCCAGTTTCTTTCCCTAGCCTATTATATCTGCTGCTCATGTCTCACATTCACATCCCTAGTTTCCAATAATCTGGTACACAGGCTTATTTTAGCATTAGGTTATATCACTTAGTAGTACTGCAATTTCATATTTGAGTTACTTCAGAATTCTTGGGTAAATCATGTCTGGTTCTGGTGACTTACTAATGATTCAGTCATCGTTTTGTCCAAAATCTCCTCTGGTGGCACTTCGATCTGGGAGAGAGTCTCAGATTTGTCACCTAAAATTAATGACTGAGGTGTGAGAATCTCCTTCACATCTTATGCAGTGAAGTCAGATACAAATAACTAATTTAGCTTCTCTGCAATAGCCTTCTCTTCCTTTCATGCTCCTTTAGCGCCTTGATTGATTGGTACCCTTGCTGATTTTGCAGTATTATTTAGAACTACATTAATGTCCCATATGGCTCATCAGCAGGATTTGGATAGATCTGTACCTTTTGAGCTAACAGAGTAACTGATAGCAGTGGTAGGTTGTTATCTTTTATGTGGACTAGGAATTAGAAAGAGAAAGAGTCATATTTTGCCAGCAGGTGATTCCCAGTTAATTGTGACATCAAAGGAAGTGAGGCTCAAGAATAATGGTTTCAATTCCAGGCTATGTCCAAGGGTGCACTCTATTGGTAACAGATGTTTCTACCCTTTCTTTCCCCAAACTCTTCTTATGCCCCTTGCTCCTATTTTACCCCGACCCCAGTTTTTACTCCTTCTTGTCCTCTATTGCTATCCTCCTTCTTCCTCTCAGTGACCCCACTCAACTCCTGCCTCATCACCCCACTCTGCTTCTGTTTGCCCCTGTTCAAATCTTGCCCCCATTTTCTTCCTCCTGCTTCTGCTCCTGTCCCATCCTCATTCTTTGCCCATTTTCCTACAGTCCAGCTGTCATACCCTAGTTCTTAAACCCCTTCTGCTCCAAGCTCTTACTCACTTCCCTCCCACCAAACTCCTGTGTCTCTTCCCACATCCATCTGTCTTCTAACACACATATGCCTCCCATATTCCTGCACTCTAGTCAGGGTGTTTGTCCTGCTCTCTCCCTTGCTGTTTGGGGGTCAGCAGCAAGAACAGTGTGAGCACAGGACAGACATTCTCCCTGATACCAGTTCTGGTGCTGGTGCCACAGTGGCCCTAGCAGCCAGGATGCACAACTGTAGGGAAAATCCAGCTCAGCTCTTGAAAACCTGGGCTGGAGCATAAACAGTCTGGATGGAACCTTCAGAGAATTTAGTTGACAAATTCTAACAAATATCTACCGAGTATGTGCTACCTGCGATTTTTCAGAGGCTTATAGCTTGGCCAAATTTGGTTGGATTTTCATGGGCCTGAGTTCAGCCAAAGACCTCAAACACTAGATGCCAAAAAGAAAGATCCCCAAGTGTATTTTTATCTGTGATTTCAAGAAGCCCTTCTCTTTTTGGGGGTGGGAGAGGCTGATTCATGAGTTTTGAATGTGTGAGGTTGGAAATACAGTACATGCAAATTGATAGTGTCTCCTCCTGTGTACAGGAACCCAGACAGAGACCAGGATCCTACAAAAGACATGGAACTGACTCCTCATCCTGACACCCCCATGTCCTTGCACTGGGATGCTTCGTCCCTCCCCCCCCACTAACATTCATGACCTCGCACTGGAATCCTGCCTGCTAACATCTGCACTTTCATGCTTCCTGGCCAGCGCAGTTCGCATAGCGGCGTAAAGCAGCCAGCATGGCTTCTGGGACTAAATGGTACCCACTGCAGATGGGACTAAGAGGGTGCTGAGAGCCTGGATGCAGCTGAGAGCTATGTGTGAGGGTGAGTCCCTGCATGCCACCCTCCCCCCATGGGCTGACAGCTGCCCCAGCCTGATTAAATAACTTTTTCAAAATATTTTTTGTGCTGGATTGGGGAAGTGCTCAGGCTGCAGGTCCCCCAGGCTGGGAGTTTGAGATCCCTGGTTATAAGCAATGGAAAACAGGATTTTATAGTGGAAAATGTCAGACAACCTTAAGTATGGGTTGGGTAGCAGAGGGGTGGGTAAGAGGCTGCCAGCAGATCAGGATCTGGCCTGCCCAGTCGCTGCATCTGGCCTGCGGCTGCCTCACCAAGAACCTTAGACAGAGAACAGCTCATGCTTTAAACAGCCAGCCATTCTCCACTCTGGACCACTGGGGAGGGAAGAGGGAGTCTTCGCACACTGCCCCTACCCACCTAGCAAAATCTTTCTGCTCCCATTGGCCAGTTTCCGGGGGCAGGGGCAGTGTGGGAAGCTTCCCTCACTGCTTCCCATGCCCGCAGCACAGCCATGTGGAGCAGTCAGCAGCTTTGGACTGCAGAGGACAGTCTGCCTCAGGTTTCTGCAGGGCTGCTGGCTGGGAGCCACCTAGGTAAGCACCTCCCAGCCACAGCCTGCCTCTGGCATCTCACCCCCTCTCTCCCCTCTGACTACCTGAACCTGGCCTCCACCCAAACCCTCTGTTCCCCTTCCCTCTCTTCTCTCAGGTCACAACACCCTCCCAGACCCTGCTCCCCCTCTGGTACCCCTTCTAGAGGCCAGAATCCTCTCTCCCATACCCCCTCCCTGACTCAGATGCACCCATACCCCCCTTCCCCTACCCCTGCACTCCATTCCCCTGCCCCAGATTACCACCCAAACCCTCTGTACTCCTTTTCCCCCTTCTACCAGGTCACATCTCCCTCCCAGACGTTGCACCCACTCCTAGAATCCTCTCCTGCATGCTTAACCCCTCCTGGACTGTGCATCCCAAGCTCCTGCCCCAGATCACAGCCCCCTCCTTTACCCAAAATCCCTCTTAGACCTCACACACCCTCCTGCATCCCAGTTTCCGACCCTAAGCTCCCTTCTGCATCCAACTTCCATCACAAACCCTACACTCCCTCCATAGAAGTGTGGCCCTTGACCACTTGCCAAAATCTTGGAGTGCCTCCCACCCCTATTAAAATTATTGCCCCACCCTGGTGTATTCTATAATTAGGGCCCTGCCGAATTGATGGTCTATTTTGGTAAAATGTATGGTCATAAGACATGTCATGACTTCAGCTATTTAAATCTGAAATTTCATGGTGTTGTAATTGTAGAAGTCCTGACCCCAAAAAAAGGTTTGTGTGTCTGTGGCTCATGAGGTTGTTGCTGTCCTGCTTCCCTTACTTATGCCCTTCTGCTGGGGGCAGATGTGCCTTCAGAAATGGATGGTTGGAGAGCGGCGGCTGCTGGCAGGGAGCAGAGCCACTGCCAGCTGCAGGGCAGAAGTGAAGATGGCCTGATATGGTACAGCTACCCCTGCTTCTGTGCTGCTGCCTTGAGAGTTGGGCCCTCAGTCAGCAGCCACCACTCTCTGGCTGCCCAGCTCTGAAAGCAGCGAAGACGTAAGAATGGCAAAACCCAGAACTCCCTAAAATTGTTGTGCCACTCCCTAGAATTCCCTTTCAGATCAGAACCCTCAAATTGAGAAATGCTGGTTTCCCACCGAGAAATCTGTATAGTATAGGCTTAAAGCACATCAAGACAAGATTTCACAGAGAGAGACCAGATTTCTAAGTCCATAATGTCTTTTTAATGGACATGAATTTAGTAGGTCTCTACTTATATTACTGTAACCAGCAGGGGCGACTGGTGCATGTGTGGGGAGGGAGTGCAAGGAGGGCCACCCAGGGGGACCAGGAGGCGGAACGTGGGGGCATCCCATTTAGCAATTAAAATTTTGGAGGGGAAAAGAGGGGTGTTGCATCCCCCAAGTGCTACTGTGAATATCCTGGCAGACAGACCTAAGATGTCTGAGCATTTTGCCACGTGAAAGTCTCTCTATTGCAGTGGCAGTCTTTTATACAATAGTTCATATTTTATATACAGAAAATAAATATGCAGCTTTGAAAACGTATTCTAGCAGGAATCTGCATGGTTGAGAATTTTTTATCTTGGATTCTCTGAGCTGCCCTCTAACATCTCTTCCACAAAGGCAACCTGATAAGAGAATTGCTGGCAGACATGTAAACTGGAGTAGATAAATGAACAAGTCATGCATTTCCCTTTTTATTTTGCAGTTTCCAGACATTTGTCACTCCTGGAGAGATGAAAAATGTGCTTTTAAACATCTAAGTAAAGGCTTCTCACCGTATTTCATCCTGAGCCCTCTTTCCCACTACCCTTAAGCTTCATTTGACTGTTTTCCTCAGATGATTCCCAGAATTCTTTGTTCCATCTCCCACGATGATTCAAACATGGTGTGATGGAATCAGCGCAGTAGTTCCTAGAATGCTTCTGGCATCTGAGGATGATGAGTTATAAGTAGCAGAAGAAATCCATGTCAGCACAGCCTGACTTTCCTCTCACTTACACTTTTTCTAAGACTTCATAACTCACTGATTTCAATGGAATTACTCCTGATCTATACCCGAGTCAGGCACAGAGAACTGGCTTATGCGCTCAGTTCCTCCAGAAGACTGCTGGTGACTCTCAGTATCATCACTAACAAGATGAGAACCATCACTGCTTTACAGTGTTATACATTTCAAAAGCAAATCATGTTTATGATTTTCTGTTTGTTGCCTGAAAAAAATGCATCATAAACAGAATTAAAGTAGAAGATCCTGCAAGATCAAAATCTTTCAAGTCCTGGGGTGCATGTGTGTATGTTTCTGTTACTGGGTTCGTGTCTTTAGACAGATGAGGAAAAAGATCCTCATTTGTCGGTACTTTGGGTTTCTTTACTATCTGAGAGGTTTCCATGGCTTTCCAGGACACTTTCGGGCAGGTGGTTCTGGGAGATCTAGAAAGCCTTCAAATAAACTGTCAACATCACTTGTAGGACTATCTGGTTCTGTAGGGAAATCAGGGATTTCTGCAGGGAGATCAGAGAGACCAGTAAAATCATCTGTTAGATCTGTTGCGGGCTGCTGAGCAGTAGGTAACACATCTAGCTCTACCTGATCAGGCTTACGAAATTGTGTACCCTCTGCTAGGTGCGTTTCCTTTTGGTCAGTGACCTCGTCATGGAATTCTTCAGAAGACTCATCTTTTGAATGTTTATTCTTTATCTTTTTTTGCTTATCTTTATGTTTCCCATGCCCGTGTTTCTCCCCATGTTCATGTTTTGGTTTGCACCTCTGATCATGGCCATGTCCACGCCCATGTTCCCCCTCATGTCCTTGTCCACGTCTTTGTTTGTGTTCTTGACCACGCACAGTGTCATGTCTGTGCATATGTCCATGTCCATGCCTGTGTTCTGGCTCACACTGAGTATCATGTCTGTCCCCCTGTTCGTGTGCTAGTTCACACCTGCTATCTTTTCCTTGCCCTTTTCCAGGGGCTTGTCCATCTTTAGGTCCTTCTTCAGTTTCTTTGTGGGGTGCATTTTGAGCAGTTACTTCCACAGCTAGAGATCGGAAAGGAGTAAAGCCCGGTGGCCTTCTGAAAAAGTTCTAAAAAGGAGCAGGAGATAGTTAAACAAATATATTGCAATACTGTTACTACCTATGCAGAGTACACCATTTGGAGCAATTCTGCTTGTGGTTGGTTGCAATGTAAAAGGCAGATATTTCTTGCTAAGTTTGAAAAAAAATACTGTTAAAACAAGGTGTGTTGGGGGGCTCCATACAGATGTGAAAGGTTAACTGGTTAACTAATTAGCATTGCCGATAGTGGGAGAGACTTACTAGTTCTGGTTAACCATAATTGGTGAGGGCTGGAGCAGCTCCCCGCCTGCTGGGGCAGCCTCTATCCATGGTGGGCGACAGGCAGGGGCCACGCTGGTGTCCGGAGCAGCTTCTGACTGCAGGGAGCCCAGCCTGCCATGGACAGGGGCTACTGCTGTGGGAGCTGGAAGCTGGGAGTCAGCAGCAGCCCCAGCCCCTGCACATGGGCTGGGAGCCGGCAGATTCAGCCCCAGCATGTGCTGGGGCTGGGAACCATGGGGCTGGGAGCAGGAGCCATGTGGACTGGGGGCTGATGCAGCCATTCTGGAGCAGTCCCCTGCCCAGATCCCCCTTAATCAGTTAACTGTTTAAACATTAGTTTGACCTAATGTTTAACCAGTTAACTCAGTGGTGCCCAACTGCTGGCCTGCGGATTGGTGCTGGGCCACGAACTGCTGGCTGCTGGGTCACGCTGCCAGGCCACACCCATACTGGGTGCTCTGGGACTGAGGCTGGAGTTTACCCTGGGTGCGTGGTGGGCAGCTGCCACAGATGAAGCGAGCTGTCCATGGTGGCTCGGGGCCCAGGACTGGGTTACATCTCAGCTCCCGAAGCCATCACACAGCAGTCAGCTTCAGCTCCTGCAGCTGCCATGTGGCAGGGAGCTGACACAGCTGAAACTGGCTTTTTGCGGCGGCTTTGGGGTCAGGACTGGGGTACATATTTTGGCAAACCGGGCACATTTTATTTGCATAGTTGTATATTAATAATTTGCATGATGATTGTGGAAATATATATATAAAATGTTTCCAGCCTTTCAAAAGTTTTTGAATGGGTTTGCTGATCCACGATATAAAAATATGTTAGCAGATCTCATAAACTAAGTACAGTAGGAAAAGTGCTGGCAGAATTTATAAGCATATGTATTGGTTTTAGTCTGTGAACAATATTTCTGAATTGTGGAGCTAAAATGGGACTGTCATAAGCACAGAATATCATACCAAGGAAGGGTTGTAATGCACATTCAGTCTAGCCTCTAAGCAAGCACAAGCCAGAACCTGGATTATTTTATTAAATTAAGTATTACTTATTGAATTTTTAGTTTCTGGTTTGAAGATCTGTATTGTATAAGGGTAACTAAAGAATAATAAACATAGGTTAATATCTGTTTGATATCTGTTAACCAAAACAGCACCCTCCGCCTGCCTACACTAATGTAGAACAACAAAGTTTATTGCTCTTTCTACATCAAATTTTCATCATGATTTGGTTCTTGTCCACTCCAGTGACTGAATCGTATTCAACCATTGTTCAGGAAAGCTTAGGGTGGAGCCATGTTAGAAAACTGAATTCAGATACTATATCATTTGCAACAGACATAGCTAGAGTAGGCATCTGCAGTCAATACACAATGAATAGGATATTATGGATGCACCAAAAATGCTGAATGTGAGCTTGATTGATTCATTAAATAGGTCTATCACATGTTTCTTTCTTTTCCTAGTTTTAGTAAAGGGCCAATAATGATCAGAGTTTGATTTTTATATCCCTTTTCTGAGACTACCAAGCTGTGACATAGAAACAGGGCTGGATAGCAGTTGGTTTTAGCGGCGGGATTTGGAAATGCCTCCCGCAGAAAAAATGTACAATCCAGACTCATGTTGCCAAGCAAAAAGGGTCTAGACTGATATTTGCTGCCCTTCTAATGTGCAAAGATCAGCAGACATTGCGGAGACCTGTTTATCCCCTCAATATGGTAATTCCTCTTTCTCCCCAGCTTGCAAACTCAATCAACATTGACATTAGTGGAGGCTTACAATGCTCAGCACCACTCAGAATTGAGCATGAGAGATCCTGCAAAGAATCAGTCAGTAGACAGACAAAATAATCTCTAATTTTACAATAATGTTGCTCTCTTATTCTGCACGTTTTGCAGCTACATTTAGTTTGTTTAAATGTAAGTGAGCTTCCCAGGCCAAGACCACAAATCTGTGTTAGCAGAACTCCTGCGAGTGCACTGAAAATATCTGCATAGTAGACAATACTTTCATGTTGTCAGTTGGGCTGGGAGGCTCGCATCCAGGTGCAGTGTAAACATATCCTTACTCAACCCAGCATCTCATCTCAGGAGCTGCATTAGCTCAGCCTAGGTCACCGCAGTCAGAGGACAAGAGGAATGGTCACTACATTACTAAAATGACAAAAGTGATTGTTTCTTTAAAAAAAAAAAAAAAAGATATTGAGCTAAGGTGAGAACTGGACATTTCGGGAGACAAAGGGTTACAAATATTTCCCTGTTACAAATTTTGTGTAGAGAGTTGTAGGTAGTCTGAAGTGAAATAATATATGTATTAAGAAATCGTACCGTGAAAATTGTTTTGTTGCAATTAACCGTAGGCCTTACTGCCTTTGTCCAGGGTACCACATAAACTTGTGCTCTGCATAGCAAAGTGTCCTGTCAACAATTAAACAGTCAATCAATCAAAGTCATCATGGACTCTTAAAACAAAAAATATGCCACAAACATGGGAATAGATTTGTATAGAAATAAGGCTGTACAATTTTAATAACCTTTTAAAATATCTTATTATTTTTGAAGCTCTATGAGTATCTGTGGAATCCATCTGTCTTAATTTTGTAGGTTTGTAGATTAGAATCTTATCATCACTTAGTTTAGCATGCCAACATGAACATCGCAGTTTAACTCATAACACTAATTCTTAGCACTTTTCATTTCCAAAGTACTTCACAAGCAGTAGCTAGTTAACACAACACTCTAGAGGGATAGGAAAATGCTGATCTCATTATCATTATTTAAGATGGGGAAAGGTTAAGGTCAAATGTTTCCGCAGTGGCCATTGTTACTGGGTGCCTTGGTGGGACTGAATTGGGGTGTACATTGGTCCTGGGTGCCTTGGTGGACTGGGTCCCTTGCTGTAGTATTTTTCAACCCCCAGAGATGAGCAGGTGGAATGTGTCTGTGGGAAAAAACCCACCCACCACCACCCTGCTACAAACACTAGGCACTTTCTGCCCACCTCAGGAGTGTTCATTCCACTAGTACTAAACCAGCATTCAACCCTAGTGGCACCCGGCTGGCTATACCTCCCTTTGCCCCAAGTGCGCCAACCCCTCGCCGGAGCAGAATGCACTTCAGCAACATCACCCTGCCCACACCCTGGTAGCACTTCACCCCCTTTCCTTTTTGATCAACCACCCATGAAATGGTCAAAAACTATCCCAATAGCTTGGCATTAATCAAATGGATTGTGCAGTTGGTATGAGTCGACCAAAGCAACTCTTTCTGCTGTCCCTTGGCAATATCTTGAGTCACACACAGAACTAACGATAAAGGTAAAGATAATGCTGAGAGAGAAAAATCCTTCCATTTATCAAGGAATAACTAGCCTTTACTGATCTGGCTTGCTAGTGGCAGCAATGACAATTGAAGTTATTTAATAAAAACACCAAACCTGGGTTGCTGATTTGGTGGTGGCTATTTTTGTTTTGTTGGGATTTTTTTTAAGAACATGGTCATTTCTTGTGCAGTTCAATTGGGTTAATTTAGAGCCATTGCTCTGAGTTGGTGGTCTGCAGCGTCCCAGTCACTTACACCGTCTGTTGTAGCCTCACAATATTCACTCTGTTCCTTGACATCTGTTTTCGAGCAGTTTGTCTTCCTCATTTTAAATGTTATATTATAATTTTTTCCAGCAACCACCTGAAAATTAGTAAGAAGATTTTCCTCATTAAATGTGTTTTCATTGTAGCAATTTCACAGAAAAGACAGTGCTCTAAAAACTTAACACCATCCCACCAAGGATGTGAGCATAAAAACAAACAAAACCCCTTAACAGTAAAGGAGACAATTAATATACATTTCTAATTGATCTGTCTTCTTTACTCCTATTCCTCCCCCAAAAGCATCACAACACTGACATTGGAGGAGACAAAAAGGTCAAAACAATCCAGCATTCACAATTTTGACTTTGTTTTACTGCATGACTGCAATAATTTCATTACTGATGAAGGAAATCTTTCAGAGACACCATTGTAATGAGCCAAATATAAGGGAAGGGAAGTTGAATGAGGTAAAATGAAGAGTCTGATAACTACAACCTCAGTGAAAAACAAACTATTTGCCAAAGACATTAAAGAGCTAAGCTGTAATGATTAATTAATGTGCACGGGACCGTTGATTTGTTATTAATATTTTTTAATTTTTTTAGCATATCCAAAAGAGTGGTACGCACCTCACAATAGAAATAACAGACATAGGATGAGATTCTGATTTGACTGAAGTCAATGGGAGTTTGCTATTGATTTTAATGGAGCTAAGATTTAAATGTCTCTAGTCTGGCACTTTCTGGTCCAGCAACATCTGTGGTCCAGGGTGATTTTAGTTAGCTGGATGTCCACAGATCATGGGTGTGGCAGAGTTTCCTGTGGTCTCATGAAGTTTGTTTATAGCCACCAGTCCTGACTCTCCGTGTTTGGTGCTCTTATTTAGTAGTAATTTATCCCTAAACATCATTTAAGAGCCCAGTAACCAGTGGTAGTGTCTGTAATAACTACTTGACTACTCGTTGTCATTTCTAGACACTCTATATTTTTGTTAGTCTCTAAGGCCATGTCTAAACTAGGAGATTATTTCAAATTTACCAAATTCGACTTCTGGGCACCGATTTTACAAATTCGAAGTTCTGTGTCCTTACTACGGAGAAGTATCAAATGTAGTCTGAGGCAGGCTCTGTTAATGTGGACATGCTACATTGGACTCAGAGCCCCAGGAAGCATTCTGGGAAGTTGCGGGAGGCCTCCCAAAGGCCAATTAGTTCAAATTAGTGGCACTGGAACATCCACAGTAACATTATTTTGGTTTTACCAGTTCGGGAATAGTGTTATTGCTCATGAAAAGGAGGACTACAGAGTTTGAATTCCACAACCTCTTATTCCAAAATAACAGGCTCGGTAGTGTGGAAGCATTGCTGACAATATCAACCTTGGGGGGCTAATTTCAGAATAAGTTCCCAGTATAGACCAGGCCTCAGGTGCCACAGGGCTACTTGTTTTTTTCAAATTCTTTGGTTCATCCCCAGTCAAGTCCTGAGGGTGCCGGACTAGAGAGGTTCAACCTGTAGTAATTTCACTCATTATATAACAAGGGGGTTTCTAGACAATAGGGACAGAGTTAAAGAAGGAAGCAGAGGTAAAATCAATGAGATAATTTGGATTATTCTGAGGCTAGCTCCTGCCTGGGTAGGCTAGAAGTGTTTTTAATATTGTTATATTATATAACACATCTATTGCCTATTTTTTTCTGGCTTCATAGGAGAAGTGTGTTTTGGAGCCTGATCCAGAATCTACTGAGGTAAATTACTTCGGTGAGGCTGGAACAAATCAATACAGAAGCATGTCAATGAGGAGAGAGTGAATAGAGCCCTTTCAGACCAGCTGATGTCTTGGGGGCCATATAGAAGAGGCACACAATCAGGGCACGAGGCAAACAATCAGGGTGTTGAAGCTGATACTTTTGGTGAAGCAGAGAAGGGGAAGATTGCTTTATTTTAATAATATACCATGTATAAACTAACTTCCACTTTTCCTAATTATGTGGATACTTTTACGTTGAAAATGATAATCATCAGTAAGGATTCTAATTATATCTTCCCATGGACAAAGCAGTATTTGCCAACTTAAAGTTTCAGCAGTGAGTACCCAATAATGCAGTTCTTTCTACTGAAATGATATCTACCTAAAATATGTGTATGTATAAACAGAAGGAAGGAAATAAATGATTTGGATGGTCATGGGGGTTATGTATTCAGAAATAAGGAGATAAGATAAAGTAAAGGAAATTTTAAGTCAATTATTAACTATTTATGGATAGGAAGATCTGTTAGACTGTGGAATGGTTATTTATTTACGTAGTTAGGAATGATGCTTTATAGACAAATAAAATTCAGGGGACCAAATTCTACTCTGAGCTACAGTAGTGTAAATCAGGCGTAATTTCACCGAGTCTGAGTGGAATTACTCTGGAGTATTATTCAGCATGTAAATTAACAGATTTCCAAGGAAAATAGTGATCACTCCATTGTTTGGGATTTTTAAAACTGCTATAGGATAGACAACGCTGGCCTGGAGGATGGACTAGATTTTTTTACTCCTAGATTTTTTCTATTCTGATGTTGTATGAAATGATGCCAAAAGACTTGGTAAAGAAGAGGGTGTAACAAACATCAGAGTCCTAAATCTGAATCTTGCCCTATTATTTTGGGTCCAAGTCAGACAAAAAATAATGTTGAAGGAGGTTTTTGTTTGTTTGTTTTAAAATCCTTTTGGATGTCTGAAATTTACAAGAATGTGCTTTCAGCTACCCAGGTGATCAAAGTGGTATAAACACTGGAGCAGAAAGACCAGCTCCCAAGATATCAAACCCAAATCCAAACCTTAACCCTTATTCAGCCCTAGCCCCTGCCATCACAACATCTTGGCCCATCTCTACAAAATATGAAGAGGTGATTTTAAATCAAACTGACCATGAAAGGGAAAAAAGAAACCTTACCTGCACTGTGGCAGATAATATTTCTTCGACTTTATAATAGAAGTCATTGTTGCTCTCTGCATTATACTTCTCCACGGAAGCACTCAGTGGTTCCTCCAATTCTACACTGTCAGCTGAGATGGGTTTTGGACAGCCAGGACAAACGGTAATGCGAGGAGGTACAGTTTCATCCACTGAAAGAAACACCAGGGTTCAAGTAAATTGAAGGAACAAAAGATTCAATTTGCACTGGGTTTGGATGAACTATTGAGGTAGAAATGTATTTGTCAGGACTGGCTGGATTTGAGCCTAGTAGGTGGGACCCAGAGTATTTTGAGGCTTGCTTTGGGAGATGTCTGTGTTGTCATATCTATGATGTGCTCAGGAAAAAGCAGAATTTAGATGCCTGGGGGCAAACAGCACATTTGATCAATACTATGCTCCTTGCAGAAATGAGAGTACAAATGGAAGGTGGAAAGTGGCTTTTATAGAGGAAACAGCTGCACTTATGTGATGGGCTGGACTAGAGGAAAGAGGAGGCTCCCTTCATCTCTGAGATTGTTAAATGTGAGGGTAGAATGATGACAGTGATGTAATGTGAAATAAAAACAGTGATACCACTCGATCAGGGGTAGGCAAACCTTTTGGCCCAAGGGCTACACCATAGTATGGAAATTGTATGGAGAGCCATGAATGCTCACAAAATTGGGGTTGGGATATGAAAAGGGCTGAGGGCACTGGCTAGGTGTGCGGGCACTGTAGTGAGGCTGCGGATGAGGAGTTTGGCGGTGTAGAAGGTTTCTCTGGGTGGGACAGAGGGGTTCAGAGAGCAAGTGCGGGTTCAGGGCTGCGTCAGTGGGTTGGAATGCAGAGGGACCTCAGGGGTGCAGATTCTGGGCTGTGCTTAAATCAAGCAGCTCCCAGAAGCAGCAGCAAGTCCTTCTTCCAGTGGATTCCTACATGGAGTTGTGGCCAAGCAGCTCTATGTGCTGCTCCCTCTTCCCCCGCCTGCAAGTACTGCCCCTGCAGCTCCCATTGGCCACAGTTCCTTGGGACAGGAGCAGTCTACAGAACCCTCTAGTTTCCCTTAAATGTAGGAACTGGAAGGCAGGGAATACTTCTAGGAGCTCCGCAGAGTCATAGCACATGTGGAACAAGGCAAACCCCAGACCTTGCTTCCCAGTGGGAACTTGAGGGCCAGATTAAAACAGATGATGGGCTGGATGAGGTCCGCAAGCTGTCATTAGCCTGCCTCTGCTCTAGATGAATTCTTGAGTCCAGTTGACAGGCTCTGAGAACATTGGTCTAAATGGCTATGGCTCTTCAATCTAAGGAGGTGATGCACATACAAAAGCAAGTTGTGAATGTGGAGTATATTTACTCATGTTAAAGGGGCTGTCCCTCTATGACTTTTTTTTTTTTTTGCTTATATCTGTATCTGTGTGAACATTTTTTAAATCAGCAGTTCTCAACCTTTCTAGACTACTACACTTCTGGCAGGAGTCTTGATTTGTCTTGCATACTCCAGTTTCATCTCACTTAAAAACCAACTTGCTTATCAAATCAGACATAAAAATACAAGTGTCACAGCAAGCTATTACTGAAAATTGCTGACTTTCTTATTTTTACCATTTAATTATAAAATGAATTAATTGGAATAGAAATATTGTATTTACATTTCAATGCATAGTACACAGAGCAATGTGAACAAGTTAATGTGTGAAATTTTAGTTTGTACCCACTTCAATAATGGTTTTTATGTAGCTTGTTGTAAAATTAGGCAAATATCTAGATGAGCTGATATGGCCTCTGGAAATAAATATATACAAATAAAATAAAGTTTAGTGACACAGTTATAATCCCTGCCCTGCCCTGCTGATCTTCATGGTAGGATTGCCCTTGCGCTTAACATGCAGACCCCATTCAGGTTTCAGTGGCCATTTCACATATCATAGAAGTATGGCAATGTAAATATCAGAGAAGAGAATTTCCCCCTGGATTTTCAGTACTTAGCAGGAAATAAGAAAATTATCTATTAATATTCCATTGTAAGGGACAGAAGGAGAGGCCTTATTGTTTTGCTTTGTTAGCAGAATAGCTTTCCTCCCGCCCATGATTTTTTTAAAGTCCTTTTATTGTACATCAATTTGTAATTGTAGTAAACCATTAACTGTTTTCATCTGACACATGATTGTCACATACCTATAAACTGGCAATTCTGTGCAACATCTGCAATTGTGTCACTAAGATCCACATAGGCCTTGGCTTCACAGCGACCCCTATGCTGGGTTGGGGGAAAAAAACCTTTTTACTTTCTCTTAGAAATAATTATTAAGCATATTTGCAAATGTCCTGATGCCCTCCTTCATAGCAAACGAACACTGGGTCACGCAGAGGGAGATGAGAGGTCTACTTAAGAATATGTAAGCGGGGGAATGGTCCCGCTATTGTGGGGAACTTTCCTGGCTTCTATACTACCCTGGTGAAATGAACCAGCGAAAGGATCTGAGTCCCCGGTCCCACTTCTTTTACCCAAAGGCCTCCCTGACCCTGAGGGCTCCCCTTCCACACTCCTGAATAGCAGAGTCCTTGAAATCCCAACAAGGCTGAGCCCAGGTTTTCTGGGGCTTAATCCCCAACCTTGTAGTCACTTGGGGTAGGGGCTAGAGTGTCCCCACTCTGCGGTGCTCTCCGCACACTGCATGCTTTCTTGACCCAGTGATCATTTCATACAGTTCAAAGCAAATGCAATTTATTAAACAACTACTGAGTAAAAAGAAAAGAATGAGAAACGAGAAAGGTTAAATGAGGCACACAGTCCTGCTCTGTAGCATGGGGGCATCACAAACAGCAGTCTGCAGAGTGTAAGGACAGTTCACAGCCTGTTCCTTTTAGGTCCCAGTGCTCTTTCTCAGGCCTGGCTGTGCTGCAGGGGGCTGCAGGTTGGACACGTTTGCTCTGGCAGTGACCACATGGCCTCAGGCTCTCGGTGGCAGGACCCCTCTCCCAGTTGGAGTTACAATCCCTCTCCAAGTCTGGCCTGCAGGGCCTCTTGGCTGGTGGCCTGTCCCTGCCCAGAGCTTCTTTTCCCCCCTTTGCCAGTCCCAGGGGCTCACCACACCCAGCTGCAGACTGTGCTGCTTTGCTAGACTCCATCTCCTTGTGTTGCTTCTCTGACCCCTTTGGCTCTCTGGTCACTGCAGGTCTGCTGCTCAGCACAGGGTCTGCACTTCTTAGACTGTGTGTGTGGTTCTGTCACTGCGGGTCTGCCCCTTAGTGCAGCTTACACTCCTTGGTCTGTGTTCATGGCTCTGACACTGACACTCCATGAATTTATTTAGTTCTTTTTTGAACCCTGTTAAAGCCCTGGTCTTCACAACATCCTCTGGCAAGGAGTTCCACAGATTGACTATGCACTGAGTAAAGAATAACTTCCTTTTGTTTGTTTTAAACCTGCTACTTATTAATTCTATTATGTTCTTATGTAAGAGCCCTTTAGACACAGATAGAATCATAGAATACTAGGTCTGGAAGGTGTCCGAGAGAACAACAAAAATGGCTGCCCGTCGCAGGTGAGCCATAGCCTGTTACACCTGA
>JANRFK010004149.1:127371348-127402099 GCA_030068395.1 Apalone spinifera | reverse complement strand
TCGTAATTTAGCGATATGCTGTCCCTAAGAAATATTTACTTAAAGCATTTTAATTTCCTCATTACTGCTCTCCCAATGCAGCTCCTTTGGCCAAGCTGTCTTTGAAAATTAGATGTTGTTTTAATGAGACTGGAGGTATAGCGGAATTTGCAAACATTTTAGGGGCATAGCCTTTGTAGCTTTACATTCAGCAAAGGATTTAAACATACACTTAACAATTAAGCACATGTTTAACTTACAGTCTGTGTTAAATTCCATTAACTTTAAGAGTATTGCTACACAGCAGTAAAACACCTCTGGCTGACTTGTGTCAGTTGACTTGAGCTGGCAGGGACAGGCTTTATATATACACTACAAACCAAGGTGATGCTCTGAGATTGATCCACTAGCTGTTGATTTAGAGGGTCTAGTTAAGTCCTGCCAAATCAACCACAGATCATTCTCCCATTGACCCTGTTACTCTACCCTGGATGAGAAAAGCAAGGGAAGTCAACGGGAGAATTACCCGTCAACCTCACACAGTGTAGAGCCTGTGGGAACTTGACTTATGATATAACGACTCTAGCTACTGTGACAGGGTCAGATCAGAAGGATATAAAAAGTAGTGGAGGAGAGATATATAAGCCTCAAACCAAAGAGATCTCTGTTCCCAGGGTAACAGTGAGAGGCTGGTCTAGAACCAGCAGAGGCAATCAATGGAACACCTGGGGCTAATTGACCAGGCCCGCAGAGTCAGGCCAGCCTTGGCTGATTAGGACACCTGGGGGTAATTAAGGAAAACCAGTTGAGACTGGTCATAAAAGGAGTTTGCCTACAGTTGGTGGGTCTTGTGTGTAACTGAGAGGATGGAGGAAAGCACCTCTGACAGTAAGAGGTGAAGGAGACAAGGAAAGGAGACAAGAAGTGAACTCTAGGGCTACGTCTAGACTGCTTTCTTCTGCCAAAAGAAGATATGCACATTTGGAGCTAATTTGCATATCTTCTTCCGATCGCCTTATCGGAGGAGGTTTTGTTGAAAAAGAAAGCAGTTTAGATGCTTTTTTTTTAAAAAAAAAATCCCTTTTTCAAAAGAGCCCTGCATACCTCATTTTTTTTTGGAAGAAGGGTTTTTTCAAAAAAGGTTTTTTTTCTAAAGAACTGCATCTAAACTGCTTTCTTTTTCAACAAATTCTCTTCTGATAATGCGACTGGAAGAAGATAAGCAAATTAGCTCCAAATTTGCATCTCTTCTTTCAGCAGAAGAAAGTAGTCTAGTCATAGCCAAAGTGGATGAACTGCAGAGAAGGAAGGTGCTGAAGAAGGTGTGGGGAAATACCCCAGGGATCTTGGAGCTGTCTTATGGCAGGTGTTGGGGACTCAAGTAGTCAGTTACTGTAATAGGGCCCTGGGCTGGAACCTGGAGTAGAGAGTGGACCTGGGTTCCTCCCAACACCCAGCTCTCCATTTCCACTCGGGGAAAAGGATCGGGGAGTTTATTCTCCGCTTTTACCATATGCTGGCCAATGATGAAAAGAGCTCAGTGAACAGCAAACTAAAGCCCTAGGCATGGTGCCTAAAATTGTGGGCTGCTGTGAGCCTCTGAGGCAAGCAAATCTGCCAGGAAGCACAGGACCCACCGAGTTTACATAGCTTTGTCACCCTACATTATTTACGTAACTGGAGTTGCATAGCTTACATCAACCTGTTGTAGTGTAGTTAGAGTTGCCAGGTGTCTGGTTTTCTACTGGACAGTCTGGTTTTTGGGGCCTCTGTCTGGTTAAAAAAAAATCCAGAAAATAGCGGACATGTTCAATGTCTGGTATTTTCTGGTTTTCCATCTGGGCCCCAGACAGAAGCCTGGCGGGGGCGGGGAGAGTGTCTGGGAGACGGGGCGTGATCGGCGCTGGGAACCCTGGTTGCGTGTGAGGAGGAGGGGCAGCGCAGTCTGTGATTCTGCACGCTGGTCAAGCACGTGGTGGAGCCGCTGCCGGACTGACTTGCGCTTCACCTGGACCCAGTGCAGGACGGGAGCGCCTTGGGATCTACATGTGCCCAGGTCAGTCCCGCTCCCCGCTGTTGATTTGCTTCCCCTCCGGCGGCCAGTTGGTTCTCCCCCACTTCTCCTCGCGATCTTCCACAGCCAGCCCCACTGCACCCAACTCCCGCCGCCAGCTCTGCCTCCCACCGGCTGGTTCCTGCTCCGGATCTTCCCCGACCAGCTTGCTGCACACCCCACCAGCTCTGCTTCCAGCGGCCAGTTCTCCCCTCCTCTCCTGAGCTCCCCCGGCCAGCCCCACTCCCACCGGCCACCTTCCCCCTGATATCTCCTGGCCAACCCCACTCCGCCCAACCCCCCTCAATCCCCCCCCAACCAACCAGCCCTGCTTCCCGTCGGCCCCCCCATCTCCCCTGGCCAGCCTCGCTGCCCTTCCCCCATCAGCTCTGCCTCCCGGTCCCCCCCTTTCCTCCTGGTTCCCCCCCCTTCCTTCCAGCCAGCCCTGTTCACCTGCTGGCCGGTGCCTCCTCCCGCCGCCCCTGATGAAGTGTGTCCGGTATTTTTTTTATGACTACCTGGTAACCTTAAGTATAGTTGTAGTCTCAGACTTCATGCAGAGCTATACAACTGCAGCATTGACATTGGGCTTTGCGGGGCACCTGGATTCTGGGATCCAGCCAGAACCTGGAAAATTATGTTGTACTTTTATAGCCTTCAGCTCAAGCTTCATGAGCCTGAGTCAGCTGACATGGACCAGCCACAGGTGCTTCATTGCAGTGTACAAATATCTTAAATTAGGCAGGTGCTTAAGTACTTTGCTGAATCAGAATCTCAGTAATTAACTACCAATATAAGAAGCTGTTTTGATAAACTGTATATAAATATCACTTACACCTTCAGGAATGGGTTTGCACGCAGGACTTAACTCTGGAAAATCATCCCTGGAGCAATTAGTCTCCTTGATTTCATACTGAAATGCATAATTCAGTCCAGCCACCACCTGGAACAAATATTTAGGAGATAATTCAATATATATTTAAAAGAAAAATTATTAAAATCACCACATAAAGTGCAAGATAATAATAACACTCTGCACATCTCTAATGCCTTCCAATCCAAATGTTTCAAATTGCTCTGCTGCCCTTAAGCCACACAATAGCCCAGTGCAGCAGGAAAATATTATTCTCATATTACAGCTAGGTAAACTGAGTCATAGAGATGCGCTGTGAAATTTGTAACAAGCTCCAGGTTCAGATTCCAACCCCCTTCGTGCCCACCTCACAGTTCAGGGTTTCCTACATCTTCATTTGAAGCATCTGGTACTGGCTATGTGGCTAGAGGGTCCTGGTCTGCTCTGGTGTGGCAATTCCTATGTTCCTAGGCATCACACATGACATAATGCAACTTTGAGGTGTAGGTGTCATTTATTACTAGGTGTGTTGCAGTTATTGTTATGAGAAATTGTGTCTGACTTCTGTCTTGTTCAGGGTTTTCATCACTTTCTTGTTTGTGAAATGGCACCTTTCAATAATATCTGCTGTAAGGGTGCAGTGTACTTAATCCACATGAATCCCAAGTGCTCTGACTTTATGGCAAGTGGAGAAGAAAATCAGTCCTCTGACCTGGTCCAAGGATGTAGTTCATTGGTTTTGGCCACTGCTCCCAACTCATGGAAGAGCAGAGTAGCCTTATCTTTGCTGCATCGCAGCAGACACAATCCCATTGACCCCATATGCAGAAGTGATAGAGATGGTGGATGAACATAAGACTATATCGTATTTCTTCCTAGTCCACCCTAGTGAAATCTTTTGACTAGTTAATTCTAGTTGGACATGAAAACCATAGGTGCTGTGCCTCTCCAGCCGCTCCAACGTAGCCTCCCTTGGACTGAGAAATGTATAGACCCAGGTGTCTTGTGGCTAAGGTGACCAATGACATTAAGAAATAGAGGGTGGAAATTGATTTCTTAATACAATTGATTTGCCTTGTGATATTTTGAGCAAGTTAAACGCTCAAACTGACATGGGCAAGAACAGAAAGATAAATTCACACACATATGCATAGGAAAAGGATACATAGCTTAAAATCGAACCAGAAACACATCTTAGATCTGTGTTGTACTGATGCCTACGCTGAGTCGCTGGCACAGCTAGGTAACCTTTTTGTGGAACACAAATTGGCATGGACCTTGAGGGACTTGAAGGTGCATTCCTTGTACACTCAAAATTCCCACTGAAGACCAAAATGTAAAATCCATTCCTGTCTCACAGGCAGTGTGGGCCTGTTATTTTTCCTTCATTAGCCTTCTCTAAACAACAGACTATCTCAGTTGCTGACAAGATATGTTGGTGATGAGCAGGCTTGCTGCCAGGAGGTGCAAGGGATGAGGCAAAGGGGGCAATTACCCCAGTATCCAGCGATTCTAAAGGGCCCGGGACTCCTGGCTGCTGTCTATCCCATCCTCACCTTTTCTACCCAAGACCCTGCCCATTCTGGAAGCACGGAGCTCCCCCGCCCAGATGCCTGGTATGGCTGTCGGCTCCCCTTCTGATGTGTGCAGCTGTACCAGTGCTGAACATTGAAACTGAAGACATGGACTAATTACATGCAGTAGCCATTCAGAAACCAATGGTAAAACCACTGAAAACCAGACATTTAAACCTTTTTGTAGGAATTAAGTCTTATTTTTATATCACATATTTTACTACTGTAAAATGGAGCTAACTGCAGGTAGATGGACATAAATAACCAAAGTATCTTCTTTTATTAAATAAAGAAAAAAAGCCTGAGATACAAACCTGCCTGGTGGCTTTTATTATTTCACCAGCTTCATAAAGGGAAGAATGGCCACTCTGCTTGTTAAAGTTCTGAATCGCATATCTCACAATGGGTAACAGTTGCAGGCTGTCTACCGGTATGGGATAATAGCATCCAAGACACTCAGCCTGAGACAGAGTCACTTTTCCTTCTAATGAAAAAAACAAACAAACCAAAAAATTCAGCTTTCTGCTTAGTAAAACCACCTTGATTGCTTTGCTCCAGAATTTTTTGTGAACAAGAGAGAGAGTTTGAGGAGGAGGAAGAATCCTCACTCCCTTTCATTGGCAAAGAGCTGGAGCAGCAAAATACAGATCCAGAGTCCACCCCTTCCCCCGCTAGGACATTCATGGTGGTCAGAACCAGGCTTTTTGGCTCAGTTCAGTATAGTTGTAGGGGGCACCTTTGAAATCTGCATCCAGATCTGAGTATAGATACCAAACCCTTCACCCACCCAAGGCCAGGAGACTTTGGATCGAAGGTTTTATTTTAGGTTCTTCTCTACTTTAGTGTGATAATACATCATGCAGCTTTGCAACTTTGCAAGAAGGAAGTCGTCCATCAGCCTAGCCAGGGACTGCAGTAAAGGAAGATTCCCCAGGAGTTTTGTGGTTTTTGCCAGAGAGTTCACAGCCAATGAGCAGCAGTTTGTGCTCCACACCATACTGTAATGGAAAACTCAACATTAACATTTCAGCTGGCACTTTTGGAGGTGGGCCACATAACTTGGAGCTCCCCTACAAATGTAGGTGCAACTACTCTTAGCTGCATTGTCTGAACTGCTCCCGCAATGGCTGCCAAGCACTCACCAAGTGGAATCAACATTCAGGCACCACAAAGCTGGGCTAGATTTGAATGGGCAATCTGGAAGGAGGAGGCTCCAAATTCTGTTCCCTGCCACTAATCTTATTAACTCTCCTTCCTGTCTTGTAAGCACCGGTTGGATTTTCATAAATTAATTTCATAGTTCAGTGTATAAATTAATTTTGTAATTCAGTGACCTTGAGAATCAATGTGAAACAATATCAGATCTCGATGGAATTTAAGTCAAATCGGTGGGCCAGATCCTCAGCTGGTGAGAGCGATGCCAGTTTATTCCAGCCAAGCATCTGGCTCAATATCTATATAAGGACGAGTGGAACAGTTCCACTGGTGAAAGCTGAACCATGTATTACTCACTAAGTAGAGACAGAGCTGTGAAATCCTTCACCAGACTGACCTGATTGTTTACCTCTTCCTCTAGGCATCACTGGACATGTTTCTCTCACTGATATAAAAGTGCGGTAAGTTTTCTGGAAGTAATTTCCCTATTCCTAGTTTCTGTCAGTATAGCTGACTGTATTTTCAGTGTGCACTCACAAACCAGAACGCACAAACCATCCCGCCCATCCTGTTCAAAAGTGAGTGTGGCCTTATCTACAATTTTAGCTCTTTTCACAGGCAGTGGAAAACATCTATACTTTTTGCAAAACTGCACCTGTGCCTCTGATGCTGTGCAGCTGTTACGTTCAATTCAAATGTAGGCTTTTAGTTCAAACAATGCAATCAAATGCATCCCTTTCTTGAGTTAACCAAGAAATGAACATTAACCTTCCTGGCAACTAGATGTCACCATTGCCCTACAAATACATCTGAACCAAAATGTGATTAAGTTGGTACTTAAACATGGACACTGAAAAAAGCGCAGCTGTGGTGTTTTCAATCCTTGTAACTTGCTTCTAATGCTGGAGTTTATGCATGGATTTGATAACCACATATAGGGGGGATACTATGATTACAAGCAGAGCTGGGGTCACCAACTGTTGTTAAGGTTGCTTAAATATTTCCATTCCAAAGGGCCTTTTTCAGATTATTATAATCCTGTCAGACTTTTACTATTTGGAATGATTTTTTTCTCATTTTTTCCTCAGGCGCAAGAGTCATTTGTGGAAAGAGGGGGTTTAAATTTCAGCAAAATCGGTTCATCAATTTTTGAATGTGAAGATAGCAAAAAAGATAAAACAATTTTGCAGATAGCAAAGCTTTTTGCTGTCTTTATTTGAACATTGGCTGTGCCTTAGCGGATGGAGATAGATACTTATAATTTGGGGGAGATCCAGCTGATAGGTCACAGATGTATCTTGATCCCGTAGAAATCAGTTGTGATTTGGCTGAATTGTAAAGTTTAAAAAACATTCTTCATGCAGAGACTGGTAATGAACAGCAGGTATAAGAGGCCAGGAGAGGCTAGAGATTCCCTGTAATTTTTTCCATCCATGGGTGAAATAAATTTTTATGTGCACCAAGGCATATGCAGTTGTGCACCTTCAGTAGAAACACATGGCACCAGTTCTGGGTGCTGTGGGTGCTCTGCAAATTAGCGGAATGGCATTTGAATCTCTCCTGGGTGGCCACCCAAGCGCTCAGCTTACAGGGAACCCTGAGACTAACCTCCCCAGAGAGAATGTGGCACACCTTCCTTTGGAAGCACGCTGCTGGTCTGCTATCTTTGGAGTGCTGCTGCTGAAAGGGTCCCCTGGCCATAGCCCCACCAATGCTGCTCTTCTGCGCCCCGCTCTTTGCCCATGGCCCCAACTACACGGTTCCTCTTCCTGTCCCTCTGCCCCCTCCTCCCCGTGGCACCTTTCGCTTGCGCGTCTCCTCTTCTTCCCTGCACCCACCCATCTCTTGTGCCTGTTTGGCTCCTCCCTGCTGCCTCACCACCTGCTGCTCGTACTTCCTTGCCCGTAGAGAAACCGAGACGTATGGGCAGCTGAGCCCTGTAGTGAAGAAAGGTGTGAGCACCAGGGTGGGGGGCCTTTGGAGAGGCACAAAGCTAAGAGGTGCGAATGGCGGGTTGGAGGGCCCCAAGGGTAGGGGCCAATTAGGTGGAGCAGGGGGTGAGGCCACAGTCATAGTGCCAGTGTCTTCCTACACTTCTAGGGTGCATCTACACTGCATTCTTATCTCGAAATAAGCTACACAATTTGTGCTATGCTAATTGTGTAGCTTATTTCGAGGTAATTTTGAAATAGCTTATTTTGAAATGCCCCTTAACCCTCGTGGAATGAGAGTTGCTGGGACATCAGAATAAGCCTCCTGTTGTTTCAAAATCTATTTCAAAATCATGGGCTGCTTCAATAGATGGGGAATAGCTATTTCGGAATACTTCCGGTAACCTGAAATAGCTCCACAGTGTAGACATAACCCTAGGGAGCTTCTGGCACTCAGGTTCAGCCTCGCCAGATGCAGGAGTCACATACTGCCCATGACGCCGGTTTTCGTTACATGATAACAGGTATTTTAATGGCAAACTTACAGGGTTCCATTGGCACAGCACATGGTTGTATAAGAAAGTGGAGCGGAATTTCATTTTTAATGTGTTTTTAACCTGGGGAAAATTATTTCTGAGGTTAGGAATGGAATGATGTTGGGTTCTGACTTCTGCCTTTAAAATTACTTGAGAAGCAAAATAGATGAGTTGCTATCTTTTCCTGGAACAACTTCTGTTGCTGATAAGCAGAGAATATGCTCCTAAGAGAAAATTAAGGTTATACACCTTAACACACTTCAACTCACTTTCATTAAACAAGGACATTCCACCAGAGATGTAGATTGCCTCATGGAATGGGCCATCGAAATACTTTGGGAGAACTGAAAAAACCCACCCACCGACTGCACACCTTCATTTGTTACCTACCACCCCAAAACTAGAACTTGTATGGGTTATCATCAGTTACAACCCACACTTGATGGGGACCACATCCTGACAGAAGTCTGTCCTAAAACCCCTCTTCTGGCCTTCAAGCAACCCCCCACCTCACCAAACTCATCATTAGAAGCAAGATCTCTACAGATTAGGACATGTCAGCTCAAGACAGCAGCAGAACCTTCTAGAACAATGCATGGAAACCCTACAGACATATCTCCATGGCAATGCTGGTCGGTACACTCACAACACTCCTTTCAAGATCCATGATTCCACAGTTTTCACAGGTGCTTATCACAGCTTGCGGTGTATCACCTCCAGCATGTCAGATTCCCCAACAACAACAATGTGGGTGAAACCAGATAATCACTGTGCTTTTGAATGAACCCACACAGAAAAATGATAAGAAAACAAAAATCCATATCACTCAGAATGTGAACATTTTTCACAAAGCAATCACTCCGCAGCTGATCTATCAGTTTGTATTCTCAAAGGAAATCTGCATAACACCTTCAAAAGCTGAGCCCGAGAAGTTAAATTCATTACTCTGTTGGACATTAACAGCTTGGACTTAACAGAGATACTGGTTTTATGCCCTATTTTAATTTGTAACGCACTCTGTACCTCCTAACCTTCCATTGCCCTGTTACTGCAGAGGTGTTTCATTCATTTTAAAGTGGTCTCCTGTAAAATGTGTGAACCCTTACACCTGTCCCACCTGGTATTTAGTCGAGTCACTCTGGTTGCCTTCTTTAGACCTGAAGAAGAGCTCAAAAGCTTGTCCTGTCCATCAACATATATTGGTCCAGGAAAAGGTATTACCTCACCCACCTTATTTGTCTCATTTCCTGAGACCAGCACAGGTACAGCAACACAGCAAACAATGTAAAATTACCTGATAGTCTCAACAGAGTTCTTTTGCAATTTGAAGTTTTTCCTTTTTTATTCAATCCAATTATATAATGCCCCTCTGAGAAGTAACATACCTGTGATTATTTTGCATTCTTGTGTAACGTTACATATATTCTCGGTCTTGTCAATGTAAACTTGAGCAGTACATTCTCCTGATTCCTACAAACAGAGATGTCACCGTTTGTCTTTAAGCCACCTGGTGCAGAAATGCAGTTAGCACCATATTTATTGCTGTGAAATACTCTTGTGGTAGTTTGTTGCAATAATAAAACACAATTGGGAAGCATAACTAATGTTTAGTGGACAAAAGGAATACAAACTGAATTTATATCTGTGCACAGAGCCATCCCAATGGGGGTGCAGGGCCTTTGGCAGCTCTCTACCCTTGTGCCCAACATGCGGGACTCAGGGCAACCCCCTCTCCTGCCACTGCAGACCCTGCCTCTACTCCACCCCTTCCCCAAGCCTTGCCCCTTGTACCCTAAGCCAGGGCATCAATGGGACCTGGTGCGGTAGCAGCAGGGATTGCCCCTCTACCACAGCATTGGGAGGCAAAGCAGCCCAGCAATCTGATCCACCCTGCCATGCTGCCCTCCCAGCATGCTATGTACCACTTCTCCATGGCAGGAAGAAACAGTGTGCCTTGGGGCCAGAATGCTTTGCCACTTGAGAAGCTGAGTACAGAGGACTGGGAGAAGATGGTGGGGCAGAGCAGAGCAGGCGGTTGGGCTGTTCCAGATCCTGCCACTGCAGTGAGTGTGGGGGGCAACCAGGCCCCTGGCTCCACGTAATCCGTTGGGTCCCATCCATAGGATGATTGGGGCAATTGCTGCAGGGACTCCAAAAGCATTAGGCCTGGGATGGCCACCCCGAACCAACCTTTGGAGAGGACAACTCTGCCTGTGTAATCCACTGAGAGCCACAAGGATTGTACCGTTGTCAATGAGGGCATAACTTGGCCTGCTGGAGCTTAATTGCTGTGGTAGCATGCAGGAAGGGATTGCCCCGCCTGACTATAAGATATCAGGTTGGGTTTGTATAGCTGCCAGTTAGGAATAAAAAGTAATAGAGAGGTAGCCATGTTAGTCTGATCTTGATAAAACAAAAGGGAAAAAAATTATGTAGCACCTTAAAGACCAACAACTATCTTGTTAGTCTTTAAAGCGCTACATAATTTTTTTTCCTTTAGTTAGAAATAAGTGAGAGGAAAACCAGGTTGCATCATTTTACTTGTAAACAGAGCACTTCCTCTGCAGCTCCACTGAGACTCAATACATTTGAAACCCTCCAGTACCATTTTCACTGACAGCAGAAGTGCACTCTATCCCCAGGAGTGTGCTATCTTGCTGGTTACACTGCTACCCAGCTATGGAATTTTTAAAAGAAGGCATCCACTTACCGCTTCTGCAGATGCTCTGTAATCACAATCTTGCCAGAGTTTATCTCCTCCAACAGCACAAGAGCTCTCTCTTATTTGATACTTCACAAAGAACTGTTTTCCAGGGCCCGCCTGGAGAAAGCAACATGCAAGTCGTCATTTGCATAGTGATAAGACAGAAGTCATTGGAAGGGATGAGGTTTCAAAGGGCTTTCATACTAAGGAATGATAAAGTGAACTTTAAATTAGCTAATGTCTCTGTTGCACAAATCTTCAAAATCTTTCTGACTCAGTAATTATCATATCTAATTATATAATTTGTTCTCTTTAGCCACTGCGTAAGTTGTTCCACATACTGTCTCTAGGATGAAAAAATAGTGGAAGAAAACGGTCTTGTTTTCAATTCTTTTGCATCTTAGTATTTCAAGTGCTCTCTGATACAGCAGATATGAGCTACTGCTTTGATAGTCTGCATGGGTGTCTGGTGAATGTAGGGCTGAGGGAGGCAAGGTCCCAGTCCCACCCCTTCTTCCTGAGGCCCTCCCCCGCAGTTGGGGGCAGCAACACTTCGCCCCAAGAAGGTCTACTGCTTCAGCATGGCTCCCAGCAGTAGGTGTTCTGGGGGTGGAGTATGGACAGGCCCATGCCAAGCTGTCTAGAAGGCATTGCCTTTCCCCACATATTATACCTGCTGCCCATGCACATTGGATTGTGCTTGTGTCAGCCTTTATTAATTATAGCTGGGCCTGGTTGGTAGAAGGATGGGATTCTTCTGAGCAAATCCTTGAGCTGCTGCTAATGTGGTGTATGTAATTCAGTGGAGGCATTTCCTCCTACCCTCCAGATTTGGTAAATCAGTGTCCTCGGGTGGTATTAGAAGGCACCGTATCAGAGGCGTAGCTGTGTTAGTCTGGATCTGCAAGAACCATGAGGAGTCCTGTGGCACCTTAAAGACTAACAGATTTATTTGAGCATAAGTTTTTGTGGACAAAGCTCTTTTAAAAACAATTTTTAAACTAAGGTCCTGTGAAGTAACCCAATACATTCAGATACTCATAGTATATACCTGGGTTTTGAAACACCTGTTAAATGGCTTCATTATTGCTTGAATGACTCTTTTATAGGTTCAATGTTTTGCTGATAGGTCTGGCAGGTTTTGTCACTTTTTCACAAGATCCTTTCCAGAGGAAGCAGAGGAGAGGAACAGGGATAGGAAGAAATGGGTGAATGGGTGAATTTTTGGATTCCCTACATAGCTGCGTATTCTGCGTATGGGTAAGGATGACCCAGCACATGGACTGTACCAAGCTGGGAAAGGTTGCAAGTGTTTTGGAGAATAGGATTAAAAATCAAAATGATCAGGGAAAACTGGGAAATCATCTGATGTAATTAGGATGAAATTCAATAAGGACAAATGCAAAGTACTACATTTAGGAACAGTCAGTTGCACACATACAAAATGTGAAATGACTGCTAGGAAGGAGAACTGTGAAAAGGGAACTGGGGGTGATTGTGGACAGGATACTAAAAATATGAGTCAACAGTGTAACACTGTTGCAGAAAAAACCCCAAACATCATTCTGGGATGTCAGCTGGAGTGTTGTAAGCAGGACGTGAGAAATAATTCTTCTGCTCTACTCTATGCTTATTAGGCTCCAGCTGGAGTTCTGGGTGCCACATTTCAGGAAAGATTGAACGACTTGGAGAAAGTAGAGAGAAGAGCAACAGAAATTATTATTAAAGGGCTAGAAAACAAGACCTATGAGGGAAGATTGAAAAACTTAGACTTGTAGGGCTGGTCATCAAGTCCAACTCCCTGCCCAAAGCAGGACCAATCCAACTAAATCATTCCAAAACTTGGATTTATTTATTATGGAAAAGAGAAGACTTAGGGGACATGTTAAGAACATAAAATATTGTTACAAGCAAGAGAGAGGAAAATTGTTCTTCTTAACCTCTGATGATTGGTCAAGAAGAAAGGGGGTTAAATTGCAGCAAGGGAGGTTTAGGTTGGACATTAGGAAAAACTTCCTAACAATCAGGATAATTAAGCACTGGACAAAATTGCTTAGGGAGGTTGTGGAGATTCCACAACCTCCCTAAGCAGGTTATTGGAGATTTTTAAGAGCAAGTTAGAGAAAAACCTGTCAAGAATGGTCTAGATGGCGCTTGGACTTGCAAAGTGTTCAGGGAACAGGACTTGATGACCTTTCAAGGTCCCTTCCAGTTCTATGATTCTGTGACTTTAATGGAGCTATGTCAGTATTCACCAACTGAGAATCTAGTCCACAATGGGTCATTCTTATGTCTATTACACTGGTGTATATCTGGAATAATTTTACATCAGTGAGTAACAGATGTAAATGAGAGAAAGGGTTGGCTCCTTATGTCACATTGTTTGTTATTTTATTTCATTTCATTATAATTGCCACCAGCTAGGTCTCTAATTAGGGCAGGCTCCATTTTTCACTAGCCAGTCTTCATGTTTAATTATCTGATCAACAATTAATGCACATGAAAATGTAGTAATTAGTCATTTAATTGATAATACAGCACTGGAGGCGTGGTGATAAGGCAAATCTAGACTATATTTAGAAGAAGCATTAAGAACAAATCAAATCTCTTTTGTGGGCTTTGCAATCCTCCTCTCTTGCTCCTCCCTTTCTTACTCCTCCCTCCCCCCCACAATATAAATAGATCAGAAATTCAAAGCAACATGTTCTTTTTACTACAGATCTTCTGTCAAGTTAGATCCATGTGTCTAAGTAAGGAAAGGCAAAGAGTGACTGCAATGGACATGTATCTATTAAAATAAAAGTGTCCAGCATAGACTCTTATGAATATTAATAATGTGCATTACCAGAAAACTAGAAAGGAATGAAGTGTCATTAAGGCTCTGATTTTGCAAAGATTCATGTATGTGCTTAACATTAAGCGTATGAGTAGTTTCATTGAAGATCATTGAGCTAATGTGCTTAACATTAACAAACAGTGTTTGCATAATTGGGACTTTGGCATTTGATACTGTGCACTGAGAGCCTCTTCAACCCTCTTTCTCCATCTTCCACTAGCCTGAAGTGGCTCATAACAAGTTTAGAAAACAGGTAGTATTTCCAACTCTGTCTGAAGACACGACAATGTCATCTACTAGTTAGAACGGGGTAGGCAAAAGATGGTCTGCAGGCTGGATCTGGCCCACCAAGCCATTGGAGCCGGCCCATGAGAGCCCCAGCCTGCTCCTTGCCTGCCCCGCTCCCACTCTGCACTCAGTAAAGCTGGCTGCAGGGCAACGTGTGCGTGTCTGAATGCTGAGAGCCTGGGGGAGAGGGCGAGAGGTTTCTCACTCTGCCCCCACCCCCAGTAGCTCCCATTGGCTGCTTTCTGGCTAATAACAGCTGCCTTGTTTGCAGGGCAGGAAGCATGTGAAGTGCCCCTCTCCCCCTCATCCACTGGGCTCACAGCCCCCATACACCTTCCCAGATACTGCACCTCCTCAAGTCACCAGACCCTGGTCACAACCCAATTCCCTACACCCCCTCTTGCACTCCTGCCCCAGGTCACAGCTCCCTCCCAGATTCTGAACTCCTTCCTCCTACATCTCTCCCCTAGGTCATATCCCTCCCAGACCCTGCACCCCTATCCCCTGTCCTAGGTCACAACCCAAACCCCTGCATCCCTACCCTAGGTCACACTCCCCTCCCAGACCTTGCATGCTCTCCTGCACCCCAGTTCACTGCCCCAGGTCACAATCCTCCCCTTCACCAAATCTCCCTCCGAGATCCCACACCTTAATCCCTTACCTTAAGCTCCCTTTTATACCCAACTTCCATCCCAGACCCCCACTCCTTTTCCATGAATGTAATGGAAGAATGCGGCCCTCAACCACTTACCAAATTCTTGGAGTGCCCTCCCATCAAAAATTATTGCCCACCTCTGGGTTAGAGCAAGGGGGCTAAGATATCAGATGTGGGTTCCAGTCCTACCTCTAACACGGGCTCACTGTATGCCCTATAGCAGGGCTACTCAATATATGGCCTGCGGCCCGTTTGTTTGCAGCCCACGGTGTGGTTTGGATTTATGTGGGGCTCAACACGCGGCCCGCAGGTGGAAGCCAAAACAAAGAAGTAGCCAAAATAACGGTGTTCTGTTGCTATGCATTTTAGTAGTTAAATTCCTGGACTGTCATTGCTCATTAAAAGTGCCGTCATATGGGTGGAAATTGGGTAAATATTGCATTTTATTAATATCAGCAGAACTGACTTAAATGGAGCCTGTGTATTGTGTAGTCTTGCCTTAATCTTTGTATTCATGCCCGTCAGTGTGAAAGAAGCTATTTGCATATATTTGCATATATATTTGCATGTATCTGCAACCACACTTAAGTTGCGGACCTCGGCATGTGCTATGAGTATCATTGTGGCCCGCGGGGCTTCCAAAGTTGAGTAGCCCTGCCCTAGAGCAAGACACTTCATCTTTCTTTGCTCAATTTTTTATCTGGGTAAAGTGCTTTGAGATCTTTGAGTGCTAGATATTCTTATTAATATATTGTTTCTGGTTGTCTATAATTTAAAATCCAATGAAGTAGAAAGACATCAGTGTAGTTCCCAAGTCAAGTGGTGCTGATCATTTTTATACTAACATCCCCATTGTGTGGCTCTCAGGAATAAGTGCTCTTTTGTTAGACTTGTCACTATAAATGAGCAAGAGACTGGCTGATCTTGTGGGTAGATTCATGACTCAGACTTAGAGACCATCAAATAACATTCATAAATAATTCAGAATGTTTCTTTCTTTTGCCAAATCAGTCACTTGCAAATATATTTTCCACATTGAGACCAGCTCTTTTCAAGACAAGACCACATCAAGTTTCTTTTAATAATAGCATGCTTCTGCCATAGGCCTCAAAGATTTCCCCATGATAGGTCAATGTTAGTATTTCCATCTAGAAATTTGGTAAGGGAACAACACTGGGTCAGTGGTTAAGCAGTGAAAAGAAACCAGGTTTCCTAACGTAGTCCTGCAATCCACTTCCCTTTAGTACTTCAAGTGAAGGTACTGGAGAGACCCTGCCATACAGTGCCAAGACAAAGCCAGATTCTGATGCCACGGCTCATGTGGAGTAGTTCATTACTCCTTGAGTAGTCCCTTTGATTTCTATGTAACTACTTTATTCGTAGATCCTTTAGTATTTGCCTCAACCTAGTTACAAGAATTTAAAGCGAGTAGCAGTGTTAGTCTGTACCCTAAAAAGGTGCCTCTTTCTCCTCTCATCTGAAGAAGTGGGTTGTGCCCAAGAAAGCTCATGATACTATCTGTATTCTTTTGTTAGCCTCTGAGGTGCTATAGGACTACTCTTTTTTTTTTAGTTAAGAATTTAAAGGTTTTTTTTCCCCATAAAGCCAGATTTTTAACCCTTTACTGGCAGGTGTAGTCCAGTAAAGGAACTGAGAGGAACTGCTTACCAGTGTGTAAGGGCTCTGTAGTAATAAGAAACAGGAGGATTAAACAGAACTAGATTCTGCTACCCTTTCTCATGAGGATTAATATCTTACTCTGCCACCAGTTGCTTTGATTGCATCGAAACATGCAGACAAAGGTGCGATTCCCCATGGTGGAGGTGGGCAGAATCTGGCCATAAGGAAAAAGTGCAAAGATGCTTTTGCAAAGTTTACTTACTGTTTTCTTTGCTTCCGTCACCATGTACAGAGCATACTGGTTGCCATCTCTTTTGTCTGCATTATATTTTGTCAGTGCTATTTCCACAGCTTCAGTGACATCAGGGTCATCACAGCCTGCATCCTCAGTTGGGACAGGGCTGGCTCTGCTAGAGAAAAAAACACAGCAGAGAACTAGCACCGTGGAAAGTTTCATAATTGGACAAAAAAGCTTCCTCTGAAATTGGGGGAGTCTTCCAAGTACAAATGAAAAAGAAACCGTCTGGTAGGGATTTAATAATCCCTTCTTGTTTTCAGAAGGAGTTGGCCAGTGAACAGAGCTATAGGGGGTGGTGGACTCTCATTGTATCCTGTTTGTCTAGCAAACAACCCTCTGGGTTTATCCAAACAAACTTTGCGCAGTCACTTTAATGACACCAAGGTTGTCCACCTGCTGTCCAGATAACGGGATAAGCCTCTGAACGTTAGAGTCACAGGGTTAGATCCCCAATGTCAGCAGCACAAGGCCTGGAGCACAGGAGAAAGTGTCAGAACATTTGGTAGTCCTCTGGCTCCTGGTTACTTTTTGACATCAAAACGCCCACTCTGAGTGAATTATTACATAAGGCTTATAAAAAAGACCCCAAAAAGTCATGGCATGTCCCTGAGACAAGTGCTGTTTTTCATGACAATGGCACTGTGATCTTCAGGGAGACCTTTTTGTTAATAAGGTGTAAGAGTTCTAGGAAGTCAGCACATGTTTCAGAAATGACTGCACAACTGTGCGTAACTGACTAATAATACATGGCATTTAAATAGTGCTTTACAGACACTGACACTTACCTTGCAAATGGAACTGCTAGTGCCTACCCTTGCAGGCCTGTGGGGCTTGCATCTGGGCCACAAAGCAATCAGTTCTCACAACTCCCTGGTGCACTAGAAAAGCCTTATTAAGCATATGCTGAAAATGGGGCAAATGAAATGACTTACTCAGCCTAATGTTCTTTCAACTTAGCTTGTTGTTGTTGTTGTTACAATTTCCTAAGTTTAAAAAAAAGCCAACTGAAAAAAGAGAAAGTCCATTATGTGGCATCATGATTACATCCACTTGGGTCATCAGCAGGACTGGAATCTTGGTTCCATTGCACAGACCACAGCCCCATGAGCTAACTGTAACTGATAGCAATATCAGTCTCTGTAAACCAGCATGAGATGGAGGGGGAGGTTTCATAGATATTTGGTGACTGCAGAGAAGAGATGAGAATCATTCTGGGCCCTCATAGGATATGTCTACACAGCACCATTTACCTCAAAATAAGCTACACAATTTGCGCAATGCAAATTGCGTAGTTTATTTCAAGCTAATTTAGAAATAGCTTTATTTTGAAATTTGGTGCTTGTCTACACAGCACCAAATTTCAAAATAAATCTCTCTTTGAAAATGTCTCTTAACAAAATGTGCAATGAGGTTGATAGGGATGTCAGAATAGCGAGCCCATTGCATTTCGATATAATGGGCTTGCTCTTAAGACGCAGAATAGCTATTTCGTAGCCATAGGGAATATTCTCTAGTGGGCACAGACATTTCTGCCTGTCTCACACAGCTGCGACCCTTTCTGTGCTCTCCTCACCCCCATCCCAATCCTGTCTACTCCCTGCCCCCTTGTCCCAGTTTCATTCTCCTGGCCTGTCTGGTCCCAATCACCACTCATTTGGCTTATTCCAGTCCCAGTCTCCTTGCTCAGGCAGTTCTGACCTCTCCCTCTGGGATCTGTCCAAGCCCCTCCTCGCGCCCCAGCTTCCATTCTGTTCCCTTTCTCACATTCAGTTTCATTCTCTGTGCATAGCCAGGCCCACTCCCCACTTCCTGGCAAGGGAGGAATTTCAGGTGGTGTGCTCCGGGAGACAGCTAGCTTTTCACCCTTTCCCCCAGACACTAAGGGAGTGAGGGGAAAGTACTTGCATGCTGTGCATGCCTCTCACACCTGGCTGGTGAGCTCACCAGCCAGGTGTGATAGGTATGCATGGCATGCAAGTACTTTCCCCTCACTCCCTTAGCATCCAGGGCAGGGGATGAAAAGCTAGCTGCGTCCCAGAGCCCACGGCTGCTGCCTCCCACCTGCCTGAAATTCCGTCCTTGCTTCCTGGCTCCTCATCCGTTCGGTCTCTCCATCTCCCTAAACACAGACTCCCAGTCCTAATCTCCCTCCCTTAATTCACTGTCTAATCTCAGTCCCCCCTCAATACTTACCTGACTCTTTGCACCAAAATTATCAATTAGTTAAATCTCATAAGGTGCCTGAAAGGTAAGTAAGTAAATATGATAGTAGACTGGGCTCGTACCATTATGTCATCTAATCCCAAACACGGCACGTCTAGACAATGGGATGAACAAACCTTTGGAATTGAAGTGTTAGTTCATCTACAGTAGCTCTCCTGTCATTGCCTCCTCTGTGGAACTGCCCCTTTGAAAAATCAGGCCCATAAAGTGATATGTGTTTCTGCATCAGGAAAAGCCAGCATTTTCTGTGTTTTATTTGCTTTCAACACTTTTTGAGGTAGTACTGAGTGAAGGCAGTGCTGAATTAGCCCATGTTAAGTACCAGCCACACAAGTTCCCTGCAGACTGCCCTGACATAGCGCCTCTCCTGTGACTGGAGGGATGAGGTTTGCAGATCAGGTGGCAATGGAAACAGTCTCCGTGCCTATGCAAAACTTGCTGAGACTGCTCAGAGCAGCTGTGTCGTGCACTGGACACCTTTCTAACAGGAATGAGACTAAATTCACTTTGTATTGGGCCCTGAACACCCATTGCATGATAATCATTCTCAGTTCTGACATGGGCTGGATTTCAATTTGTGACATTCAGGTGGGGGGAAAATAAAAGCTCTTCCCCATTAATAATCCCCGAGTTATTCCACTTTCGGTGAGTCTTCGTAAGTTATGAAACCTTTGTGAAGCGTTCACATTCTGGCTTCCAACTTTCTCCAGAGCTGCTCAACGCTCCCTGAGTCCTAGACCACACTCCACCCCTTCCCTCAAATCTCTACCCTGCCCCATTCTGCCCCCTCCCCTGATTATGTCCCATCCTTGCTCCTCCTCTCCCTCCCAGCAGCACCTCCTGCATGCTGTGGAACCGCTGCTCCGCAGCAGGTAGGAACTGCTGTGAGGGAAAGGGAGGATGTGGTTGGCAGGGCCACCAGGAGGTGCTGGGGAGGAAGGAAGGGGAGCTTGGCTGCTGGTGGATGCTAAACACCAACTCGCTTTTTTCCATGGGTGCACCCATGGAGTCAGTGCGTATGGACAGTGTGATGAATGGTTTGTTTAAATACACAATCATTTTACATTGTTCAAATGCCTAGGAGGAAAAAAAGAACCATTGTCAGCTCTGTGTCATATTCTAGGATAAGGCATATGATAGAATTTTGAGAGGGCATGAAGCACTTTCATTGAGTTCATTGGGGTTACTCAAATGCAACTGAATAAAGAATTTCACCTTCACTTATATATACAATGAGCAGTCCTGTGGCACCTTGGAGATTAACAAAAATCTATGAGCTTTCATGGGTGAAACCCACTTTAGATGAGCTGGACTGAAGAAATGAGTTTTCCCCACAATAGCTCATAGATTTTTGTTAGTCTCTAAGGTGCCACAGGACTACTTGTTCTTTTTAAAGTTACAGACTATCATGGCTACCCCTATGATATTTATATAAACAGTAAGTACATTTAAGAATCAGAAGACCCTTTAATCTGATTGCACCTGAAATGTGGTAGTGCAGATAAAATGGGACTCGTTTGCAAAAGTATTTCTGTTTTGGTTTTGCGCGATGGAAAAGGCATTCCAAAACCAACACTAGTACCAAAATCCAGCCCATCTCTAACTATTCATGAGTGTAGAATGTTGGAATTCCAGAATTACACAGCAGTTGCAAAGCTCATTAACCAAGAGTGGAAATTCCTATCTTCCCTGGTATTAAGAAGGGCAAATGTCATCTCAATGCTTTCCTTTACCTACCGGCTTCACCCCTATCTTACCCTGATTAAACTGCAGCCAGCTGGTTTCCATCCCAGATTGCAACATATGGGTCTGATCTCATATGAGATCAGAAAATATATTGCTGCATATTATCTGCATACTGACAGCATCACAGAATTCAAGCCATAGCACGGTGGGATCACAAAGATATTGAAAAGGAGGGTGGCAAAAACTAGGTACTTGGTACAGTATCTTTGGATTATTAGTGTTCCTGAACTAAGCAAGTGGAATATAAAGGCTAAACTCGAAATAAGCTACGCAACTTGAGATATGCTAATTGTATAGCTTAAGTCAAAATAGCTTATTTTGACTTTTGGTGCTCTCTACACAGCAGTTATTTCGAGATAAAGCACTCTTCTCCCGACTTCCCTTACTTCTCATACTGTGAGAGCGACAGGAGTCAAAGTAAGCAGACCTCCAGCTCTCCATTATTTCAGCATTATGCTGAAATAACTGCTTGTGCACAGACATGGATTAAATGTATAGCCACATTTTGCCCGACTGGTTAACTGAAGCTGGGTTTAGATGATAGGGCCATATGACCTCTTCTCAGCCTATTAACTTGTTTGCTTGAGTTCCCCAAAGATTTACAGTAGAATATGGTAGCATTGCCCAGAAGTGCACAAGAAGGAGGTGTTTGTGTTGAGTTGTGTTTGACATACACCTTTGGAGAGACTCTGATTTGGTATTTCATTGTGCAGTGGGAGTTTACACCCTTCCCCTCCCCTCCCCCCAAGTGTCTCCTGGATAACACAGAGCACTGGGTTTCCAGCACATCCAGAGTCAAGTAAAAGACTGATGAATTCCTCTGTAAAAAAGTGTGAAGTACATTTGTATGTGACAGATCTGTTGTGTAGGAGGCTATATATATTTAAATATTTGGGTATCCCTTATCCCACAGTTGGTCTTTCCAAATTCCTTGTTATGGGGCTTGACTAGGCAGGTAAAGGTCCAAGGTATAGGTGAGTGAGAATGGGGGTTCTTGCATTTTATTCCTTTTGGTCTTTAGCGAACAACACATTGGCCTCAAACATAAATATTGCCATTCCGTACTGTATCTGGCCCATGCTACAGATACATCAGTTCTTGCTTACGTTAGTAACCAGACCTTCCTGTGTAAAGGACAAGTATCATCTTTTTTATATATGGGGAAAGATATAAAAAAGATAACTTGCACAAGGTCTCGGTTGCTCTGTGATAGAATCAGGAACCAACCACAGATATTTTTAAATTGTCAGTCCTGTACATGAATCACAAGATCACACTCATTCTAAGGTTTGCTTAGATTTCAGTGTTTAGCCTAGAAAGCCCCATAATTAAAAGGTGCCAATTTAATAGGTTGGGAAAATGCAACTGGGAAGATAAAGGCACAGGGAGGGAAGCAGGGGAGATAATCAAGATCAGAAATACCTTACTCTTCCACATCTTGTTCAGAGAATTGCATTGGATGAATGACAAGGATTATGTGTGTATGGACAAATCAGTCCTTTCGGAAATATAATTTTCAGTGGTCTGAACCAGGAGGAATTTTCCAAAAGTGAAATAATTGAATGAAAAAAAAATCTGAGTAACTTGATAAAAACAAGTGGGTCAAATTCATCCCTAGTCAATATCCATTAATTTCCCTAGGGATGGGTTTGGTCCATTACCTCTAGTGACTAAAGCAAAGGAATTAGGAATCAGCATTCCTATGTTCTCTTCCATGGATTGGCTGTGTGACCTTTAACCAGTCACTCAGAAAGGATGGCCTTGTAGTTAAGGCATGGGAATAGGAGCTGACTGATCTGGATTCTCTACACAGCTTTGTCAATGACTTGCTGGGTGTTGTTTCACCTCTCTGTGCTTTACTTTTCCTACGAACCATTGTCTCCGAAAGAGTGGTTAGAGTCAATTAACTTAATGTGCATGAAGTGCTTAGAGATCCTCAGATGCAAGAAGCCCTATTTATGTAAAATATTCATATAATGCCTGTGAACTATCTCCTAAGTGCAGTTTTAGTGCAGACGCTATACAAAGCTATGGAGGGGGTAGCACCGATCCTAAAAAATCCCCTCTGAAGTGCATGAGACTTGAGGGCACTCAGCAAATTGCAGGATGAGGTTCATACAAAGCGAACCAGACTGTTTTTCAAATGAGCACAGAGTGAGATCCCCAGCTGGTGTTAATCAGTGCAGGTCAATCAATTTATATCAACATAGTGCCATTGCATACAGTGGAGCTATGCCAATTTATATTAGGGATATAAAAATGCAGTTATTAAAGTAAATGTGTAACCACTGAAATATTCAGTGGTTACATGGTCACACATGGGGGGATACAGTTGGCTTCCTGGGAGCTGGTGTGAGCAGGGAACCAGATTTAAGCTGGCTCCCCATAACACCGACTTCTGCCTCCCCCCGCCCACTGCCTCTGACAGAGGCAGCAGCGAGAAGGGAGGGGTGGCAGGTGGCTCCCTGGGGGATGGTGCTCATCTGGAGGCAACACTGGCTCCCACCTGCCCCCTCCCCACTGCTGTTGCCTCTGATACAGAGGCAGCAGAGTGTGAGGTGGGGCAGGCAGGAGCTGGTACACATAGGGATCCGGCTTAAAAGCTGGCTCCTCACATGCATCAGCTCCTGTCTGCTCCCCTACTCTGCTCCCTCTGACACAGAGGCAGCGGGGGGAGGGCTGCATCTAAATGGTTTACTTTCACATTCCTAATTTATTCCAGGATCTGGCTCATCTTTTTAAAACTAGAGTAGTTTGTAAACCAATCTTTTAATTGGTGCTTACTGTCCATTGTTCAGGGATATTGGGAACATGGAATTGAGTGAAAATGTAGCCATCTCTACGGTGTTTATTGATCAAATCCAGGGCCACCCCAGCATCGTAGTCTGCAGAAGCTACAAGGGTTTGGCTCTGCGCAATAGAACCAGGCCTGTATATGGAGGGTGGTGTGCGTGCGAAAGGAGTGCTGCGCAATAGAACCAGGCCTGTATATGGAGGGTGGTGTGTGTGCGAAGGGAGTGCTGGGCCTTGCTCCTGAAGGAGTGGGGGAAAATCAGTCCCAGCCTTCCCCAGGCCAGCTGGAGCATGGGGGAGGGAGGCTTGGGCAGTAAGCTGCTCCTGCCTTCCCCCTGCAGGCCAGAGCATGCTTACTTGGGGGACCATGGGGGAGGGAGTGCATTTGCACCCTTGCCATCCACACTTACAAAAAAAGCACCCCCCCACAGAAATTCCTGTATAGGGGCCTGAGAACAGAGCAACAATGTGAGACAGAACGCTGCAGACAATAGCTTCACTTTGTCTAAAATATGAAACCCCTTTCTCCACCCTGTGCTTTGCTAATGCCAATCATTTGGGTTTATATCCGAATTGTCCATAGACGCTTGTATAGGACTGCTCAAAGGGTGTGGTTATATACATTTATTGATCAAATCCAGGGCTGCCATGGAACTAAGGCTAATACCTTGGCCCTCGATTGATATCTGCAAATAGAAAGTAAATGATTAAGTGATGCTTGAGCAAATATTGAGGAAAGCAGGCTAAACTAGTGGTTGTCAACCTTTTTGGGCTCAGGACTTATTTGTAAATGTTTGTGGCTTGTCATGGCCCAGTAAATATTTGGGCGTTGGAGACCCTGGGCTGGTTTTTAGTCAGATCCTGCATCCTGGTGGGGTTGGGTTCTGCCTGACACTCACCCCACAATGGGGTTTCCTGTAGCTCCTGTGCTGTGCGGCTGGCTAGGCTTGACTCTCTGCCTCTGGGCACTGCAGCCTTTGGGGTAGCAGCACCACTCAGGAGTGGCCTTTACCTCCTTGACTGCACCAAATTTGTACGAGTGTAGTTGTGAGCTGGCTCCCAGGGATGCAGTGCCACTCGGTCACACTCGGCCTATTCGGCCTCCTGTCATCATGACAGCTGGATTACACCCGAGTGGTACTGGGACTCCAGAGGTTGCAGTGCCTGCAGAAGGGAGGCGAGCTTGGCCAGCCCCATGGGACAGGAGCACCTGACCCTTTGAAACATCTTGGTGACCCAATTTTGGGTCCCACTCCACAGGCTGAGATATCCTGGGCCAAATGGTATCTTTGAGATAACGAGTATTGCACAGGGTAGAATTGTTCAGGGGGGCGGAGAGGGCTGCAGGCAGAACAAAAGCAAAATCTATTTTTGCTGGCTCTAATGGCTGGAGTTGTATAATGCAGCACTGTTAATACTGAGGGGCTCTCATGAGAACTGATATTTGACTGACTCTTAGGAGCCTTAATCCTGAGTAGCAGCTGATCTTAAGGAAGGAGCGGGCAATAAGCCAGAGGCAGTTTGCCAGGGTTAGCCCTTGGTGAGCTGCCAGCAATTTCTTTACTTGAAAATCCATAGGTATGGCTGTTTGCAGCTCCCATTGGCTGTGGATTACCATTTCCAGCCAATGGGAGCTGTGGAAAGTGTTGTAGAAAAGAACACCACTTCCCACAGCTCCCATTGGCCAGGAATAGCAATTTGTGGCCAACGGGAGCTACAAGAAGCCATACCTGTGGATGTGCAGGTAAATACATTTCTAGCAGCCCAAAAGGCACTAACCCTGGTTGAACCATGTCCAGTCTGTAGGTCACTTATTGCCCATATCTGCCTTAAGGCAAGAGAGGAACTGGAGCAGATAAGTAAGGGCAATGGTCCTTTCTCTTTAGGTACCCACTTCACTTTCAGCCAAGATTTGTGGTTATTAGTGACTGTTATATCAGGATTGCATATAGTTATGTATCTGGCATATGTGAAAGGAGCTTGTAATTTCACTCCTCTTCTAAGCTGATAGTTCATAACATATCACTTATGGTAGCAAAGTGCTTGAGACCATTTGCATTTTGCATACTTTTCATAATAGTTGGGCAAAATTGGATGGAGATGATTTTCGCTATCCATTTGTAAATTTCTACAACATGCCAGGTGATGGAGGATCAGAGCTATACATTTCAAAGCAGTCTAAGGGATTTAGGCCCATCTCTTCTTTTGAAAATAACAGAAAAGGTGTGCCTAAATAGACTGCATTGAAATGCTCAGCCTGTATAATTATTAAGGAGTTAATCTGAAAATCATCAAAGGAACCTTAGTTTTAACACCACATGATAAACCATAAGAGGATCTTTTTCCATATTTACAGACTCTTACAGTCCCTGGGGTGTGTTCTGCTCCTGGTGCTTCCGGAGCGCTGAACAGCTAGCATTGCCAACTTTCACATGCTCAAAGGCCTGTCAGCAGCTATTTTGAGATTAGCCAGGGTCACGTCCCTCTTGGACTCATGCTTGTCCAAGCTAACAGATGTTGGGGGAACTCAGCCTGCACCTTTTCAAGGTGGCAGTAGATGTTGCTACTTAGCATGCTCTCCTCTGAGGCATTCAGTCTGTGTCTCTCCAGCATTTTGCCTTCTTCAGGCTACTGCACCTTGTCACTGCTGTACACCTCACTAATGCTCTGCCCTGTAGGGAAATAACAGAGTTTGACCCAAAATTCTCTTGCTGGAAAATGCCTAATAAAATTCCTTTCCATGGCCGGTCCCTGAGATCACTTGACCTCCCTGACCCCCCAACACCAGAGACCATAACTGTAAAGAAAATGTTGTTTATTGAAAGTTCTGACATGGCAATGGGAAACATGAACTTTATTCTGTTGCAGTTTGTCGCGGTATCACTGGTAACGTTTTGACAGGGGTTTTGGAAAGCAAAGGGAGGATGATTGAATTAACAAACTTGGGCTCTCCTGGGCATGCATCTGACTGCGAGGGTCCTTCAGGGAAAGGGAGAATGGCTGGGCCAATCGCGGGCTTGTTCAAGCCTGGCTTTTCTTCTGGCCTGGCTACCAGAAGCTTTTTTGCATCAGTGACATCATGTGTATCTGGATGGGCTGGCACTAGTTTTGCCTTCTCTGGGGGAACAGGCTTTCCATCGATATGTTCAGCCTCAGGCTCTGGTAAGGAGTGGAGAGACACGTGCTCCGCTTTAGCAGGGAGAACTTTAACCCAACCCACTGTTTTGCTCAGATGTGGGGAGAAGTGATTAGGTTCAGAGTGAGAAGGCTGCTTTTGCTCGTGGTGGTGGTGATGTTCGTGAGGGTGTTTGTGGGAGTTCTGTTTCCCCTTCTTTCCATGTTGGTGAGGATGTTCATGGCTTTCATCATCATCTTGATTGGGTTTTTGAGATCTATGGCCCGTGTGCTTCTCCTGTTCTCCAATGGCAGGAGCCTAAATTGGCAAACAGCAAACACATGCCTATATTAATTAAAACTACTTAAAAACTGTGTTCTGATATAAGGAAAGGCTCAAGATCAATCCAAATTCCAGCAGTCAGTGCCTGCCACTGATCTAGCGCACAAGTGGAATCTCCAATGGTAGAGAAGTAAAATAGCTGCTGCTCCCAGGGGAGAGTACCCTTTCTTGGAAGCAGGGTAATTCAGCTATTTAATTAATCTCTCCCTATATTGTTATTATGAGTGTTATATTGGCTCTATAACTATTATTTTCAAATGCTTTGTAAAGTGTTTGGGATACTTGGACATACCCCGCTGAGTGTGGCCTGGGGATAGGCAGCCTGGCTTGCCAGACATGCCTGGTGGGTGCTGGGGGCTGGTCTAGTGGGCTCAGGAGGTCCCTGGAAGGGCCTGGTTCTGGGATGGAGTTTGCACTAGCTTGGGGTGAGCCACTCCTGAGCTCATCATGTTTAGTCTACAGAGGAGAAGAGTGATGGGGGATTTGATAGCAGCCTTCAATTACCTGAAGGCTGTTTCCAATGGTGACAGGTGACAGAACAAGGAGCAATGGTCCCAAGTTGCAGTGGGGGAGGACTAGGTTGGATATTAGGAAAAACTATTTCACTAGGAGCGTGGAGAAGCCGTGGAATGGGTTACCTGGAAGAGGTGGTGGAATTTCCATCACTAGAGATTTTTAAGTCCCAGCTTGACAAAGCCCTGGCTGGGATGATTTAGTTAGGATTGGTCTTGCTTTTCACAGGGTTTTGGACTCAATGACCTCCTAAGGTCTCTTCCAGATCTATGATTCTACGGTACAGTTGGTTTTAATGACTATGTCTGCACTACAATCTGTCGTGCGACTGCCGCCCGGGTAGACATATTTCAGCTGCCTTTGATCTAGCTAGCTCATATAACAATAGCAGTGACGCCCTGGGCACATGGACTGCATAAGCCTTCTGAGGACCTTGGGTGGTGGCTCATCTGAAATTGTATTGAATTGCCTTTTTTCGACATTTGGCAATGATCTTATTTCAAGTGTGTTAGTTTCTGATTCGGCCTATACATTTCCCTTGTGTCTGCTGCAGTCCATTTCTTTGTTGCTAATCCTAACAGAATGATCAAACTTTCTTCATTCCGATGTTATGTTATAAAGGACCTTTTTGTAAACTTGTGAGTAGATGGAGAAATACCTGTGGATCGTAGATTTCACAGGATATGCTGACAAACTGATGATTATCAACTTGGCTTTTCACTACAGAGCCTTTGCATAAACCAGTATGCTGGAAACAGAAATGGCAGATTAGGACAAGTGAGCATCAAACCACATTGTATCACTAATATTTAGATTTTAAGATTGTAAAATAGGAGATGATGAAAGTCCAGAGTTAGCTCCATGAATACATCTGCGTGGATCTATAGTTAGTGCAAACTCTGGATTGTTGAGCTGGCAAAGTTGCCTAGGAGGACAGATTTCCCAGATGGATTTTTTTAAAATCTTTGAGTGGGACTAGACGCCATGATGCTAGAAATGCTGGCAGCTGCCTATGCGCCGTCTACGTTATACTGGGAGTGCTTTGGTATTAGGGGACAGAAAATGCCATTAGAGGTGAGATCTATAATACAGGGTTCTCAGAGAAAACAAATCTCTTTGCACTGATTGAACAGACCTTGCTAGAATACTGATAGGAACAACTGTGGGCTTGTTACATGGCACTGTGGGGTCTGAAATGTAGAGAGGTTTAATGTGCTGTTCTCTAATTTCCTCATGTGGATCCTTCTGGTGTGAATAAAAAGGTACCCAGTGCATGTAAATGTGGTCCTGTTTGGGATAGGGATGTTAAGAGTCGGGTAATTGACTAATTGTGTAGTCAATACAAATTCTATCGACTACACGATTAGTTGATAAGGGGAGGCACTCAGTCCCGGCTCGCACTGGACCAGGAGCTACCTGCACTGCGGCTCTGCAGTTTAAAGATCATGAGAGCTGGGTGCACAGCCAGCCTGGCTGCTACTACATTTAAATGGCAGCGCCGCACTGGGGGTAGATTCTGGACCAGCACGAGCCAGGACAGAGCTGGGACCACTGTGTCTCTGCATTTTAAATATAGTGAAAGCCGCTCGGCTCTTACTACATTTAAAATGCAGAGTCGCAGTGGTCCCAGACTGGTATGAGCTGGGACTGCTTAGTCCCAGCTCACACCGGATCCAGCAGCCCCTGTTCGTAGCAGCCTGGACTGGCTGCAGGCAGAGGCTGCTTCGCAGTAGCCTCCCTTAGTCCCCACACTGCGTGCGGGGGGGGAGGAAGGGGAAGCAACATGGCTGAAATGGTGCTGGGGGGAACCAGATTTTAAGCTGGCACCTCCCAGCACCAGCTCCTGTCCCCATCCTTGCTGCCTCTGATACTCAACTCGACTACTTGCTTACATCCCTGGTTTGGGATAGGACTACATCTGTGCAAACTAGGTACCACTTAGTTCATGCCAGTTGGCCCTTTGTGGGGCAATCAGATCTCAATCTTTAGAGCTCTCTACATTTCATGCTCCATTGCAGTACCATGGATGTAGACAAGCCCTAGGTTTACACATGGAGGTAGGTAGCACAGTTCTCTTCTCAGTGCAGACAGAGATTAAGAGAACAGAATTGATTGGCTAATATAGTAATTTAATCTTTCAGATGTCTTGTCTTCAAGTTCCTCCCTCTGATTCCTAAAGTCTTTCTTTATTTGACTTCTTGAGCACAATGTGCATATACGGTGTATTTTTTATAATTCATTAGTTGTGACTGCTTATACAGAAGAAACCCTTGAGAACTAATAACTTTTGCAAAGTATTAGCTACCCTGCTTATTCTGTACTGTATTTTTCTGTGCCATCCATGTTCATAAATTTCCAAACAGTTATCCAGAACTTTGTTTGGGGGACTTTTTCTATCTTGTCTTGGATGGTACATTGGGGTGGGGGGAGGAACTGTTTTTAGTTCTGTGTTTGTCTAGTCCCTAACACAATGACAACCTAATCCATAATTGGAGCATAATTGGATTCTACAGTGGGGTGGACAATAATTTTCACAGGGGAGCCACTTACTGACTTTTGGCATGTGGTCATGAGCTGGTTCCACCCCTGGAAGGGGCTGGGCAGAAGTTGTGGGGCAGGAGAGTAGCCTCCCCCCAGACTTATCTGGGGCTGGAAGCTTTGAATTAAAAACATAGCAAAGGGCTCCCAGCTCCTGACCCCGCTATTATCAAGTTGCCCAGCAGCTGCCCGGGGTTGCTGCAGCTATTTAAAGGGCTCATAGCTCCAGCCTCTGCTGAGATCACACCACGACTGGGAACTGGGAGCCATTTCAATAGGATCCTGATGTCTGAGCCACCTCCTGGAAATTTGGTAGCATGGGCAGCAGTATATAAATAGAAAGTGGCCAGATGCAGTCTGCGGGCCGGATCAAAGTGTTAGGATGGGCCAGATCTTGCATCTTGCCCATTCCTGTTCAACAGTAATACAAATAACAAATAATAATCATGTAGCACTTGATCCAAAGTCCAGTGAAGCCAATGAGAAGACTCCTGTTGACTTCATTGGGCTTTGGATCATGGCTGTAAAGAAGAAAAACAGAAGATATGCAAAATGCCCAATGCAAAATGATTATATACACAACGTTATGTGTTTTTGCAAGTAGAATTACTTACAGCCAATTCCGGTGAGAGGGGCTTGCAGTTGGAGACTTCAGCAATGGATTCAGTTTTGGAACAGGATGTCTCTTGAATTATAAACTCTACAAAGTGTGCTGGACCAATGACCCACTGTCAAAGTGTTGTATGAAAGGAGAGAGAACAGTGAGTGTTGTTGTTAGCCTTTGCAAATGTGCCACCAAGCAGAAAACACTCATAATTCCAGTCAATGCAAAATTTCCATCAACAACAGAGGGAGCAGGGTTAGACGTCTGAGTTTGTTAGCTACATTGCAGAGAAATATACGCTCCATATTCTCTGAATATTGCTCTACAGCAGGGATGGGCAATAAGGGTGTGTCTAGACTACAGGGTTCTGTCGACAAAAGTGGACTTTTGTCGAC
>JANRFK010004149.1:127326903-127337085 GCA_030068395.1 Apalone spinifera | reverse complement strand
ACCCACCTTATAGTAGCCCCATCTAAGTTGTATTTACCTAATTTATTGATAAGAGTATCTTGCAAGACCGTATCAAACGCCTTACTAAAGTCTAGGTATACCACATCCACCACTTCTCCCTTATCCACAAGACTCGTTATCCTATTAAAGAAAGCTATCAGATTGGTTTGACATGATTTGTTCTTTACAAATCCATGCTGGCTGTTCCCTATCACCTTGCCACTTTCCAAGTGTTTACAGATGATTTCCTTAATTACTTTCTCCATTATCTTCCCTGGCACAGAAGTTAAACTAACTGGTCTGTAGTTTCCTGCGTTGTTCTTATTTCCCTTTTTATAGATGGGCACTATATTTGCTCTTTTCCAGTCCTCTGGAATCTCTCCTGTCTCCCATGGTTTTCCAAAGATGATAGCTAGAGGCTCTGATACCAAGTCAACTTTCCCCTTTAGTGTAGATGAGGCTATAGGGGTATATTGGTAAAGGTCTTTAAATCAGTGGGAATTAGGCTCTTAAACACTCTGGTCTTAGTCTTTGTGTGTCAGTTCTTCATCTGTAAATTGTCCGAAATGTCATTTGTCAGTCTTTCTGGGGTGTTGCGATGAGAAACTCAACAACATTTATGAGGTTGTCAGATATTATGTTGTCCATTGAAGTAAAATATTATCTCAAACAGTATGGGCCCCTATAAATAAAATTATAAAGTCTACCACTCCTATGGTGTTTGATCTCTTCCATTCTACAAGTCATTTATTTTATTTTTCAGATTTCTAAAATGTCATAGTAGAGGCTTTTCACAGGATGGCTAGTCTTTTAAAGGGTCTCAGTCCCATCAGTGATGCAGCCAACTCTCCTCTCCAAGTGGAGACAATGAAGGTTACATGGCGTTCATGGGTCATGTGACCCAGTAGAGTTCTGTGGTAAATAAGGGAGAGGCCCAGGGGAAGACTTTGGATGAAGTTTGGGCTATCAGAGGGTGGCTGCATCCCAGCAGGTGTACCTTGGGAGAAGGACTGTTGTTGTGAAGATGACCTTTTGAAGGAGTTTGTTGCCACTCCCAGCTAGGGTGAAACAGGTGGAAGGCAATGGAAAGGGCCCAGAGAGAGACACAGCACAAGCACTGAAGTAAAGGCTGTGGAATTCACTAACCAAGAGGGAAGAGTTTGAGCCTGGAACACTCCCAGAGACTAACTGTAGAGACTCAGTAAATTGGGCCCTGGAAGAGGAATATTATTTTAAATAATTTAGATTGTGGAAAGTTAGTGGGGATATGTCTACCCTGGAATTAAGCACCTTTGACTGACATGTCACCTGACTTGGGCTTGTGGAACTTGGTCTACGGGGCTGTTTAATTGCAGTGTAGACATTTGAGCTCAGGTCTAGGGCCCTCTCCCCTCGTATAGCCCCAGAATGTAGGGTCCAGCCCAAGCCCAGACATCTACTCTGCAATTTTGAGACCCACAGCCTGAGCACTGCAAGCCTGAGTCAGATGACATGACATTCAAAAAAGAGCTAGATAAATTCATGGAAGTTAGGTCCATCAATGTCTAGGAGCCAGGACAGGTAGACATGGTGTCCCTAGCCTCTGTTTGTCAGAGGCTGGAAATGGATGACAGGATACTGGGCTAGATGGACCTTTGGTCTGACCCAGTATGGCCATTCTTATGTTCTCATGGGCCTGCCGTGGCTGTGCTGTGGGTCTTTTATTGAAGTGTCAACATACTGTTAGGCTTGAATCATTAGAAGATGCGTTCTTCCTTAATTATGCTAGCTTTTTATAAATTAGGCACACACAGTATTGAGCTGTACACTAGAAAGACATTTAACAACAACACATTAAGTGATTAATCATATACTTGGGCCATCTATTGCTCTACAGAACACTTCTAGTGTCTGCATTAGAGACTGCTTTTTCTTTACCAGATTCTGTTGGCCTTTTGTATCTGTCCTAGTTAGTTTTGGTTTATACAATGTGTGGCAAGAGGCAGTGGTTCACCCCTCCACTTTTAGATCCAAGGGATTTGGGAGTTTTAAAAATAATTAGGATTGTTAAACAATTGCGATTAATTGCATGATTCTGATGAATCTGTTAAAATAGACTACCATTTATTTTAAATATTTTGGATGTTTTTGACATTTTAAAATATATAGATTTCAATTACTAAATGGAATACAGAGTGTACATTCCTCACTTTGTATTTTTTATTACAAATATTTGCACTGTAAAATTTTATTTTTCAATTCACCTCATACAAGTACTGCAGTGCAGTCTCTTTTTTATTAAAGTTGAACTTACCAATGTAGGATTATGTACAAAACACTATTCAAAAACTAAAACTTACAATTCCACTCAGTCCTACTTTATGTTCAACATGTTCAGTCAGTCACTCAGACAAACAAGTTTGGTTACAATTTGCAGGAGATAAGACTGTCTGTTTACAACGATGACACCCGGAAGTGAAAACAGGAGTTCACACGGCACTTTTGTAGAGGGTGTTACAAAATATTTACATGCCAGATATGCTAGAGATTCATATGCCCCCTTTATACTTCAACCACCACTCCAGGGCCCATTCTTCCATGCTGATGATGCTTGATAATGAGCCAAAGCAGTGCTGACTGATGTATGTTCATTTTCATTATCTGTGTCAGATGCCATCAGCAGAAGGTTTTTTTGGTGGTTCGGGTTCTATAGCTCTGTAATTGGAGTGTTGCTTTTTTAAGACTTTTGAAAGTATGCTCCACACTTTTTCTGTCTCAGATTCTGGTGACATTATAAATATGAATCAGGAAGCAGTATCTCCTGTATATGTAAACAAACATGTTTGTCTTTGAGTTTGGCAGAACAAGAAGTAGGACTGAATGGACTTGTAGGAGCTAAAGTTTTACATTGTTTTGTTTTTGAGTGCAGTTATGTAACTAAAAAAAATTTACATTTGTAAGTTATACTTTTACACTAAAAAAATTGCACTAAAGAATTTGTATGAAATGAACTGAAAAATACTATTTATTTTGTTTATGATTTTATAGTGCACATATTTGTAATAAAAATAATATAAAATGAGCACTGTACACTTTGTTTTCTGTATTTAATAAATTTCAATTGGCATTTTATTGTTCAACAATGCATGTAATCACAGTTATTTTTAATTCCAATTAATTTAATATGAATTAATTGTATTAGTTAATCACATGAGTTAACTGCCATTAGATCAACAACCCTGAAACTAATTCTTAAATAATTGTAGAATTTCATACATGTCCTTTTGATTAAGGGTCATTCTATGGGAGAAGTGTTTTTTACATTAAGAAAGTTCACAGAGCAATTCAATTTTTGCTCTTATGCCACCCTCATCTGAATTATTGGAGAACCTTCCAGAAGGACACTGAGCACACAATTTTTCTTTCCAATGGGAAAATTATATTAGGTTGTCTGATTTGGGGTTTTTATTTTGACTTTCCCCCCCTTTTCCTCATTTTCTCTGATATGTGTTGATTCTGCAGCCGGTAGCAATAACTTACTGTCTGATTTGGGGGTTTCCAGCCCCTCACTGTGCCTTGCCACAAACTGTTCTGTCCTGATATGTAGTTCCTGTCTTTCTGGTTTCCTTACTATAAATACAACTTTTCAACCTTGTCATCAAGGTCAAAGTTGCCATGCAACTGATGTCATGTTGCAGAGCAGCTATCTCCAGGGGCTAATTGTGTCAGCTCTGCAGGTATTTCAGGGTGCCATTAAAGTCTTGCTTATCCAACTTGAAGGACAGAGGGCAAGCTCCATCCAAAATGGGATGAGTGGTAGTTATGGGAGAAGACACACATCTACCTATTGCGGCTGAAGCCAATTTTCAAGCAGTCTTTATTCTACAGTTTGCGTTTCCAGCCTTGATGGTGCCAATACTGACAGCTGCCTACCATCCCAGCAGCTAGTACAGTAACATGCAACATGATTTTAAAAGGGACTGATGAACAGAGGGACATTGAAACAAATCCAGCGATTCTTCAGATTACATCAACGAGCCCACTGAATGAAACGTGCCTACCAGCTAAGCAAACAAACCCCCACGGATAAAACAGCACTCCTCCCCTCCCCCTGAACAGCATAGCAGCCTGATAAAATGTAAGGTAGCCTACAAATGTGGAAAATCACAGAACCTGTGACGAGGGGAAAGGAACAAAACTGTCTGCTGCAAAGTCCCAAGAGACTTGCCGCTCTTTAAATTGAAACACCCTGTTTCAAGAAATGGAAGGTTTCCAAAGTTCCACTCATCATAAGGCCTATTGATCGTGCTGTCACTGCATGGCTATCTGCAGATCACTGACTCATCTCCCCATCTGAAAGAGGAAGATTAATGTTCAGGACACTTGAAAATGCAGCATTAGATTCTTCTACGTAATGCAGTTTCAGGAGGCTTAAATGTACAATTTACACTGATGCTGTCATGTCTTATGATGCAGACAGTCTCAGACAGTGAATTCTACCCTGGCCTTTGTGAGCCAATGCCTGAAATTTACTAACAGTGTGAGGGAAACCTAATGCATTGTATTGAACCATATATTGTCAGCTGCAATGACACATTCATAGTGAATGACCTCCTAAGATCGCAAACCAAGTTCAGCCCTGGTATGAGAAGATGTCATTCCTACTGAGGTCAATGGGCTCCAATAAATTACTCATAAGAATACGTAGTTGCTGCTTAGATACAAAGGGCCCCTTTTTGCTCACTTCTCAAGTTGCACATTCAACTGATAAGAGGTCCCATCCTGTTAAAGTCTGTGGAGACAAGATAAACAGCAATGCTGGTGCATGACCACAGGGAGGATGGCAAAACTGGATTTTCTCTTTTCTGATTCCCACCCTAAAAAAAAGCAACATCTTAGTTTGGGGAACCACATGCAGAACATGATATGCCCAAATGAAAACCCCTATACAAGACTTACCTAATTCTCACGAGTTTAGTTTAAAAGTACTACAGACGGAGTTAGTTTTTTAGGGGGAGAAGACTGTGTGGAATGAATCCCACTCCATCACACACATGCTCTTTCTGTTGCCCTTCAGCCATGTGGCTGGGAAACCTAGGAATAAAAAAGAAAAGAATAAAACTGAGAGGAACATTTTAGTTTCCTCAGGCAAGGGTTGTTTCGTCACCGACGTAAATATTTAGAGAATGTTAGGAGTTGGATAAAGTGAGTCTTTTCTGCTTAGTATATTTTTTAATTTTCACACTAACTTCTTTTGCTTAGTGAATTCACTAAGAAAATTCACATTCGCAGAAACTGAGAGTGAAGCTAGGTTCAACCAACTACACTGAGATTGCGTGTACATGTACAGAGCAGGCAGTGAGAGGCCATTGAATAAGATCTCAGCAGAGCCACTTCTGTGAGGCTCAATGGCTTGGCAATAGGAACCTTGGCTTATCCCTATGAGCTGTCGTCTTAAACTGAACAGTGAGCTCCTTATCTTCTTACCCCACATCTCCATTCTTTGTCAGTGCTGATGGTGCCACCCTCCTCTCTGCTTCCCAGGCCTGTGACCGTAGGGGCCATCTCTGAGTCCGCTTTCACCTTGTCTCACCCCAAGGTGGAATAAGCCCTGCAGGAGAATAGGCCTGGGGCCTGGGAGAGCTGCCAGCATTCTGCTCCTTTCTCCGCTGCCCCTCCCAGCTTGGTCCCCTCCTGACTGGGGTGGGCAATGGAGTGGGAGTTGTCGGTGGTGAAAACAGTGCCTCCCCTCCTGGCCAGGGAAGAGAGGGTGAAAACAGCACCCACAACTTATAGGAAAGCAGTGCCTTGGGCTGGCAGCAGGGGCTGGCAGCTTTGCCTGTGAATCAAAGTGTCATTAACTCCTAGCTGTATGTGGGTACCCTGTGTGTGGGGGTAGGGATGGTGTGAGGGTGGGGACAGGCAGCCCAGATGTGCCTACTTTTAAGATACAATACAGGCACAGAGCAGTATTTGTGTGTTTGATTTTGGTCCCTGCTGCTGCCCGATTGGTTACTTATACCGGTCAGTCCATAATTCTGATGTTTATATCTTTGAGATTCTACGGTGCTTACTATACAAGGGGAGATGAGACCCCATTCGTACATTTTAAGCCCTTTCAGATCCTAAGAAGAAGTGTGCTAATATTCGTGTCAAGTACTTTTATTTGTACTGGTTGGACCTTCCTGGTCCAGCATCTTCGGGACCTGACCAGTCCCTGATGAGGGATTTTGCTGGACTAGGGGAGGTCATTTCTGGCCCCCCTACCACCAGCCTCCTCAACCCAGGCCTGGCCACTGGCCTCCTGCCTGGCCCCGCTCCCCAGCCCTGTTGCCCTGCCATGTGCCCAGGCTCCCTGGACCCACTGTCCTGCCGCATACCCTGCTACTCTCCTGCTGCTCTGTCCTGCCACAGGGCTCCCAGCTGCCAGCCCTCCACCAGGACTCTGGTCCTGGAACATCCGTGGTCTGGTTCCGGACCAGAGAGTCCCTGTTTAGAGAAGTTCAACAAGTAGTGTCACATACCACACCTGGGGTAAGCTGCAGCTGTAGCTGTGAATTACAGCTGGAACGTAAGTCTCGAAATATATTAAAGCATGGCAAGTCCCAGATACTTTCTGTAAGGAAACAAGTTATTTTGTTAGCTTTGTCCCAATAAAAATATATATGGGGTTACTGTAGCTTCTCTGACAAAGTGCCCACACACAGTTTTTTCATTGTGTGTAATAATGTCATACACTTAGTATCAAGATGAAGGTGAAGCCTTCCAAAATAGCACAGGCAATTTTGCTAGACACCTTCCATTAACCTGCATAACTTGCTTGGCATGTAAACATAACATCTTCCATGCCTCAACTGAGTGTTTAATGTCTGAAAAATAAAAAATATTGTTCAAGATCATTTTACACCTCTGGGCCATAACAATGCCTAGCACAGATCTTGAAAGGGGAGGAGGTGGTGGAGTAAAAGGCTATTTGCCAACTATTGTCAGTGCCTGTCTTTTGACTTCTAATATTGCCTTCCTTGTTCTCCAGAATAGGAGAGGTGGAGCAGGCTGAGTGCCTCTGGATGAATAGATGAGTTACTTGTGCTTGGGGGAGGTAAAGCACCACTCCATGTGTTATTTGCATACAAAGGGGACCTATCAAAGAGACTCCCTTATTCCCCACTCCCTAGTCAAAGACAAATCCCCAGCTGGGTGGGAATTCCATATACCAGGATTTCTGCATCCCCCGGGACAAAAAGAAGCCAGCGTTGACACAGATTGTTATTACTTCCCTGCTGTGATCCACCGCATCACATTCCTTCTCAGTGTAATTAAGCCAGGACTTGAACTCTCAGATGCCTAGGGGGTCAATGTGTTAATATACCTCGTATCATTACAGGCCATTTCAAATAATGCTGATGATGACAGATGGATGTTAGTAGCTCGTTAGACAATGCCATGACTGAGACATCACATTCCTTTCAGCAAGAGTAAGCCCGGACCATTTGCCGTTGTGCACGAAGGGGGAGACACATTTTTCTTTGTATGCTTCCCTCCCTTCCTGCATCCTGTGTAGATTTCAGACAGCGCCAATATCAGGGCTGTCATCGTATGTGGCTGTGCTAACCTGAATAGTTCTGCCTCAACGATCAAGGAGTAAAGCAAAATCCAAGCAGCAGGTGTATTGTGTGTAATATATGAAAGCATCTTACTGTTTGGACGAGAGGCCTCATGGTGTATGGCTTCTGGTCCAGCACTTGCTTTCTAGCCCATCCAGATCCATGCAGTAAATTGTCCTGGCGTCCCCTGGGAAGGGAGGGAACAGGCAGTAAACATGATGGAAAATGTTTTTTAGGCTGTGCCCTCCTCCGCCCTGTATCACTTGTGTTTAGACAATGCTTCGCCCATTTTGGGTGCTCCCTCACTCGACGTAATAAACCATCATTGTAATCCATCCTAAGCAGCTAGTGAATAGTGCACAACTTGTTGGCTCCCTTCAAAGAGTGAAATGAGAGAGATGTTAAAAGTAAACATAGAGCTGAAGAAGAGCTCTGTGTAAGCTCGAGAGTGACTCTCTCACCAGCAGAAGTCAGTCCAATAAAAGATATTACCTTGACCACCTTGTCTCTCTAAAAGTAGACAAAGTAATAAGTAGCCTTGTAATACTATGAGCAACCTGTTAATAATCACAGTAGGTATTTATTCAGAACTTTCCCTCTCCATAGTGTTTTTGCAAATCTTAACAGGCTAATCATGCAGAACTCATAGAAGGTAGGTAGGCAGGAAGGTTATAAAAAAATCTCCTCATTTTATATGTAGGGAAACTGAGGCAATTAGGTTATCTGAATTGTCCAAAAAGGCCAGTGTCCAAATCAGGCCTGTGACTCCTCCCACTGAACTCCAAGGAAGATTCGCTACTAACTTAAATGGAATCAAGATCAAACTACTAGGTTTTTAAACTATAAATAAAATACCTTCAGCCCCTAGTATTTCCATTGTTATGGCTCTCGCAACTACATATAAAGGGACCTTATAACTTTATGTAATGATGCAGTGAATAAAATGATTAGATCATAGAACACTAGAACTGGAAAGAGTCTCGCGAGGTCATCAAGTCCAGTCCCCTGCCCTCATGGCAGGACCAAGGACCATCTAAATCATCATTGATAGATGTCTATCTAACCTGCTCTCAAATATCTCCAATGATGGAGATTCCACAGCCTCTCTCAGACATTTATTCCAGTGTTTGACCACCCTGACAGGAAGATTTTCCTAATGTCCAACGTAAATCTCCCTTGCTGCAGTTTAAGCCCCTTGCTTCTTGTCCTATCCTCAGAGATCAAGGAGAACAATTTTTCTCCCTCCTCAATCATGGAACAAAACTTATGGTATATATGTATATTTTCTTGGACTAAATACCATTGTCAAACTAATACTGTGTTAGTGCCACAAGTGGGCCAATAATCAAATTATGGAACAAAATAACAGAAATAATTCTTAAAAATGAGTATTCAATCTATCTTTGCTGTATTTCTATTGTAATACACACCCCAACTGTTAGTAAAGAAATCCTGCAACTGGTACACCCACTCAAGAGTTAATTGCAGGATCAAGGCCTACATGCTTGTAAATGCATCCTTCTATAACAAAGGACGATGAGAAATGACACCAGCTGTATGAGATGAGAATGCCAGCCAATTCCCAATCTAGAGTGTCTAGACACCTTAAATCCAGGGTCATTTGGGGCAAGACCAGCAATAAAATTACCTCTTACTGCAGATTCCAACTTGGTGGCTCACAAACATTCTACTGGTTCTGCCCAGGCTGAGTTTGCAGCCTCTGTTCCATTTTTATTTATATAACCAATTGCCAAATATGCTTGTTCTCTCAGTAAGTGTTGCATTAGTGTGCAGTGGGTGTAGGGACAGTACCTGGCCCTGGCAGGCTAGCAGCAGTGCACACGCTAACGAAAGAATCAGTTGTATAATTTCCAAAGGCCTTGTGGATCATTGGGGGTGAAAATGTGTGGTTACTTTGACTTGGAAATTGCAATAGCCAAATACTAATAAAATAATTCCCTATACAATCATGCAATGATTTCTGGTGCTATTTGTTTTAAGTGCATTGTATAGCTGCCTATGATGACTTTGGTATCAAAGGTCCATAGAGGGTGAATGATTAAATCATTTGAGTGCTGTCTCTGCTACTAAAACTCCCGGCAGGGAGAAGCAAACTGAGCTTGTCCTTTTGACAGTGGGAGGGCAAAACTAATTATTAAGGCCTAACTGCAGTGCCGATCGGTCTGGTTCATGATTAGGGCCCAGAGGCTGGTCAAGACAATATGCTGCCTTAGGCAAAATGTCCATTTCTGGGGCTTCTTCCTGCCCCCTTAGACATTTGCGACAGCCCCCCCCACTGCCTCCCCTGTTGCTGCCACCCTCATTCCCCCTACGGACTCTTATGCAGCCAGGTTAGAGGCTGACAGGGCGGACCTCCGCTTTAGGCTGCAGAGGGCCCCGGTGACACCTCTGGGATGGGAACTGTCCCACACTTGGGTTGAATGAGCTGGATTAGGACAGAATACAAATCTCCCCTGGCCTCTGCAAGTGGCTGAGACCCACTCGGCGGGCAGGTGATACCCCAGCCTGAGCTGTCCCTCCCAATGGTCCTTCCTGGGCAGGTGAAGAGAGAAGTGCATGAGCCCCAGCACAGGGCCCA
>JANRFK010004149.1:127270616-127282744 GCA_030068395.1 Apalone spinifera | reverse complement strand
TCATTTCCCCCACTGCGCCTCTGCCTCCTCTGCCCCACCACAGAAACAGTGCTGGGGGGACCCGGCTTTTAATCCGGCTCCCCGCAGCATTGGCTCCTGCTCCCCCACACTTGGTGCCACTGATACAGAGGCAGCAAGTGGGGGAAAGTGACTAGTCAAGGAGTGACTTGAGTAGTTGCTTACATCCCAAATTGCGACAAACACTTGACATATTGGATTTTTTGGGGAGGAAAGGAAATTCCAAAAACAACTGATTTGGAAATGTCAAAACCCAACATCTCAGCTCATCTTAGCACTGAGATGTGACTGCGTGAACTGCCACAGCGCCTCATGGCATGGGCGTTCTGGTATTTCAAAGCCCTGTTCTCCATGAACTGAGCTCTCAAGCTGGACTGTCACTTTAACAGTACTTCCTGATCAAGGAACTCCCAGAATGCATTTTGGTTGTTCAGCTGGCAAAGAGACTGGTGCCTTATCGGAGAAGGAAGGCATGAGACAATTGAATTACCATTCCTGTGAGGCCCCACAATGGCTTGGGCAGAGGCAGATTAATGTTGCCTGAAATGAAATGTTTCAATCTGACCAACCAAAAATCTTTTAAAAGCTTCAGAGGGACAGCTGAGTTAGTCTGCAACTAGAAAATCTTAAATAACCACAAATAGTCTAGCAGCACCTTAAAACTAACAAAACATGTAGATGGCATCATGAGCTTTTTGTGGGTACAGCCCACTTCTTCAGATGAAAAAATCTTTTAGTTGGACTCCACCTGACCCAGAATTAAATATTTCCCAATGGAAAAATTAAAAAACTTTGGGAAAAAATTGTCTGCTGGAAAATGTCAGTTGTCAAAACTAGAGTTTCCATCTAAAAAAATAATTTTGATAAAAAATTCCTGACCAGTCCTAGAGAATGAGCTTTGCCCCATCAGGTAAAAAAATCCTGATTGTATCAAAGTGGATCGGAGTCTTGCTATGGATTTCAGTAGGACCAAGATTTCATCTGTGGTGTTTTTTCTTTTGTAGCAGGAGGGAACTACGTAAGTCTATAGCTGGAAATACCAGTGCATCCTTAAAGCTAGTTGGCCCTTTTGGAAAAAAGGGCAGCTGTGTTGCTCATTGCTTCGTCAGAGGTGTGGTTCTACATGCGTAACATGTTTTTTGTTTTTATTCCAGGGAGCCACAAAGAGTCTAGCACATACTTGTTAAAATGGAAACCAGCAATACGTGCTGCCGACAGTACAACAGCTGCAGAAAAGGCAGCTGTTCAGATAAGATCTGGACTCTGTGCTGTACTGTGTTTAAAAGAATCACTGTGAGCTGGTTATGTGAAGGGGAATCACTGATGAATGCAGTAAGTGCTGGTCCTTACTTCTCTTGCAGGAGCTGTGCTGTATATCACAAGGTCTCTGCTCCCTTGGTCTCAGTGCATGCCATGAGTCACCTACTAGAGAGGCTTCCTGTCAGTACAGAAGCTGAAGATTTTATTAACTGCCAGAGTCCAATCTGAGAGCAGACATTCAATCCCAGGCTGCGAGAAGATTATTAACAATCTTCTTTGAGAAAGGTGCAATTCCTTGTATTGCTAGGTCAGGAATGACCCTTAGCAACAATTTTACCCTGGGGCAAAGTGCAGTGATAATAGTCAGAGAGAGAAGAACAATAACAAGAGCAGGGGTGGAGGGAAATAACATCTCTTTCCAATGATGAAAAGTATTTTTCCCAAAGCCACAGTCCTAAAACATCTGGGGCTTCGGCATGTGTGGTGTTACGTTTGTTCAGAATTCTTTTATTAATCAAATTAAATAAAAATACAGATGGGTCTGGATCACCCTGGCTCTAAACCCACCTGCCCTTTCTTTCATTGAGAGAAAGTTGCACTATCCACTTGCAAACTTTGCACCTCAAGTCGATCTACTTTCTTTCTATGCAACACTCCTGGCTGGGTGCAGTGTTTGCATACTGCTGGAAGCAGCTGAATTGCTGGCAAAGGAGTTTGTAAAAGGATTGATGTCCGGGTACGCAGCTTACACTCTTCGCATTATTGCTTCAGGTGTGTCTTCGTCATCAGACTGCTATTTAAAGCTGATTTCTCCAGGAGGATTTCATGTCGTCTTATTAAGGACCAGATCTTGAAGGTGGAGATCTTCTAAGTCACGTTTACCTGCCATTTGTGCCTTGGAAAATCTTCCCCAATGTTCTTGATGAAAGCCAAATTCTACTCTCCAACCAGTGTAAATCCATAACTCCATGATGATCAGTAGTTACACCAGCATAACCAATCCAGGTTGGACCTCTCTCATCCAGCACCCATGGGACCTGGCTGGTCCCCAACAAGGGGATTTGCCAGACCAGGGGCGGTCCTTTCCAACGTGGCCCATGCTGAACTGTAGCCCCCAGCTAGGGCTCTAGCCATCACTGCTGCTGCCTGCCCAGCCATCACTCCCCAGGCTGGAGCTCCCTCGCTGCTGCTGGGGCCAGAGCTCTGTGGCTGCTACTGGACCCCAAGCTCCGCAGCCAGGGCCAGAGCTCTGCAGTTGGAGCCAGAGCTGGAGCTCCCTGACTGTGGCCAATTCTCTGTGGCCACTCCCAACCCCCACTATCTCCCGGCCCACGGGGCAGATCTCCCTGCTACACTGCCCACCCCTCCATGCCTTTCCCCCGACATGGGGCTCCTGGCTGATTCACCCCGCCCCTCCCGCGGTCTCCCCCGACACACTCCTGCCCAGTGGCCCAACCCAGGGCCGACTTATCCATTAGGCACAGTGCCTAGGGCCCACAATACTTTTAGGGGCCCACGAAAATGTTTTAATTTTTCTTTTAAAATCAGAAGAAAAAAATGAACTTTTAGGGTCAAAGAAAATGTTTTAATTTTTTTCTCACATCAGAAAAAAAAAATGTTAGGGCCCACGAAAATCTATTAAATGTTGCCAAAAACAGAAAAAAAATGAAGTATTTAAAGTTATATCAAAAATAATTAATATTTTTTTTTTTTATGGAGGAAGGGTCCCACGAAGGCAAAAGTGCCTAGGGCCCACGAAAGTCATAATGCGGCCCTGGCCCAATCTCCATATACCGGGACTCTGTGGTCTAATTATTTAGAATTTTCAAAAATGGCCTCTACTTTGATGGCTGTCTGTAAGCACCTAGCTAGGGATGCCTGCAGCTCTTATTCATTGGCTTCATTTGGAGTTATGAGAGCTCAGGAGTTCTGAAACCTGACCTATAATGTTGGGCATCCAGTCTAGAGGCCGTTTCTAGACATCTAGGTCTTACCCTTCCTGTGTTTCAGTTTCCCTGTCTGGAAGCTGGGCTAGATGGACTCTTGGTCTGAACCAGTATGGCCGCTCTTATGTTAATACTGCTTCTGTCTCACTACACACACTCATGCGCCCCCCAGACACAGAGGGGTGGTGGTGGGATTGCTTAGTCTATGCTTACACAGGACATGGAAGAAATAGAATGTATTATTATATTTCCATCTGAGACTAGGGTTGCCAGGTGCCTGGTTTTCGACCAGAGCGCCTGATCAAAAAGGGACGCCGGTGGCTCTGGACTTGGGATGTTAAACAATTCACCGGTAAGCGTGGAGCTTATTGGTATGCTTACTGGCTAACCAGCCCATGCCAGTGAACTCTGGTGGTCGCCAGCTGCTCCGGGCTGGAGCATCTCTAGCCATGGAGGGGATGGCAGGCCAGGTTGTGGAACCCCACGGCCATGGAGGGGCCAGCAGCAGGACCTCAAAGCCGCAGTGGGGCCCCATGGTCACAGATGTGACAGGGTCATGTAGGTTGAAATGGTTAATTGGTTACATGCTATCATTTATCTGGTTAACCCTTTTAACATCCCAACTCTGGTCAGCAGTAAAAGTCCGGTTGGCAGCACAGTGAGACTAAGGCTGTCTCCCTGCCTGCCCTCACTTCACGTAGATCCTGGAAGCGGCTGGCACATCTGGTGCCTAGGCACAGGAGCAGCCATGGGGGCTCCACCTCTTCCCCTGTCCTGAGTACTGGATCTGCAGATCCCATTGGCCGCAGATGAAAGTGCGTGTCACAGACTGGATCTGCAGCTCCCACTGGCTCGGTGAAAGTGAGTGAGGGTGGGCATCAGAGGGCAGGTGAAAGTGAGTGAGGATGGGGCATCAGAGGGCAGGGGACAGAGAGCTCCAGCCCTGTAGCAACAGCAGGAGGGGTCTCGGAGTAAGGACGGGGCAGGGGCGGAGCTTCAGGGAAGGGGCAGGACTGGGGCAAGAATGTTCGGTTTTGTGCGATTTGAAAGTTGGCAACCCTACGCTCACTTCGTACTTATGAAACACTAATTAATCAATCATCACAGTGCTGCTGTGTGCTTGGAGCGGGGTTTGGGAAGCATTTTAGAAATGGGGAAATTGAGGCACAAAAGGCTTATGAGGCTTGCTTATGGTCACACACTTTGTGACACAGCTTGATTCCTGGTCCTGTGTCTTAGTCCCGAGAACACTCTTCCTCCCAAAATAATGTGCAATTGTGATTTACAGTTGAGAACATCATTTTCCCCTCCCCACCCTTGTCTGTAGGGCTCATTTCACCATCATTGGACTCTTGTTTGCATGCAAGTACAAGGTGTCCAGATGGGCAAGTCGTTGACTCACCTTCCTTCGTGCACTGGAGACTCTTTGTCCGGTTGCCATTTAACATGTTGTACTTGGGGACGAGCACATAGGTCACAAGTACAACGTGTTAAATGGCAACCGGACAAAGTGTCTCCAGTGCACGAAGGAAGGTGAGTCAACGACTTGCCCCTGTGATTTCCTCCACCCTTCCAACAGCAACTCGCTCTGCTCTGGTCCAGTGAGTGACCCTTTCAGAAGTGTCGACAGGTATGTCTGTATTACAGCTGCCACACACGCACAGCTGCCATGTGCATGCGGGCCCACTGGGGGGGGAGGGTATGTGCGGGAAGTGGGCGACTGCCCTGGGGTTTGGCGATTCAAAAGGGCCTAGGGCTTCCATCATCAGCATCTGGAGCCTCTGGCCCTTTAAACTGCCACTGGAACCTCACCCGGCTTGCTCTGGGTGGTGCTGCGGGATGGTCGGGGGAGGCTAGCTCCCGGGTCTGGCTTCTGCTCCAGGCCCGACCCCTTCCAGGGGCATGGAGACAGTCACCCTCCCACCATGCCCAGGGGTCCAGCAATTCTGTCGGCGCTCCTACATGCCACTGTAGTGCAAATGCTTCCGACAGCAACAGAAAGGGTTTTTCCCTCGGTGTAGCTAAGCCACCTCTCACAGAGGTGATAGCAGCTAGGGTCTACCTAACTTGGCTATGTTCAAGGCAGTAAGTTTTTTGTAAACTATACTTTTAAAATATGTGAATGAGTTTATGCTGCTAATATTGCTCCTGCAAATTCTAGTCTAAACTAGGCCCTAAACTCCCAAGTTTGCACTCACCCTCTTTTTGAATAATTCCACCATTATCTTAATGGAGATAATTCATAGGGGCCAGATTCACAGCTGGTATAAATAGGCACAGCTGCATTTCGGTTAATGGAAAAACTCAGTCACGTGGAGGAGCTGCTCCATAATCTGGACATTGCAAAGCTTTACTGTGTTGCTGCTCCAGGAATCACCCCCAAAGAGCCACACTTTTCTCCACTCCACAGCATGCTGCCAAGCCAGGTTCCTTGAACTGCATTCTCTGAGGTAAACGCTCCATGCTGACTTCAGAGTTGTGTATGAGCAACGTTTGCAACTACCTTGTGTTGCCATGCAGAATGGAGAGGGCCAAGCAATACTTTGAAAAACAGTGTGCTGGGCCAGGCTAAAACACTGCTTTACCAAATGGGGGGTTAACACGCTCTGCTCCATTCATATGCTAGCTGGCCAAACTGTTATAAGCTGGCTGAGCAGGGCAGCCTGTTTTTAATGTGATTTTTAAGCACAGCAGTGAAGCTAGTGTAGATGGGGCCTGGCTGCTTTCCAGCAACCCTGACAGTCTCCTGGGAGAGAGAATAAAAGCAATTGATAGCAAGCTTGTTAAAAAGGTTCAATAATGCATTATAGGAGCTGGAAGAGTGATTCTAATGAGCTTCCTAGCCACATTCTTCAACACCGTGCTGACTGCTCCCCACTGCACTTCAGCTTCCTGCAAATTAATGCATGCAACTTCTTCCTCCTAGCCTGGTAGCAAGGCAGAGATTGTGATCAGTTATTCCCTTTGAATGGCGCAAAAAGAATTGCTAGAATATGTCTTAGGTCATCAGGCCATTAATTTTTGAATTTAATGTGCAGGCTTACCGCTTCCCTGGGCAGTGGAGATGCAGCTGGTTTTGGATCAGCTTTTAGTTTGGCAAAGTCTGTCAGCTCTTAAAAAAAAAAAAAAAAAGCTATGGTGAGTGATGGTTCATGTGTAGTTTTTTCAGTTGTCGATGAATTAGAATGGAGAGGTCTATGGACTGTCGCCCATAAATTTCGGTCCTACCTGCTGCAAAGCAGTGTCCAGCTCTTTCCAGACACAAAGTAAATTGCAGTTGTTGCACTTGGGTAGAATGCCTGTGTGTCAATTTCATGGTGAGCAGCTATTGGAAGTAGAAGCTGAAACAGGCAGCACTTGGCCCTACAGTTCATGGCAGCAGATCTGCCGGTTTGCAGAGTCATGCTCAGTCATGCCAGAGAACACTGGGAGGGAGAGATTATAAAAGCATTTTAAAAATATCTCTATGAAATGTTCTAGCACTAAAATGGGCAGGCAAAAGACTAGCCTTGGAAGTCCAGAATTCTGCTGCAGTGAGGAGGGCTGGATTCTGTTTCCTTTGTGTTTAATGTTTGACATTTTGGGATTTTTTTCACATGGGGGATGGGAATGAATGTGATGCAAATGGTTCGACAAATCCCAATGCAAGCTGCAAAACTAGAGGCCTGATCCTGTAAGATGCTGAGCACTGTCTATGCCTATTGAATGCAATGGAAGTTGAGAGCACTCAGCACTTCAAAGGGTTTCAGTGAAGTGGCTCAAGTTTTATTTAGGGAACAATTGTGATCACTTGCCTCATTTAGAAATTGCCTAAAGCTTATCTGTAAATGTATATATCTACTAGAGGACTTACCCGGTGTTGCTCAGGTTCTTAAATAAGTTTTGTTTTTCTTCATTTAAGTGTTTATTCTGGGGTGGGGCTACAGATGAAGGGATCAGTATGTAGGCTGTCCTGGAGAGAGAGAGAGGACAACCCCAGTTCTCTTGCAGTGCAACAGGTTGGGGCCAGGTGAGAAGCACCTGCCCATGGCCACTGTAGCTGCAGCACTCATGGCTGGGGGGACAGACAGACACACAGACAAACAGACACACAAACAAGAAAACTCTCGGCAATATAGAGTTGATAACTGTCCCTTTCTCCACCCCTGTCTCCTGGTCCCCAGCTCTGGCCCTTTCCTCTCCCCATGTGTTCATTCTGCAGTATAACTGTCCTGCCTACCAGACTCCTCTTTCCATTTTATGAGAAACAGTTGAATTCCAGGCACATCCCATTATCCTGGCACAACCAAACTCTTACCTTGTTTTAAGTTATGATAGGCGGAAGCTGCATGCCAAATTTGGTGGTCCTACTTCTTACCGTTTAGGAGGAGTTCTTGAACAAATGGACTCACAGATGGATAGACAGACAGATGCACATTTCTAAAATATATAGTAAGATGTACTTATCTGGCCTTTATCACTATACTGTCTGAGCACCCTGGAATCGTTAATGCTTTTTATCCTTGCCACAGCCCCCTGTACGGCAGGAAAGGAATGTCTCCATGTCATTGAGCACTGGATATATTAAGTGATTTGCACAAGATTACACAGGAAGTCTGCGGCTAAACCGGGAACCGAACAGGGCCCCCCGAATCCAAGTCCTGTGCCATGTCCATAAGAGGCTACCTTTTCCTAAAAGTAAAATATAATCAGTATTTTAGCAACAACAAAAAAAAGCTTCCATTCATTCATATCATGTGTGAGTAGTAACCAGTACTTCTGTTCTTCCTGAATCTGAATCACAATTCTCTGGATTTGTAATTTCTAGTTACAAGCAAGTATATTTTTATAACATTTTGTTTTTCTGACTGTCTTGTGCAACATGGACAGCTTTACAATCTCTACTCCCCCATTCGTCCTTTTCGTCTAAACCAGGGCACCGCAAGCTGGCTAGGGAAATGATTCTGAAACTTGAAATTGCTGCTTGCAAGAGTGTGAATGGTTTCATTGAAGGAGAATTTCACTAGCAGGCTTTGCAGAGATACCAAATACAGCAGCCAGTGACTGGCTATCAGTTTTAGCTGGACAGAAATCTCAATTATCCATCAAGAAGCTGCTGTCCTTGATGGTTGTGTCTCCGGGAGACTAATACTTCCTCCTGTAAGTGTAATCAGTTTCAGTCCACTAAGGATTGTCATACAGCACATTCTATTAGGTCGCATTAGGAATTTTCTGTAATATGGTATTTATTGATGGGAGCTGTATAACTAGACTCATTGGTGCAATGTCTCCGCAGAGCGATCATCATCAGTACACTCGGCTCAGACATTCAGCTCAGATCTTTAATTTCCTTCCTTTACCTGTGTTCATTTGTCTTTGGCTAGAGCAATGTGCAGCACTTCCTACAGAATAGGGAATGGACATTTGCTAAATGTCTATTACTGCATATCACCTTTAAAATGTTTACGGGCAACATTTTTGCTCTTGGCTATACTGAGGTCAATCTTGGCTTCACAGAAGTGAATCTAGATTTACACCAGTATAAATCCATTGAAGCTGATCCACAGTTTTACACTGACTTCAGTGGGCTTTAGATCAGGCTTGAAAGGGAGTGGGAGAAAAGATAGGGTTTTTTAAACATGATTACTATCACATTTTAACTAACACTTTAAAACAATAGTGTAGACAAGATTTAATACCTTTAAAAACATGTTAAGTGCTCATGATCAACTCTAGCCTCTGCCTTAGCATCAGTCACAACCAGCTAAAATGTTTTTAAAGGTGTTGAATCCTGTATACACTAGGTCATAAATGATGTTTTAAAAGTGTTAATTAAACATGTTTTAAAATCACACCTTTTTCCTTAGACTAGGCAAGGCTAATGAGAACTGAATTTGGTCCATTGTTTATCGACCTCATCTACTTAGCAGTCCCTTGGAAAGATCAGTCTCTGCTAACAGCATGGTGTGGTTCAGACATACATACACTGCCAGTTTGTTACAATGCCAGAATATTAATCTGACAAAAACAAATAATAAAAATGTAGAGGGGTTGGTTAGAGACACAGTAGGCAAATACTGTTTTAAAGTGCAATAAAGTACTTCTTGAATCGTCGTAAGTCCAGTTGCTATTATAGAGAGGCAGTGTGGCATAGCAGGTAGGGGCCTGGACTAGGCAAGGGGAGTTCTACACTTCTTAGGAGATCAGGACCGCAGTGTCCCTTGGCGTTTGATTTAGTGGGTCTAGTGAAGACTCACTAAATCAACTACCGATCACTCATTAACTGGGGTACTCCACTGGAGCGAGAAGAGTAAGAGAAGTTGATGGGAGCATTTCTCCCATCGACCCCCCGCAGGGGAGACTCCGTGGCAACTCGACGTAAGGTAAATCGACTCTAGCTGTGGTATTTACCTAACTGGAGTTGCATAAATTAGGTCGCCATTGCCCTGTAGTGTAGACCTGTCCTGGTGGGTTAGTCGTGCCACTTCTGTTTCTTCTTGCTTTCTTTATCTAAATGTTAAGTTACTCAGGGCAGGATATAGTCTCTCACTGCCTGTGTACAGCTTCTAGCATGATGGAGGGGTCCTGACCTCAGCCAAAGCTGTGAAGCATTCCAGCATTGCAAGTAATATTGTAGGGCTTTCACTTCAATAGGATTTTAAATATAAAAAAATTGTATGTATGTATTCGGCAATCACCCGTTCTTCCCTTTTGAGGAGCCACCATTTGTGATAATCAATGGTCTTAAACCCTCAACCATTTACCAAACTGAAGTTCAAGTGCTCTCAGCCACTGGTTGTGGGCCAGCCACACTGGATACCTTTCAAACACCAGAGTCTGAAGCTGCAAGCTAATAAGGTTAGCTATTCACTTGGGACCTCGCAAACGCTGATGCACATGAGTAATCCTTGGGATTACTAACATGAGTGACATGTTTGCAGGGTGAGGGCCCATAGACAAGCATTCATTCTAAGTGCTGCTCATACAAATGTTTCTGTTCTGAGAGAGTTCAATGCTCTGACAATGAAAGGCTGTTGCTGTTTCCACTGCTACTTGCCATTGGGACAGTCGGATGGGAAGAAGTTCCTGTACATTTAATACATTAGTTCCCAACTTTCTGGACAAACTGCTAATCTGACCTGTATTTTAAAAAACCCAAGGATGTCAAATGCACTTGCACATCTGAGTTGCAGTTGACTGTGAAAACTGATCTCCTGCCATATCCCTTGAAATAGGTGAATGTTGCAGATAATCATATAGTACTTCATCTACAGAAATGACAGAAACCAGGTTTACACAGCCTTTAGCTTCTTATGTGAGCATTCCTTGTTAATCTGTAACCTCACTGAAGGAAACTGGACGTTTCAGAGAATAAGGAACACAGAATGGCAACCTTTATAAACAGATCAGTTGTGAGCTAAACTGTCCCAATATTTTCACTGGAGAACTGACTTATCTACTCTCGGAAATGCCCTTCATAATGCCCTGCTGTCATAAAATACATCAGGTGTATCAAACTTCTTACATATGTAAGTTTGAGGTTTAAATCTGTTAAGTACCAGCTGTTGGTGTCTGGCACTCTTCTTATATGTACGCCTTGCTGGGACTTTGATAAAGATCAGAATTTTGAGTTCTCTATTTCATCTTCTTCTCCTAACTCTTAAAATTTACAAACTCATATAAATCTGAAACATCTATTTGAAGACTGCCATTTATCAATGAAGGAAAGCCCAAATCTTTTACTCTGTCTTGATCATTTGTGAGTCATGATTCTCTGCAGTACAAAACACTATACTAGGTTATACAATAGAATCTTGACTTTGGTGTTAGCAAATCTGATGAAAGACCAGTTACAGGAACCATTTTTTCCGATGGGAGGCAGGAAGGAAATCACATAATGAAAAGGATGTTGATGAAGAACAAGTTGATATTTCTTTATATTCCGATGACTTCATGGTATTTTGTATCTACAGTAAGTTTGAGGTGTTCAATTTTATGATCATTTTTGTTTTATGGACTTATTTTACTCCCCAGTTAGTTCATACAATAAAACTTTCACTAAAATACACGTCTTTGTCTTGCTGGCATTGTCACTGCACACCACATTTCAGAAGCAACTAGAGCATGGGTTCCCAAACTGGGGGGCATGAAGAAATTCCAGGGGGGACGCGAGGCAACCCAGCCCCCCCCCCCCATCAAGTTTTGCTGCCCCGATCAGTTATTTTTGCTCAACAAGTTTTGCTGTGGGGGGGGCGGGGCCATGAGGGTTTTTCAAAAATCAAAAAGGGGGTGTGATGCCAAAAAGTTTGGGAACCACTGAACTAGAGTAATGATAATAACCTTGTGGATTAGATTCTAATTTTCTGCGATAAGAGGCTTTTACCTAGTGTTTTGTGTTCTAAAAAAGCCAGTGTTAAAAATGAAGAGCAGTAACAGTGTTACCTGGTTCCAATTCGTTTTTTATTCCATTTTCATTATTTTGTTTCAGATAAAATATACTCCATAATCTGATACCAACTAAAAGAAGCATGGCATCAGTAAATAGTTCAACGTTTTGTCGTCAAGTGAGAGACTTAATGGTTCCAGCAGAACTTCATCTCTAACCACCAGTTCCAGGAGGAGCAGTCCTCTTAAGAGACTAGAGCCCCACTAGAAGATTTACCCAGCACTGCTTGAGTCTTTAACTCAATTTTACTTTTTTGAAAATAAAATGAATGACCTGAAGACTATCTGGGGGGACAGGGAGGCATCTGCAAGGGCCCAGCCCCTGCTTCCAGCAGTCCCCAGGGCCTGCAGCCTGCCCGGGGGGGGCCAGACTCCGGGGGCTGGTTACAGCTTCCAGCAGCCTTTGGGCTGCAGGCTGTCCGGGGTGGGTGGGGCAGGGGCCCTGTGGCTTGCAGGCTGACTGCTTGTGAGGCTAGGACT
>JANRFK010004149.1:127204658-127258882 GCA_030068395.1 Apalone spinifera | reverse complement strand
CCCCCCCCCCCCAACCCTTTATTTGAGTATTTTTCAGTAAAAAGTTTTCATATGGACTATTGTTTTGTCACTTTCAGTTCTTCTAATAATGATGAAAACAGGAAACTTTTTGGACTGTTACAGTAATACTCCTGGAAGGATTTTTCTTAAGGGGTTACCAAATTAAGACCTACACTCAAGGAGATGGAATTTTTCTTATATTTAAAAATATTTTCCTTTCCCCCTTGTTTCAAAGGCTCAGGCAAACAGAAGAAACTGACGAGCAAAGAATGGGAAATTAGCTGTGCCTGGTGTGTGCCAAATGCCTGAACTCAAATATAGTGAAATTATTGTTAACCTTTGTAGTAATGTGTCAACTTTTTTGGACAAAGGTGTATTATTTGGTTTACACTTTTTATCCCATTTTTAAGATGACTGGGCTAGTGTGCACCGTTAGTGACACAGTTCAACAATATTTCAAATTTCATTTCACCTTTGTGACACTTCTGGTCTAAGAAAATCTCATGTTAGCCTTGTACCCTTTTTTTACTGTTGTCTTATCTTTTTACAGGTTGTATTTCCTAGAAATTGCCCTCTGTTGCTACCACTAATCCAGTTTAGTGTGGCGAAGGTAATGGTAGCTGCAGGAATTTTTAGCCACCATTGTCTAGACCCTGCTGAAGGTTAAAAAGCCAGCATCAACCCAGAGTACGGATGTAATAGTGTGGTCGATTAACCAATAAGCAAATGATTATAGGTTAATGCTATAGAATACACACAGTTCTCTCTCCCCTTTTCCAGTACATTTTTTAGGAGGCTGGCCTGCAGCCTGGCTCAATCCTGGCTCACACGGGGTCCAGGATTTACTTCCGCTGCGGCTCTGCATTTAAAGTTTATTAGGAGCCAGGTGGGCAGTCAGCCTGACTCCGTTCCAGTTCTTGCTGGGTCCAGGAGCTCAGACCTTCCTTGACAGGCAACTGCTGTGTGAGGGGAGCTGGTTTTTAAACTGATTCCCCTCACAGATCAGCTCTCGCTTGGCACTTCACGCTGCTGCCTCTGATACAGAGGCAGCAGTGCAGAGTTGCAGGGGGCTCCTTGGGAGTGAGGCCGGAGCGCACTGGCTGCCGGTCCCGCCACTGGGGACTATAGAATAGTCAACTAACTGATAAGAATTCATGAGGTTACTTGACTGTTTTCAATTAACTGATATTTAACATCCCTGACCCAGAGTCCAGACAGTACTAGAGTTTCTGCTGGTGAATTTGCATTGGTATAGAAAAAGGTAGCATCAGACACCATATCACAAAATAGCAAGGTTTATAGGCAAACCAATATTTCCAGAGGGTCTTGAAAAACATGAAAGGTATGATCATACTGTTTTTTAGATTGACACTTTTATGTCAAAGAGTGCAAGACACAGGATCTGTTCTGTGCTCGTGGTAGTATCTGACTACCTGAGATTGCCAGTCGGGGATGTTACAGGACAAGAAGGAAGGTTCTGGAAAGTTCCATGTCAGTTAAAGGGAGCTAGGAAGACAAAGGACAATGAGTTAGGAGCCATTGAACCAGAGTGAAGTTGAAGGAAGTTGTTGGCAGAACCTACAGCTTGCTAGTTCTGTTTTTGTTGCTTGAGAAGGTTCAGGAGCACTGCTGCTGGCACATGAAAGGCCCAGTCAGTTCCTGTGCTGTTTTCCAGAAAAGATCTCTGAAATCTCAGACTCCAGTTAGGGTATGTCTCCATTGCAGTTAGTCAATCCCCTGTTGCAAACAAAGGCAGATGGGCTGTTTTTAAAATCAGCAATTTTAATCTTGTCTTGCATTTGTACTTTTAAGTTATTCCAAAATAAAACTTGATTATCATTAGTTGGTAACCATTAAAAAATGTTGATTTGCAACTAACTATACATAGCCTTTCACACTAAACTTTGCATTTTTTGTTAACCAGGATGATATATTCAAGCTATGTAACTGTGTACATAAATATAAATGTGTGTGTGTATGCATATTCTAACTTCCATTTTTTGGTACAGTGTTAAAAAATGGTAAATTAAACATTTATAAAAGCTGCATTTGGATTGAAATAGGAATTTATTGTACAAATACAGCATTTTAAAGTGTTTAATGTTTTTCAAAACATGTTTTACATTTAAAACTGGTTTATTAAAGGAATATTAAATAGGGATGTCATGTGTAGTCCACTACACAATTACCGATAATCCTGGGTTTATGGTTTAATCTTGTTGACTGCATGCACTTCCCCCTTGCTGCCTCTGACAGAGGCAGCAAGATAGGGGGAGCAGGAGCCGGTGCCCATGAGGAGCTGGCTTTAAGCAAGCTCTTAAGGAGCTGGCTTTAAGCAAGCCCATGAGGAGCTGGCTTTAAGCAAGCACCGGATCCATCTGCCACCTGATAAAGGAGGCAGCAGCGCAGAGGGTGAAGTGAGCGGGCTGGAGCCGATATGCAAGGTGAACTGGCTTTTGGCTTTCCGTGTGTGCCGGCTCTGTGGACTGCCATCCCATCCCATCTCCGCCCCCCCCCCCCCCCCCCCCACGCTAGCAGCAAGTGGGGGCAGGCAAGAGCTGGTGCTGAGGGGAGCTTTGCTTAAAAGCCGGTTCTCCTCCTCCTCCCTCCCCCCCAGCACCACATTGACTGTGCTGCTCCCCACTCCCCTCCCCCCCCTCCCCTCACTACTGCGGCTGCAGAGCAACAGCGTGGAAAGGGGAGCTGGGGAGGCTGCCGCGAAGCAGCCTCTGTCCACAGTGGCCTGGGCTCACTGTGGACAGAGGCTGGTCCCTGGCAGCAGCCCCTGTCTGTGGGGGATCTGAGCTCCCTGGAGGCAGCAGCTGTTGTTGGACCAGCCTCTGTCTATGGTGAGCCCAGGCCACCACAGACTGGCTGCTTTGCAGCCGCCTCATCCTCCTCTCTCCCGCAGCAGCCTCTGTCTGCAGGGAGCTTGGACCACATTGGCAGCGGGGTGAGGTGGCAGGGAGCTCTCTGGGAGTGGGTTTGGGAGCACACTGGCTGCCGGCTCCGCTCCCAGGAACTATCGAATAGTCGTGTAACCGATAAGATTTCATGCAGTTACACGACTAGTCAGTTACACTGTGTCTAACATCCCTAATGTTAACTGCAATTCGTGAATTAAACTGGTTGTTTCTGATCACCATGTCCTTCAAGATTTCAATACCTCTTTTTTTATTAGTAGTTTAGAAGAGGAAAAACAACACTTCCCCCCCTCCCCGCTTTTTCAGTTCTCGCGTGGTTTCTTAACTTTGAATGAACTAATCATTGAATTGAACTTACTAACGAAGGAAAATATTCTCTCTACTGGCAGAAGAGGCTACTGCTGTCAAAAGGGGATCTCACTTTCCAGCAAACTCTGGTCCCAGGTGCTTAGCCAGTGAATTCTACCAGAGTAATGGTCTGTCTTTAAAACTTCAGTAGCAAACTTGTAGTGCTTGAATATTTTTAAAATGTAATTTAATTGTAATGAGTTTATGCCTTAATATAGACCGTCATAATTTCAAGATTAATTTTAAATACGTTTATTCTAAAATAGAAGAAAATATATTCAGTTTTATCTACTTGAACGTGGGCTGGCTGACTGGCGTGACCCGCCCTGGAGGTACAGACTTGAGCCTAGGTTCCATTTTAGTCAGGGTTGGGAAACTGCCCAGGCTAATCAGCAGAGGTTCTGATAGTCCTCTAATGCCTTCTTGCAGTTCCCATGGGCTACACTTTCTTACCTTCTACCTATTTTTTTTCATTTCTGTTGCACACTTGAACAGAGATGCCATCCTGTACATACACGTTCTCTGTGGTGTATTGCAGAATAATTCATAGAGTGGTGCAGTGCAAAGAGTCATGGAGGGGGGCTGGTATCCCACCAGAAGTCCTAGTGCCTCATGCAGGTTACTATAGCACCACTGTGGACACAGAAATGTAGTTAGGGCTTTGTAGTAAGGATGGTATACCTGGGCTAGACTAACCTCCTTGGCTCATTCTGCAGGGAAGGTTTAGTCTTACAGACTGCCTGACTTAAAAAGAGGCAGGTGAAAGCCAGGAGAGCAAATGTGAGGTAATAGCCCCTGTAGGAGTTGCTGTTATATCACAGGTGTGAGAAGAGTAATGAGTGCCTTAATGCTGAGACAAAGTAGACTGCTTCCTTACAGTAGTGCTGGTTTGTTCCCAATCTGTGCCCCATCTATTGCAGCATGATTCACACCTCTCTGCTGCAAGTGAACAGCTGACCTTTCATAGTACAGTGGGAGTAGCTTTAAGAAAGTACCACTAAGCTTTAAATTCCGTACCCTCTGTTTGCATTTCTCTCCCAACAAAATAAAACGGTTTGATTTGATTGTTCTGTTAGGTTTTTCAACTGTGAAGATTATAGGCAAAATATCAGAATCCCCATTGTCAACATCCATTTTTAAATGTTCATAGCTTAAATTCTCCTTTCAGGCTTACATTTCCATGTTTGACCTCAGTTTAGACAATGCGCTTTCTTGTTTTTAAACCGTCTGGAAGGTCCCTTGTCACGTTTGCTTCTCATACTAGGGATGTTAAAAAGCGTGTGTGGTGTGGGTGTGGTGTTTTTTTTTTTTTTTTTTTGGTAACACTGTAATGGCTGACATTTTCAGCAGTTACATGTTTACATGCAGCAGGGAGATGGTTCCGTGGGATCCGGTGCATGTGGGGAGATGGGTTTTAATGATACAGAGGTAGCAGCGGGGGTAAGGGGAGAGGAGATAACCTTCACAGTTACATGCAAGGGGCTAACTGATGAGCCCAGGTTCATTGGTTAACCCTTTAAATGAATACACTATCACACCCCTAACTCATACCACTGTAAGTAAGCTCCCAGGTTTTGTAGTAATCATTCTTATTGAGATGCTGACCTATCAGTTGGTGAAAAGGGGGAAAAATGAGGCAAAATAGGAGAATAACAAATCATTTCTGAGCATGCTCGCTGTCCTTTCCTAAAAATGTTAGCATTCGAAATAAGTCCAGCCCCATTTGTAACATACAGTGCAGTGTCCCTGGCAGGCCTTGGGATAAATTGCATAAAGCAACACGTGTATTTCAATTAGGGATCTTAAATTTAGATTAATTAATCAAATAGTCAATGGGATTTCCATCGACTGTTCAATTAGTCTATAAGGGCACTTCCGCCTTTGAACTGTAGCAAGAGCCCTATTGGGCTCTTGCTACAGTTCAGAAGTGGAAGCCCCAAGGAAGTGCAGGGTCAATGGGACTCCTGCTGTGGCCCAGCACTCCCTGTGGCACCTCAGCCTTTAAAATGTACAAGAGCCCACTGGGGCTCTTGTACATTTCAAAAGCAGAATCACAGCAGAAGTGGTGGGAGCGGAGACTGCATCAATCCCTGCTCGTGCCATTTCCTGCTGTGCCTCTACCTCGCCTGGCTCCCAGTGAGACGGTGCTTGGGGGAACTGGTTTTTAAGCCTGCTCCCCCCCAGCACCAGCTCCTCCCCACCCCCTCTTGCTGTCTCTGGTAAAGGCAGCAAGGGGGGGAAGCAACTAGTCGGATCACTAGTCGACTCTACGATAAGCTTATGCTTATCAGATAGTCGACTAGTCACTTACATCCCTAGTTTTAATGACGCGTTTGCAATCACCCATTTTTTCCATTGGTGCTTTATTCCATTCCCATTGCTAGTTCAAATATTCTTCTATTCTTTTAATCTGTCCTGGCAGAAAAATGACTGTTATCACTATCACTGATACTGCTATGTTTGGTGTGAACCTTCTTCCACATATCCCATTCACATCTGTCAGAGATTGACTCTGCTCCTCAGAATGTTCGCTTTTACTTCTCCAGGCTGCACGTGTATTTGATGTTACTAGTTAGGCTACTAACTATGCCTAGAGCAGCAAGCATGGAATGTGGATGAATTGATAGTATTGTGTGTCCTTTAACCTTTACAGTACTGGGCAGTATTCTGTGATCCTAAACACACATCCTGTCTTTTAACAACATTTGCCCATCTGAGACGCAGGTCATTTCAGTGACGAGGAGGAGGAGGATGTGTTGGGCTGGCAGAGGCAGCCCATGTAGGGGGGTCAGGAGCTGCAGTGGCAGCCTCCACGGGGGGGCTGGAGCAGCCCCTGCCTGTGGTGAAGACCACTGTAGCCCAACCCCAGTGTGGGGGTGGGTGCTCCTGACCGCCTCCCTTTAATAAATTAAGCATAGTGTCAATACTGTAATTGTTTAACCAGTTAAATGGGATTTTACATCCCTAGTCTTGAGCTGGTGCTATTTTGTTAGAGTAGAGGTTAGTTTTGGTTATAGCAGCTCATAGCACTGCCCTTTAAATATAGAGGAACCATTTTAAAGTGGACGTGTCTATAGAGAAAAAAGAGAGCTCCATACCTCGAATAGGAACATTTTTAGTTCCTTTTTAAATGGAAGAGTTTCTGTTGAATTGACTCAGCAGAGGCTGGCTTCACAATACTTAAGGTTTCTTATGTGATTATCAGGCTTAACGTGGCCCTGATGGAATCAGTGTGCTTGTGGCTAACTTTCAGACTTAAACATGTGGTTTAAAACTTCTGTGGTGGAAGCTAAATATTATCTGTACTTTACAGATGAGGACAATTGAGCGATTGACTAGCCCAGATTGGGTTAAAATTAGGAGAAAGTGATCCGAGCGAGGGCTTACCTGTTTTTCATGCTAAGAGGAGTAATTGTACAGTAGGACTGGGAGGGGGAGACATGTGACACATTGGTGAGAAAGATGTTGCAACCATTATGCTTGAATGTCTAATGTGTGGATTTGGTGGGCAGGCTCTTGGAATTTTAGACCGGCACACTCCCACAGGCATGTGAATTGTGTTTTCATAGCTTGGCATGCAGAGTTATCTGATGTAATGTTGTGTTCCTTCTTCTTACAGCTGACCTTCGAGATCATAATGCAGCAGAAAAATGAAAGAACATAGAAGAAATTTAAATTGGAGAAGAAGTCGATTGCTATTCCTTTCTAGAAGATGGACCACTGGATTTTGGGGGCTCAGGAAATACTGCTTCCAAAAGAAGCATTTTTTCCTAGCTAAGAGAAGGCGACAAAGTGCTCCATCAGTTGTGAGCTTAAACCGGAACAAATTATATAGATCTCTCCAGGGCAGAAGGAAGATACTCCGACTCCACAGTGAGAGGGTTCCTGAACTGGTTCTAAATGCACAAAACCATCAAAAGCCAACTGCTAAACATAGCCCCTTTGCTACCAAAACATCCAGAAGGACAAAAAAGCCCTTTCCCAATGGCAAAACTGGAAGCCCATGTGCACAGCCAGTAGAGAAGTTGGACAATGAATCCTTTCAGGGTGAAGATCTCTTGAACAAAGTCACTGGATTACAAGCAAACGGTGGTCTTGGCTGCATCCATGGGAAGGAACAGGGTGCCCTTTGTGGTGGGCTGTACGATGCTGTCTTACCTGTAAAGAAGGATGGTTTCACACACAGTGGAGAGGAAAGCAATAATAATGAAGGCAATGCAGTCTTAGTAGTCTTAAACAATTGTAAAAAAAGGTGCTGTTATAGAGGGCTAGAGCAGAATGGATCTCATGGCCCCTTGACTACTAAAAAGAGGTCCAAATTTAACCAATATACTGTAAAAAAGATACCTGTATTTATAATGCATAAGAAACTTTCTATGATTAGGTTTCGGAATAGAATAATAAAATCCCCCAAACTTAGAACAAGAGGCAAAACCTGTAAATCAAGTAAAATCAAGTCAAGCTGGGTGGAGAAAGTTACGCGGGATTATCAAGAGAATCTTCAAGAAGATTTTGAAGGTGGAGTTTGTAACTGGTTTTCGTGCTGGAAATCTAAAAGTAACTCCTTTTGGAATCTGTGTAGCTCATCAGATATGAACAATAATACCCCAGGACCTGTAATTGAGGAGAATAAGTCACCTGAATCTGACATCTGCCTTATACAGGATGCATTACAGTGCAATGATCTACAGTCTGAGGAACCTGCATCCAGAGGTGGCAGTATTAAAATCTGCCAAGCAGAGCTGCGTAAAACAGCTCCTTTGGGTACAGAGACCCTGCATGGGACGGAAACAAATGAGACTCCTGTTCTGGACAGTTGTGATAATGATCTTTGCTTCTCAGTAACAGAGAGAGAAATTGCAATTTCAGGTCAAGATGATGCAGAATCTAATCAGGTTATGTGTGTTGATGAAATGACATTGTTAGAATCCTGCAAGGGGGATTCAAATATAAACAGTAACCTTGTAAATGGACCATTATCAATGGAGCTGGTACAAAATGAAGACAGCTCCTGCCAGATGGAAGTAGAAGGCTCCATAAATCTGGACATTTTTAGTGCAAAGTTACTAGATCACCCTTACTGTAAAAGCCCCCTAGAGGAGCCTTCACCAGAAAGCACAGGACTAAAATCAGGCCCTCGAAAGGGAGGCAGAAGGAACAGTTTGAAAGTGTCTCGTGTGGCTGATGAGCAGTTGTCAACATGGATTTGTGGTATACTCTTTACACATGTTATAAAGCATCTACTTATTCTTGAAAATAGCTGGGCATAGGATATAAAGTTGGGAATATTTGAAGTTTCCTTACTGCTTTAATTCCTTTATTAAAATGCTTACACACCATGAATTACAAAAAGCATGTACAGTTAGCTTAATATTCTCATTGAGATGAGGCGCATGGTAAAGGTAATTAGGGAGTGCTTTCCTCACTTGACAGGCTTACTTATGGTAGCTTTAAAATGGTACTTTATGAAGCATGGTTATGATGCGGGGGTGGGGATCCTTTTTTGGGCTGGGGGCCACTTACCCACAGAAAAATCAGTTTTGGGGCCTCATGCAAGTGAGAAGCAAAACAAACAAACAAAAAAAACCCTCACTGACGTAGGTCCTGATTGAGAAGCAGAAAGAAACTCTCCGCATTCCCCTTGCAAACCAGAGCCTGGGGGGTGGAATGTGGAGTGTGTAGGCTAGTAGTTGTTGTGTGTTCCAGCCCTGTGGTGGAGTCGTACAGGGGTTGGAGTACCAGCATGGACTTCCTAATGCTGGATGGGAGCCCTATGCCTCAGGTTCCCTACCCCGGTATAATGCTTAATTGACACACGGTTTTTAGTTTTGAACAATGGTTGAATGGTACATCTTTCTACTTTGCTTAGAGACTACCAGTGAATTGGGCTGCCTGTGAAAAATATTAATTAGCATTTTAAATTTAGAAAATGTTTTTACCTTGAGATTATAAAGAGACAATCTAGGCTTACCTGATTTTTTTGTTTTTTTGTTTTTAAAAACAGCAGTTTAATCTCATTCTGCTATTGGCAACTTAGATTTTAAAAACAATTTATAGTGGTCTAATTTGCTTTTTCATTGGCTTACTGCCTATGTAATTTCTTAATTTCATTTAGCTTTAAACACAAGACTAAATCAGTCAGTTTCACTTCTTGGTTTTCATACTCTGTGATGACTATGGTGGTAATTAACAAAGATGGGGGGGGGGAGTCTAAATCCAAACAAAATTGGTGTATTGAAATTTTTAAAAATGGTGCTTATATTCATACATTTTATATTTATTCATTCATATTTATATTCATAAAAAAGTTTTTACAAACCTACATGATGAGCTGACTCTGCCTGATAAGAGTTCCTGTTATTATGGAGCATGGTACAAAACACTTGTTCTAAGTGTGCATACAAAAATATTTGATGTTAAGATATATAATAGTGCAGTAAGAATTGGCATTCCCCTTTGTACTGTGCCATTAAGATACTGGTATGGAGTCTAGCAACACTCCTATAATTGTGAGTTGGTTGGTTTTTATTAGAACAGGCTATTTACAGTGGATTATACAGCCTGTTGTATGTTCCTGTTGACAAGGAGGGTTAAAGGATTGCTGTTTAAATTTGTCAGACTCAGATTTTGCCCCAATTTCTCAAATTATGCTATCTAGAGAAACTATTGGTTTGTTTTTTTTAAGATTAATCCTCCAGAACATGGTGGGAAAGGAGTAATAAGCTGGATGCAAAATATGCTCAAACATTGAACACCCATATGTGTAAACTATTCTATTCCTCATTTCCCTCTGGCTTGCTTTCCACAGAGAACTGAAAGTAGAACAGTGGATCTATGTTCACTGTGTATGAGCAAATCACTCTGCTTCAATAGAGTTTAAAGAAACTTTTGTTCCATTCTAAAGTGATGGCAGTCCTAGTGTTGGGGACAAGAACTGAAAATGTCACTCTTACACTAAAGATGGTAATTTTTGGCCTGCCTGACCTTCATATCCTTATAAATTAATGAATTAAAAAACCCCTGTGGTTTATGAGAAGGACTGAATCATTCGTTAAATTTTATCAGAATCCTTAGAAAACATAAAGGTAGTTAGCAACGGGCTAATGCTTAAATTGTGTAACAAACAGTTAACAAGCTGTGTTACTCTGCGATTAGTGTTTGTCTTCACATGCTGTTTCCTGATTGAAGTGGATTAAGCTATAAACTGGAACACGGCAGTCTTATTCTGGAATAAGTAATTCTACAATCGGGAGCAACTGCATGTGTAGACAAGCCTTTACGTGCCAAATCAAAATGGTGGAAATAACTCCTACTGCTTAGGAGTGCAGGATTCTACTTGTTGATTGCTTAGACCAGGTGTGTGTTAGAAAAGATTTGCCTGTGTTGCTATTCTGGCAACCCCTTCTAGCGGAGATGTATTTTTTACTGGCCAGTATATAAAACACATCCCTAAATGACATTAGCTTAAGTTTCTAAGTCAGCAATGTGGATGTGTAGATATGCCTGCCCTGTGAGTACTACGGCAGCATAGCTGCACAGCCATAGGGTAGACCAGTACTGCGCAACCTTTTTTCATTCGTGACTCCCATGGGGGCTGCCGAATTTGGTCGAGCCAAAAAAAAGTCAGCCCCTTTAATTGTCGGGCCACACTCCCGCCAAGCCGGGAAGCCAGGAAAAGCGGTCGGCCGGATCCAAGCACTGCTCCTCCCCCAAACCCCCAGGAAGGCAGCCGCGCCCCATGAATTGTGCACTGCTGGTGTAAACCAGTGAGGGGCCACCTGGGCTCATGAGTGGGCTGCATGAGTGGCCCTCCTTCATCTCAGTGGGCTGCAAGATTTTTATTACCTAGATGGTCTTTTGAGATAGCATTGTTAGCAAAATTACCCTTGCATGCCTAAAAATTGAGGTGTGCCGAATGAACCATAGCAGCACTTTGATTGGATGCACATGGCTCTCACAATGTTGTGTGCAATCATCATGCACCTCGCTTCATGTGCCTTTGCTTTAAGTGTGTGCCACTTTAGTAATACTGGTAGGAAAAAAACTACCTGGATGAAAACCAGCAGAATCTGTGCATGGGCAGTGGTGAACAAAATGTCTCGTGGGCCACACACAGAACCCCATTGGGCCTCAGGCAGCCTGAGAGCTGCAGGTTGCCCACCATTGATGTAGACATTTCCTTTATCAATGAAAGGGGTTTTTCCTTTCAGTCTAGTAAATTACGTCATGAAGCATTTCCGTTCACTTGTAAGCAAAATTAAGTCCTTGGTCTGTACTTAACGTTTAGTCTAACACAGCTGCAGCACCCAGGGGTGTGAAAAATTGGCACCCTCAAGTGCTACAGTTCTACTGACCTAATGCCTGGTATAGGCACAGGTTGATGGAAGAATGCTTCTATTGACCCATCTGCTGCTGCTGGGGGAAGTGGTGTTCTATAGCAATGCAAAAGACCCTTTCATTGCTGTATGCTGCTGTATTGACCTATCTGCATCACCAAACTTATACCACTATAATTCCAGCAGTGTAGACATTTCCAGAGTATTTAAATAGGACTCCATGAATTTCACCTTGGATGTAATAAAGGGAAAGGAGGCTTTGTGGCTAAAGCACAGGCAAAATAATGCAATCTGGCTTGTGTTCACTTATTTTGGCACTGCTTAAATGACCCTGCATGTCACTTAAATATTGGGCTTCACTTTTTGCTTTAGAAAAAAACTGGTATAATTATACCTCTTGGGGATATTTTGAAGTTTAATTCATTGCATTCATTGAAGTTTAATTCGCACCAACTGGATGTGAATTAGCATGCTATTGGGGTATCATTCAGATATGTTATGAGGCAGAAAGATAGATGGCCAATACCTTATTCCAATTAAGTTGTACACCATTAACTTACTGATTTACATCTCAGTAATACTGTGGTTCATATTTAAAGTTTTAAACACTTCTGGGGGTTTGGGAGATGGCACTATATGAAATCTTGTAAAAGAGGATAACATAAAGCAGACTTCCACTTCCCATTTTTTTTCTTTTTTCAAGAGTTTCTGAGCTCTTCGGACACCTCTTCCCATTCCCAAGAAACCAGCTATGCCTTCAAAAGTAGTTTATGACCCAGTATCAGCTTTGAACTAGGGATGTAATAGGGTAGTTGATTAACCAACAAGCAAAAGTTTATCAGTTAATGCTGTAGACTAGGGACATGAACGACTAGTCACTTATCCCATAAGCATTTCCTTATGGGATAGTTGACACACTAGTCGCTCTCCCCTCCCCCCCGGCCCTTTGCTGTCTCTATCAGGAAGAGGCAACAAGGGGGAGGCAGAGGAGGAGGTGCTGGAAAGAGGGAGGGAGTCCCCAGCTGGCCGGGGCGGAATGCAGCGTTTCAGAGCGGCAGCTCTATGTGGAGCCCAGAGTCTGGCGCTTTGAAACCTTGCATGCAGCCAGTGACCAGCTGGGAGTCCCCAGCTGACCCCGGGCTTCATGTGGAGCTACTGCTTTGAAATGCCATGTGCTCACGCAGCCAGCAGGGGACTGTCTGAGTCTCTGCTGGCCCCATACTCCCCATAGCACTTCTGCTTTTGAAGTGTAGCAACAGCCCTGTTTTTCTTAGCAGCCAGGAAACCTCCATGTGCTTGACGTTCCTTCCAGCCTCAATCTTTTGGTCTGTCCCAGAGAATCTCTCCATTTGCCATCATTGCTGCTTAGACTTTCCTAAGCGATACCTGGCTGAAATTGACTTGATTCTTGAGTTTCACTGCTAAATAGTTAGTAAAAATTGATCAAAACTCTGATATGTTTTTACTGTACTAGAGTTCAAGAAAGCAGTGAGTAGCAGTGAAGGCATGGGAGTTGCCAGCAGGCAGTACTGCATTGATTTTTTTGCATGAGGGAAGCTGTCTTCCTAGCCTAAGGGCTAGAAATGTAATTTTAATGAATGCTTTAATACTTGCAAAAACTCATGGCACCCTGAATTTACAATGCTCAAATAAAAAATATATTTAAAAGTTGATAGAAATTGGCAAAAGGCCCCATTCACTGCTTGCTTACATAAGTATAAATTGTGAATAACTCCAGTGGGATTACCTGAGTATAACTTCTGCACAAATGAAGAAAATTGGGACCAAAGTGTTGAACATTTTTATTTAAATTATGATATTTAAGTCATCTTTCAGTTTTGAGATCACTTCATTCCTCTTTTTAATGGTGCCTATCTGTGATTTTTAATTTTTGTATTATATTAACTGCATGTGGAAACTTGCCTGTGGGTGGGACACTATTAAATATTTATAATATTTGGTTATGCTGGACTAGAGAATTCATTTTTACATGTTTGCCTTTTCACTTATCTGATGTATTCAAAGGGTTCCTAGATGAAGTGATGAAGAAATATGGCAGTTTAGTTCCACTCTGTGAAAAAGATGTTCTGGCAAGATTAAAGGAAGTCTTTAATGAAGACTTCTCCCACAGGTTTGTAGCTGAAATATATTCTAGTGTTTGTAAAGAAAAAAGTTATTTGAATCACTAATTTGCATTCCAAATTGAAACTGACACTTGTTGGGACACTAGTCCATTTGTTATGAACTGGAATATCTTTATTCATGTCTCTACATTTTCAATTCTGTTTCAGAAAGCCTTTTATCAACAAGGAAATAACTAAGTATCGGATGCGACATCCAAAATCTTCCACTTGCAATTTTCGGGTCTTCTATAATAAGCACATGCTAGATATGGATGATCTGGCTACTCTGGATGGTCAGAACTGGCTTAATGACCAGGTTAGAGGTGCTTGATTCTTATGTTTACTTCTTTAGAGTGTTGAAAAATATTGACTAAACCCTCGTAACCTGTGAGAAGCCGGTGGCCATTATTCTCACTTCATAAACGGGGACCTAAGGCAGAGAGGTCAAGTGGCTTTTCGTTGGCAGACACAATAATATAGCACTTGAGTTCCTGGCTCCATATTTTACTTCCTCTCTAAGGAGATAGTGTTTGAAGATGCAAAAAGGTAGTATTCTCTTGCACTTAGCTTGAAGAGGAGAAAGTAACAGCAAGGCATGGCCTATATCAGAAAAACTGGAGAGAGTAGCAGTGCTCCAGATGTGCCTCAGTAGACTTAAATTGAATTCAAACATTTCACGTTGAGGCAGTATTTAAGCTTCTGCTTATATTATGTCTGTCCTGGCAGCCCATTATTGATTGAGAGCTCTTGACCTGCATCAGAGCGTAATAGAACATTACTCTAATTAGTCAACTTCTTGTTAGAAAGGGGCTGTGTGCTTTTTACATGCTGTCTCAAACCTTGGGTTTATTTTCGCTAATACGTTGGTATGGGGGAAAATATTCTGTACAAATTACATTTTTTTTACTAACTCTTGCAGATTATTAACATGTATGGTGAACTCATAATGGATGCTGTCCCTGACAAGGTGAGTGTTTTTTGTTTTGTGGAAAAAATGTCCGGTAGTAGGGGCTAGGAAGGAAAAGATGGCGTTAGACCTTAGATACATGTGACAAATGGAAAGGAGGTCTAATGCAGATTAAAATGCCATTATGGTGATTACAAGTGACAGTATAAAAGTAGCCCCTCTGGGCTCACTAGATTTGCTGTCCTCAGTCCGTCTCTTGTTCACTTTACTGATGCAAATTTTTACTCCACGTGGGCTTAGGGAGCCAGCACACTTAAGGAAGTGAGCTGGATTCTCTTCTGGCTTGTGCATCATCCAGCAGGGCAGACATCCACAGCGGGCTGTGCCCCAGGAAGAGGCATGGCCTCAGGTGGAAGGGCTGAGTCTATGGGGCTGGCTCCTCAACATCCCCGCCCCTCCCCCCAGAGCCACACACAGCGCCCAGCACAATACTCTGGCAGCGACTCAAAGGGGTCCGGGGCTCTGGTTTCTAGCTGTTGATGCTCAGGGCAGAAGAAACCCATCTTGACTTTCAGATTCTGGATTGAGTTTGTTTGTAGCACTGACACGTAGAAGAACCATCTGTTTACTTGTAAGCCGAACAAATTGAATATGGAATCATTGAGACCACAAAGAAACCACACCGTACCATTTTTAGATTGGCAGGCTACATGGAGTATAGCAACCCTTTAATGTTCTCTCTCAGAATGTAGAGCACTGCTGCTTTGATTGGTGGTGGAAGTGATTCCTCATTAGTATTCTCTCTGCTTTTTCAGTGCTTGAACCAGAGCTGTGGCAGTGGAGATTGTATCGCAGGCTGCCTGTGCCCACTTTTTACAGTGCATAATTTAAATCCTCATGGGAGATCTAGTTCTAGTACTTTGTAGAATGCAGTTAGAAGTTTCTGTTGGCATAACTAATGAGATTTATCCAGCATTTTCAAATGATGAACCATCCAGCTTTTTTCAAGCAATAACTTAACTTCTACCACCTCAATACTAGTAAGATTATTAAATACAGATGTAAAACTGCACCTACAGTTTTAATGTGACCTACAGGTTTTCGCTTTGTATTAATCTCTTTCTTTAATTGTAGAGGCTAACACAAGTGTTAGCTTAGTACTGAAGAATTGTTTTACTTGTAAAAAATCTACAATCTTATGTCACAATGGTAGTTACTTGCAAAATATGTGTGGCACAGCAGACAAAAAAGTATTCTATAATTCTGAAGCATTTTTGTGAAGGCTGTATCTGGCCAGAGGCTTGAATACTGATGTCTGTGCTTTCTTGTCTTAAACTTTATAACTGTTGACAATCATTTTATTTGGTTTTACATTAGGGATGTGATAGTGTATCCATTTACATGGTTAACCGATAAGCCTGGGCGCATCGGTTTACGTGCACGAGGCAGGCAAGAGCTGGCTTAAAAGTTGGCTCCCTGCATGCATTGGCTCCCATGGAGCTGCCTGCCCCTCCCCATCCTCCCGCCGCATCGCAGAGTAGAAAATGGAAGGAATTTCTATCAAGTTCTGTAGGGAGGATGGAAAATGATTTTCTCACCCTTCAGTGATTTTAATCCCTGGAATGTAGAATGATGTCAAACTTCTCTTTGACCTTTCCTCCTTAAACAAAATATTGTATCTACATGTCATAGGCTTAGGGATGCCAAGTTCAAAAAATAAACTGTTTTACATCACATGCTTGGGGAAATATCTTTCTTCTTTCTTCTAAAGTACAGTCATATGTAAGGTTTGCTAAAACATACATAGACTTGCTTGTCCCTTTTGCTATTTTGTTTTTTTGGTTCTTATTTATTAGCCAACCAGATATTTAATTTTGAAGTTACGTTAAGCATTACTGGAAGAACTTATACACACTTCTAATGCTCCTTTCTATTTTTAATTTGTCTTTCTAGGTTCATTTTTTTAACAGCTTTTTTCATAGACAGCTGGTAACCAAAGGATATAATGGGGTCAAACGATGGACTAAGAAGGTACCATTGAATTCTGTCTATTACTTGTCATTTTTATAGAATAGGCTGCTGGATGCTGATACTTAATTTTTTTTTTTTTGTGAGCAGGGGAGAAATGCTAACTTTGTACAAAGTGACAAAAGTAAGTTTTTTACCCCTTGCTACACGTCTTATCATTGCTCAGCCAATGGGAAAGCTGCATTCTGGTCCTCCTTCCACATCATCAACAGAATTTTTTTCTTAAGTTGTCATTTGTATTTTAGCAAAAAAGGGGTTGTAGTTAACAGCTCAATTTGGACGGCAAAAACCTTCTTACTGGTGGTGGTAGAGAGAATTCCCTCTCGGTTCTGGAAGTGAAGTGGTTTGTATGGCTGTTAGCCAAAAGAGAAAAGTCTCACTTGGTAAGGACTTGCAAAAATGAAAATGTAGAGATGACAAACAAGAAACAATGTGATTGATTTTTAAGGATGCTGTGTACAATAGATCCATATTTTAACACCGGTATTAAACAAAAAAAATACAGCCAACCCACCTTCAAATAGGAATTGTTGTGTACTTGAATAAAGGAATGGAAAGGTTATCACGTTTCTGTTTACCTCCTTGCTGATGAAATGTGACTTAACCCCTCCACCCCAAAATATAAAAGTGGTCTTAAAAGGGACAGTGTTTAGATGATCCAAATATTTTACTATATCTTATTAATACTGGACTTCTTAAATTCTAGTTTGCTTTTTCACCAGTGTCAGGAGTATACTTTATGAATTTGCAAAAGCTTGGTAAATGAAACTAGACTGGTTGCTTTTTGGCTCCCATGTTTTAGAGCACTATTGATTATGTTCACATCATAGTAAGGGAGTGTTCAGATGGGGACATGAGCGTATTAATGAAAGTAACACTAGGGATTTTTCTAACCATTATTTTCATATAGTCAAGCCGTATACTGTTCCTTCTAAAATAGATCGCTGTTCCCTATTGTACCATTGCACTGAGGGAAATCTTCAATTCCCTTGTAATAAAAGCAGTAGGCTATCACAAAAGGCTGCTATGTAAATACTGATACTAGTAGCTCTTAAATTTCAAATACAGATATAAAGGCAAAAGGCCAGACTTTCAAGGAGTGTTAGGCATTTAGCATTGTAAATTGGGTTTTGTGACTATACATTTTTCAGGAGACATGTCTGCTTTATTCATAACATTTCAAACCGTCGCCTCAAAACCCAGTATTTCAGTTTGGGTTCATTTCTGCTTGGTTGTTTAATGTCCCAGTTCTTTAAGTGCTTGTTCATGTGTGTTCCAGTCAGGTGTGTGCGCACACACGTGCACCGTAGCCAAAAGGTTTTTCCCCTAACAGCTAGACGTAGGCTCAGCTAGAGTTCCCCTGGAGTGGTGCCAAAATGTCACCCAGTATAGGGGCCTGCTCACCCGCCCCCTCCTCTGTTCCTTCTTACTGCCAGTGACAGAAGCTGGAACTTTCCCTGGCTTGTCTCTTGGACACAGGCCGCCACCAGCACCAACACCAACATACCATCTCTCGGGGCCAAACGACCTCTCGGCACCTCTCAGTCTCCAGGCTAGAGGAAGAAGAATGATTGAGGTCTGTCCCCAGTCTTGAGACTCACTGACCAGCTGGCGCCAGTGCCTCAGTTGGGCCTGGATGCTGAGCCCCACGTGGAGGCCGTGCCAGGGGCTTTTCATGTGGCGCAGGACTTAATGTGTCTTATGGCACCATTTTTGCCACTCTCAGGACTCCACACCAGCCTCACCGGCACCGTTGAGACTGCTGATGCAGTCTAAAAGGAAGCTAGATTGGTGTTGAGGAGCGCAGTCCGGCCTTAGTCTTCGTACTCTGTTGGAGTGGGACTCTCACAGATTGGGGTACACCGGGACCAGGCGATCATCATCCCAGCACCAAAGGAGCCCTCTTTCTTCTTAATGGCTACCCCAGTGGCAGACACACTGGCTCTTTTGGACCCCTGGGCCTTCCAGCAGGCTCAGGGCAGGAGCCAGGCTTTCTGGCGTGGAGGGGCATCTGTAGTGTCCCTTCATGCTGCTGTGGTTGGCAGAGCAGTGGTTACAAGCTATGGCACTGGGTACAACACCAGTCCATACTGCATCGGCACCAGAGCAGGTGGCAGCCACAGCAATTACCAGGCACCTGGAAGCTCAGATGTCATCGGCCCCAACGACAGCACCAGTGTCGGTTCCAATGCTGGTATCAGTGTTGGACTCTCAAACTGCACCGGCATGAACTCCACCACAGACAGTGGACACCCGGCATACTGAGGTTCAGGCACCAACTGGGCAGTCTTCATTGATGCCATCCATCTTACCACTACCTGCACCAATCCCATCCAGTGCTGGCATCCTACAGAGACCCTGTGGGAGGAGATGAGTGGAAGCAGCCCCTCTCCTTCTATTGCATTGTCCTCTTCGTTACACAACACAGTTGTAGCAGGTTCATCTGTGGCTCCAGCCCTCGAGCGTCCTTGGGTCCTGCAACAATTGTTGTGTACAGTAGAGAGGTACCAGAGTAAAAGTACAATTTTTCTCCCTTCTCCTTGTTTAACATCCTTTTAGAGTACCTCCCTGGTAGCCTCTCAGCAAAATAATAATATAGTGTAGCCTCAGCAGCAGTTTTTGCAACAGAGCCACCAGGACAGCTCTAGGAGGAACCACAGCGATGGTAGGGGGCGTTATTAACCTTCGGGTCAAGCTTTGGGCCACCCTAAAGCACTTTCAGATCCTTAGCCAGCCTTTTTGAAGGCATGGTCGTGGCCAGCACACCATATCAGCCACCAGATCCACGCCTGCTAATCTTCTCCGACTATCCCCTTTCTATCGTGCTTGGTCCTGTATCACTAGGAACCGTTGGGTACTTGGCAAGGTTGACAGGATATTCTATCCAGTTTTCTTTCCTTCTGCCATCCCATCCCATCCCTCTACCCTGTCCCTCTTCAGGGATTATTTTCACGAGTAACTCCTTATCCAGGAGGAGCATTTGCTCCTACATCTAGGAGCAGTGGAGGAGATCTTTCGGGAACATTGGAACAAAAGGGCTTTACTCCTGGTATTTCCTAATATTGGAACCCACGGGCGGCTCAGATCTATACTGGTATGCTGCCCTAGACTCAAAGGATGCATACATTCATGTAGCGATCATCCAGTCACACTGAAAATACCTGAGGTTTGTGGGGAATGTGTGCCACTAACAATTTGCAGTACTCTTACGCGGCCTGTCAGCGGCTCCCCGTGTGTTCACCAAAAGCACGGCGGTGGTGGCAGCTTTTCTTTGCAGACATCACATGCAAATGTTTCCATACCTAGACAACTAGCTGATCAAGGCCTAATCCAGTGCTCAACTAATGGCTCAGCTGGCATTCAGGGCCATGTTTGACTTAAGTCTCCTTGGCTATGTCTACACTGCATTTTTTTGAGGAAGAGGTTTTGCTGATTAAAAAAAAACCCCATGTAGACGGGGCCATTTGTCAGAAAAAAACCTTTTTCGCAAGATCCTGTAAACCTCGATTTTTTTTTTTTTTTTTTTTTTTTTGGAATAAGGGATTTTGCAAGAGAGGTTTTTTTTTTTCCGACAAAGGACCCCGTCTACATGGGGCTTTTTATCGGAAAACCTCTTCCGCAAAAAGAATTTGAAGAAGATATGCAAATGAGTGCACCATTGCATGTGCTCTTCTGCAAAAAACAAAAAAACCAAAACACCACAGTGTAGGCATTTCCCTTGTGAATGAAATCTACTGTTCCTAGTTCAGAGAATAGAATTTATAGGGGCAGTCCTGGATTCAATATAAGCCAAAGCATTCCTCCCGTTCTCGAGGTTCAAAATCCTGGCAGATATTATTCAGTCTCCAGCTATACCCCATTTCTATGGTGAGGAATTGTCTCAAACTACTAGGCCATGTGTCTGCATGCTCCACCCACATCCAGTTTTTCTGCCAAAAGTGGTCTCCAGTTTCCATATGAGTCAAGATATCTTTCTACCTGTGTCTTACCCTAACCTGCATTTTAGTGCCACTTTCTTGACGTGCATAAAGTGCTGGCTTTCTATATTGACAGGACATTGCCTTTCAGGAAGTCACCGCAATTATTTGCGGCAGTTGCAGACAGAATGAAGGGGCAGCTGGTTTCCTCTTAACACATTTCTTCATGGGTAGTTTACTGCATCTGAGTGTGATTCTGCATCTGAGTGGCATACCTCTACCACCGCTTACATCATACTCGGCCACGGCCCAAGTCTCCTCCACTGTCTTCCTCACCCAGGAGATTTGCAGAGCTGCAACATGGTTATCCACACACACTTCAGCTGTACACTGTGCAGTCACACAACAATCTAGAGATGACATAGCCCTTGGACGTGCAGTGCTCCAGTCGGTGAAGAACTCTGACCCCACGTCCTAGACTGAGCTTGGGAATCGCCTCATTGGAATACACACAAACAAGCACTCAAAGAAAAATCAGTTATGTACCTTCTTGTAACTGTTCTTCCAAATGCGGTGTTCCTGTCCCTTCCAATACCCACCCTTCTTCTTCCCCTCTGTTGGTGTAGTTGGCAAGAAGGAGCTGAGGAGGTGGCAGGCTGGCAGGGCCCTTATGTTGGCTGCTGTTTCAGCACCACTCCAGGGGTGCCCAAGCTGCCCTGCAGCTAGCTTCTAGGGGAAGACTCTATTGTGCACCCGAGTGGAATGGACATGAACGACACATCTCGAACAGTAGTTACGAGGCAGTACTTAACAATTTTTTCCTCTGTCGGCTGGTCTCCCTGTCTGGATTACAAGAGAGAAGACTGTTGAAACATGGGATAGGCAGCCTGGCCTACAGAGAAATGTGAAGCTCTGTGGTAGCATTTCCAAATTGAAATACGTTATTGCTATGAGTTGCTGGATACTGAATCTGTCCAAATATTTGTCTTGTTGGCATCGTGTGTTACTTGCTAATGTTGATATGGGCACTTCATTTCCTTATTGTAGATGTAATCCAGCCCTCTCCCACTTTGTTCTGTAGCATGGAGACGCTGGTTCATACAAATTGAGTAGTGCTATTCAAAACAGATAGGAATTGCCCTAAATGGAGCAGTTCATTTAGTCCAGTGTCTTGTTTCTTCTGCATTTCTGGTGATATCTAGCAATATCACATCCTGTTGGGGGGGCAAAAGAGAAGATTGAGGGGGACAGTGCAGTTGAAGACCAAAGCCGTTGCAATGCCTTGTATCCAAAAGAATGAAACTTACAAATGGGAATGTTCTAAAGTTTGCCATGGTGTTTAGAGCCTGCCCATTTCCCCATGATTTTTAAGGTAGTATTAACCCATCTCCCTTGTTTGCCTGTCTGTGACCACTAATAGTACATCTGCTGCTGGGTTATATAGCATAATCCAGTAATTGCATGTGCTGCGTTAATGATGCAGGGTGAGTTGTTCGCCGCCCGTTCCTAATGTTCTTTTGTATGCAATAGCTCTTCATCTAAACCAAAATCAAGTGCATCGAGATCTGGAAACCTGCTTTGGCTTTTCACTTCTGCTTTTGCTTTGCAGTTCCCATCATTAGGACTTAAACAACCTCAGCATGTTATACCTTCCTGGCGGAACTGTTTTGTCTTCAGCATTAAGGTGCTGTCATCTCTTGCCCAAAAATTCATGATTGTTGCTCCACATGCCCTCTGATTCCTCGCTTGTGGGCTAGATCTGTTACTGATTTTGTTTGTATTAGTGTGGCCCTGCAGAGCTGTAGTCACATCCCAGGACTCTGGTGTGTTAGGCACTGTATGGTATAGTATAGTAGCCTCCTCTTTCATTGACTTTGCAGTTAGGAGTCATGCCCTTTTTTATTGCTTATTGGACTTTATTACATGCATGTAGCATGTGCTAGGTACTGTGCAGCCACAGGAAGACAATCTTTGCCTTGGAAAGTATCTCTGCCTCTTCATTGTCAGAGCTGCAGTTCACTTGGCAAGAACAAAGTGCATAGTACAGTGAATAAGGGTCAGAAAAGTGCCTTGCCTGCTGTTTTTGTGTGGCTTCTTTGAGTCCTGATTGCTTCATCTGCTGACCCATTTTCACTGCCATCAGTACTGCAGAGTTGGTGCAAATCAGCTGAGTTCTCACTGCAGAAACTTTGCTGCTGAAGATGTATAAATGACCTACCTTGATTGCATGTTGTGTTAGCAGCGTAAGTTAAAATGAATCCTCACGCCACCCTCCATTCTTACACGTAGATTGAGTGTGCTTTGTTGCAGTTGCAGAGGAAGACTAAATATGGACTCCCCACAGCGCTGTTCATTTTTTTTTTTTGTACTGCCACAATGTTTTGCATCTAGTAGAAGTCAGAAACGTGTGACCCAAGTGCCCATGTGAAGAGCTCTTGCTGGGGGGGAGGCGGTTAAGGGAACTTTCAGGGTCAGGAGAGTGCTAAGATGTTTAAAACTAGCACATGGTCTCTTACTCTATTTGGTAATACATAATTGTTTTGTTTGTCAGGTGGACTTGTTCAAAAAGACTCTTTTGTTAATTCCTATTCACCTGGAAGTCCACTGGTCCCTCATTACTGTGAACATCCCTAACCGAATTATTTCATTTTACGATTCCCAAGGCATTCATTTCAAATTTTGTGTAGAGGTAAGAGGAATTATTATAGTTACACTTAACATGTTTGAATCCTTGCTTTAAGAATTAAATGTTCATCCTCTCTGAAGTAAATCTAGGTTTTGGGGGCATCTTGCTTTATGTAATCTGTGTGCACATACTAAAAATAAAATAAATGCTTGGCACTTTCAGAACTAGATGAAGGCAATGTAAGTGCTTTACAAAGGAGGAGGAAATTTATTACATTCTTTGACGGGGGGAAACTGAGGCACAGGCCTCAAGGTTTCAATGACTTCATACCAGACCCGGGAATAAAGCCAGGTCTTCCATTGCCATATGCATGCACCTAATCTGTCTCTAGCATACTTTTCTCGTTGTGTGTTCTCTTCCTCCATAGCCCTACCACAAAAACAAAGGCTTAAAGCCTGATACAGTACGAGAAACCGTTTGTTCAAAGAGAAAGGAGAGCCATTTCCACATCTTGTGAGCCAAAGGTTGCTTTGAGCTTTTTTGAGTACAGGTACCAGCATTTTTTCTTAAGTGGTCAATTGAAATATGATCACATATGCTGGTAAAGCATAGGCAAATCATTTGGTCCGGACTGACCAATTTGAATGGCTATTTTGCAAAGCTAGCCTAACTGCTTGCAAATACAGCAGGTTGCGGCTTTTAAGTGTGTGTAGTTGTCATCTTTTCTCTTCAGGCAGAGTGGCTGTGATTGTACAGAGAGCTCATAGAAAGGAGATCAGAATTAAAACAATTTCCCGTCAGCAGCTACGAAAGATAAAGCTGACTCCTGAAAACTAGAGTGACCTAGCTGCATCACTCAGGGCTATTAACATCTTAGCTTCTTGTGCTATTGAGTTAGGTCGACCTAATCCCTACTGTAGACATAGCTAGGCCCCCGTCGGCCAAGTTACCACCTCTTGGAGTGGTAGATTAATTATATCAGTGAAGAAACCCCTTCCATTGATCTAGGAAGCATCTAGACTACAGTGTCAGCGCTGCAGCAACAGCTGTGGCATAGATGTACCTCGATGCTTATAGAACTAGGGAGTTGCATGCTTGGTTGCTTCTCTAGGCTATGCTCCTTGCAGACACCAGGGGCTTCTTGTACCCCTCTATTCCCATTGTTTGAAAGGTCCTTGTGTGCCACATTCCCATCCCCCTGTATTTCAGGGACTTTGTGCAACTTTTGCCATGCCATGGTTCTCCATTCCCTGCCAAGGATGGGGCACCTCAGGCCCAGGGGCCAGATGTGGCCCCTGGCTTGCCTGGATCCGGCCCCTAAGGCTCAGGGCCTCCACAAACCCCAATATTAGGGAACCCATGATGGTGCTGTGCCTTCCTCCCCCTCATTGGGACTGGAGCACACAATATCTACTAAAGTGGCTCCCCCAAGGCTCTGCTTCATGAGGAGAATGTGGGGAGTGTCTTTCTCCTTCTCAGTTCGGGGGCAGGTCAGTGAGGGTTTGTTTGGGTGGGTGTGGTTTTTTTGTTTGTTTGTTTGCTTCTCACACTTGTGTGCGATCCCCAACTCATTTTTCTGTGGGTCAGCGGCCCCCAACCCAAAAAAGGTTTCCCACCCTGTGCTAGATGATCTACATTTCTGCCATAGAGCAGTTTTTTGATTTGCAGAAAATTACAGAGGCAGTTGAAGCCCTGGCTCTGCTACATAGATGCCAGGGGCTATCTGTGTTCCCCATTGCCCTTTTTGGATTTTCTGATTTTTCCCAAAATTGACAGACATTAGGGATGTAATAGTGTAATCAATTAACCAGTAACCAAAAACTTATAGGTTAATGCTTTAGACCAGTGGTTCCCAGTCTTTTCAAGCATAAGGACCCCTTTTCAATCTATTAATATTTCATGGAGTACCCGCTCCCTGCAGGAGGAGAGGGAGGAAAGCAAGAAGAAAGAGAGGATTGGGCCCTCTGCTGTGGGCCCAATCTTTATTTTTCATACGTTCCAGGGACCCCTTGCAGTACCATCATGGACCACCAGGGGTCCGCAGGCCACAGGTTTGGGACTGCTGCTATAGACTACATGCATTTCCCTCCCCTCCACCAACCAGTACATTTTTAACAGGCTTGGCCAGCAGCCCAGCTCAGTCCTGGCTCACGCCGGGTCCAGGACCTACCCCTGCTGCAGCTCTGCATTAAAGTGTGTTAGGAACCAGGCAGGCACTTCCAGGGAGCCCCCACCAAACCCTATTGCTGCAGGGTGACAGGTGAGCGCTCGTCCGCGAAGGGAGCCAGTGTAAAACCCAGCACTCCTCACAGACCTGCTGTCTGATGAAGAAGCAGCAGCCTCTGTGTGGGGGCGGAGTCTGAGCTCCTAGACCCAGCACAAGCCGAAAATGAGCTGGGCTGTCTGCCCACCTGGTTCCTAATACTCTTTAAATGCAGAGCAGCAGCAGGGGTAGGTCCTGGACCTATTTTGAGTTGGATGCAGTGATCAAAAAGTTATCCTGTAACTTTCAAAGAGAAATGCCATCAAATAGTGTGTGCGGCCAATCAGATATACTTGAACTGAGCAAGGGTAGGCCCTTTAGTCTAGTGCATATCCCTGTTCTCCACAGTTGGTTTTCTAGCACTTTTCCCAGTCTGTGTTTAAGTGCCCCAAGAGTGGTGGGGTTTCCACTGTATCCCTGCATGGACCAGAGACACCCAATTCAGCAGCGCCCACTGAAACCAGTTCTTTCCTTAACCCTTAGAGCTGAGTTAAGCACAAGGGCCAAACTGTCCTTGGTTAAACTTACCCGTGTGCTTTTTCTCCTTGGCTTTAATTTGTGTGTGATGGTAAGACCATGATTTTCTTTTTAAGAACATCCGTAAGTATTTACTGACTGAAGCAAGAGAGAAGAATCATCCTGAGTTTCTTCAGGGATGGCAGACAGCTGTTACAAAGGTAAGTTCCAACTTTCTAAACCCCAGTGTGAATCTTCCACAGGCATAGTTTCCTGAGTGTGCTGCCTTCGCTTTTAGATCCATGTTATTAAAGAAGCAGTAAGTATTTATTTTTAAATGAGCAGGTCAAGGCTGGATAACTCAAACTTGCTAGTAAGCTCTTCGTTGCTGGTTCAGGTTCCGTCAGGCCTTTATCTCCTGTTAAGTGAGTTGGTGGTCTCAGCCTGGACCCTGGTGGTGAAGTTATTCCCATTGCAAAGCCACTACAATCAGCACCTGTGCTAGCAAAGGGGTAAAGAAAAGTAGAGGACAGCTCCTCTCATATTTAGAGGTGACCGCTCCAGACAAAGGTTGAAGCACATCCGCAGGGGATAGCAGGAGCTGGAAAACAAGTACTGCTGTGGATAGACAGAGGGCTTTGTGCATATGCTGTGGAGAGACAAAGTGCTTTGGTCTCCAGGGCTGTCAGTCTGGCACATTTCACCAGCACTGCATTCACTAACACAAACTCTGTCTGGCAGCGATAAAAGGGAACAACTTGTGTGAAGTGCGAGTGAGAGACTTTGTGACTTGCATAACTGTCCCATCATGGCGCTGAGGATATAACACAGGTCATTGAACATTAGACAGTCCCCCAACACTCATGGGAGATATTTTTAGGTGCCAGTGCAATGCTGAGAAGATCTCAGGTGCACATCTCCTCCCTTATCTCTGCATAGCCCTGTGTGAGATGGAGGATGTTGGCTCTAAGAAAGTATCATTTTTCTTTTGGCAATGCCGCGGATGTGAAGGAAATTTTAATGTCTGAGAGCTAGTGAGTTGCAAGTACTAAAAAGAGAGAATCTGGCCCAGCCAGGAAATTAAAAGCTGTCTTTTGGGGTGGATTCATTGTGTCTTTTCAGGCATCTTTCCGGGCCAGCAATCATGCAGTGTGCAGGCCCACTCACCAAATCCTTGCATTCTCTCGGCCTGCCCACAAATTGCCCATTGCTGCTTTCAAGATCTGAGGGGAGGATAGGAATCTGTCTTGTATAGCCCAAATACCTAGGGAAACATTTCTCTCGCTTGTGTGAGTTTGCTGATGACTTTACTGTCTACTTTACTCAGGTCAGACTTAATGTTAAAATATTTATTTAGCGTAATTGAGAGGAAGAGATCCTCAATTGGTCACTAAAAATTAGCTACAGGAGGGAACGCTGTAATTCGTCTGTCGTAAAACATCTACTCTCTTAAATACGGGTTGTACCTCCCTAAACTGGGACTCTGGTCCGGCAACATCTGTGGTCCAGGGGCAGGGAGGCCAGTAGTGGGCACGGGGCTCAGGCAACGCTGGAAGCATAGACCAGAGGGCTCAGGTGGTGTGACTGGGAGCCCCATGGCAGTGGGTATGCCAGTGCAGGGAGCTTCAATGACACACCCAGGAGTCCCACGGGAATCCCATGATGCAGGGGGCTCTGGTCATTTGTACAGAGCTACTCCCTATAGCCATGTGCTATGTAGGGAGAACTTATGTTCTACTGGTAGCACATCATTACAGGAAGCAGCTCTGTACGAGCCACCGGCAGTGTAGCCCGGAGCATGGCAGGGAGTCCCATGGTGTGCAGGGGAGCCCTGTGGCAGGGGGCTCTGGCAGCATAAGGAGTCCCACAGCCGGGGCTCAGGCAATGCGGGGAGCTCCAGTGGTGTAGTCAGGAGGATGGCAGGGGCTTAGGCAGCGCAGGGAGCCCTGCAGTGCAGCTAGGAGCCCTGTGCAGCGGGGGGGATCAGGCTGTGCAGAGGGGAGTGCCAGGGCTAAGGAATCCAGCCGGAGCCGGTAGCACAGCTGGCTGAGGGCAATGGGAGCCAGCTGGGGCCAGAAGCAGAGTCGGCGGATGCCTGGGAGGCCGGTGACAGGGGACCTTCCCTGGTCCAGCAGATTCCCTTGTTTGGGACCAGCCAGTCCCAAGGGTGCCGGACCACAAAGGTCCATCCTGTACTAGCATGATCCTAACAAGGTGCTGAGTTTCTCGCCTCCTATGACTGGGCCCAAAATAAGTAATTGCAGGTCAATTTGTAAGTGCCGCAGAGTGACCGGTTTCAATAAAAAACTCACTAATTTTGCAAATTCTCATTTTGGATTTTAAATAGAACTTTGAGTGAAAACTGAAAGAGGGCTGTGGAGTTAAGACATTTCACTTCTTGTATCTTTTTCCTCCCTCAGTGCATTCCACAACAGAAAAATGACAGTGACTGTGGGGTTTTTGTGCTCCAGGTAAGAGTGTAATTTTAAAACGGTCTGTGCCTTTTTTCTTTGATTTTTCTCTTGTGAATTCTCCTGTTTCAATTAAGCCTTTTCATTTTCCTCAGTACTGCAAGTGCCTCGCCTTAGACCAGCCTTTTCAGTTCTCCCAGGAAGATATGCCACGAGTAAGAAAAAGGATTTACAAGGAGCTGTGTGAGCGCCAGCTAATAGACTAACAATTTTAAAAAAAAGTCAAGCTATTTATCTGGCATTTCTGAAGATTCCAGCTGGTGTTTGTGTACTTGAATTTCTGAAAACTTCCGTGAATTGCAAACAACTCTTAGCTGAGTGGTGTGGCCACTGTTACCTCAACTTTTTCTGTTCTTTCCCTGGCAGGACTTAACAGAGCTGCCACAAAATATTCCTCATGTCAGTTTGGTTTCTTCTTTTTTGTTTTTTCCTGTATTTAATATTTATTATCTAAGCATGCATATAGGCAAAGCATGCAACTAAAAAAAGTATAAAATTGTAGATTTGGTGCACCTTTGAAATGTAGCTAGAAATGACAGAATACAGGTTAAAAATTTGTTTGAAAACATAAAGATGCATGATCCGTTCTCTGACGCAATAATGCTTTGAATGTATCAAAAAATTCAATGCCATAAAAGAGCAGCTAGAACTTTTTTTTTTGAGAACTCAAATTATTCCATTTTTCTCATTGTGGCTGTGTAGTACTGAATTCCCACTTTTTTGGGGTGGGTGAAGGGGCTGCCTATAGACTGCCTATCTAAATCTGCCTATAGACTTTATTTGTGGAGACCCCCTTTGAACAGAGTTGAAGTCACTAATAAAAAATTGTTTTCTGTTAACATTTATCTAGCTGTCGTTATCACCCCCCGTTCCTGGTGGTTGAAAAGCAACCTTTGCACAAATGAGACGTCAGCACTTGACTGTATAATAAAACATATGGAGATATTCAGCTAGTCAAATTGACAGTATGTTCATATGGGTTTTGGGAGCCTTGGTGATTGAGCATATGTCTTGGAATGTTAGAGGGAGAACTATGAAACTGACCCTGAAGATGCACAATTTAGTTTTAACCTAGGATTTGGTAATTAGCAACTGTTCAGCTCTTAGCCTACTTATAAAATTTACCTAAGATGAAGTGGTATGTTTCTGTTTCTTTCTCTTTAGCCATCTTCCTTCTGTGTGTGTCTTCTGAAACTGTTCCCTTCTAGCCAGTCTGTCCATCCCATTTCCCTTCGTCCTCAATTCTAAAACTTTAATTCAGTTAAATCTTTCCGCAGCTCTCCAAGGTACTTGTCTACCTTAAACTCTTTTCATCTCCTTTTTGTTTATGAATTGTAGTGCGGTAACACTAGCAACTCTAGGCCTAGACCACGGTTCCATTGTGCAAGGTGCTGTACCCACACAACAGAAAGACCTAGTCCCTGGTCCAAAAAGCATCTAGTCTAAGATACGCTAGAGGCTTGATCCTGCCTCGCGTGGTATGGGAATGTCACAAGTGCAAGACAAGAATGCATGGAAATCAGATACTGCATTAGAGACATCACCACACCAACTCCTAGGAGCAGGTTTGAGGCTGAACAGGAGAGAGCATGTAACGAAATGACTCTACGTGGCATCTCCTTGCTCGCTGCCTGACCAGGCTCTGCTGCCCCCTCCCCCCTTCTTTATACTGTAATGTTTTCAAGTAAGAGAGTAGACCCAGAGGGGCTGCTCTGTGCAGAGGATTATGCTCTAGCACTTTATCTTATTTTGAGCTCATACATAGTGCAACAGCCTTGTGCTCCCAACCGTAAACTACACAAGAGCTTGCAGCATCAAGCTTTGGGTCTCAATTCAGCAAGCCTCTTAAGCATATGCTTAAAGTTAGGCCCTTGCTCAAATGCTTTGTTGATTTGGGCACTGGATGAGCACCAAGAAAAGTGTACTTAGTTCAAGGCCTAAGTAGTTATACCTTCAACATTTAAACTTTGTGCATGCTTGCTTAGGAAAGCATATGGATTTATTTAAGCATTCCCTTGTACTGTTGTGTATACATCACCCGCACACCTGTCATAGTGTCCGGGATCAAAAACTACAGACTTTAAACAAAAATGAAACTTAGCCTAGTTTCACTGTCCAAAGCGAGTGAAATGCAAAAAATAAGTGGCATAAATGGTGACACATTGTTTTGATTTTAGATGTCAGCTTTTGTAATTCAGGATATCGATGAAAGGTGAGGCAACTTTTAAAAATGGAATTATGATGTTATGCCACTTCTCCGAATGTGAGATTTCCCCAAGTGAAGTCAGTTCTCGGATCAGACATGATAGGGGACTTTCATAGACCTTGTCCTCGAGTACTTGATTTCCTAATTCACTGGAATCTTTGGCCACTTTATGTCCTGCGACACCTGTTTTGGAACCTTTTCTTATCAATGTATCCCATTATCTATTCTCCATAGGACCACGTCAGAACACCCTCCCATTTAGAGTATGAGAAGGGTAAGGTGGTTACGACCCCCAATTTGAGAACCTTTTATGTAGACTATGCCTAGATCAAGTGGTTCTCAATTGTTTACCATTTTGGGCCACACAATGTATATACTCCCTATCTTGCCCTCGGGATATTACATGGGCGGCAGGTCTGTACTGATTGGGCTGCAAGTGACCTCCAGATGTTTGTTTGAGACCCACTGGCACAGCTGATCTTTGAATTCAGAGTTTCCCATTCATAGATATTGGGCTCCAGTTGATCTCTTTCCTTTTGGCCCAGGGTTTGATACCTCATTGTTAAGAGCCCAAATTCAATGACAGTAAATGAGAGATGGGGAGGGGCCTCGGCCGTAACACAGCGCTTTTATAACCCTCATGTTTAACTGGAAATCAGATGCATTGGAATGTGTTCATCTATGCACCTCTCTTGCTTTAATAAAAAAGGGATCTTGCCTCTTTAATCTGCAGCCTTGTGACACTTCCGAAGTGGAGAATTGGATGCACGTTTCTCTAAATCCATCTATTTGCCAGCTTGTCAGCCAGTCCCTTATTGAGAAGGATACTAATTTCACTTGATTATGGGGCATAGTAGAGAGCAGACACTCAAATATGCAGCTTAACATTCCAATGAGGGGAATCTGAAGAAGGAATGTAAGGGAAAGTTGAACCAGGGTATTAAATGCACACTTTACTTGCATAATTGTTAGTGTAGGTCTGCAATTCATCACGGGCATTCAGAACATGACACACTGGAGTGTTTACATTGTGGAACTTAGGCAGTTTTAAGTCTTGTTCAAGAATGCTTCTGATGCTTTAAAGGAGGTGGAGTTCATAACCTGCAGTCAGTTTGCGATTTCATGTAGTGCTTCAGATCTGTGGAGAGTGCCTTTATTATAAGAGGCACATTTATGTGGCTGTAGTTAAGGCTGTCAGCAATTCCATTAATGTGGTATTTTAGAGTTCCATAAATTACTCTAAACCGATTTGTCTAATACATAACAAATACCACGACTTGTTCTGCAGAGATTTATCCAGTCAATAGTCAACCTATACTCCAACCATGACATGGGGGCTTCACCTCCCTGGGGATTGGTGGTATAACTCACTCCTTGAATGGTATAGCACATGTAAACCACTATTGACAATCAATTTTATGCCCTATTTTCAGTGTGGTTGAGGAGAATCTCTAGTTTAAGATGACAGGCTCTGTAGCTAATGTAAATCTACATAAAAAAAATTGATTCCACGAGGTGCTTAAGAATGTATCTTAGCCTGGGTGTGGTCTTCCTGTCTGTAAGTACCTTGCTAAATGAAGGCAGAACCTTAATACTGACAACATGCTGCCACTCCAGTTTTCCGGGTGAGATTTTGTGCATATTTGAGTATTTCCCTTCTAGTGATTAGGGACACCTGGAAAGACTTCCTTGCTTTTGGTAATAGAAATGTAGCCGTGTTAGTCTGGTGTAGCTGAAACAAAATACAGGACTATGTAGCACTTTAAAGACTAACAAGATGGACATCGTACCCAAAGGACTGAAAGTGAACAATCCATTAAGATAAAATACATCACCTAATAAACCATCTTGTTAGTCTTTAAAGTGCTACGCAGTCCTGTATTTTGTTCTTGCTTTTGGTAGTTTGCATTTTATCTTATCTCTGTCTCACCTTTATTTCCATAGAGTTTTGAGTGTTTGTCATTTTGGCCATTGTTGTTGGCTCAGGTTAAGATGGAAACTTAAAAGCAAACCTTGGAAAGTGGCTTGGATTCATAAATGTGTTGTGATTTGGGGATATTTGGGTGTGTTAGTAGTATATGTATACACTAACGTTGAGCACTGTCCCTAACAATTGGCTTTTTGAGTAATGTGTGTTCACCTTTATAATTTTTAATACAAAATTATTATTAAGGGAATGTTGACAGGAGCTCACTCAGTGGAGAAATGTCTCAATTTGATTAGCTCAGCTCCAAACTCCAGACATTTTTAACATATTCTATAGTTAAAACTTTCTGTAGTTTGAGCTGTGACCAATTTACAAAATGAGGCACCTAATTAATATGCATTAAATAGAAGAAAGCTACCTAAAGGAGACCTCTATCTTATAACAAGTAGAAACTTAAACAATATAGGTCTGTCAGTAGAACAGGTAGAACTTGACTTGCTTTTACTCTCTTTTTAAATATGAAAGAAAAAAGCACTGCTGGTTAATGTGGTTGTGTAGCTTTAGGGTTAAACTGCACATTTCTTGCTGAATGCTATAAAAATGTACAGGGATTGAATTTGTGGCAAATGGGAAAAATGACGGCTTAGTAAGAAATGTCTCTTTAAGCTATTAATCATCTGGCAACATCCTTGTCTTTATTACATTCATAATTTAAAAACCCTTTCATGGAGGAAATGTGGATGCTTGTTAAATATATTCTTTCAGCAGAGAGTACTAAGACATCAGATCATTAAAATACAAAATCATAAGAGACACCAGAGCCTTGCCAGAAACAATAATTACTGTTTATATGTAATAGGCATCAGGAGCAAAAGAGATGAGTCTGGCTTGCTTGTGCCTGAATTTAATGGATTTTTGCAAGCAACAGACGAGAAGGATTTGGGGATAGAATTTAGTCATCTGGACGTGCAACAACACGCAACCTATATTGTTGGAAACAGAGTAAAATATCTTGAAAAACAAACTACTGGTAGTTTCCTCTGAACACAAGCAAAGTAGCACATGGTGAGGAGTCTTTTCCCCTGAAATTCCAAGCAGTGTTCATTCCTGTGATGATCAGATTTGATTCAGCTGACGAGTGCTAATTTTGTCTCCTCAAACACGGCCTTAGTTTACTCTTTTTAAGATCCCCATTGTTTCCAAAGAGATGGTGCGCACTCGAGTTTGTTTCCACAGCTCTAAGTTACTGATGCTTTTGAAGTAGGGGAGAGGTTTTGAAGTTATGGAGCCCTTAAGCAAAGCACCTGGGGGATGGACATTTAAAGAGGTATGAATTGTGTAGCCACATAAAGGATCTTTAAGAATGGAATTTAGAGTACAAGGTAAGTCCCTTTTTTTGTTTCTGTTGTCGTGCATATAAAGCCCATTCTTCCTGACTAACAAACCTTGTGGGGAAGTAAAATGTTCTAACAGAACTTTGTAGGGTGGAGTTCAGTGGAACTATCATTGAAGCTGGGCTGCCCTGCAGTCTCCCTAAGGTCATTAGAGACCTGGAGCAGCTGTTCTGGTGCCCTTTACAGAGGGGGGAGGTATGTGGCGCCAAGACACTGCCAGTCCTGCACATCTGGATCATAAAGTTATGTTCATTAGTGAAATGTTCACTAGTGAAATCTTCACTGCTTACCTAGTGTTTGTAGTTCAAATACTGACTCCTTCAGCAGTGGTTACAGCTGAAGAGGGAAAACTCCCTATCCATGGCCATTTAGAAAATCTGTCTCTATCTAGTATGGAGATGTGAGGGTATCCATGCTACAGCCAAGGCATTGGGAATGGAGCACCATGTGGGCTGGGACCTGCCAGAGAATTAAACAAATTCCCACTTTGGTTTCCAAGTACTTAAATGTCTTTAAAATTTTGTTTTAAACTGTCCCACTTGCAGAGATTTTGCTCCCTTTAAAGAAATACCAACTTCTCATGTTCTTCTTGGGATGTGTATAGTCAAAGACTTTTTTTAATGTAAAATGAATGTAACATTCCTGATTTTGCTTTGTTTCTCAGCCAGTTGGTACACCAGTCTCAAAACCACCATTTTATAGGGCAAAGAGTAGACATAGAGGCATGTTTCCATGCAGAGTTTTGGAACGGGATACCTTGGGGCGGGGGGAAGCAGATTATATCGGTGGGATATTTTTTCAGTTAAACGGGTTTTTTTTCCTCAATAAACTTTAATGAGCCTGATTTATGCAGATTAAAAATACTAAAATCTTCAGCCTACTAAAAAGACTGCCTGAATTTTATGGTAGTTTTTAGAGCAGTGGGGCTGACGGCCTCGCCAGGCCCCTGGGCAAGGCAAGGGGTCCCTGCTCTACACCCCTGGAAAGGGGTGGAGCCATTGACAGAAGGGGCGGGGCTGAAGCTAGGCAGCCCTGTGCACCCCCTGGAGAGTACCATGCCTCCCACAAGCATCCCTCATTTCTGCCCGGAGCACACACTGTGCAGCTCCAGCAGCAATTTAAAGGGTCTGGGGCTCCTTTTGTATCACCGGGCTCTGGGGCAGCTGTCCCCTTTTTTCTCCCCTCCCCCTATCGGTGGACCCTTTTCAAAGACAATGTTTTGCACGTCTTCTAAAAATACAAATGCTCCTATTTTTGGTGATCTAGTTTGCAGCTCCTTAAAGCAGCAGTGGGGAATCTTTTTGGCCAGAGGCCAGTGACCAGTGTGCCTTATAAGCTGAGTACCTGGGTGGCCACCCAGGAGAGATTAAGGTGCCACCAAGCTGCTTAGCAGAGCACCCACAGCTGACAGCATGTGTTTCTACTAGTTGTGCACATCCACACATGCCTTAGTGCACATAACATTTATTCCTCACACGGGAAGAAAAAATTAGAGGGAACACTGCCACTGACCCCCAGAAAAATCAGTCGGGGGCCACAAACAAGTGAGAAGCAAAGATGAAACAAAAAATCTCACTGACTTGGTCCCCAGGTGAGAAGGAAAAAAACCCAAAACTTACTGACCTGGCTTTCAACTGAGGAGTGGGGGGGAAGACACACCTCATTCATGCTCAACTTGATGCACTGTGGCTCTGCTCATGCTACTCGGGAGACTTGTTGCAGGACTGGAGTGTGAAAGCTGGCTCGCCCCGCTGTGCGGAGGTGGGGGGAAGCGGAGGAGCCCCAAGTCTGGCTGAGGGCCAGATCGAAGTAAACCAGGGATCAGATCCAGCCTGCGGACTATAGGTTCCCGCCCCTACTTTAAAGGAATCTGTCTTCTGGTGGATGAATGCTGAGTGATTTCTGAAAATTGGTCTCTTAAAAAACATGTTGGGTACCCAAAGTCACTAGCCATGTGAAAATCTTGGTCTACATAAACATATTATCGATATGGCTCCAACCCTGCGATGAGTTTGTTGTAGGGTCTCCCTCAAAATTTTTTTTTATAGATTTTACAGTCTTTATTCATATGTGATTAAAAACGATTTAGGCCACAAGCACACAGGCTCCACCAACATCTTTGATCTGCTCTCCTGTTCTCCTGCTAAAGAATGTTGCTTTCACAATGACAAGCTATTTGGGCAGCATCCCAATAACCCGAGGATACAACATCAATAACAGGTGCTAATCCAGCCTCATTTTTTTTTCATAGTTGAGTCTTGTCTGCTCACTAACCCGTGTCCAGAGTTTACCCAAGTTGACAGTAGAGCACAAGTTCTGGTTCTTCAAGTGGTGGTGTCTCATGCCAACTTCCCTCCAATAACCAGGATGTTATTTGTCAAAATTAATCTGGCGGTGGTGCAGGCCCCAACCATTTCCACGGCCATCAGGATGTGTCCTGTGTTTGCTGATATAGCCATAGCTGATGTGACCCCTCAGCTTTCTGGTCTGACTTAATTTGGAGGGCATGCTGGCAGCATCCAGAAAAAGAAAGAAGGGCTGAGTCCAAGAAATCCCTTAACTATTGATCTTTTTTGCAATCTAGGGTTTCACCACCAGATGTCACACAAGTGCTATCAAAAGAAGATGGATATTTAGGGCCATGTTACTAGTGTATTGGCCCATAAGGAGAAAGATCTTGTGATGTTTGTAGCTTGCCATATAAGTAATCATGTTTTCACATATTTCTGAATAAAATACCCGATGATTTCGAAACTATACTTCAAAAGTTCTTTCAATCCCATCAAACCCACTAACAATCCCTATGCATCAAATTTACAAACATTTGATCTTAAGAATTATTCCAGAGATGTACTATTCATTTGTTTTAAAATGTCCAAAGAGAAACAGATTGGTAGGAATTGGGGTAGCATGCCAAAGGCTTTGGTTCAGTCACAAACCACTGCTCTGTATAGATCATGAGTGTTCTTTTTACAACGCTCCGTTGCCACGGCTATAAATTCTTGGGGAAAAACCACATCAGTGGCAACTTCTGTCTAATTTGTGGTCATATGCTTATAACTCAACATGGTTTTGCAAATAACTAAACAGTCTGGTTTCCCTTTTAAAAATTTGTATCCCGTAGTTGGTGTGTTTTATAGTCTTAACTCTCAGTTGGATCTTAAAATGGAAAACTGATTAGTCCAGGTATTGGAACTAGTTACCCTCTACCACATGCTTAGGCTAGAATATTGTGTGCCTTATGTCCCTGAATCCTGGAATGCCCCATGAAATCCAGGTTGGAGTTTTAGGAATTTGTATTAAATTGCTGGTCTGCTCCAGCCTAAATTTCTAAACAGAAATGTGTTCTTGCCTGTAACCGCTTTATAAATTCTTGTATCATCCCATCTCTTAATTATAAAGCCACCTGTCACTTTTAAAATATAGGTCAAATGCCATATTGAGAAATTTACATTCAAGACCTACAGAAAATACTTTTTGTTAATGTCAGTTATTTTGTTTGTATAACTGACAGGTCTGAGGGGAGTGTCGAATGGAGAAACTAGCTTAACACGCAGGCACATTTTATTTTCCTTTAGCCTTTTTTGCTGAGCTCATATAGGCAGCCCTGATAAATTCAGGCACCTCAAGTATCATCGACTGCTTCTTCAGTCAAAGGAGCCTTCAAAACTGCTCAGGTGTAAACTCCATGGTTGTTCACTAGGTGGCACTGTTATCTAGTCTAAACACTTCATGCTTTACCTACATTGTTCCATTAATTAGACTAACTCTACTTAGTGGACAGTAAGTGAATTGAGTAGGGTAGGTTTGTCCCTTTGTGCTTTTTTATCCTGTTACCAGTTTAGTAATTGGATTCCTCAGCTTCACAGAAAACTGCCCCAAACTGATCCCAGGTGTCAGGAAATTATAGGTTTAGATAACGGTTTGGTTTGGGATATTGTAGAGTGTAACATGTTGGAAAAATATCAAACAGGTGCTGAACTTGCTATTTGGGAATCTGAACTGGACTGGCTCCAAATGTTCCCAATTTATCTTTTTAAAACAGTCCTTTTTCTCCCTCTTTTTACCAATTCTAATCTGAACCCTCTTTGCAAGATTTTTTTTCCCCCCTAAAATGGTTCCCTCTAGTTATCAAGATAATGGATAATCTTGAGAGGTCTGCTCCATTTTTACTCTCCTTCTCTCATTTTGGTGGGGGCGGATCAGCTGAGTGGGAAATATTGTAGGGGTAGTCAAAACAATTGAACAAACACATTCTTGGGTGCAATAACAGGCCATGAATTATCAGACACACATTTTGATGGAGTTTTGTTTGTTTTCTTAGGCAACACCATCACTATCTCTACCTTGTGCTCTTCCCTCCCAGCACTGGTCCTCTTGCCTTGGCATGAATGAGCAGGTCATGCAGATGACAGAAGAATAAAATACGCAAGATGTAATTTAAAGTATCTGGTCCAATAAGAACCAATTGAAATGCATGGGTTTTTTGGTAGGCATTGAATTGAGTTTTAAATGAGGAGAAGTATATGATCTTTACAGACCAAGTTCGGTACCAGAAAGTCTTACTCTTTATCTCTCTTGCCATGTTACGGTGTGGGAGAGGGAATAACAGGTTATTAAACGGACGAGGTGGGTGAGGTAATTTCTTATTGGGCCAACTTCTGTTGGTGAAAGAGACAGCAGATGTTAGTCCAATAAAAGAGTTTCACCTCACCCACCTTATCTCTCTCATATCCTGGCACCGACATTGCTACAACAGTGCATACAACAGAGTTTATTAAAAATCACGTCTCTGAAAGGTGGATACAAGCCTTTTTGCCTATAAAATGTCAGGAGACTTAACACGTTGGAACTGGCAGGATCTGCTGTAAACAATGAATACAAAATGCAATAGAGAGCAGGACATGTTCTCCTTGTTGGAGAGCAAACTGATAAAAACTATTTTAGCTCTTGCATAGTACTCTTCAATACTAAATCTCAGAGTTCTTTTTAACATGTCATAATGATTCTTGCTTTCCTTTGGAAACTGAAGAACAGTGACAGCTTTGTACTCTAGTCCTTTTCCTTGTGAGCTGGTCATTCTTATTGGTGGATATGACCATTAAAATCAGCAACCAAATACAGACTTTTGCTACATTTGGAACTTTATTGGCTAACCAGGTGGATACACTATATCCATAAACATTTATTCAAGCAGTTATATAGCTTTACTTACCTTTCTTTTTGGATACTTAATTTTAAAAAAATGACAGAAAATGGTGAATAACGCATTTCTTAGTGTTTTTGTTTGTTTTTGTTAAATGAAGATTTGTGCATTTGAATGGAAATTAGAATTCGGTTAATGTACAAAACCAGCATTTGAAATGTGTTTTTATTTAACTACAATTCACTTAAATATGCTGAATAGTTAAGGAAAAACTAAATATTAAAATATGTTGCGTTTAAAACTGATTTATTAAACAAAGGAAATAGTTTATTGTAGTTGATTTGATTGCCTCTGGTCGTCATGGGCCAGAATGTACCTGAAAATGTTGGTAGACACCTAGTTCGAGTTTTAAAAGCACGTAAGTACATTAGGTCCCAATTCCCCTTGATTTAGGTTTTTTAGAATTAGTAGATCTCATTCTCTCCCACCTGGTTTTAATTCATAGCTTGGATAAAAACAAGCTTTCTGGCTTTTTTTCAACTCTCATTTGATTTCTCAATTTGAACTAGTCCAAATGGAAAAAACTAGTCCCTGCATTTGATAACTAAACAAAGCAAAAGTAATTAAGGCAGACGCTGTCCTGCACAACAGAAGCTGCAAGTATTTACATTTGGAGAGAGACAAATACCAGTATTTGCTCCACTGACAAGATTGAATGTTGTAGATGCTTAATGCAGTACGTCACTTTGTAGCAGATGTATTTTAAAGTTTGAGTTGACCCCCAAAGTCAGTTGTTTTTCTTCTTGAGTCAATTGTTAAAAAGGCTCTTTACCACATTAAAATTTGAGGACTCACAAATGCAGCATTTTTATTTTATTTTAATAAATCTGGGCCTTAACATACCTTATCATTTCAAATTAAATTTTAAACAGGATTATTTTTACAAATACATTTAATTTTTTTAAAAATCTGAGATGATTTTTTTTAATTTTTGTATCCATTATGTGGCCAGGTCTACATTAGACCCAGAAGCTCAGCTTACAGTACACAACTCCTGGAGTCAGCTTACCTTGAGCCAGGCTTGGCAGCAACCCCACAGTGGGAGGCCAATGAGAGCAAACATAAACTTTCTTTACTCCTCGCAAAAGGATGCGTACTGGATGCTGGCGGGAGCAACCTCTGAGTTTGATTTAGTGAGTCTTAACTAGACTCACTAAATCAAACTCCAGAAGATGGATCATGGCAGCAGCGATCTTTCTTTTAGTGTAGACAAGCCCTATAAGTGGAGAGGAGACTGCTTAGTGATGGCAACCATCCGTGAGGTTTGTTAGAAGCAGCCTCCAGGCATTGGTTGGGCATGTAGGCCTTCCCATGGCAGTGTTTATCAAGAGAATTACAGGGTGATACAGTGGCAATGGGGCATGTGCTAAATGGTTTCTCAAACTCCCTTCTGCAGCAGAGAAGCTATGGACTTAGTATGGCAGTGTAGAGCCAGGACCTCAACAATTCATTTGGGGCCCAGTAATGCAAAGGCTCAGTGAAAAGAACCACCCCTACCTACTCTTTATCTCAGGCTGTAAGTTTGCACTCTATGCAGGCTGCATGGCGGGTGTCCTCAGCAGCTGTCCTGCTTAAGTGGATGCCAATGTGAGTAAAATGGGCTAATAAAAACAGGTGCCTGACAAAACGGCTTTGTCAAATAAAATGACAAAATTCAGTAATTTGCTCTGCAACTCCTGAGGAAATAATTCCATTGGCTCAGCGCATCACATTTATCAGGGTGACAGTAATTCCAATTCACGTTTTCCTGGTTTAGAAGCTGATCTCTAAATACTGCAATGTTCACCCTGCTCCTTTCCGCTCCTCCCTTCAGAATAATTCTCCGGTTCTGCTTGCTTCTTCATTGCTCCTGCTGTCATGATGGCTATTCCTCCTCGGTGGGGCTGACTTCAAGGGAAGATGTGTAAATGCCAGATTAGAGCTGTCCAGAGGAGGTAATAATTCCATGTGGGTAGCATCTTTAGTGCTTTTGACATTTAGCTTTTTTTCAAAACCTTTTGAACATATTTGCAAAAATGGAACTGTGTAGAAATAGCCTTTTTTAAAGTTGAAAATGGAGTTTTTTGGTTGGGGAGCCCATGGACAAGAAACCAGGTTCAAATCCTTGCTCTACCTGATTCCTAGTGATAGATCAAAAACTCAGAACCCAGCATAGTGTTCTAACCCCTAAACCTGTGGTGTCCAACCAGTTCCAAAGCAGTAACCATTATAGTGGCCACAGTTCTAGTGAACTAGCCACACTCAACCAGCCAAATAGCCACATGTGGCCAGCATGTTGGGAGAGAAATAGGCAGTAGTTTCTCTCCCTTTCCCTTCTTGCTCACCTCATCCAAGAGCTCTTTGATGACTGAGTCTTCTAAACATGATATGCATGAAAATGTTTCTTTAGCACATAGTGTAGTCTTCCATATTCATAGGAATTTGCAATATAATAAAACATCTGGAAATCTAGTCCCTGTCCAATATGACAGAGAGAGAGAGAGAGAGAGCTGCTTCCAAGTCCACCACCTTAGCCACAAGTTTGATTTCCAAAGTCATCTTTCACAAGAGCCACGAGTAAGCTATTTCTGAAGGGTATGTGCTAAAAATGATATGGTCCTGGAATAAACAGTCTCCCACTGATCTGAAATGAATGCTATATAGAGGCAGCTGCTCGTGGTAAATAGAGCTGGTTGCAAAATTTGATGGAACAGTTTTCCATGGCAAATGCTGTTTGAATTTAAATTTAAATTATTTTGCAGGAATGTGTCAATTTCAACAATTGTCAATGAAGTGTTTTTTTGAAACTATTTGAAATTGAAATGGAATGTTTCGGTCCGACTTCCTTGTTTAGTAGATTATATTTACATTTTTATTATAATATTTTAGCCTTGTCAGAAATGAGATGTTTTTGAAAAGGTCATTTTGATGTTTCCAAAACAACAAGCTTTTCTAAAATATGTATCCATATTTTAGAATATCTTGTTCCATGAAATATGTCAAGAATTTGACTTTTTGGTCCAACTTCATGATAAAAATGTTGGAATTTCTTATGGGCTGCAAATTTTATTTCCTGATCAGTGTAGTGATTGGAATAAAGTAGGCTTGGAAGAACTTGATTTTTTTTTATTTTTTTTACATTTATAATTTCAACAATGTTGCTAGGCTTTTTTTTATCAATTTAAATGTTTATAGTTGTGGGAAATGATAGGGTATAGTTATTTAATGACATAAGACATTTGATTAAAAATATTAAAGCTTCATTACTATTAACACACGTTGTCAGCATATGTCAAAATATATGAAGTAAATTCCCTTAAATGCTTTAGTTATCAAGCAGGATTTTTTATACTTATCTGTTAGTTTCTATTATCAGTGGAAGTGTTTTTGTCGATGCGTTACAGACTGAAATCGACATTTGCCAGAACAGGTTGAACCTCTCTAGTCTGGCACCAGAGAATTTGCCAAACCACAGGAGGTCAATATTGTACAGCAGCATTACCAACGCTTCTGGATAATGCTTGCTGGGCTCTTAGAAGACATTTAGGGGTAAATTAGAGCTAAATAACAGTGCAGAACATTGAGAGGTAGGTCTGGTGGCTGTAAACAAACTTTATGGGATTGCGGAAGAACTTGGTCACACCCATGCTAAGTGGGCATCTAGTTAATTAAAATCATGCTGGGTTATGGGTGTTGCTGGACCAAAGAGTGCTGGACTCGAGAGGCTCAGCCTATAGAAATGAAATCCTTCCAAGTCTAGGTATGAGTTAAAGAAGGTAAAGTTAAGCGTGGATGACAGATACAATTTAACATGCTTGTGCTCTCATTATAGATATGATCTCTGATCTCAAAAGTTCACAGACCTAAAACATGCTTAGTGGACAGCCTAAAAGAGGAATATAAAGGCAAATAGTCCTGCTAGTAACCTTCCCCTCTTCCTTCTGACGTTGATTTTGTTTTTAGTTTATTGTGGTGTAAATAAGCTTAACAAAGAATGAAAGAAAATGAGTATCAAGAGCCTATCACCTAACGCTGCAGCTTGCAAGCCACAAATGCCTCTTTGATGTGTCTCCTTCGGCTCAATGCAGCACATGGTATTAAAAAATAGTTCTTTTGAATTTCTATATTGGGGCCTTCGTGATGCTTTGCAGAGTAAATTGAGTCTCGGTCTCTTCCCTAACACACTTCAGACCTAGGTCCTCGATCCTGCGCTGGGAGCCACATTGGGAGGCCACTCGCCCACACAAAGGGCTGCCAAGTGTTGCACGTCCCATGTGACACTTGTGCATTTGGCAGCCCTCATGCATTCCAACCATTTGGCTGCGGATGCAGCTTCCTGTGGCAGGAGACCACTGAGCAGCCGTTCTGCCTCCCCTTTCAGTATAGCTGCCAGCCTGGAAAGGAGAAGCCAGGAGGAGGTGGTGGCAGCAGTCATGCGGCTGGAGCAGGAGGTGGCAGCAGAAGCAGCACAAGGTGAGGGGAGGGGCCTCAGATCAGGCTCCAGCGCCCACAGCTGACAGATCTGCACCAGATCACAGGCTGTTGCTTCTCCCTACCCTGCCTCAATAAACCACCCTGTGGATCCCACAGGCACCCAGCAACCCCCCCCCCCCCCCCCCCCTCCTTGTCTAGCATCTTCAGCCAGCACAGCTACCTGCACTCACTAGAGCTCCAGCTCCTCTCCCCTCCGGCCACTGCCCAGTTCATCATTGCTGCTGGACTCTCCTCAGCAAACTGCTCCTCAGCAAACTGCTGCCTGGGCTTTGTGCAGCTCCTCAGCATACTTCACCACTCCTGGGGCCGAGGTGTGGTGACCGCTGGCTGAAGCGCCCGGTGATTTGCAAATATGCAAATCAGCTCATTAACCAGATGCACAGTGTGTCATTCGTGGAGCAGCCCTGGCTTCCATGTGCCCAGGTGGGCCAAAGGTCCCTCCACGCAGGTCTGGCTGAACGGGGGGCTATGAGCTAGAGCAGGGGGGAAATAAAGACCCGAGATAGAGGAAGGGAGGGGCATAAATAAAGCTTGGGGCTTGCTAAAGTGTCATTGTGCATTATGGTCCCAGTTCAGTGGGGCATTTAGGGGTCTGTTTTGGGACCGGTTCTATTCAATATCTTCATCAACGATTTAGATGATGAAATAGAGAGTATAGATTATTAAGCTTGCAAATACTACCAAGCTGGAAGGGGTGTCAAATGCTTTGGAGGATAGGGTCATCATTCAAGATGATCTGGACAAACTAGAGAAATGGTCCGCGGTAAATAGGATTAAGTTTAATAAGGACAAATGCAAAGTGTGCAACTTAGGAAGGAACAATCCGTTTCACACATACAGAATGGGAAGTGGCTATCTAGGAAGGAGCACTGTAGAAAGGGATCTAGGGTTCGTAGAGGACCATAAGCTAAATATGACTTAATAGTGTGACACTGTTGCAAAAGCAAACCTCATTCTGGGGTGTATTAACAGGAGTGTTGTGAGCAAGACACGAGAAGTTATTCTTCTGTTCTACTCTGTGCCGATTAGGTCTCAATTGGAGTATTGAGTCCAGTTCTGTGTACCACATTTTAGGAAAGATGTGGAGACATTGAAGCAGGTCCAGAGAAGAGCAATATGTCTAGAAAACATGAGCTATAGGGAAAGGCTGAAAAAATTGGGCTTGTTTAGTTTAAAAAAGAGAAGACTGAGAGAGGACAAGATAGCAGTTTTCAAGTATCTAAAAGGGCGTTACACGGGGGGGGGGGGGGGGGGGGGGGGGGGGGGGGGGGGGGGGATTTGTTCTCCTTGGCCTCTGAGGCTAGGACAAGAAGCAAGGGGCTTACATTGCAGCAAGGGAGGTTTATGTTGGACATTAGGGGAAAACTTCCTAACTGTCAGGGTGGTGAAACACTAGAATAAATGGCCAAGGGAGCTTGTGGAGTCTCCATCACTGGAGATATTTAAGAGCAGGTTGGATAGACACCTATCAGGGATGATCTAGATCAGTATTTCTCAACCAGTGGTACAAGTACCCATAGAAGTATTCGAGAGAAGTCTGGGGTGTATGTCAGCACAACTGAAATTTGGGAAAAAAAGTTTTTTTGGTTTAAGTTTTACAGCGTTTTATTATTTTTGTACTTTTTACACCCAAAAATTTCATTACCCGTCCAGCTATGATTAAGTTATTTAAACAAATATGTTACAATGGTAGAAAAAAATTCTCTCTCTGAAAACTGGGGGTACTTATCTTTTTTTTTTTTTTTTTTTTTGATAAAGATACTTTATATATTAAGCATTTCTCAACCTTTTTTTTTTTTTTTTTAAATCTAGACGGTGCTCTGTCCTGCTGTGGGGGCAGGGGACTGGACTCGATGACTTCTCAAGGTCCTTTCCGGTTCTAGGATTCTCTGATCAGGTGCCTTGAAGCTCTGCTGTCTAAAGCACATGCTTAGTGCTTCGCTGAACTGGGTCTCCAGTTAGTTCAGAGCAGTTTCTTTTGTAGAGCGTCCACAGGAGTGGAGTGAAGCCCTGCTCACAATTCTTACATGCCACCTTGGGTTTGCCATTGTCTGGCAGGCCCTCAATGAAGAAAGACCCATGCTGTGCCCTTAGGCGTGATGTTGCATGTGGGAAGCCTTTTCCCACAAGGGAAATTCCTTTGCCTGGGACTTATACGTGGCCGGGAGTGGATGAGGTGGGACTTGGGAGGACTCTGCGCTCTCTCCAATTTTGCAGTTCACCAGCGTTCTGTGGTGGGAAGACTGACACCGGAATGAGTCCAGACGCCTTTTTCTGAAGCCATCCGTGCTGGCACACTTGGTTCTCACTGAGTTCAGGGGGATTTGTGCCACTGATTTCCGCGGGAGCTGAGCGCTGGCAGGATCTTATCCCAGGTTTCCATTTGCTTTGTGAACGTCAGTAGACTGGTGTAGCCACACCAAAGAGTCACTGAGAAAGCAGTCGCATGACCACCCCTCTCTCCCAATGATGTGGGCCGGAGCTTGGGAGAAGGGAGACAGCAGAGAATCCCAGGGCACAGGAGAGGAGAAGGATAATGATTAATGAAAGGGGGGAGACCAGATGTGCAAACTGTTCCTAGTGAGGACAGACCTACCTTATTTCTGAGCAAAACAGCGGCCATTCCCCAGCAGGAGTCAGTGGCATTGAAAGGGGCTTGTTCCCTCCTGCATGTACCCTTGCAGGTCCCTTGATTGATCCCATCTGGGTTAGGAGAGAAACCCAGGGGGCAAACAACATGCAATACACCCAGTGATGGACACCCTCTAGCAGAAGGGCCTGGTGTGTTGGAGTCAAGGGACATGCCACACGCTGGGCAAAGAGAAGAAAATGGAAAGCAGCCAGAGAGAGAAATGGGGGAGGGAGGGTTACTTACAGGCTCGTAGACTGGAGAAGAGACCAATGAAGCCGTACCCAGTTCATCTCCTGGCCAGGACAGAGTAGTTTCTTCTTGTACATTGACTAGAGTTTTGTGCTTATCTAATTGTAAATATGCCAGTGGATGGGCTGTCCATTGGGAAACATTCAGTGTGATGTACTTTAATTTCCTGGTTTCATTCCACTTGTCGTCCTCATGTTTCTGGGCAGTCCCCTAAATGCTTCCACTCCTTCCTTAATGTTCCCATCTTTCAAATACTGGTGGACTTGTGTCCCCTGCTGCCATAGTCACTGCTCGGTCAAGCCACACAGCTCTCTGTTGCTTTAATCTTTCCTCATAATGCATTTGTTCCACCCTGATTGCTTTTGTTACTCTTCTTGGAACTCTCTTGCAAATATCTTTATGGAAAATCATCACAGAGAACAGGTTATTTACTTCTCTGCTTTGTCATGCCCCCACAGCCCAAAAAGATGTTGGCCATAGCCCCTTTCCAATGACTGTTGAAGCCAATGAGAATCTCTTCATTGATTTCAATAGGTCTTGGATCAGACCGATGATGTATTACAAACTCCTGTTGAATTTTGTCATGGTGATCCTAACGTGTCCGTCAGTCACTCTTGCTTCCCAGGTTCCTTGCATTGTGTCACTGTGTTTCAAATTATTTTCCCCAAAGGCACCAAGACAGTATTTTTCCAAATGGAATTTTATTTATTTTCCACCCATGTTTCCATCCCTCTGGGGGCCTTCTCACTCCTTACTGTTGTTTACCATATTTCCTAATCTATTATCATCTGTGAATTATATGAACGTGCCTGGTAGTTCCTCTTTTGCTAATGAAGATTCCCAGCAAAAAAAAAAATTACAACTGAAACTGTTTGTTAAAGTATGGGGCGGGGAACTCTTAAAAATTCCTTTGCGGCTTTCCAATATGTGGCTTAAAAGAATGCTGACTTTTTTTTTTTTTTTTTTAGTTAAAACTTTTCAAACATCAAAAGTTGGTAAATGTTAGGCTCTGTTGGACTTAATGCTATTTCCATATGCAAGCTGCCCAGTGCATTGGCTGTGTATTGTGAAAATTATGGATATTTTCTGCAGTATTTTCCCAGCTTCGAGCATATGTTTGAGTTTTTTCCAATGAATTTGTTCACTTTCCCTTTCTGACCTTTTTCATTTGCTTTCTGTGGCTGTTGTAGCAAATATGTACTGGCAGGAATGATGCTGAAACAGCACTATCTGCAAATTTAATGCAAAATAGTAACAAAGTGATTTTTCCCAGTCATTATCATGAATATTAGCATTGTAACTTTGATTGTCAGATTTATTTATGATCCAAATCTCCTTGTGTTGGTACAAGATTCTAAGACCCTGTCTATACTAACGGGAAGATTAACACTGTGGTGGTCGATCTTCTGGCATTTGATTTAGCGGGTCTAATAAAGACCCGCTAAATCGAATGCTTGAGGACACCCCCGTCGGCAGCAGTACTCCAGTTGTGAGGAGTGAGGAAAGTTGATGGGAGTGTTTCTCCCGTTGACCTCCCACTGTGGGAACGGTGTAAAAGTTTGGATTTAGGCACATCGACTCCAGCTGTTATTTATGGAGCTGGAATTATGTGCCTTAAAGCGATCTTCCCCGGCCTAAGAGTAGTGGACCTAGACAAAGAAGGAACATGCTCTGGAAGCTATATGTCCTCTCAGAGCGGTCCACCTTTCAAACTGTGACTATGGAAACAATGCTGGCTGCAAGCGGTTGGCTGGAAATTATGCAGCCAATATTGCAGTGCATAAATTTCAGCAACGAGCTGTTTCATGGAAACGACGGTCTGCTCGTGAACAAGAAAGAAGCCTTGGATTAGAGATGAATAAATTGTTGTTTGAAAATAGTTCTCTAGTTCTCAAAGACTCTTCTCTGAACAAGTACCGCAGCTTGCTGGCATCTTCAGTCCTGGGTGTACCAGTGGTCGGACCACACCCGCTGATGCTGTCCAGATGCATCTGAAACCACATATACTTTGGGAACTCCTGCTCAGACTTTACTAGCCTACAGAGGGCCATGCCTGGAAATCTGTCCCCTCGGTTTACGTAGCTGGCCTGTAGATACTACAGGTGGCAGCTGAACGTTCCTGCTTAATTGTCATTATAAGAACAACTGAACCACTGGGGTCTATGCAGATCCACTATAAACAGCGCAGCTGGTAAAATGACAAGTCTTTATCCCCTTGGAGAGGGGGATTGGTTAAGAAATGGCTGTAGGAAGACTTGAATCACTGACTATAAGCTACCCTTGGACTCAGCTACTGGGACACTTACCTGCACGTGTTCCTTTAATCCATCACTGAAAATGGTTTTGCTTTGTTTAGATGCAACAGGCTCAGTCCTCAGCCCTGTTGTAGCTGCCGAGTATTCCACCCGGTCCAGGGAATTCTCAGGTGATGTAAAACTGGTGTAGCTAATTCTACTTTCCTTGACCCCCGCCTATGGGGAAGGGGCATGCTAAGGGTTGAGCTAACCATTCACACTAACCAGTTACAGTCTGCAGAACTGGAATTCATCTACAGATTTAACACCTTTACCCTGAGCATGAACAAAGACATAAACTGGTTGGCGCATTACAAAGCCAATTTCTCCTGCCATTAACATCTGCATTTCCACATCAAAAACTATGTATGGGACACATCCAGCCCACTTAATTAGCCTCATTAACACAGGTCCTACATTTGACAAGTACTGCTTCTGCTGGTATAGATCTCTTGGTTTCTGTTATTTCCACTCCAATTCATCTAATGAAGTGGGCTTTGCCCACGAAAGCTCATGATTCTACATATTGTGGTTAGTCTCTAAGGTGCCACAGGACCACTCGTTTTTTAAGAGTGGAGTTTGCAGTTCTTTGCTAGATCCTCCACTGGCTCAGTGGTTGGTTGCAGCCGGAGTAACTCTGAGCAGCTCTAAGGCTGCTCTAAATAACACCAGGAGATGTTTTGGCCTCTGGCCAGCTTGAGAGGGTGGGAGTGGAAAGCTGATTTAGAACCACCTTTCTCTCCATCTGTAAATTCTCAGTGCAAATGCAGAGCAGCAGAAGGCTCAGCCTTGTGTGTTTAAAGAGACCACTAATAAATAATAAGAGGCTATGGAAGCTTTGTAAAGATGTGGAGCCAACTAGAAGACTGACTAATCTGGGGAGGTTCTCACTCTGGTGCCAAGGATAGACACTGCCCAGCAGCCTGCGCCAGAGGCAGCCTAATTGGGAAGACTATAATCAGTCTGGCTTGATGCTGCTAGCTTGTGGCACGCAGCTAGCATGCACGCCGTGCCTCTCGCTGAACTGCCAAAGCCACAGGATACCGCATCCCTTTCTCTGTCTGCTGGAAAAACGATTTCTAATGCATTACATCCATGGGGTTCAAAGCGAGTTAAAATAAAACCCTTTCCAGTTCGCCATTTTCCTGTGATCCTTCCGAGCCCTGGAAACCTGTTTGCTCGTCCCATCTCACGAGGAGAGGTACTTGGCTTCAGAAACATCCGCTGAGCTCACGGAAATGGGCACTGCGCCCTTTAAAAACGCTGGAGCAGATGAGAGCCAGATTACTTGTCCCTTGGTGCTAATTCTTTTCTTTTGTGGAATGAAAACCTTCCAGAAAGAGCGTCTAAAATCCATAGAATGTGAAGTGATAATGTTTGTTCTGGGACTCGTCCATTAGCAGAGACAGGTGTGGAAATGCATGAATCCAGTCGTCTCCTTCGCTTCGTGTCTGGTGAGGCTCCACGTCGGTTATTCCACCCAAGGCCCGGAGTAACTTTTTTTCACCTGAACCAGTTTTTGTGTCCGATTCTTCCATTCAGACCCCAACGTAGTGGGAGGGCATCATATTAAATGTTCTACGCCTTCCTTTGGTAGTATCCCCTAGGCCCAGTGCAGAAAAGCAGCGGATACCACATGATGCAAGAGCGTGGGAGAATTTCAGGGATCTCTGATTTATCAGTGATCCATCCTCCTGAGCTGCTGGGAGCTTTTGGCTATGGACCTTGGGCTGAGTTTCTTTATACAGAAAAACGTATATGCTGTATGTGGCACGCACACCCACTCCAGCCATTAATGCAGGTTTAATTATAGAGGAGTGATGCTCTGACTCTGCAAGGAGGCTGTGAGGGTGGATTCTTGCAACCCCATAGAGAACCCATTGGGTTTTGGCATGTGTAGAACTCACTGAGGGAGCAGGGCCTTGCAAAAATACTTAGAATCATAGAACACTAGAACTGGAAGGGACCTCGAGAGGTCATCAAGTCCAGTCCCCTGCACTCATGGTGGGGCCAAACACCATCTAGATCATCCCTGACAGGGTTGTCTAAACTGCTTTTAAATAGCTCCCATGATGGAGATTCCACAGCCTCCCCAGGCAATTTATTGAAATGCTTAACCACCCTGACCGTTAAGATTTTCCTAATGTCCAACCTAAACCTCACTTGCTGTAATTTAAACCTATTGCTTCTTGTCCTATCCTCAGAGGTCGAGGAGAATAATTTTCTCCCTCTGCTGTAACAACCTTTTAGGTAATTGAAAGATGTTATCGTGTCCTCTCAGTCTTCTCTTTTCCAGACTAAACAGACCCAGTTCTTTCAGTCTTTCCTCCATAGCTCATGTTCTCTAGACCTTTAATCATGCTTGCGGCTTTTCTCTGGATCTGCTCCAAGAGAGCACCCAAAAACGTGGCACCCAGAACTGGACACAGTACTCCAGTTGAGACCTAATCAGCGCAGAGTAGAGCGGAAGAAGGACTTCTCGTGTCTTGCTCACAACACGCCTGTTCATACATCCCAGGACAAGACTTGTCTTTTTTTTTTGCAGGTTGGAGCATAACCTACCCTTGGGTCCGAGTGTGGGTTCACCCACTGTCCTGTCCCTTCTGGGCTGTGTGCAGGCCCGCTGATGGGGGAGGGGAGTGTGTATAAAGGGAGACGTTGCCCAGGATCTGGAGCTTCTAAAGGGCTCATGGCTCCCAGCCACCGCTGCTGCTACTGCAAGCTCTGGGCAGCAGTCAGTGCAATAGCAAGGCTGCCTAGTCCTGCCCCCTTCTGCCCCAGGCCCTACCCCTTCCGGGGGCCCCAAGCCGTGCCCCCCCATTGCCCAGGGGCCCAGCAATCCTGTGGCCGCCCCGGCTGAGCGCCAAATGGCAGGTTCTTTGGTAGAACATCCTTTTTCCTCCTTATCAATAGTTTAATCGCTTTCATAACGATCCCTAGCACAGCTAGGGTTACAATTAGAAAATGTCAGAGCCTCGTTATCATCTAATTAGACTCACATTTCAGTGCAATAGCAAGAAAATATTCAAGTGCTGCTTTGTGCAATGAAATGAGAAGAAAGTGATGATTTAAACCAGCTGCAAGTGGCTGCATTCCCATTCCCGGCCTACACGGCCCCAGCCTTGGACACAATGAAGGAAGAGTCTATGGGCTCCGGTCAGAGCCCTCAGCAGCAATCAGTGCAAACAGCTCCCAAATCAGTTTTGCAAGACTAAAAACTCCGATGTAGTCCAGTAAAAACAATCGCGCTGTCACGCTTGCCTTCTAACAGCTGAGGGGGTCACAGCAGCAGCACAACACAAACCAAAATAAACTCACTTTCGCGCTGCCAAAAGGCCTTTATCGCTCTTCTGGGAGGGAGGGGAAAGGCCTTTGCAAATGGCCTCAACTTTTCCCTTTTTTTGTTTTGTTTAAACAAAAAAGAGCTGGAATCTCTTTCTCCTTCCTCAAATGCCATTACTGCACAGACTTGGGCTTGCTTAGGGGATCCATTTATTTTCCTTTATGAGAACTTGCATAGGAAATGCAGCAAGAATATAATGACTTCAGCCCCAAATGAGCACAACTGCTTAACCCTTTGGTTAACTGGGCCCCCCACATGAGAATCACCTGGAAACAGCTAATTTCCTGGGTTTGGGAAAAAGCCGGTAGGGTGTGCTGCAATGTTTCTTCTAATTTTTTTTCTATCCATGTGCAGAATAAATTTTATGCACACTGAGGCAGTGTGGATGTACACCACCTATAGAAACTCAAGCTGCTGGCTGTGGGTGCTTTGCTATTTAGCTGGGTGGCACCTGACCTTCTCCTAGGTGGCCGCCCAAGTGTACAGTTTACAAGGAACACTGGTGTGCTGGTCTGAGAGGTAGAGATTGTGCTCATTGTGGAAATAGGATTTTTTTGGATTCCTGGGAGGAGTATGTCCTGTTCTACCCCATTTCCCTGTGGGAAATTCTTGCTTGCTCCCTGCTAGCCACTTTACCTCCCCCCTGCCCCCTTTCTGGGTTCCATCCCCTACTTGGGGTTGAGGAAACAGCCAGGGGCAGACTCAGCACAGAAGGAAAGGGCCATGCATGCTCAATATATCCATCCCACTTCTGCCAACAACAGTTCAATGCTTCACTCACCTTCACGTTGGGTGCCCTCGTGTAGACAAGCCACTAGCAGCCCCTGGAGCACTAAACATTGTATCTTAGTCCTGTTCCAAAAAGGTCTAATCAATAAAGGACATCAAATGCCAGTGGCAGCCACTGTCCAGCAAACGCTCCTCCCAGCCATCTTAGCAACATTGGAGCAAGTGGGTGAAGAGTGGCAGTGGGGGGTCATGGGGAAACGGAGGGGAAGGGCAGACTTTCTTCAACCCCCTCCTTCCTGGATTGCCAGCCTCTGCACAGCCCTAGAAATCAGCCGGATGTCTGTGCATAGCCCCGGAGGCCTAGCCAGATTCCTAAAGATTAAATATGTGCCCTAGTCAAGCCTGAGGTGAAGCCACTGGCCTCCTTGGGTGAGAAGGGACCGGAATCCCCTTAGGTGCTCTGCCGAGGTTTGCAGCAGTGACATTTATAGTGCCGGCCTGTGACGTGAACACTTGCACGGGGAGCTGGCCTGAGATGCAAACGAAATGTCATATAAATAATAATGATAAATACTTATCGCGTCTGTTGTGCTTTTCCGTCTTCAAAGAGCTGTAAAAACCTTAACTGATTAATCACAGGCCAGTGGCTCCGTGTTTACAGTGCACTGGAATTTTTGGTCTCTGAGAAGAAATTTCGTTTCCTGGTGCCAAAAGCTACAAGAGGCTCAGTTTCCAGGCCTGTTGGGAGAGCACAAGAGGGCTGCTTCTGAGGTGATTAAGGCTCATGTGTCGTTCCAGTAAATTAAAGGGAGTGGGCCCATTTCCATAGCCAGGAGGATGATCCTGCCCAATTCCAGGAGGGGGAATAGGGTGGTTTTCTCACATTTCCTTTGTTTTCCTATTCTCTTTGAAGTTCTTCTAGCATTTCCCTCAGGAATTGCTGTATTTAAGCATCTACCCTAGTCCTATGGGCTTAGTGGAGAGTCCATCTGCACCCCAATGCTCTTGGCCAACTACAGTACTGCTCTATGGGAATATTCCTTCCCGCCATGCTTCAGGCTCATTGGTTCTGAGGCCCACTTGTCATCTTACGTTAAGTAGTGTTGTGGACGTTGGGGGGGCGGGTTCAAAAGAGTGTCGGTGACTTAGGCCCGAGCAGAAGGTGCCACTGAGGTTGGGCCGGGTTGGAATTCTGTGTTTCAGTGAATCCAGTGACCTTGTTGCCCTGGGCAATGCCCGTGGCGTACCTAGAACAGGAAAAGTGGGTGGGCCCAGCTTCAGGTGCGTGGGCAATGATAGATGGCTGGGGGGAGGAGAGTAGGGTTGCCAGGTGTCTGGTATTCACCCGGACAGTCCAGTATTTTCGCCTCCT
>JANRFK010004149.1:127191783-127202141 GCA_030068395.1 Apalone spinifera | reverse complement strand
CAACTCAATCCAAGACCCCACACGCTACCAAAAGGCCAAGGAGTTTCATGCTGGCCACTGCTCCATCATACACGAGCACCCAAAATCTATTGGATGCCCTGCCCTGGACACAGGAGAAATGTGTGACACTGACCATCATATGGTGTTGTCTCAACTCTGCAATGCAGCTGGCTCTAGTCCTTTCGAGACTTCGTGGCCCACTCACTAGCCTCGGCTGCCCATCGCTGGTGTAGCTGCACTGCCTGTGCAAGAATTGATACAGGGTCACTGCTTCTCCCCACGTTGCTCCTTGAGCGGAGTGGGATGAGGAGGGGGAGTAGAATAATTTGCTACAGCCTTGTACCAGTTGTGGCCACTCCCCTTCCTCCTGCAAGCTCAGTTGTGCTCACTGCCTGTCACTTCAGAGCAGCCTGTCTTTTGGAGGCCTTTCTATGAAGCAATGTTGGGGCCGAGGGGGCTCATAAGGAGTCGCAGGTTCTAATGGACACAATACCCAGTGCTTGGCTGAGCTCAGCTCCTGCCTGAAGGACAACTGGCTGAAGCTGGAATCCGCCAAGATAAAGGCAATGTTGCTGGGAAGAAGGAACCGCTTTGGTGACCTAGCAACCAGCAAGAGAGACTTCCCTTGGCCTGTCAGATCAGCCGGCAGCTGCATGAGCCATCACAGCTCCTTGACGCTAGATACCACAGCACGTTTGTCTATGGCTGCATATTAAATCCAATTTCTCATATTTTTCCGATTCCCATGACCTGAGGTAGTGCCAGAGGGGACATTTTACCAGGCCAGCTGGAAAGCAGACCCCTGAGAAGCCGAGAGCCATAATGCAGCTCTTTTGGAAGGAGGCGTCGACAGCAGAACAGGGTAACGTACATCAGCCGCTCTCATAGGCGTTTACCTGAGTTCGCGAGCCAAAGGGACATGGGAGCAGGCGGTAACGTTCTATCAGCTGCACACGCTGCGTCTATGCGCCCTTTATTTGTATCAGCTGGCATTTCAACCACCGTGTCCCTTTGCTGCCGCAAAAGCTGGCCTGGGGGGGTATGTCTCCTCCCCCTTGACTTGCAGTAAGCCCCGCCCTTAGCAGCTGATCTCTGTTAGCTGCCTGAGTTCCTAAATTCCAAGGCCGGAGGCATCACGGCAATTATCTAGTCTGACCTCCCGTGCAGTGCAGGCCACGTCCATGGGTGTATTTTCTTCACTCCAATGATGAAAGGTCAGTGCTCGCTGGAAGGCGCTCAGAACAAGGGATCTCGGGGACAGCAGCATGTGCCTCCTGCCTCTCTGAGGCAGGAAGATTCGTTAACTATTTCCTAACCCAGTGGTTTTCAAGTGACAGGTCGCAACCCAGTGCTGGGCGGTGAATGTCGGGCACTAGGTCTCCTTGCTGCAGGGGGATCAGGTGACCAGTGGGGTTGCTAAGGTAACTCCTTGCCTGTCCTGGCACCACAGATTGTGCTGCACCCCAGAAGCGGCCGAAAGCAGGCCCAGCTCCTACGTGGTGGGGAGCACACAGGGCTCCACGCACTTGCCCTTGCCTCGAGCACTAACTCCCCACTCCCATTGGCTGGGAACCTGCTGCTGCCTGCTTCTGGGGCGCAGCATGGTCTGCCATGCCATGAGAGGCAGGAAGTTGCCGTAGCTCCCCCGCTGCACTTCTGACTGGGAGCCCCTGCTGCCCTAGCCCTGACCTCCCCCCAAAGCCAGAGCCCCCTCCTACATCCCAAAGCTCCATCCTCAGCCCCATGCAGAGCCCACACTTTAGTCAACTTATAGCAGGTCGCAGGCACCAACCACTTTCTTCAAGTAGATCATGAGAAAAGAAGTTTGAAAACCCCCGAGTAGCTAAACTCTATGAAGGTATAAACAACGAGAAGTCTAGATTCAGATTAACACAGCTACCTCTCTGATTCTTGTCTCTATGAAGGCAGTTTCTTGGCTCCCTCCCTTTATCACCTAGATTCAGGCCAGATCCTCTAGCCTGACTGGGCTCAAGACCAGAGGGACGTGATGGGCGAAGGTGACTTTCAGATCTGGGGATTTGCTCACATCCCAGCAGGTTGCTGCCGTTTCTGCCCTGCTGTCCGTGGTCTGGCAGTCAATGAGCCACGTGTATCATACTCGGGAAAGACTGATCTGCTTGAGTCTGGCTAAGGATTGATATTTTGTTTTGCATATGGTGGGCATGGGGATGGATTGGTCCCGTTGGGCTGCCAGTCTGCACTGTGCAGTTCCTTGCTCAGGGCTTTCGCTCCATGCCACAAGTCGGGGGCATGGTATAGCTCCGTGGTGGGCCACCTGCAGCCCACAGGCCACATGTGGCCCATCAGGGTTCTGTGTGTGTGTGTCCCGTGAGACATTTTATTTACCATTGCCCACGTGCTGGGCTGCCAGATTCTGCTGGTTTCTGAGTAGGATTTTTTTTTGCGTACTGGTTTTACTAAAGTGACACGCATAGAACACAAAGGCATGTGCTGATTGCACACAACATTGGCTGTGAGGGCCGTGCGCTCCCTCTGCATCCAATCACAGTGCTGCTGCGGTTCAGTGGGCATGGCCTGCAAATTCTAGGCATGCAAGCGTGGTTAGCAAAACTACCCTTGCCCGGGAGATCGTCGTAGTTACATGCGGCCCATTGCTGGTGTAGCTGCACTGCCTGTGAAGAATTGATACTCACAGGGTCCCCATTTCTCCTCTTGTTGCTCCTTGAGTGGGTGGAAAGCAGAATAATTTGCTACAGCCTTGTACCAGTTGTGGCCACTCCCCTTCCTTCTGCGGGCTTCGTTGTGCTCATCTTTTCTCCACTCCCTCCTAGAAGTGAGCAATAAGTCTGCATCCTTCTGCCCTTTCCACACCCTGACCCAAGGTCCTGGGAGTTCTAACCCAGAGGATCTTATTCCCCTGGAGCTTTACAGCTGGTCTCGATCGGACCCTTCCTGCATTGTACTACTTACTGTTTGCCTCTTAAGGCTGAAATTGTCCAATATGCTTGCAGTACCTGTGAGGTTTTTGCCTGCATCTGGCCTAGGCAATCACACGCGCTCGTATCTCTGTGCGAAAGCCTTGTCATCAGAACCGTGTGCGCTCACCCAGGTGCACGTGCCTTTGAAGAGTCGTGGCCAATGTATTCAGGAAAAATTGCACCACCAGAAGAGCCTCATTTCCATATTCATTCCAGGTGGTCAGGTTGCTACGGGGACCGTTTCTGAGCAGGTAACGTCTCTACTCGGCTTATCCGCAGCATTGGAACCGACTGCCTCAGGAGGCTGGAGCTGGATTTCAAAAAGGGCTGGATAGTTACATAAATAACATCAACACAGCTATTGGCTGCATGCGCTAAGGTAGCTGTAGTCTCATCCTATGCTGCAGGGTGTGATTGCTACTGCAATCAGGTGCGGGCTCCCCTCCCCTTTCCTGCTGGTTCAGGACTGCACAATTTAGTAGGTGCACTGTACTCTGTTTACTTTCCCGGAATCATAGAAATTAAAGCTGGGAAAAGACCTTAAGAATTAGGTCTCATCTAGTCAACCCTCTGCTGATGCAGGGTTGTTCTTCTCAGGTACCACATTGGCCGCAGTGTCTGGGAAGGCAAATCCCATATTCCCATGTACAGTAATTTCCTTTAGGTGGATTCTAAATGTGAGTTAAAATGAAGAGGTTAAAAGTGTTTAATTATGCGGATACCTCCCTCCTGGATTAAGCAACAGAATAAGTAGACCACAGAGTGTTTTTTAACAAGGGAAAGAGGCAGTGGGCTGAGAATCTTTGGCAGCTGTCACATGTTTGGCTTTGATGATGTCAGTTTGGAGCTGCTCCTCTTGCTATCAGCATTTTCTGGGGGAGGATGAATTCATTGATACACTCTGTTTGCTGTCCACATATTCACCGCTCATGTGTTACATTTTACATAACGTAAACTTAGCAAGAGGAAAACTCATTCGGCTGTTCTTCAAAGCTAATGCACAGTAAATATATTCTGACACTGACAGGTATTTCTTACTAAATAGCTCTGAACTGCGGTACTAGGTTTTGCTTAAGTGGCATTATTCTCTGTGAGCAAAGACAGTTCATTTATTAGTCCTCCTAAAAGCCAAATAACAAATATTGTTCTCTAAGCAAACTAAACAAACCAGTTAAAAGAGGCCTGTCTGAAATGATTCAGGTGCAGTATCGGAAAAGCAGCTGACATTTTAGTGCCAAAATAGCATATGGATACTCCAGTTCTTTATTGGTATACTGTGACCTGAGCTGCAAACTCTCCCAACATGTTTGAACAGGAAAGGAATATTCTTCCTCCTATGCCTGGGAGAAATCAGAAGCATATTTCTCTTCCAGCTCTAAAGATGTCATTCTGGCATTGCTAAGAGTGAGCTGCAGTAATTGAGAGGGCAGAATAAAAAAGCTGGCAGTCTTTTTGATTTCTGCTGGAGATACACTATGAAATCATTCAGCAAAGCTAGAGCTTCTCATTTACATAGTAAAAAAAATAAATCTGTTGTCTTGCTTTCTCAGTGACTTTCTACCCTAATGAAATATTTCCTTTCTTACAACCTTTAGCCTGGCTTCATTCATGTGTAATAAGGACGAGTGTGTGATTTTTCTGTGTGGGTATGCCTGTACGCCTGAGTCTGTGCATCTGTATGTTAGCCCTGGAAAATTAGGACAGAAAATATCTCACTGCGGAAAGTCCACAAGAAGGCAAACGATTGTCAGTCAGACTAATTGATTTAATAGTTTACAGATTTTTCCTTTCACTGCAGAATCTTATCAGACTACAGTTCTGTAAGAAACAGGCTGTTGGCCCAGAGTGGGACGGCGAAGACATCATTAACCACTCTAATGGATAGCGGGTATGAATTTAAGTGTCAGGAAATGGGTCTGAAGAGTTGTTGTGGAATGCAGTTACTGAGTGGTATGATGGGACATTCACAAGAAGAGCCATTCACATTATTCATTGCAAATAATTTATACAGCTGCTTTGGGTCTCTTTGCAGATCACACAATATTCGTGCTCTGACTCCGTTCATGCAAATGTTTTCATTATTCACACGTAGTTTGGACAAATGAATTTCAGCCTTTGGATCCTTCATAAAAATGTGTTCTGAAAATACAGCCCTTTTCAGCGGCTGGGTGTGACAAGATCTGAAACAGAGAAAACCACCGACAGGTGGTGGTACAGATGAAAAGGTATAGAATTTAATTCTGAGGTGGTAGGTCATTATTGAACATACAGAATGGATGAATGTTACAAACTCCCACTATCACAGGCAGGCATCCTACTGTTGGGCTTCTACAATATTAGGTAGCTCTCTGTAAATGAGGAAGCAGGTTTGTTTTCTGTGTGTTGTCCCCATGATGGCTGATCACTCAGCTATGGAGATGAAGGTGCTGATGCTGCATCTCACGGGTAACAATCTACGTGCTGATGTAATCCAGGACACTGGTTTGAATCAAGAGTTTCCTGTGTGAATTGACATTTCCTTCTGTGTTCTTGAGTTTTGGATCCTGCTGAGCCAAATGTAACTCTCTCTCTCACTTGGTATATTTTAAAACCTCAACTCTTTCTCTTTTTGCAATGGGTGTCTGATCCCACTTATCTAGTTATTTTCCACTTGCAACAGAGAACACACAGAACCTGCTGTTTTGGAAATAGCAGCAGTTCTTTCATGGACATACCAGTGGCTCAATATAATGTGCTTACAGTTCTCCTTCAGAAAGGGGGTCAGGGAAGTACTCTGGTTAGGGTATTATTGTTAGATAGTCTTGTTTTTGTCTCAGAGATGCTTCTGCTGCTGATCACTGGCAATAGGGGAACTGAAAACGGATATGTTCCTAGAACAGAATGATGAGGTAGAAGGAACTAGACTGCTTTGGTTCTGGGGAATAGAATTGGGGTCCAGGGAAAATGCAGAAAACTGGGCTTGGATAAAGAAGCGGCATAATGCTGTGCCTCTACCATTTCTTTTTTTTCATGGGTGGAGTTGAATTCATGCAGACAGTTTTCCTGGAATGATTTTCCCTTTCTTCAGCTGCGTGGCAGATTGCAGGCGAAATAAAAAGACGGCTCGGAAGAGAGACACACGTGTAACTTGAAGAATCTCACCAATCCTCCAGCAAGGCAGCACTAAAAAGGAGAACTTTTCCTTAAATCTGACACTGAGACCGAATCTTGCTAATGAGGAACCCAGACTTGTGTTACCATGACAACTGACATTCCAATAAATGCAAACCAAGTAAGTTTCAGGGTCCAATGCTGCCATTTTAGCTTCTGCTGAGTAGGGCCTTACTGCGGGAAAAGGGGAATTGCAATCAATGGGATTTGTTGAAGATTGAAGGGCTAATCTGCAGGAGTAAGGGATGCAAAAGCAGGCCCCTTGAGCATGCTAACCGAAGAAAATGAAAGTACAGGTTAAACCTTGCTAATCCAGCACTTTCTGGTCCAACAACATCCACGGTACGGCTTGATTTTTAGGTAGCCAGATGTCCACTCATCATGGGTGTAGCCAAGTTTCCCATGATCCCATAAAGTTTGTTTACAGCCACCAGTTCTGGCTCTCAGTGTTTTGTGCTGTAATTTAGCTCTAATTTACCTCTAAATGTCTTCTAAGAGTCCAGTAAGCAGTGGAAGTGTTGGTAATGCTGCTAGACAATATTAACCTCCTGTGGTTTGGCAAATTCCCTGGTTCGGCACCGGTCAGGTCTCAAGGGTGCCAGCTTAGAGAGGTCCAGCTTGAAAATGCAGGAGCCTGCTCATCTGAATTCCATGGAATAGGACCTGTAGCACCCTAAGGACCTAGCATTGTTGTTTCTGTGACTCACAATCCATATCGGAAAGTCTGGGGCGAATTTAAGCCAAGCCTGATGATGCAGTTCAGAGTTGCAAATGGACACAGTTGGTCCCACTCCCAAATCTGCTCCTGATTCCTCACTGCACGTTTGCTTTTCCTGCAGTGAGGGGATTCTTCATCCACCACTCCCAGGCTTGTGTAGCAGCAAAGTGCATCTCCCTCTTGCCAGGTGTTGCAGGGAAGGAGGGGGGAAGCAGAGCCACTGCTGGGCTCTTTCTGCCCCCTCCTTGCCTCCTGTGAGAATAGAGGGAGGGGAAGAGCTCTTCCTGCCTCCTGCTGCATCTTTGATTGGTGGGAAAGTGGAGAGAGCAGCCAATCAAAAGGGCTTTCCTCCAGAGAGCGAGCCTGGCTCCAGCATAGGTTAAAATTCCATCATGCCATCATGGCTTTCAATGCAGTGTCATTGTGAAGATCTTACTCTGCTACCTTGATCTCAGCCCACCTCCCCTCAGCCTTATGACTGGCCAATAGACCTGGTCAGAAAAGGTTGCCAGGGAATGTTTTTCAGTCAGAAAAAGCTGTTTGGCCAAAAGCCAAACATTTCTATAGAAACGTGGATTTCAACAGAATTTCATTTCAAATGAAAAATTGTGAAGGGAGGGAAGAGTTTTTCACTTTTGTGGAACCAAATGTTTTTTTCCGATGTAGTAATCATTTTGTAAAAAATAGTGTGTGTGTGTGTGTGTGTGTGTGTGTGTGTGTGTGTGTGTATTTGTATTAGAATATAGGCATGTTTTAAAGGTCACAATTGGAATAAAATGTGTTGATCGTTTCTCAACAAATTTTTTTAAAAGTTGCATTTTGAGGGAAATTTACTTCTGTTTTCATTTTGGTTTGGAACAGATTTTTTTGGAAAAAAAATCGTGGGTTTTTCCGTGTCTACTGGCCAATGCCTCACGGGTGGCACCAAAATCGCAGCTCCTCCAGCCTTGCTGTGTTGACTTCACTTCAGTCACAACCTCAAGCAGACCACCAATAACCTGGAGAAAATAAAAAGCTCTTGGATCCAGCAGAGACTCCGACTGTATCAGCCTACAAAATAACGTGGTATCTGTTTCTCAGAGTCAGACCTATGGCTCTTGGACCAGAGGGAATCCCTCTCAATATTCATGGAATATGAAAAATGGCACTTAGAAGTCTAGGGCAGGATAAGTTTAAATTTCTCCCTTAACGGAATATTCCAGTCCCCTCAATTTTGCCCAAACCTCATTGTTGGGCTAACAGAGTAGTAAGTTTGGTTGGATGAAGACTACTGCCTGGAGTGTGGACATATTAATAATTTAATTGCAAGAGCATGTAAACTGTGCTGGGCAGAAGGGATGCTAGGACAATTTTCTGCTCTGAGTCATTGAACCAGACTGTAAAACCTTGTAGATGAGAAAAACCATTTCAAGCCAGCCTACATCCCTAGTTCCAGCACCTCTTCTGGGTGTTGTAAAACTATAAAGGTACACTTCGTACCTCAGGGATTTTCCAAGCTCTGGTCTTGGGTTCTACATTGATAGGTGCCCAAGGAGCGAGAGAGACAAGATATAAATGGAAACTGCAATAAAAAGGTAGTTTGGCCAGTGCATTTACTGGTGTTTGCCTTGGGAGTGCTGCATGATGAGAGTGTGAGAGGGGGAGATTGGACACCCTTCGAAAGGACATCCCACCCATTCAGAACAGCATGAAATAAGGTGAGGAGATGCTCGTTAACGGAAGAGTCCAAGTTGACATCTCTGGCAAAGCAGAGGGAGGGAGGGAGGAACACAAAAGGACTGGGCAGAGCTATATGAAGACTTTGGAGTTGAAGGGGGGGGGAGCCTATATCTCATACATAGTGTGATGGGAGGCCAGTGAGGTGACTGCAGTGGCAGGAAGTGCTGATGAAAGATTTTGTCCATAGCTGTTTGTCAGGATAGGAGAGGACTGAGGCCCCTGGCGATCAGAGAGAAGGAAATGATCGGCAGGAGGGTGACACAAATGCCCATTTGTGGTTTACTAATCAGCATCTGCTATTCTTGTCAGGCCTGACATACAACACCTAACACGCTGTTGTCAGCGTCTGTCTAAAAGGTGTCAGGGTAGATACCACAAGAAAACGAGTAACTTGCTGATCGTGAATACGTGTGCATGATACGTGCGCAGGGACTGTACAACACATTATAAAAAAGGGATAGAATTACATTCTTAAAAAGCGTTTGGCAAGCAATGCATGTGCACAATTTATCTGGGGGAAGGAGTGTGTGTTTATCTGACCTGCCCGATCAGCCAGTTGATAAAGGCACATGTAAAAGGTAAGCAAAGCCATCAACATAGCAAGTGGGGGAAGAGAGCCCCTTGTAGGGGTCTGAACCTCAAACAATAAGCAGTTGAACCAGCTGATTGTGTGCAATGTTGCTGCCTTTTAAAGTGCATCACTTAAGGACTGTGTGCAAGCTAATGATGTGCTGGTGGTGAATATTGTTGTAATGGGTATTAAGACACTATGAAGAATTATGAACATTCATTTATACCAGGATTTAAAGTCTGTGACTAAAGGGAAACCAGTTATGTACCTGTTTCCAGTGAAATTAAATGAGGTGCAACCAAAATCAATGGAAACTCCCTGGAAGGGAAGAACAGTGGACAATAAGAAGGAAGAAGCCGCCATTTTGGCATCCATCAGCAGACACAAGCAGGGAGGCTGACAGACTCTCTTGGGAGGCGGCTCGATGCTCCTAAAGGGGCGGGGCCTCAGATGAAAGGGGTGGAGCCAGGGCTGCCAGCCCTTAATGCTGCATGGACTATGCCCTGTCCCCACCAGTGTCTGGAATGCGCTGTGCTCAGGTGGCAATTTACAAGGCCTAGGGCTCCGGCTGCTGCACTAGCAGCAGCAGAGGGTGGGAGACCTGGGTCCCTTTGAAATGTCAGGCCCCAGGGCAGATGGTCCCTTCCTCACGCTCCTTGTTGGCAGGCCTGAGCACAAAGAGCCAGAACTCTTGTAAGCTGAGAGAGGAGACAAGGGGGGGCCCATTGACCAAAGGGGTTGAAGTTTCTGGCGACTGAACATAAAGGAAAAGCCAGCTTGGGTGAAGACCTTTGTCAGTAGGAGAAAACCAGCTCCTTGTTCTTCTGCAGAAGGTGCTCAATGAGAGAACGTCAGACATGGCTGGAAAGAAGAAGATTGGTAAGAAATCTACCTTGAACCAAGGCTGTAGCTTGCTGAATTAAATCATAGCCGCTAGAAGGGGAATTCAACTTTCACTTGCTTGTCACCATTTTTTGTCTGTCCCCAGGCCTTCCGATAGCCGCAGGGCCCTGCTATGGCAGCAGTGGCAGCGTCCAGCACCCCAGACCCTTTAAATCACCATCAGTGTGTTGCATTGCGTGTTCCAGGTGGCTCTGAGGGCTGGTGAGGCGGGTCTGTGGCACAGTGCACTGTGGGTGGCACTGAGGGTTGGCTGCCCTCAGCCCTACCCGTTTCCCCAAGGCCCCGCCCCTTCCAGGAGCACAGAATGACTCCCAGCGCCTTGCCCAGGTGCCTGGAA
>JANRFK010004149.1:127178680-127191773 GCA_030068395.1 Apalone spinifera | reverse complement strand
CGTTTGTCCCTTGTACTTGAACTCATTTAAAACCTCTTTTGTTTTGTTTTTAATCTAAACCACCCCTTGAAGTCAAGACTCTGGGACAATTTGTAGAGAAGTGGTGGTAAGAGCCATCAAAACTGCAAAGCTCTCACCACCCCCCTGCAAAGCCTGGATATAATGGAAACCCCTTTAAGCTGGACCGGGGGAATCCCCAACACCACCTCTTCCAGCATCTGTGATTGAAGTGAGTGTACAAGCTTCTGTACTTTTTTTTTCTCTTTAAAGGAACAATGGACTTTAATGTTCCAGCAGAGGGCTGGATGCTTCAGGACAGACAATTGCGGGGGGCGGGGTGGATGAATTGGGATGGGTGTATGGCAGGTGGGTGTGTGGTAGGGTCCCTTGGCTAGTTGTAACCAAAGCTGATGGAGCCCAGAACCTGGCTGTGATGTAACCAACGGGTTGTGGGAGTCCGAGCCGCAGAACGCACAGGCGCTCTGTGTATGCTCGTCTGCAGGAGGGGAGTGTCCAGAGTTCTAGCAGACCAGCCATTTAAGTCCCTCAGAGTCACTGGACAAGCTGTGATGCCCCGAGCCATGGCAGTGGGAACGAATGATCTGGCAGGGAGAAGGAGGAAGGGCCAAGCGTTGGAGAGAATGTGACAGGAGCAGAAACAGGACTCCGATTGCGGTCTGGCTGCAGGGTGACAGGGGGGAGCACAGGCTGGCAGGACTACGCAAGGCTGTTCAGGAGACTCAAGGGGAACTTGAGTCTCTTTGCAGCAGGCCCCAGAAGAAAAGGAGGAAGCAGAAATGGTGGCCTGGGAGGAGGCTTGCAGGGCAGCCAAAGGCCTGGGGAAATTACTCCAAGAAAAGGAGCAAGAGAGATTTAGACCAGAAATTAGGAAAAGCCATTTAACTCTGGAGGCAGCTAAGCTCTGGAACAGCTTCCAAGGGCGGGAGTGAAATCCCCATTGTTGGAGGTTTCTCAGGGCAGTGTGGGACTCCGGCATTTGGGGAGGCTAGCACGACTGTCGGACGCTCCACAGAAGTAAATGGGGAACCTGTGCCCGGACCATGCTCCTGCCCCTGCTTTGCCCCAACGTCCACCCCACTCAGCCGCAGTCCTGCTCAGCCCCCTCCACAGAGTCTTCCCTGACCACTGCTCACACCTCTCCGCCCCTTCCCCTGAGAGTTCACCCAGACTCCTGCTGCTTGTGCCTCTGACTCCTCCCCCATGGCACCTCCCTGCCTTCACTCGCACATTTCCACCCCTAGAGGACTCCCCTGGTGTCCTGCCCGCCCGCCCACCGACTGACGTGGAGGCGGAAGAACCCCTCCAGAAGCCATTTTGGACACAACCTAGCCCCTCCCAGTCACCTGACCGGAAGCCAGGAGGCGGGGCAAGGACTATAAAAGCCCAGGCTGAGTGTTCAGTCTGGGCCCAGCCTCCAGAGGAACCAGAGGCCTGCTCAAGCTTCCTGCTTGGGAGGTCGAGGTCGAGGCTGAGGCCTGGCCTGGGCCGCCGGCGGTGGCATCTGACCCGGAGGACCCGCCGGAACATTTATACCAGCCAGACCTCGAGAGTCAGCCGGAACGCCAACTCCCGCTGTTACCAGAGCACCGACTGGGACCACTGGACCTGCAAGCAGCTGAGGACTGGCCTGGACCCCAGCTGGACGCGACCACCCTTGACTCCCCGCGTGACCTGCCAGAATCCAGGTACCCGCTGAGGGGGAGAGGGGAAGTGGCCCAGGGGAATACCGAGGGCTGTTAAAGGCCTCAAGCCAGCACGTTTTGGGCTGGAGCCCCCACTGACCAGCAACAGCCTGTACTGCTGCTTCTAGAGGCCTATAGGCCTGCGCCTCCCCCCCGCCCCCGCCACCCACCTACCAGGTGGCAGTCTCCCCCTCTCTGCCACTACAGGTGAGCTGCCTGCACCCCTCCTGAACAAGGAGACCCCAAACTCTGTTTATTTGCTGCCCTTCCTGAATGGAGGTCAGGGCTTTGAACTCCTAACTGTGTGGGTATTTCTGGCCTCGCCCTGACCCAGGGCCGGGACCCTAACTAACCGTGTTTATTTACCTGTTGCCCACCATGAGTCAAGGCCAGGCCCCCGAACTATTTACCTCTCACCCATCCTGAACCAAGGCCAGAGTATCGGACTACGGACTTGGGGCTTTATTTTCAGTGCCCGCTTTAGTGGGGCAGAGTGGCCGCCCACTGACCTGGAGGTGGAAGAACCCCTCCGAGTGGCTTAACCGGCTACATCCGTCCTTTCCCCCCTCTCTCCCCTGCTCACATCTCTCCACTCCTGGCAGGCGAAGGGGGTAGAAAGGCACAAATGGCAGGCAGAGGGGTGCTCTCGGGGGCACGGAGCAAAGACGGAAAGAGGCAGCTTGAAGGTGGAGCCATGGGGGAAGAAGATGAGCAGGAGCAGGGCCTTGTGGCAGAGCATGGACGGGACCATGGCTCTGGCACCTTTTTTGGAGGTGGCACTCCCAAAGTGGTCAGGCAGCACACCTGGGAAGGGAGGTGTGCTATAGTGTATCATGTTCTGTTCAGACCCTGGCACAGAGGGCATGTGAGTGTGAGCATTCTTGTCAGTTTTGCAGAAGTATAGGGGACATTCTTAAGAGATCATTCGCACCCATTTCAAGGCCCTTTTCTGCTAATTATAAGGGACTTCAGTGTAAGTGAGCCTTGGACCCTGTGTAGTGCTCAGCATGATGGAGCCATGATCCTGGCTGGCGTTTCTAGGAACTAGTATTAATGAGTCCGAAGAGGGAAGAGATGCACTCATAGTAAATCTGTCCCTGGAAATAACTGAAATAATTACGCCTTTGTTCTGAAATGTTTTGGGTTCCTAGTGGATGCTGTTTAGATAGTAATGGGGAGGGCCTTTGCGGTGCTGCCTTCCTTTGCTATTGCTATCTACTTCACTATGCATTGTGTGTGTGCGTGCCTCTCCTTACACAGTGGGGCAGGTTAACATTCAGCGTTGCCCACTCCTCCTGAAGTTGAGATGCAATGCGACATTTTTGGCTGCCAGGTGCGTTCTTCAAGAGAGCATTAGGCTGACAGTGGCAAACTGTTCCAATTGAATGACTTGCCCACGTTAAGCGCAGTTAGAGTGGTGTATTTGGCACATCTTGGTTCATCCCTCTGTAAAAGAACAAAACCCCTCTTAATGCAGAACCTCAACCCCTTAGCACAGGTCTGCAACCTATGGCTCTCGAGCCAAATATGGCTCAGTACAGAACCAAATATGGCTCTCTTGTCATTCCCAATGTACATGCAACTTTTTAAATTAAAATGAAAAATTCAAAACTTTAAAAATGTGTAACCCTTCTGCCAGGTAGTGCCAGCAGCAGCCAGGGCCGGGTTCAATATCTAGGGGTCCCTTTTCATTCATCTCACACAGAACTGGCTTGAGCCCCCACCCAGTAGCCTGGAAAATTCATACACCCCTGGGTGCCTCTGAGAGGCAATGCTTCCCCACTCGCAAGCATAGAGTCTGTGTGTAGAAAAGAAACTTTTAATGAAAGATGAAGAGAAGTTACTTGGCATTCGCCGGGAAAAATACCACAAACATAGTTCCTAACCCCCCACGAGTAACCGTCCCAGCTCAAATGGATTGAGCAATGTCCTTTGCCCCTCAGGCTCACTAGTCCAACAATGTAAGGGTTCCATTCATTTACCAAAACTTTCTCCGTACCCCACTTCAAACGCCCCACTTATAGCTCTGTCCAGTCAGTGCAGACCCTGATGACTCCACTCATTAAGCCTGAGGCTATGCCATCTTTGTGCTGCTCCTGAGGTCTGCTTGCGCCGCCTGCCGCCGCTCCTACCTGCTGCCCGCCGTTCCTGCCAGCCACTCTGCTGGCCGCCTGCTGCCTCTCCTACCAGATGCCCATTCCCGCCAGCTGCTCCGTTGGCTGCTTGCCACCACTCCTACAGGCCGCCCACCAGTTGTTCCTGCCAGCTGCTCCAGCTGACTACCTGCTGCCGCTCCCGCCAGCAATCTTGTTGGCTTCAATGGGTCTGGCCAAACCAGTGACTTCAGCTCTTAGTGATTTCAACTCTTTAGCCACCATCTAGGCTGGCAAAAGATTCCAGTTTCCACTGGACTCACAGAAAGACTCTTAATGGAGTCTGCTTTAGGTCTATCCTTAAAACAAAGGGGAAAGAGGCAGGTTGAACCAGTCTTATAGCTCACACCTGGCAGGCATGAAGCAAGCAGGCTCAAACCTCTTCCTCCCTCTCCCCCCCCAACTCAGTTCACTCAACTCTGGAAGGGGGAGGCTTGTTCATCTCAGACCCCTTACAATGATGATGTCTCTCCTGCAAGCACTGGTATCATATTTTACAGTTCCCACATTTAGGGGTAGCATGATTAGTGACCCCCACAACAGCCCAAATTAGTTACAATACATCACATTCCATTCTAACAACAGATCCTCCATCAGCCCTGGCTAAATTGGATTTACATGACCACACCCCGGATTTCTTCCCCATGTGAGAATGAGCTGTATTTACATATCAACAGTTACTTATCTTGCAAGGCTAAACAAATTGAGTGAGCATACCCACCCCCAGGGCTGCTAGCTGATTGCAAGCAGTAGTTCAGCCCCTGCTTACAAACACATAATGACTCAGTAACTTGAATGCCTGCATGAACCTGGATTTGACCAGTTATGATGTAAACGTCAAAGAAATGTTTGAAAAGATGCAGCAGCAGAAGTCCCATTAAATAAAGTCTGCAAGTACAATGTTTCATTCCTTCTGTTGTTAATCATCATGTCGATTATCAGTAATATTTATATTAAGTGGTATATTTTCAGACATGCCAATGGGCATTCTTGGTGGCGCGTTGTTGAACACTTGTTCTGAATTTTGAGGTAGCTTGGCTCTTTGGTTTGAAAAGGTTGCTGACCCCTGTCCTAGGAGCTGCTTTGTGAAACCGTTTTTTTTTGGGGGGGAGGAGGGGAAGAGGTTTGTTTTTGTTTTTGTTTTGTTTTGTTTTAAAGCCAAATGCCAGTAAAATTTAATAGCTTTGTGTTCTCTACTTGGTCTTCCCCACCTGCTTTTTGGAGTCACATCTTGTCCGTGTCTCTGTTCCCCCTGCAAAACCTGCTCCCAATTCTCTTCTCATCTCTGACAGCATCATCCTGTGTCCACAGCGCTCTGCCTTGAACAGAATCCTGCCCTTATTTCTCCTTATGCTTCAGAGTCCCGTGCTGATCCATCTTCCCTCTCACAAGCCCTCCCATTCCAGAGTAAGGGCGGAAGTGTTCTAGAAGCCGGGGGGAGGGAGAAGGCTCTACCAGTTGCCCGCCCACTGAATTGCATTCTCAGGAGCACAATTGCTGTTACTCTGCAGTGGGTATTTTACTTCTGTTGAGAACTGGCGATGTATCTGGGCAGTATAAATGCGTCATCCTCGAGGCACTTGTGTGCTGCGCTTCTCTTTGCTGCCTCCTGGAAGCCGGACCTCAGCCAGCGCTGCACTCAGCTCCGTGAGCAGGTTTCCTCACATGCCAGCGTAATTAATTTTTTTAATACGTTCTCAGCAGATCTATGTCCCTTGATACCCGAGTCACAACAAGCTCGGGCCACGGTGCCACTTGGCCAGCTTCCCAGGTCTCATGGTAATTTCAAGATGATTCATCAGACTTTTACAAAGCAATCCCGCAGGCAGCGGGAGATCCTGGAGTTTGTCATCCTAAGGCTGGGGTGGGCAATAATTTTCGGGGGGGGGAGGGGGCACTCAATGAATTTTAGTAAATTGTCATGGACATTTCTACTTATTAATAGGAGGGAATGCAGGGCCTGGGAGGGAGTTGGGGTGCAGAGTGTTGGGGTGCAGGAGAGGATGAGGGGTATGGGCACGGGGGCGGGGGGAGTTTGGTTCAGGAGATGGCTCTAGGTCGGGACAGAGGATTGGGGTACAGAAGGGGGTTCTGACCTGAGGCAGGCAGTTGGGATGCAGGAGGGATGTGAGGTGCAAGCTCTGGCTGGGAGGTGCTGGCCAGCAGAGCTCAGGCAGGCTGCTTGTATGCCATGTCTCTACACCGTTCCTGCAAGCGGTCAACTGCTGCCAGCACACCTCTGCGCACCCCTTTTGGGGGAGAGAGTAACATGTCTCTGTATGCTACCTGCGCCCGCAAGCACCACCCCGCAGCTCCCATTGTCCTGTTTCTGGGCAATGGGAGCTGTGAGGAGGGTGCTGGAGGTGGGGCAGTGCATGGAGCCCCTCCCCCCACCAGAGATGGGCAGAGACATGTCAGCAGCAGCTCACGTGGGCTCATGGCATGCAGGCAGCCTACCTGAGCTCTGATGCGCTGCAGGACTTTTAGCGGCCTAGAGATCACAAGGGAGCAGCCACAGAGCTGCAGGTTGCTCACATCTGTTCTAGTATTTTCCTCAATTGCCAGGAGTCATGGCAGGCCTGGCAGAAATGTTACACTGGCCAGATTTCACCTCCAGGCCATATTTTGCCCACTCCCGTCCTACGGGCAGTGCCGGCTCGAGCCATTCATGCACCCTGGCCAGCAGGCGCACGGCGCATGTGCGGCCCTGCCCCCCGGCACGCGGAGCACCTTACAGCTGCAATCAGGCACGCAGTGCCTGATTGCAGCTCTAAGGGGCGCTGCATGGCCCTGGGCGCACAGTGCCCCTTACAGCTGCCATCAGGTGCCCGCCATAGGTTGGCGCTCTGGACAGCTGCCTGGCTAGCTCCCCCTTAATGCGGCCCTGCCTAAGGGCCCTGCTGTTCCTGCTTCTCAGCAGTAAAGCTCTGCAAGGCCTGCCATATGTCCTACCTCCTGCACCTACAGCTTGTTACTGTCCATAGCACAGTTTTCTTTTTTAAGTCTTTGCTTGTTCCTCAAGGACTTATCTATGTAGGGGCATCCCAGAAAGTTGGTCCAAATTAATTAAACCTGTGAATTTGAACTAGATTAGTCAAATCATATTAAATCTCCATGTAAACATGGTTATTCAACATTAAATAGGCTCCTAATCTGAATCAAAGACACTTTATCTGTACACCTGTCCGCAAAATTAAAACGGTCACTCAAAAGTTTGGATTTTTTTCACACCCTTGAGCAACATAGTTCTACTGAAATGATTTTGTAGAGTAGCCCTGCACTCTGCGAGGGTGTTCACACAGGGGTTTAATGCGTTTTATAATTCACTTCAAATGCATGTCTCTAGTTAATCCATATTAACTTCCTTGATGGTCCCTGTGTAAACAAGCCCTAATTCTCTCTGGAAACCTAAGCCAAGTGTTGACATTCCTCTTCCCCGCATCTAGAGCATCTACTTATTAAATTTTTTATTTGATTTATTTTTCAATTTTTTTGTTTGGGGAAATGGATGAAAAAGGAATGGAGGTTAAGGGACTGGTAATATATATTTAGGCACCTAAATAAATGACTTTTTTTTTTTTAACAAGGTCTCCACTCCCACTTTAACTGAGGGACAATAACCCGTTTGGCCAGTTTTCAATGAACATCAAAGACCATTAGAACCATTTGTGGCTAGGCAGTTGGCCAACAGGAATTTGGAGATCACTTATCTATCGTGTGTTAATATTTTTAATAAAGCCACCCCCTACGACTGTGCAGTCTATCCAGTGGTGTTTCTGTCCCTGTTCCCCTTGCTCCATCTTTCTCCAGCTGCTTGTCACATCACTCATTGCGTTTTGTCTTAGTCTCGGTGGGACAGGATTTCACCAGGTACAGACAGTGCTCCAGCATCATGGGACCCTGCTCCAAGCTGGGATCCCTGGTTATCACCGTAATGACAGCTCCTCTTCTGCGAGAAGAGTTCCCACCATTGGCCATAATAGGGGGGCCTCTTGCCCCCCCCCCTTCCCTAAAAGTTTAGACAACAACTTCCTCATCACACTTTGCCCTTTTCTATCAGCTTCCATCCAGGGGGCTCAGAGTGCTGGACAGATATTGGGGGTAGTGAGTGAGGCAGAGACAGTGTTCTCCCCGGTGCTCTGAGGAGAACTGTCACACACAGTACAACTGAGGCGTTGCAGAGTCTGATGTGTTTGGTGGCTGAGTTCGTTGCACATGCCAGAGACTCTTTGTAGCCGCCTATCTCTTCTTCCTCCTGTTTCTTGTCTTCCCTTTGCCATCCGGCTATTTCGGGATGCCCTGAAATCCTCCTCTGCCATCCATTCTCCCCATCCTGTTACCCGCACAAATGTCTTTATCCCTTACACACTGTAGGGACGCACACCTTTACCCAGTTCCTAGGGCTCAAGGTGCAACCCTGTGAATTTACACACCCACCCTTACCCAATTCCTAGGGCTTAGGGTGTATCAACCTGCTGGTTGGCAGGATCTTTAGTCATTTGAACGAGCCTCACGCTGTAATGTTCTTATCCTCTATTTATTGACAATTCCCAAACAAGCAGAATGCACATGCTAAGCACACAGTGTCATGCTCACCAGTCCTGATAAAGGCAGGCAAACTTCCCCTGTTGGCCAGGCAATATCAGTCTCTCTGGTCTTAGGCTGTATCTCGGAGGTGAGTTCTTCTTTTCCAGGTCTTCTCCCGCCTCCTGGTCTTCCTCCAGCCTTTTTTTCCCTTCTGTTACTCCTGATGATCTTCCCCTTCTTTTCCTTCTTGAACCCCAGTTTATATAATGAAACCCGAGTCTTGCTTAGCTATACCTTAACCAATTATTTTAGTATAATTTTACTAACCAATCATAACAAAATGACCTAACCAATCATACCCCACCACCTTAATTGATTTACACCTAGCAAAATTAATTATACAGCAGACAGAAACCATTACAAACCAGACAGCGATCACATAGTCAAACAATAGGAAAGGGTAGTGACAATGCTCATAGGATGAGGAGTCCATAACATCCTCTATTGATAAGCAGTTTCTTGCCAGACAGAATGGTGTGACGCACAAATTTCTTTTCCCATCTTGAGATCTGTTTCTTTATCTGCTGACTGGGGGGGAGCTATCAGGGCAACGTCCCTCCTCACAACCTGGTGTGACACTTTAATCATAGAACCATAGAGCTGGAAGAGACCTCAGAAGGTCATCAAGTCCAGCCCCCTGTTCTAGGCAGGACCAATCCCAACTAAATCAACCCAGCCAGGGCTTGGTCAAGCCGAGACTTAAACACCTCTAGGGATGGAGACTCCACTACTTCCCTAGGGAACCTATTCCAGTGCTTCACTACCCTCCTAGTGATACAATTTGTAATACAATTTAGATGGAACTGTGAGTATGTGACTCCAGGCCTTACAGGGATGGCTGCTGCTCTTCAGTCTGGCTGCAGAAGGCGGCTTTGGTTCATGCCTAGCACAGGCCTTCCAACATGGCTACAGAAGAGCCATATTGTTACAATCCCACCATGCCAGACTCTGTATGTCAGTCCTGTCTCCTCTCCCTCCCCATGCTAGGGTCACCCATTCTCCACTCATGCCATGGGCTCTGTGGGCACCCCCATGCTCTTCCTCCTCCCCCAGGGGTTCTTTGTGCCCCCCACACTCCCTATCCCTCACCATTGCTGTTTCTTTCCTTTCTGTCTGGGGGGGTAAATCACTCACACTGCCAGCGTGTCAAATTCCATTGGGACGACGGGCAGAGCGGAGGGAGGGGACACTTTGCCGGAATGGCTGCCATCAACCAGTACTTGGCTCTATAGATTATTACTGCTGGGTTTGCCAACCGGGTGCCAGGGGCTATCGGGGGCCCCCATTTCTCCCTCCTGTTTGTCTAGTGTTTACTCAAATCGGTCAGTTTTGAACGTGATTGGTTGGGGTGCTCCAGAGTTGTGTTGCATCCAGAGACGTGCCAGCCACTTGAGTGAAGGGGCCTCACTTTGATCTGCCAGGTAAGTGATTGGCCCACGGGCCTGCGGTGAGTGATTGGCCCAGCAGGGAATTAGAACCCTGGTCACCTCTCTGAGGTCGGTTGCCGCTCAGGGTCCAGAGCCAACTTGCTGAGTTTGCAAGGTTTAAAACAAGTGTTTAATTGCCACTTGAGTTGTCCTAGGCTCTGCGAGTCTGGCCGGCTCCTTTGTGCCTTCTCCCCTCCCCCCACATCTGCCTTGACTCCCTTGAGCTGGGCTGCAGGTGCCAGGAGGTGCCACCGAGGTGTCTGCCCCTGAACAACTTGCGGTAAAGATTTTTGCAAGTGGGATGAAATCTCTTGCCTGTGGAATGGAGCCTTCTGCTTAAAATTCATTACAAACACCGATCCCTGGCACGACCTCATCCGACCCAATTAGAGGTGATGGGTCCATTAAACTGCTGTCTGGCTGTTTCTTCCGAGGAGAGAGCTTTGTGCTCAGTGCTTTGTGCACTACCAGCTTCCTGACACCAGGCTGTGATGAGTCCTGAACCATCCCTTGCAGATTACTTTGCGGCTGAGAGCTGCTGGCGGGGGCTGGAATGCAGAAGGATTTCAGCAGGCACCTAGCTGACTAAGGGCAGCTTTCCTTGTATACCTCTGTTTTCCTGCAATTCAGGGAGGTGGCTGTTTCCAAGCTCACATTTTACAGCCCAAATATAAATTAAAAGCCACAGAGCTGACCATCATCAATGGAGCCAGCGAAGGTCTCTGCGAACATTGTCTTGGGAAGATCTGTCTAGATGCCTGGACTCAGGGGTCGTATTATAGAATCAGAGAACTGGAAGGAACCTTGAGAGGTCATCAAGTCCAGTCCCCTGTCCTCATGGGAGGACCAGGCACCATCTGCCATTCCCTGACAGATGTTTATCTAACCTGCTCTTAAATATCTCCACTGATGGAGATTCCACAACCTCCCTAGGCAATTTATTCCAGTGCTTAACCACCCTGACAGGTAGGAAGTTTTTACTATGTCCAACCTACACCTCTCTTGCTGCATTTTGAGCTCATTGTCATCCCCACAAATGATGGAGACGTGTTGTTTTGATCTCACACTTGCACTCTGTTTCTTGGGCTTGACGGGCATATTTTAAAATCTAGAGAGAGGTGGGGGAGAAGAGTGAATGTTTGATACTGGCTTTTGGGATGGGGGATGAGCCTGGAAGGGAGAGAGTTTGTAGGCTGGGATGCTAGATCAGTGGTGGGAAGCCTTTTTTGGGTCATGCTGACCCACAGAAAAATCAGTGGGGGGGGGGGGGCTACAAAAAAGTGAGAAGCCACACAAAAAAATTCTCCCTGGCATGGCCCTTGACTGAGGAGAAGACAGATACTCCCCTTGCACACCAGAGCCTGGGGGGCACAAGCTAGTAGATTTTGTGAGCCCCCTACACTCTGGGGTGGAGCAAAAAATGAGGCATTCAGTGTGTGGGAGCAGGCTGCTGGGAGTGTGGGGTCTGGGTGGGAGGGAGGTAGGGTACAGAAGCAGAGTGAGGGTGCGGGGTCTGGATGGGAGGGGGGGCCGCAATGCTGGGGGAGAGAGCCCTGCATCTCAGGGGTCAGATCCAGGCAAGCTGGGGGCCAGATCTGGCCCCCAGGCTGTAGGTTCCCCATCCCTGTGCTAGATAATAGGATTATTAGGAAGGTGGGTGATTGGGAGGCCAGGCATGCGTGCCGGGGCATCTGTTTTTGGCAGCTAGTAGAAAGTTCAGGACCCAACGGGCAGCTAGAGAATGGGGGGAGGGGCAAATGCGGGCAGGTTTCCACAGGTGGGTGAGAGGCTGGGACACTGTGCTTCTCACTTGGTGGGTGCCATCGGTACGTGATGTCCCTGCTCCCTGATGTGGCTTTTCATTGATGATAGCGTGACTGCCTGACTGGCAGTCTCCCTTACACTCTAACTAAGCCATTATATTAATAGAAAGGGAGGGTGCACCCTGCTAATGGTCTCTTGTGACAGAGACAAAGCAGACGTTTAACTTGAGAAGCTCTGCAGCCTGCCAGGTGCAGGCACCGGCTCTTCTGCCACGAACCGCCTTGCCAGTAGGCACCCTGGAATCTGCACCAGCTGGGAGGTGACACCAACACTGGCAGAACCACAGAAATGGTTGGGGGAGCCTTGCTAGCTTATAGAGCCTGCAGGCTTGCTAGGGGCATCCCAGCAGTCAGATCTGTGCTCCAGGGCACTTACAATCTAAAGGACGGACTGGACAGGTGAGTCGGGGGTGACATACATCAGGAAGGAGGGAAGAGAGGGAAGGGTTGCAGAGATTAACCATCCCAGTGGGTTTTAACTGAAGTGAAAGCCCTTTTGCTGCAGCTAGGAGTCATCTGAATGAGAGAAAAGTGGAACAACAGCCGTAGCCCTGGAAGGGCTAATGAGACGATGCTTGGCTAGGAGATGCTGCTCCTTGTTGTCTCCCGCTGGCCAAGGGTGTGACCATCCATCACCTCCCACTGACACCTGCCTCTCTGCGGTGACCTCTGTCACTTAGTGATTCTTAGCTCTTGGCCAGCTGGGCAGAAACTCTGCCCTACCACCAGTGATCAGCTCTCCCTGGCTTTGTTTACACTGGCAGGTTCTTGCGCAAAGACAGACGTTCTTGTGCAAGAACCCGCAGAGCATCCACACTGCCCGCTTGCTCTTGTGCAAGAAGATTTACAGTGCGGCGTGGGAAGACAGGGCTTCTCGTGCAAGAGCTACGCTCTTTTCTAAAAAGTGTAAGCCCTCTTGTGCAAGAGGGCAGTGTGGACGCACGGCAGGGGCTTCTTGCGCAAGAACTGGCCTCCGGGGAAAAAAGACAGGTGGCTTCTCTGACACTCTGTACACACAATCACAACTCACTGGTTCACCCTAGCTGGCCCCCCCTTAAAGGCACAGGCACCCTGCAGAGATGCACGGCGCACGTAGCCTGGGTAGCAGCCAGAGGGAATCATGATAGCCATCGCAACGTCCAGCAGGCCCCACCCAGGAGCCACCCCAGAGCATCCAGCATGCCCGTAGGGACACCAAGCGGTGGGCCCCATGCTGAGGCACTGCCGAGGTCGAGGCCCTCCTGGACCTATGGGGCCATGAGGGCGCCCTCAAAGAACCCAAGTCCAGGAGGCAAAACATGGCCATCTTTGCCCGGATGGCCCAGGCACTGGCCGCAAAAGGATACCCGGCCCGCACCCTCGAACAAGTCCAGGCCAAGGCCAAAGACCTGCAGCTTGCG
>JANRFK010004149.1:127163791-127176215 GCA_030068395.1 Apalone spinifera | reverse complement strand
TTGTGCAAGAATACTTGCGCAAGATGTTCTTGCGCAAGGAGCCATCAGTGTAGACATAGCCCCGAGTCCTTAATTTAACAGTAGGCTCCTCCTGAAGCCTATGTAGCTCTGTCTTTGAACTGTGGGGGTAACTGGTTAGACCAGACTGGGGATAGGCCACACTTATGGACTAGAATACCCATCACTATCTCTCTGACTTTCACAGGGGTCTGGCATTCAAGCCCCAGGCTTCGTGAGGTCCTTTCAGCTGAGGGTGGCCCCCTCATTTGGAACAGGTAAGCACAGTTCTGCTCCTCGTTATTCAGACAATAAAGACAGCAACATGGGTAACAATATTTAACTCCCCTTGCATTCAGTACTAAAGGGATTTGTAACCCAACACCAGCCAAGGTTGATCACTTTGAGCGAGACTGCTCTAGCTGTTGGCTGTGTAAGCAGAGTAGGCATGTCCATGTAAATACAATTTGCTCCTGAAGTCTCTCTCACTCCTAGCTGGCTATCAGGGGAGAGCTTGTTCAGGTCCTGCTTACATATGTACAAGGGCGCCACTTATGGAGGGGTAGCTCCCCCCCGTCCTGAGTTTGGACCCCTGGATTTCATACTTGAGGTCTGCTTAAAGCCCATGTCCTGACTCCAGAGGCAGTTCTTAAATGCAACAGAGTTTGAGCTGCTTGGACCTTTGTGGTAAGGAGTCTGTTATAAAAAGAGGGAAGCAGGGATTAAGAATAACTAAAGGCTGGGCATTCAGATAATTGAAGGATCATTAGATCATAATGAAAACATTGCCAGATACTCCACTTAAAAGATAGGGGGAAAGAGCAGGGATGAGTGTTGTTCTGCTGGGATCTGCATTTGGAACACTGCTGTTAAACATCTCAGAAATGTTCTTGAAAAGAGGGTGAACAGGGATTAATCCAAAACTGACTGCAAAGTGTTACAAAGGGATCTCACAAAACGGTGTGATTGGGCAACACAAGGGCAGATGTACTTCAGTGCTGATAAGTGCAAAGTAATACATATGGGGGAAATATAATTCTAACCATAGATGCAAAAATGAGTCTAAAATAGCTGTTACCACTCAAGAAAGAGATCTTGGAATCTTTGTGGATAGTTCCTGAAAACATCTGCTCCATGTTCAGTGCAGTCTAAAAACTAAAAAGCTAACAGAATATTAGGAATCATTAGGAAAGGAACAGATAAGACAAAATACCATATTGCCTCTATATTGTATGCCCACATCTTGAATGCTGTATGCAGATCTGGTCACCCCATCTAAAAAAGATATTGGATTTCAAAAAAGTACAGAAAGGGCAACAGAAATCATTAGGGGTATAAGGAACAGCTTCAATATGAGGAGCGGTTTTTTCAGCTTGGAAAATAAATGACTAAAGGATGGGGGGATATGTTGGCGGTCTAGAAAATCATGAATGGTGTGGAAAAATAGAATAAAGAAATGTTATTCATTCCTTCACTAACATAACACAAGAAGATGACCCAATACAATTTATAGGCAGCAGATTTCAAACAAACAAACAAACAGAGGCGACAAGGGATGGATCATGATGATTGCCTCTTCTGTTTATTCTTTCTGAAGCACCTGGCATTGGCCACTGTTGGAAGATAGGGATACAGGGCTAGAAGGACAGTTGGTCTGACCTAGTATGACCATTCTGATGTTCTTACATAGAGCTGAAATGTATCTGCCCTTTGCTGTAACCCACTAACTCCTCTCCTCACATGGTCCTTCCAGAGCTGAATTAGAGCCCAGGAGTCCTGATGGGGTCGATTTCTCTCTCCACAGAGTTAGTAACAAAGTAAGAATATACGTTACAATTTTAAAGCTAACCAGTGACCCCTTAAGGGATATGCCACAAGATGTCAGAATATGCTAGTGTTAGATCTACATGGATCTAATATTTATTTAATCTTCTTTCTTTTATATAGGAATTAGATATAGTGCTCCTATCACGGCTAAGTTGTCTGACAAAAAAGTAGAGTTTTCCAGTGCCTTAGTAGCCCCTGAATAGAGATGATTTTGTTGTGTCCATGTGCGTGTGTGTCACTCCACCCCACCCCACTCCCGCCATTTCGTGCTTGGCTTGTACTGGGCATGCTCAATAACACTGCGGAAGCCTCAGTCTGCCCCCCTCGTGCTCTCACTCTCTTCTCCCACCCATCACGGCATGCACAAGTCAGCTCCCTCCCTCCCAAAATCTGAAGTTGCACCCCTGCATATGTAAGCAGTAAGGAAAGGAGAGAGTTATTTTAAAGTGGCACTTAAAGATTTATAACTAGCAGTACAGGGATGAAATACGTTGTAAGACGATAGGCTGTGTCTACACTAACTGTTGCTATCAATTTAATCTATGTGACTTCAGCTCACGCAACTAGTGTATCTGAAGTCGACGTATTTACCTCAGTGTCTTATGTGCAGTAAGGGCCATGAGGGCTGTTCTCCCAACGATGCTAGCTACTTTACTCATCCTGGTGGTCGGTACCGGCATTCCCAGGGGAGCGCTCTGAGATCGATTTGTCGTGTCTAAGCAGACATGATAAATCGGTTGGTGGATCGATCGCTGTAGCATCGATCCCCCAGCATAGTGAAGACAAGACCGATGGTTTGAATAATGGAGAAGATATTGATGCAGGGATGTCTTGTTTTCTTTTTTTTTCTTTTTTTTTTAAGCCTTATTACTAATTCTAATATTAGATTTTTACTTCTCGCTGCAGTCCCCTGTTTTACTTACTTTCCATTTGATTTCTTCCCTGCAGGGGAAGAACCTACTGCCTAGGAATGTCCACAACCAGGAGACAAAGCAACCAGCCATGATGCCACGGGGGACATTCAGAGTTGCCGGTGGAACTGACCTCGTCTAAAGGTACCGTCAATCATATTTTTTTAAAAAAATATGATTTTGTAAGTAAAAGAGGGCAGGAGAGTTGTTTTCTGGGCCCCTTCAACGATCAATGGCTGTTCGACTTTGCATTTGAAATGGAATCTTCACCGAATGCTCTCTCTTCCGAGTCTGGAGACCACAGCAATGAAGTTCATTGCCTACACAGTGCTTTCAACTAGCAGCCTTAATAGGAGTCCCCAGTGGACACTAGGGAGAGACAGTCATGGAAAGCCTCACTAACAGCAGCAGTTCTAAGCGGCAGTTAGGAGGAGAATTATTTTAATGAATACATTTCCTTTCAGCCGTACATGAATAGCAAGATCCCATTAGAATGGGGAAGCAATTAGAGCTAATAAAGATGAACGTGCAGTGCTTGGTGCATGTGGAATAACAAACAGTGAACAAAGGATTCAGGAGAGAACTGACTCTAATCCAAATAAATGAGCAGTGATGAAAGGGAAAACTGGTCTGGTCTCCTACAGTGAGACACACTCCCTCACTGGCTTCTTTCTACCCGTATTTCACCTAATCAGAGCCGGGAAAGGAACACACGGATTCAATCATGGGCCGAGAGAGGTCAATGGGACCTGTCTGCTGGAGAAATTAAGGTTGCACACTGGCCCAGGGATCAATGGTTTAGCAATTCAGTGGCATTATTATTTACACAGCACTGTGTGTGTATGTGGCCCTGCATGAAAAGAGAGAGGGAGGCAACCGAACGTCAGTGCTCAGGCTGCTTTGGTAGAAGCCGCAGTGGGAAGCGTGTGTATCTCCTGAGCAGGCTCCCAGCCAGGAAGCCTCAAAGGGCACGAACAGGACTCCTGCAGGGGCCTCCTTTTACACAGCGTTGTGAACGGGATGGTGCAGCGTGCCTTCACTTGATCTGCAACTTGTTCTCAGACCCCTGGCAGGCGAATAATCATGACCCGCTTCCCCTGGAGGTGTTCTGTGAGCGCCTCTTGCGCATCGCTCCAGTGGGCAGGGAAGCAGCAGCTGTGTAGGCAGATGGCTTTGAAAACAGTCCCTCCCCGGGTTAAAACACCGCCAGCTGCCACAGCTTCAAATGTGGTACGGTACATCTTGAGGGGAGGGGAGAGGTATGTGACACCGATGCTAAGCTAACTCAGCAGAGTTAACATGAGGTGGGGCTCCTCACTTTTTTGGCCCACCGAGGCGGGGCCTTGGCTAGATCACTGATTCACTAATGTCATCCTTCCACTGGCAGAAAAAAGTCCTCTCACAGAGCCACAGCCCAGAGCCCGATAAACCATCCCAGCTCTGTAAACATCCCCAAGGAGTTGCTCTCTTCTTGCAGTTCAGACCTCCTCCACCTCCCCCGTTTGGGAGACTGAGACCTCTGCCCCAAAAAAATCACCACACAGTTTGGGGTTATTGACCGGTGCCAGGGTCTGCAAATGCATGATAGAAGACGTGCTTCGGTGCATGCTCTAGGTGCAAGGAGCTGCTGATTGGATAATGAGCCCTGCCGCTCTGTGGGGGTGTGAAGTAAAAAACGAGGCACTTCCCAGGGGGGGTGTTTCTATAGGAGGCTCGCAGGAAAAGTGGGTAAACTGATAATGACCCAAGGACATTATTGGCTTTGGCAGAGTTCATAATAATGAGCAGTTTTCATCTTCCAAGCTCTCTGCAGGAGAGAACCGGTTAAGTACAAAGAGCCCAACCACGGAGACCTGCTTCCATGTCCCGCTTTGAATGAACCTTTCTGACCCTCTTTTTTGCACTCAGGGAAATTTTCCATGCAGATCAGGGAGCTGCCTTTCAAAGGAGCGCTCAGTGTGCGCCACGTGCTGAGCCCCCCGCGAGCCTGCAGGGCTGCATTTGCTGCTGGCCAATAGGCGCTGAACTTGGTGCGGGATGAGTTTGGCTCTAATGCTTTCCAGATCTCTGAGAGACTTCATTTGGGTGGGCTCTTTGCGAGAGCTCAGCCATTCCTCGCCCTGCCCCCCCCCGACACTGGGCGCTCCATCTTGGTCTTCCAGCGAGCACTGCGGTCACATTTGCAGCACAGCATGGTTCCTGCCTAGAGGTAGCTTTGGCAGGGTTCTCTGTCTAGGCGTTTATACCATGCTCCTCCTCCTCAGGCTTGGTGGCACATAAACCCAGCAGGTTGCTAGGTGTGCCAGGCAGCTGCAAAGAGACGTAGGCTGCAGCCACTGCCTGATGCCAATGCTCAGCCAGTGGCATGCGCAAGCTGGAGTCCCAGGGCAGGAGAGACCCTTCTGATCACTGCAAGCGCTCAGTGGGCTGTATGTGCGGGGTTGGTGCAGGGTCTGGAGCCCTGTGATTTTACTGAGTGCTCTAACCTGGCCAGGAGTGAGCGTCCCAGCCTTGGCCTTCGTTTAAGTCCCACTTGCTGACACCCTGCCCATCAATGTTAACACAGAACCTGTCTAGTGGCAGCGGAGTATTTTTGAATCACTGGGCCCTGGGGCAACAGTCGCCTTTGCCCTCCATTGGCAGGCTGGACCATGTCACACCGTGCTTTGCATCAGTCCATAGCCCTTCTCTATACTGGGACAGTCAGGATAGAGGGGTACAGGACAGTTGTAGAAGGGAAGTATATTAGCCCTAGCTTCCCCAGGGGAAGCTAACCAGGGCTAGTCCAGAACCAGCAGGAACTTGCCAGAATCAATCAGGGCAATTAAGCCCCTGGGGCCAATTAGGTTTCCAGAGTCAAGTGAGGGAGACTAGTCAGAACACCTGGGGCCGACTAGCAACCAGTTGAGACTGGTTAAAAAAGCTCCTCTTCAGTTAGGTCTGTGTGTGGGGGGCGCCTGAAGACAGAAGAAGCTGTGGAGAGTCTGAGGCTACATCTATGCTGCGGGTGTTTTGCGAAAGAGGAAATGCAAATAGAGTGCTCATTTGCATAGCTCACGCTCATTTGCATATCTTCTTCTGGTCCTTTCTATGGAAGAGGTTTTTGCGATAAAAAGCCCTGGGTAGACGGGGTCATTTGTTGGGAAAACCCCCTTTTATGCAAGAGCCCTTATTCCTCAAAAAATGAGGTTTACAGGCTCTTGCGCAAAAGGGGGTTTTCCCGACAAATGGCCCCGTCTACACAGGGCTTTTTATCACGAAAACCTCTTCCGCAAAAAGGATCGGAAGCAGATATGTAAATGAGCACCCCATTTGCATTTCCTCTTCCATAGACCACCCACAGTGTAGACGTAGCCTGAGAGGAGAAAGAGAAAGCAGTACCAGGAGGAAGAATCTGGTAAGGAAGGTGCCGGGAAAGGCTTTGGGGAAGTGGCCGAGGGATTTGTAGCTCTCACACAGCTGTTACCAGAGACATTAGACGGCTACTATTAGAGTTGCTGTGCTGGAACCCATAGTAGAGGGTGGGTCCAGATTCCCCCTCCAAGTACCAAGTTCAGGCCAAGAAAGAGACTGGCTTTGGCACAAGGGTTTGTCCTACCCTGTACCACTGGAAGGGACCACAGAGACTCTAAAGTTTGGTTTCCTCTCTTTTCCCCATACTGGCCAATGATGAGAATAGCTCAACAAACTGCAAGCTGGTGTCTCAACTGAGGGCTGCTATGAGCCTCTGAGGCAAGTCATCCACCTGAAAACACAGGGCCCACCAAGGTTGAGGAGGTTTGTCACAATACAGCTAACCTAAGCTCTCCTGATCTTCACTTGCAAGGTCATTTCACTAGCTCCACCCAACTGATCAGCTCTTGTTCACTACCAAGATGCTGGTTTCCACCTCCCATCAGCTCATGCTCCCAGCCTCCATCACTCCCTTGTTCCATTTTCCAAAAGTCACCTTTGTGCTGCCCCTTGTGTTTGGACGGAGCTCCCGCAAATATCTGTAATGCTTCATCATTCTCCTCCCTCAGTACCCTCCTCAAAGCTCTTCTCTTCTGTGAGGCCTACACAAATCTTGGCCCGGGCTAGGCCTATCACTCTGCCCGATACTACCTCACTGTTCCCCTGTGAGCCTCCACCTGGATGTCTGCATCCATCAGTTGTCTTGTCTTATCCTTAAATTGGCAGCTGTTTGGGGTAGGGGCCATCTTTTATTCTGTGGTCATGCAGCTGGTGGCATGTTGTGGTTCTGGTCTCTGTGTAGGGCAATTTATTTGAATTACCATTGCTCCTAGATGTATTCAGACCAATAAAACCCCATTTGGAATCTAGGAAGCTGGAGGGTTCCACCTCCTACTGAAACCATCTTGACACCATCTTCTTTCTCAATCGTCCTGCCCCAAAAAGTTAGAAAGAGGGTGATGGCTAGTGAGGTCATCCTTCTTAAGAGGTTGCTAGAGCAAGGCTCCAAGGATGGTTTGCCTGACTGATTCTAGCACCCTGATCTGTCTTAGGAAATTGGGGACAAACTCTGACAACTAACCTCCTCTTGCCTTTGGATCTCACTAGTCAGAAGGAAGGCTCCCCTAGAATTGCTGAGAGCAGAAGTATTTGAAACTCAGCAGACCATGTAATACTCATTCCTTCCAGACCTGGATCTGCCCCATGGAAACAGCCATGCCACTTTGAACCAAACCGGCGCTACCTTCCCACATTCAGTTCTGTTTCCCAGCAATAGCAGCCTGGGTTTCACCACCCAGAACAAACCTGCCATTAGTCCCTTCTCAAATCTTGCCACCATAATGTGGGCCTTTCAAGAATAAGGATACCTTCTAGGATAATAGATATGACTAGAATATTGGTATAGTGGGGTACAGCTAGCTCAGGAAAGAGGGGCAAGAGAAAAAAAACAAGAGGTGTTGCTTTATATATTAAAAATATATACGGTTGGACTGAGGTTGAAATGGAAATGGAGATAGACTTATTGAAAGTCTTTGGGTAAGTATAAAAGGGGTAAAAACAAGGGTGATGTCTTGGTAGGGATCTGCTACAGAACCCAAAACCAAAAAGAAGTGGTGAATGAGGCTTAAAAAAAACCAAAAACTAACAAGATCATTCAGAGTACAGGGCTCGATGGTGATGGAGAACTTCAACTATCCAGACATCTGTTGAGAAAGTAACACAGCAGAGCACAGATTATCCAACAAGTTATTGGAATATATAGGAGACAATTGTTTCATTTCAGAAGACGGAGAAATCTACCAGGAGAGAGAGGCTGCTCTAGATTCGATTTTGACAAACAGGGAGGGTATGGTTGAGAATTTGAAAGTGGAAGGCAGCATGGGTGAAAGTGTGATGAAATGGCAGAGACAATAGATTTCAAGAAGAGACTGTTAACAAACTCCGTGAGTTGGGTAGTTAAGATCCCATGGGAAGAGCTCTAAGAGGAAAAAACAGCTGAAGACCATTGGCTGTTTTTCAAAGAGACATTATTAAAAGCACAAGAGTAAACTGTTCCTCTGCAAAGGAAAGATAGAAAGTATGGCACTAGAGCACCATGGCTTAACCAGAAGATTCTAAAAATCAAAACAGAGTCCTACAAAATGTTGAAACTAGGTCAAATTGCATAGGATGCATATTCATAAATAACACAAGTAGGCAGGGGCAAAATTAGAAAGGCCAAGGCACATAACAAGATGAAACTAACTAGAGCAGTGTTTCCCAATTTTATTTGGCCATGGAACCCTTTTAAACTCAAAAGAATGTTCCAGCACCCCTAATAACCGTCTTATATATGGAGCTGAAAAAGTAGACCACAAATAAGTAAGGATAATAATAAACAAATGCTAAACAAGGTCATGATATGTAGATTAATCTATCATAGTCAATTTATATTTGACATGGTTAAATTTTTAAATACAAGAAATCATGCAACTATACTAAAGTAAAGTATTCGCGAGAGCACTGCCTTTGCACTCCCATACAAGCAACTGGTTTGACAGCGGAAGCTTCGACTTTGTCCGACGTGGCACTGGTATACTCGTATTCAGTCACCCTCGTGATCCATGCTCCCTGAGAGTGAGTATGGGGATTTAGGGTGGTGTTTATAGTAGGCGATCGCACCACTGACTGTGCGTGCAGTGCTGAGTAGTGACATCATCATCTTACTCTCTGGCTAAGTTGGCATTACACAGGGACACTTTATCATGGCAGACACAAATGAAAATTGTTTTCAATAAAATTCATAAATGCTTAAATATTTATTATTATTATTTTATTATTTTAAATCATAACATGTTATTGTAATGGAATTTTCTAGCAGAACCCTTATTTTCACTTTGTGGAACCCCAGGGTTCCATGGAACACCATTTGGGAAACACTGAACTAGAGACATAAAGTGTAATAAGAAAACATTGTACAAATACATTAGAAATAAGAGAAAGATGTGGTAGGGCTGTTACTCATAGAATACTAGAATTGGAAGGGACCTTGAGAGGTCGTCAAGTCCAGAACCCTGCCCTCATGGCAGGACCAAGCACCATCTAGATCATCCCTAATAGATGTTTATCTAGCCTGCTCTTAAATATCTCCAGTGATGGAGATCCCACAAGCTCCCTAGGCAACTCATTCCAGTGTTTAACTACTCTGACAGGAAGTTTTTCCTAATGTCCAACTAAAACAGCCCATGCTGCAATTTAAGCCCATTGCTTCTTGTCCTGTCATCAGAGTTTAAGAAGAATGTTTTTTCTCTCTTCTCCTTGTAATACCCTTTTAGATAACCCCTTTTAGGTACAATGAAGAGGGGAAAACAATAACAGAAAATGTAGAAATGGCAGAGGTGCTTAACACCTTCTTTGCTTTCATTTTTCATCAGCAAGGGGGTGGTGATTGGGTGCCTAACACAGTGAATGCCAGTGAAAATGGGATATGATCAGAAACTAACTTGGGAAAAGAATCGGTTAAAAATTAGACAATTTAAATGTCTTCAAGTCACCAGGGCCTGATGAAATGCATCCTAGAATACTCGAGGAGCTCAGTGAGGAGATAGATGAGCTGTTAGCTATTATCTTGTAAACAATCACAGAAGACAGAAGAGATTCCAGAACACTGGGAAACGGCAAATATAGCGCCCATCTATTAAAAAAGGAAATAACGTCAACCCAGAGAATTACAGACCAGTCAGTTTAACTTTAGTACCAGAAAAGATAATGGAGCAAATAATTAAGGAATCAGTTTGCAAACATCTAGAAGATAATAAGGTGATAAGTAACAGCATGGATTTGTCGACAACAAATCATGTCAAACCAACTTGATAGCTTTCTTGGACAAGGTAACAAGCCTTGTGGATAGAAGGGAAGCAGTAAATGGTGGTATATCTAGACTTTAGTAAGGCTTTTGATACAATCTGGCAAAACTTTCTCATTAACAAACTGAAAATACAACCGAGATGGGGCTACTATAAGGTGGTGGCATAACTTGTTGGATAACCATTCCCAGAGAGTAGCTATCAATGGTTCACAGTCATGCTGGAATGGCGTAATGAGTTGGGTTCTGTAAGATCAGCTCTGGGTCCAGTTCTGTTCAATAGTTTCATCAGTGATTTAGATAGTGTTTAGAGAGTACACTTATAGTTTGGAGTACACTTACAGTTGCGACACCATCACAGGACTAACCACATCAGCCACACCATTACGGGCTCATTGTAATATATGCAATCGTGTAATATATGCAACCAATGTAATATATGCAATCGTGTGCCAGCAATGCCCCTCTGCCATATACATCGGCCAAACTGGGCAGTCCCTACGTAAAAGGATAAATGGACACAAATCAGATATCAGGAATGGTAACATATTAAAAAAAACCCTGTGGGAGAACACTTCCATCTCCCTGGACACACAGTAGCAGATTTAAAAGGAGCCATCCTGCAACAAAAAAACTTCAAGAACAGACTTCAAAGAAACTGCAGAGCTACAATTCATCTGCAAATTTGATACTATCATTTTAGGATTAAGCAAAGACTGTGAATGGCTAGCCAACTACAAAAGCACTTTCTCCTTTCTTGGTGTTCACACCTCCACATCAGCTGCTAGAAGTGGGCCTCATCCTCCCTGACTGAATTGACCTCGTTATCTCTAGCCTTACTCTTGATTGGAACTCTTTTCTTATGTCTGTATATTTATACCTGCCTCTGGAATTTCCACTACATGCATCTGATGAAGTGGGTCTTTGCCCACAAAAGCTTATGCTCCAATAAATCTGTTAGTCTATAAGGTGCCACAGGACTTCTCATTGTACTTATAGTTTGCGGATGATACGAAGCTGGGAGGGGTTGTTAGCACTTTGGAACGTAGGGTTGTGACAGGACCCCCAATCTGCAGCCCAGGAGTGTGGGACTGCTGTGCTCCCTTAACTCTCTCCAGCCTTGGCTGTCTCTCACAATGCCTTCCTAGTGACCAGTAGCAACTCAGCACAACTGCATGTGGAACCCTACACGCAGCCAGATGGCAAGAATGCTCTCAAAGCCACTCATGGATCTCTTCCAGCTCCCAGTACTGTACCTCTGGAATATACCATCTAATTTATTCATTGGTTCCCCATTTCATTAATGGAAAGTGAGCAGACACCTGCTTTTGTAAAACCTGAGCAGCTTTGCCACACACTTCATACAAACTCACTAGTAAAGATACACAGAGGGGCTAGGCAAAAACTCCAGAGTAGTTACCAAAAGAAAAGAAAATGTAAACACACAGTCTAAACTCTCAACGCTATTAGACTGGCCAACAACTAGATCAAGTGATTTGTCTCATTCCTCTCCATGTTGAAGTCCATACTACACAGATTTCACCCTTGAAATCTGGGCCAGTCCCCTCTGTTGGAGTCTTCAGAGTGTCCTTGTTGCTCACAGCACAGTAGGGCAGGAGGAAGACAAAGCATTGGCCACTGTGCGGGGCTCTTATATGCTCAGTCCATGTGCTTGGGAAGTACAAGTCCAGGCATGACTGGGGGCACTGTAGAATTTCCAGGCAAAGTTAAGAAATTCCCCGGGGGTGGAGTCATTGACTTGTAGCTCCCTTGCTGGACAATGGCCATTGAGAACTGCTTGACACTCCATGTAGGACAGGTGTTGGCTGCTCTCCTGGTTCTTGTCTCTGCGGAGCTAATATCTGACTGATTCCTCAACTTGCAGCATGTTTTAATGACACCCATACGACACAATCTTATAACTTCATCTTCATTAAAAATAGAGACATGGGGCTAGAGAAATGACTTTCAGCCGATCGTCACCTTTCCCCTGATGCTTTACAAGGCATGCTGCATATGTAAGTTCACAATGATATAAGCATGAATATGGGAGTACAGGGCACTTCCCCAAGATACCGAGTGTCACCAGGATTATAATTCAAAATGATCTGGAGAAATGGCCTTCGGTAAATTGGCTGAAATTCAGTAAGGAGAAATGCAAAGTCTTCCATTTAGGAAGGAACAATCAGTTGCACACACGAAGAATGGGAAGCGACTGTCTAGGAAGGAGTACTGCAGCAAGGGGACTGGGAGTCATAGAGGACCACAAGCTAAATATGAGTCAACAGTGTGACACTGTTGCCAAAAATGCAAATGTCATTCTGGGATGTGTTAGCAAGAGTGCTGTGAGCAAGACACGAGAAGTCATTCTTCCACTCTACTCTGCGCTGAT
>JANRFK010004149.1:127131664-127163691 GCA_030068395.1 Apalone spinifera | reverse complement strand
ATGAGTGCAGAGGACTGGACTAGATGATCTCCCAAGGTTCCTTCCAGTCCTACAATTCTAGGATTGTCAGCCAATCACTTGGGACAGCTCCACGGTAAACTCTAGAGAGGCAGAGGCTCCTTGGCAAGGAATCCCCTGTTCTTTGCAACCAGCTTGCATCTCAGGCCTGGCAAACTCATAACACCATACATGTATATTTATTTGATAAGGAGTAACGTATTGGGTATCTCCAGAAAGCTCGTAACTTGTCAAGATTCATAATTATTGTGAGATGGACTTACAGGTAATATTTATGGAATAAGGGAGCTGCACTGAAAGTATGCTTTATGAACTTGGGGTGAAAGGTAGGCACCGGAGGATAATCTCTCTTGGTGTTGGCTCGTTCAAGCAGGTAGGAGTTATTACCCTCCCCTGGCTCACTAGTGATGCAATGCAAGGCTTAATTGTCCAGCCTTGGGAAAGCATCAGAGACAAGTACAAAACCTCTTGCAGGTAAAAAAGAACATTAGAACGTAAGAATGACCATACTGGATCAGACCAAAGGTCCATCTAGCCCAGTACCCTGTCTGCCAACAGTGGCCAATGCCAGGTGCCCCAGAGGGAATGAACAGGGAATCGTAGTGATTCCAACCCTGTTTCCCATTCCCAGTTTCTGACAAACAGAGATCAGGGACACCATCCCTGTCCATCCTGGCTAATGGCCATTGATGGACCAATCCTCCATGACTTTATCTAGCTCTAGCTCTCTTTCAAACCCTGTTTAAAGTCCTGGCCTTCACAGCATCCTCTGGCAAGGAGTTCCACACGCTGGCTGTGCGTTGCATGAAGAAATTCTTCCTTTTGCTTGTTTTAAACCTGCTGCCTATTAATTTCATTTGGTGACCCTTAGTTCTTATGTTATAGGAACACGAGAAATAACTTTTCCTTATTCACACCAGTCATGATTTTATAGACCTCTATCATATCTTCCCCTTAGTCTCCTCTTTTCTAAGATGAAAAGTCCCAGTCTTTTTAATCTCTCTTCATATGACCATTATAACAGACGGGGTCACCCTGGCTAGAAAAAGAGACAAAAGGCGGTTTCAATATAAGAGGAGGAGGAAAAAAGACTCTGTAGCTCGAATTTCTGAGTGTCCAATGCCAGGGGCTGGATCTCACAGAGGAATGATTCAAAGGGACTTGAGGGGGCGTCTTTTTGTTAACTTGCAAGATGAAGACATGGCTGGCACAGCCTGGGGGAGAGTGACTAACAAGTTGGGGGTGTTAGGGAGCTAACACCCAGTCACCATGAGCCAGGCTCTTCCTTGCCAGAGATAGGGGCAGGAAGGGCATCCTGAAAAGCGTCACAACCCTTCCACTACCGACATGTTTCATATGCTGTCTGGAGCGTCCAAGAAGAGGCCCAAGAGAGTAAGGTGAATGGGCAAAGGTGGCAGGAAGGAAAGATGCTGCTAGAGGTGCTGGAGCAATATGTATAGTGGGAGTGCTGAAAGTAATCGAACCACACTGTAAACGACACCCCTGTATATAATGGAAACAACTTCAAGGCAGGGGTGCCGCACCCTTCGTTCCAGCACCTACAGCCACTGCTGTGGCTCAGGCACTGGATTAGGACTCAGGAGATGTGGGCTCACTGCCTAGCTTGGTCACAGGCCCCCTTGTGTCACCTTGGGCAAATCACTTCATCTTGCTGCCTCAGTTTCCCATGTGTACAATCGGGATGACAGTACGTTCTCCCACACTCTGTCTTCTCTAAGCTCTTTGAGACAGCAGCTGTCTCTTGGTGTCGGAGTGTGGAACGTTCGTCACAGTGAGACTGGTTGGTGGGAACCACTAAGAGTTACATCTACTAGTCACGTCTTGACAGCACGCCCATTATTTTGAGAAAGCTTTTGAAAAACGGGCATGCTATTCTGACGTTCCTGTAAATCTCGTTCTCTGAGGAGTAAGGGAAGTTCCAGAAGAGCGGGTTATTTTGAAATTTGGCACAGTGAAGACAGTGCCAAATTACAAAATGAGCTATTTTGAAATACTCAAAATAAGCTGCAGTTTGTGTTGCTCAAATCACATAGCTTATTTCGAGCGAAGGGTGCAGTGTGGACGCACACGAAGGTTCCTCTAAAAATAGAGTGTTCTGGGATCAAACCTAGTTCAGCCAGGTACCCTACCTGAGGTCGGACTGTGGCTTTGAAAATCAGGCTTGTACAATAGGTAATAAACAAAGGTGCCTTGATCTTGTCTCACTAGCTCTCTCTGTTAACCCCATTTTGTACCATCCTTTAAGCAGAGACAGGAGAGTAGCTGGCATGTAGCATGTTCGTGTTCTGCTAGCCAATCAGATGGTCCTTGGACAGGTCACATGAGCCCTGTCTTACGATGCCCTGCTGCTATAAATAGTTATTGCTCTACTGAAGTCAAAGAAGTACTATTCATACCAGCTGAGTTCAAACCATGAAACTCATTTAATATTTTCACTGTGTATTTTTCTAAACACATCCTTAGAAGTTTTCTTGAAACTCTCCTCCCTCTCCTCCACCCCAATAATGGTTAACAGGCTCATGTGTTCAAGCAAAGTTTTTCTGAGGCATCCGTAGGACGGGAAAAGTTTCAGCTACGTTCTCCCTGAACAACACCCTCCCTGCGTGCTCGCCCCAGAGTCCATTACCTGTCCCTGACAATCTCCAGGTCTTTGAAATTGCTCCCTTGGAATTGTGGAGTAAATAGGAAATTGCTTTATGCCTTTCTCCTAGTGTAGCCCAGAAAACCCATCTGCATGAAAAGCAGCAACTGTCTATCTTGTAGACAGGAGCAGCAGGAGAGAAAGTGCAGTTCAGCTTGATAACTTTGCTAAGACGCATGTGTTGGGCTCCAGCCACAAGTGCTGTCTCTGTGGGTGCTCTGAGGCTAAAGCACCCACCGGGGGGAAAAAGGAGGGGCAGATACTCTGCACCCATGAGTCACCAGTAGGTGGCAGGGGCCCGTAGTAAGATAGAAAGCACCATGCACAGCAGGGTGCAGCCCCCCTGTGGGGAGGTTATCCCCTGACTCCTCCCTTTTGCCCCCCCTTACCCAGAGGTGCCCTGAGCCTTCCCCTCTTCCCCCGCCTCTCTGCCTGGAGGAATCCCAGGGCAGCCCCAACAATGTGGTGCCTTTCCTTTCTCCCCTTTTGCCCCTGGGAAAAGCATCTCTTCCCAATGCTATGGATAAGCCCCATGCAGGTTCTGAAGCAGCTGATGATGTGATCTTTGCTACTTAACTTCCTAGGTTCCTCAGTAAGCTCTCTGGAGTCCAGGGGGCTTCCTGATGAACCCTGGCATCTGAATGGCACATACCACCTCTGCAGCCAGCCCAGAACCTGCATGGGACATACCACAAAAACTGTTCCCCTCCCCCTGCAACTGGGGGTCCTGCAGATCCAACACCCATGGAAAGAACCCTGTGGCAAAACCCAAAATCAGTGCCTGGGACACACATTCCCATGCTTCGCAGCAAGCAGGCTCTCTGGAGCCCAGGAACCAGCTGCGGAGGGTCTGTGTGAAGCAGAAAGCTTCTGCTAGGCCCTAGGGCAATTCATAACTTTCTCTTTGGAAGGGGTCAGAGGGAGGAACAAGCAAAGATAATGAGAGTTTGGATTTGATCAGAGTTTGTCACAGCGAATAGCTGTTTTTCCTGCTGGAGTTGCTGAGGGGCTGATACCACCCAGAACACATCTTACAACACCAATTGTTTCTCCGGCATGACTGCCATTCAAGTCGTTCTTTTTGTAGTGGTTCCAAATGAGCTGCTGGAGCCTGGACGCGCCGTTTCGCTCTGGTTCATTGTGCTTGGCGAAAGCAAAAACACTTCACCCCTGCATTTCTTCAGAGAAATGTCAGCTATTTAAATAAATCCAGGGCAGGCAGCCAGCAGAGAGGAAGTGTAAAATGGAGAACGGTAGAACTGGAGTGAAAGGGCAACAGGCACCCCTCTCATTACTGTTGGTGTTTCCTTCCCAACACTGCATGTCCAGTCACAAAAGGCTCTGGACGAAGACTAATCAGAGAGTTGGGGGAAATATTGAATCTCTATGGGACAACTCAACTATCGGAGGAGGTGTATTCTGGAACCGCTTTGCAAGGGGAGTAGTGGAGGCAGAAAGAAAGAGAGAAGGAGGGAGGGTGGGAAAGGGAGGGGAGAGAATGAATTTGTTTTAAGACTGAGCTTGATAAGTTTATGGTCAGGCAGGAATGATGATGAGAGCACCTATGATGGCGTATGGCTCATCCATTATTGCTACAGGAAATATCTGCGACAGCTGGAAATGCGGAGTTGCCTCAGAAAAAATTCTCTGTGGTATCTGGCTGGTGGGCCTTGCCCACATGCCTAAGGGTCAAATTGATTTCCAGATTTGGAATTGGGAAGGAAATTTCCCCCAGGTCAGATTGGGCAAGACCCTGGGGAGGGAAAAGGAGGTGGTGTTTCACTCTTCCTCTGCAGCATTTGGCATGGCTCACTTCCTGGTTTGAATTAAAGTCAATGGTGGGTCCTGTGTCACTTGAAGTCTTTAACTCCTGGTTTGAGGATTTCAGTAACTCAGGCCAGACCTATACTAAAAGGGGGCCTTGAAGCAAGATACACAACTCAGCTACGTTAATTAGCTGGAGCTGACATCCCTTGTTTCGGGTTTCCCCACCATCCCCCCAGCGTTTGCTCCTGTTGGCTTCTCTTACTCCTTGCACAAGCAGGAGTACCAGCAAGTGCCCTCTGAATTCAATTTAACGAGTCTTAACTAGACTCACTAAATCAAACTCCGGGAGATTTGATCATGGCAGTGGCAACCTTCCATTTAGTGTGGACACTGCCTCAGCCAAAGCGGGTGGAGAGGTTTTCTGTCCAGCAATGTTCAGGAAATCAGACTAGACTATCATACACATGGCCGTGACGTCTATGCGTCTGAGAGAATTTTATAGCCAAAGCTATCCTTATAATTATTCATTAGAAAGAACAGGCAGGAACTTTCCATGTGATTTCCCCCACTATGTAAAATAACCCGACACACCTCTGAAATAAATACATTTTGGGAAATACGGTTCCTGCAGAAAGGACTAGATCCATGGCAATTTTAACCTTTCATGTGACACTGACAACTTGCAGTTAATAAGCAAAGATGACAAGCTTATGAAGCCCATAAATAAAAAGACTGACGTTTCATACACTCTCAACAAAGGATGCATGAAACCGGGCTGATTTCAGCAGCACAATGCGATTACCGCTGATCTGCAATCGTGCTTTTTTCTCCTCCAGCACTCGGTCTGCAGTTGAAGAAAATGCCAAATGCTAACGAGACTGGCAAGCTTTCTTTGTTACAGCCACTGTCTGGCCCTGATTCAGCAAAGCTCTTTGCAATGTGACATGCTCTGAAAACCCAGTGACTTCAAAATGGCTTCCTTGGCACTTTCTCCTAGTCTAGGCAGTGTTCCTGCCCTGAAGAGCTCACTCTGAATGGACAAGACAAAGGGAGGAAGGGGAAATGGACACAGAGAGGTGTAATGACTTCCCCAAGACCATGCAGTTGGTCAGCAGTAGAATTGGGAATAGATTTGACTTTGAATTCTTGCAATGCTGATAGCCTCATGCACAACCAAAAGTTGTGGGCTCAGGGCTCCGATTACTGGGTGAAAATTCCATGCCCCCGTGTGATGTAGGAGAGCTGACTGATTGTAATGATCTCTTCTGGCCTTACTATTTATGAATTGAAGTCTTCTAATTCCCAGATGAGGGTCCTGCCCTTCGTACCACACCACGCTCTGGAATGGCTTCTTCTCAGTGTAGACAGGAAGACCCAAACATTGCACGGATGGTCCTTCTAATTCCATCCCATAATGCAGACTCTTGTGTCGGGAAGTTAACTCAAACCTTCTTCCTACACCAGCACTGGTCCCTCTAGGGTCTGGCCTTCCAGAGTCCCAGAATGCACTGGTATAACCATGGGGTGAGTGTACTGCATAGGACACACTCCAAAACTGTTCTGTCAAAGCCAGCATTGCTCTGCCCAGCACCTGATCTGACTTCTTGGGCTTTGGACTGTGCTATGGACTTTTTCCTTAGTGGACAATAGGAGCTTGCAACGTTCTAGGGCCAAAGGACAGCCCATCATAGAGGGGTTTTGGCTGCATCTCCAGAACAGGAAGGGTGTTGTCCCTCTATATGCTGGTTGCAAGCTACTGTATCTGGAAGATTGTCTTCTCTTCTAAGTACCTCTGTGCCAGCGAGCTGGAAACACATTTGAAAGAGAGATGCGCATTCGGAGGTGCGGCGACTGATTTACAAGGAAAGGTCGAGACTGCTGACTATGTGCAGTTTGAAGACCGGCAACCCCAAGGATGGGGAAAGGAATTGTTCCAGGCCATAAGATCTGTGGAATCACTTCTTTTGGGATCCCACCGATGCTATTGAAGACTAAACTAGAGACTAGTCTGTTGAATTCTGCACTAGCCTGCAGAAGAGCTGGGCCCACCTACCTTTAGACCCACCTTGATTGTCCAACGAAGGTTTATTTACACGGGGTTGTAATTTTAAGGAAACACATGTATTTCCTGCTACAAACAGTCATGGGATGTGAACTCCTCACTCTGGGTAACAAGGGGTTAAGGAACTGCAGGCCACTCCACCCTCGCCACCCCTTATGTATCCTGAGGCTGCCAAAGGCATTTAAGAGGGGGAACAGAGAGCTCGTTTGGCAGATGAGGGAAGGGACAAGACCTTCTACTCCCAGCACCTGATGAAAGGGCTGAGGAAAGGTAGGAGCTCCCCAGGAGATGGCGCCGCCTCCTTGAGGGAAAGCTGAGCCAGAGGCTGAGGCACTTAAATGTGAATAATTCCTTTGTACATCTTATGAACTCGTTTTGTTTCTAATGATTCTCCTTGCTTTTTTGTTCATGGACTGCGCTGGAAGGGGAGAGTGACCTGGCTGGAGGGTCAGCTTGTAAGAAGAGGCAGAGCACCCCAAGATGCAGAGCAACCATTGGCAGGAGGCACCTGGTAGGCAAAGAGCTGCAATGCCATGCTTGGCCATAAGGAGGCACTAGCGGTGAGCGAAGTCCCTTTGCATAAACACCAACCTCTGTGGTGGTTTTTTAAATCCATTTGGTGGTAGAGCTATATTCCCTCTTTGCTGAAAACGAATGCGCCTGCTAACCTTTTCCATCTGTGTGCGGATTTTTCATCCATGTGTGGAATAAATTGTTTATTTGCACTGAGGCATGTGCAGGCGTGCACCACTAGTGGAAACACAAACCTAGCTGTGGGTGCTCTGCTAATCAGCTAGGTGGCATTTGAATTTCTCCTGAAGCGGTTGCACAAGTGCCCAGCTTACAACGAACGCTGCTAAGAACTCGGGACCAAATCCAAAGCCCCATTGAGGCTGATGGAAAGACGCTGATGATTTCAATGGAATTGGATTGAGTCCTTGGTGTTCTAACCATATCTGGGAGAAATTTTTCAATCAACATTTTTGGGGGGTAGGTTGGAGCAAATTAAGCAGCTTACGTGACACCAAAACGTTTTATGAATTCATGTTGATCCTTCCAACTTGCTAATTTCGAAAATTTTTGGAAACAAAATCCAAACAGGGCAAAAGAAAATCTTTTAATGTTTCGATTTAAAATAATTTTAATGTTGTTTTTTTAATGCTAAACCATTAAATAGCCCAGATCAAAACAAAATGTTTTATTTTAATTGCCTGCCCAATTCTAATTCTAACCTCCTGATTATAACAGCAAAAACTCTAGACCACATTAGTCTCTAGTTTCACAGTGAGCGGTGAGCCTTTGCTTCCATACATCTGAGAAATACCCCCAAATAACTATTAATGTACCTCCCACCATGACTTACTGCTATGGTTTATGTCGCCTTAAACAAACAAGCTAATTTTACTTTTGAGAAACCTTTTAAAAACCTCTTTTGTAATCGTTTTATGCAATGTGTCCTTCCACTAGGAAATATAGTTCCTAGTGAAATAGTAAAAGGAAAACATTTGGGGGAAGGCTTAAAAACTGCTGTTCTCTATTATTTTTCGTTTAATTTTTCTAACCCTTCTTTTTTGTAAGGTTTGCTGAGCAATTTGGCCATTCCTCCACCTCTTCCCCCCATAACTAAACCCCGAAACCCCACTGCCTACTCAAGCAGCCAAATTTAAACTCATTTAGCTCCCCCACCCCTTAAATAAAAACTATCAAGCAGTTTTCTGCTGTGACTTTATGCTAGAAAACGAGTTAAAATGGATGAAAGGGACATACACTACTGCTGACAGGGCAGCTGTGTTTCTGGGCAATGGGTACATTTTTTCAGCCGCCCACTCTCCCAACCCACAAACTCTTCCCCCTGTCCCACAAGCCCAAAAGGTTGCCCTATCATTGCCTTTCCCCATCCATTTAACATAACGGGCCCGGAGGTATGGTGTGTGTAATTCACTGGAAAGAGGCCCCAGATATGCACCTGTGGAAGTTGATGCCTGGCTGTGACATCATCAGAAAGGTCCAGCTACCCAATTGGGAACCTCCAATTATTGTGGGGGGGTTAGAAGCATATGAAGGTTTTGGTTCCCTGCTGGTTCTTGGGCATAGGTGTTGGGGTTAGGGATTCTGTCTTATCTCCCTTTTAAAGTGGTTTCCATCATATACAGCGTTTACAGGTTGGGACAGTGGCTCTCAGCACCTCCACTACACACATTGTTTCTGCATCCCTGTTTTGGGGGATTTTTTTATTATTATTATTGTGCATCACTGTGGAGGAACAAATTCTTGGCTTTATACAGCAGCTGGACTTCTGGCAGACTGGCTTGATCCCGCTTCTATCCAGAGACACTCGCTCAGTCTCATTGTTTACAGCTCACTGCTCAGCCTTGTCAGGCATGGTGATGGAGTTTTAATGCCTACCCCATCTTTTGAGGAAGATAAAAGCTAATTTGCATGACACTGAATTTGGTCATTGAGCTGGGTGCAGTTTCCTAACAATAGGTTCTTGGCCTTCAGCTTTTATTTACAAACAGCCATCATGCTAGCCTAATTAGAAAGGGGGGGCTGGCAGGAAGCAGGGTGATGGAGTATCACTATGCACCTACTGTCATCCACGCAAAAATCAGATACGGAGGCGCCGAACATCTGGGTTACAGGAACGGAAGGGGTTAGATGCGCAAAAGAAGCCATTGCAGAGATGCCCCTCTTAACTATGAGCTCATATTTTTACCTAACCTGTAACGATGCACAGGAATCCTTCAAGTTAAGCCTCTTCGGCGCAGATACGTCAGGCCTGACTGTTATTGCACATGTCAGGTATGTGGAAGTGGGGGATAAGGCAGGCCATTGTATTCTTCTGGACAGGACAGCTCGTGATTAATGACTAGGCCTAGAATTCTCAGGAGGCGAGATGGAAGGAGGAGATTATATGGCCTTTACGGCCCCCCAGAGGGGCAGAACATGAGCGGCCGTGTGCAGCGCAAAGCAGAACTGTCCTGCATGTAAAAAGGCATGCCCAGTAGGCCCTCCCCTGAAGGACCACACTAGTTCTCTAAGCCAGCCGTTTTCAAACTTTATTTTTTCTCATGACCCACTAGAAGAAAATTGTTGATGCCACGACCCAGCATAATGTGACTGGATGGGGCTGAGGATGGAAGCTTTGGAGTGTAGGAGTTGGCTCTGGCTTTGGGGGGGGTCAGGGCTGGGGCAGGAGGGATTTACTTGGAGCAGCTCCTGAGCAACAGTGCAGTGGGGGTACTAAGGCAGCTTCCTGCCTCTCCTGGCACCGCAGACCACGCTGCGCCCCAGAAGCAGCCAGCAGCAGGTTCCCAGCCAATGGGAGTGTGGAGCTAGTGCTCAGGGTAGGGGCAATGCGTGGAGCCCTGTGTGGTTGCGCTTCCCCTTCCCCCCACACTTAGGAGCTGGGTCTGCTGCTGGCCACTTCTGGGGTGCAGCACAGTCTGCTGTGCCAGGACTGGTAGGATGCCTGCCTTTATTTCTCTCCTTCTCTCCCCCCCCCCCCCCCCCCCCCCCCCCCCCCCCCGTCACCCTGACCCCCCTGCAGCAACGAGACCCAGTGCCTGATATTCCACCACCCAATCCTGGGTTGTGACCCGTAGTCTGAAAACCCCAGCTCTAAGCCCATTGTGGAAGCAACAAGGTTTTAGCGGAAGAGGTGCTACCTATATTTGTAACTGCTACCTGGCTTTCCCCTCCTCTAACTCCTTTCATACCTTCCCTTCTAGTGCGTAGTGACCGATGCACTTTAGAAGCGAGTTAGATGTTAAATTCGATGGACTGCAACGGTGGTGTGTCATTATCAGAGAAATCTCCATTTGTGCTTTGCCTCATGACTAGTCACCTACCTAACTACGGTACCTGTTTTTCAACCTTCCATGCTACAGGCTTCCTGCCTACGGCTTTGCCAAGATAAATTACAATTGGTTTCATAAACGATGACTCTTCCAGGAAAGGTTTGTCTGTATTGGGCATTAGCGCCATTTATCATTGCTCCAGTGTTTGGAGTTGGTTGCCCTTTTAGGGTGAGATGTCTCTTGCTTTCAGTGTGTGCACAGGCATAGAAAGGACAAGGTCTTACCCCAAGAAAAATGTACTGAGAAGATGTCATTAAAGCTAATGAGAGTCCAGGCAGCTGCAGCTCATTAGAGTTTGCCTGAGGCCAATTGTAACTGAGACCTTTAAATATACATCATAGTCAAATAAACAACATCATATTTGAGCTGCACGCTCAGTATCCGTTTCTGCACAGCCCTCCTTGTTTGGCCTTACGTTTGGCTAAGAAAATGTTCTCTGCTCAGTAACAAACTCAGAAGCAAATGAACCCATCACACTTAGGAATGGTGGCTGAGGCTTGTTTCAACTTTCAGAAAACACCCCTTGAAATGAATTGATGATGACTGTGGGAGTCACTCGCAGCCCAATCCCGCTGCCCCGGTGCATACGGCTGAAGGGAAAGCTGTTTGAATAGCAACCTGCAATTCCACTGCAGATTGTAACTTTTCAAGCAATAAGCCACTTCTCCTCCTTCTGGCTTCACTGTTTTGGGGGGGAGAATTGGCATTTTCTGTCACTATTTTTGGTTCCACTGGAGCGTTTAGCTCAGAATTACAGATTGATGGGGCTGGGGGGATTCAGTTAGCGGAATCCAGAAGCGGCACCTCCCTTGTATGCAGTGGCAAAGTGCCTCTTTCATGCTGCTAGGTAAGCGATCCGGAGCATTGGAAGTATGGATAGGCTACCTGATTTCTCACATCCTTCCCATCGGGTAGTTTTGTGGGTGATCGCTGTGTGTTTGTCCTAGATCACCACAGAGATTTAGGCTCCTAGTGGCCACTGAAACCAATGGGCGTTAGGTGCTTCCATACCGTTGAAGATCTGGGCCTAAGTTTCATAGACTCCAAGGTCACAAGGGACTACTGTGATCCTCTAATCTGATCCTCGTGTCTAGAGCTTCCCCCAAGTCATTCCTAGAGCAGAGCTTCTAGAAACGCATCTTGATTTAAAAATGGTCAGTCGTGAAGATCCATCATGACCCTGGCTGAATGGCTCCAGGGGTTAATTACTCATACTATTCAAAAATTGTGCCTCATTTCCACTCTAAAATTGTCTGGCTTCAACCTCCAGCACTGTATCATGTACCCCTTTGGTGTCCAACCAGTTCTGAAGCAATAGCCACTATAGAGGCTACTGCTATAGCGAACTAGCCACATTATTCTGAAAATGTAAATAATTTTGTGAGCCAACTAGCCAGACTCAACCAGCCGAATATCCACATGTGACTAGTGTGTGTAGACCTTTCTCTGCCAAACTGAAGAGCCCATTAAAAATCTGTGCCCTATGTGGGTACTTATCAACTGTAGGCAAGTCACCCCACCTTCTTGTAAATAGATGGAGCTCTTTGAGTTTATCACTACGTGGCATTTTTTCTAACCCTCTAGTTATTCTCACGACTCTTCTCTGAATCCTTGCCAGTTTATCAACATCCTTCCTGGTTTGCGGGTACCAGTAGTGGATACGGTATACTGGGAGCATTCGTTTCTCCAAATGGAGAGGTGAAATAATTTCTGCATTCCTCTTTGAGATTCTTCTCACAATAAAAAGTGGCACTGGGCTATTTTCCAGGAGCTATTGTTACCTTAAGAGGCTGTAAATTAAATCGCTATAATATGGGCTGAACTCTCCAGGGCAAGCCAAACTCAACAGCATGCGTGTAATAAGAAATGAAGTAACCAACCACCTCAGTCTCCTTTTTCTGCTGGCTCTCAAGGACTGCTCTTACTGATGTCACCCTCATAGTTCCTCTCCCTCCCCCCTGCTGTCCTTTGACCCTGATGCATTATTCCGGACTGAGTAGGGAAGGTCTTTGGGACAGAGGTTGTATTTCTTTTCTGAGGGATGTCTGAGGCTGTTGGCTGAGTCTGGAGACCCCATACAGGTTCTGCAGGCAAAGGATTAACAAAGCAGCCACCTGCCTTCTCGCCCAAACACAATTGGCAGCCACTGTGAGGATGAAAGGGCTGCGAGGCAGGAAGTGAGGTGGCTCCTGGAATGATGGCAGAGAGAGGGGGTCCTTCTGGTGGATGGTGAGAAGGTGCCAGACAAACCAAGGCTCCAAAAAGGCAGAAGCAGGGCAAGAAACTGGGAAGGCTGGAGGTTGGAAGCTAGTCAGGGAACAGCAATGGACTGCGAAGTTCTGGTTCTGGCTGCTCCAATCAAGGGTTCTAAGCTGGAGCCTATGGATTGGGCAGTCTGGGCTCCCTGACCGCCCCTGCCAGGGACTTGGAGAAGAAGCTTCTCACTCTAGGAGAGCTGGGGCTGCTTAGTCCCTACTAAACCTATAGAACTTCTGCTTCCCCATTCTCCTAAAGGGGGCAGAGACTGGTGAGGACCTGGCCAGGAGGGGGTCAGGTCTTGACAAGCACTGGACAAACACAGCCAAGGTGAGGAGGTTGGAGTTGCCCTCTATCCTGCTGGAAGGGGCACTAATAGAGACCCCTGCCGGATTGGGTGGCAATACAAGAATAAAGAATGTTCGGCTGGGCAGAGTGGGTGGCTCCAGAGGATGGGGTGGAGAGTCTACGTAGCCTCTAGCCTGCCGTGTGGAGAGGTCTGTGTCTCTGATTCAATTGGGAGCAGAAGCAGAAAGTGGGCGTTGGATAGGGTAGGGTCTTTGCAATCAGAGGGAACTCACAAGCAATTCACCCTGGAAATTAGCACCCCAAGAATTCCCCTCCCTTCCCACTTGCCAGAGGAGTTTCTCTTTGTCTTTCAAGCAGGTGCCCATGGTAGAACAAGCTGGCAGATCAATAGCAATGGAAGAAATTGGTGGCTTTACCATGGGATCCCAGGGGAATATGAAAAGTCCAAAGCTACAGAGAGGATTAGGAGCACTTTGAGGCTTCCTGAAAATAACCACCAAGTGCTCATCAAATTGTGTCCCCTCCCTTTTGGGGGCAGGCGAGCAGTAGAGATGCCGAGAGATGCTGTTCTATGTGGGCAATGCCATTTGTAAGCAAAGGAGAGCATGCCAGAGCAAGCAAAAGCAGCATGATTATGCTTTCTCTTTCTGTGCTCAGAGGCCAGGCTCTGAGGAGGCCCCAGTAGCATGAAAGTGAAGAAGAAAGATGGGGAGAGCAGAAATTCCCAAAGAGAGAGCACTACTGGAGAGAGTTTATGGAGATGAGGAGCACAAGGCATAGGGATAGGTGTAGAAAGAGGGCATGAAGAATAACTGGACTTTTTGGTGCAGGCCGGGGGGTGTAAGGAGAAGATTTTCCAGGGAATGGGTTAGGGTGAGCACTCCATGGAGAAGTATAGGCATAAGTTACTGCAACCCCATCTGTTTCTATCCAGCTGTTGCAAAGCTGGGAGAAGCATGGTTGGTGCTTTAGGACTTGCCCTGCTCCAGGAAAAGCTCCAAGAAGACTTAGGCCTCGTGTAAACCCATGCTGCTGAGTACGCAGAGAAGCTCCCAAGGCTGGGTTGCTTCTCTGCTTCAAGAAGTCAGCTTTGTTGGAGTTAGCTCCTTGCCCACCCTCACCAGCAACCTCCTCAAGGCTCTCCTGGCTCACACCTTGCCTGATCGGTGCCAGCCAATGAACTCCAGTGCTGAGCTCCTGAGAGCAGTTCCCCTGCAATGCACAGTCCCTGCCACAATGCAGTCACAGATGATATTAAGCTTGCTGATCTTTTAAAAGATCAGTCCATTACAGCCTGTTGACTTCACTGGAGTAAACATACTCTGCCCTCAGATAAAGCACTGAGCTGGCTTATAATAAAAATAAAACAGATTTGTTAACAAAAGGATGTACATTAAATGCTAGCAGGTGAAAGAGAGAGAACGTAATCTAGCTAGCAAGATACAGCCTTGGTTCAGGATTGCGTCTCCTTTCCAGCCTCAACTGGCCAGAATCCACCACAGAGATCAAATACTTGGTTCCTTTTTCCCCTAATGTGACGCTAAAGAAGGAATCTCTCCTGCACATCCTCAAAGGGATTATCTTGGTTTTACAATCCAGGATGACTGCCGGGTGATTCAACCTTCTGGTCCTCCAGCATGCAGGAGACTTGTTAATTCTCTCCTTCCGGAAGTTCAGAGTAGGAAGGTTCCCAGTGGTTTAGCTCAGTGGCTTTGTTGACTGCTAGCCTGTGAATGGAGGTTTGCCTCCATTCCTTTGTCTTTGTCCGATCTGTTTATGCCCTTTCCCTAGGCAGGCTGTCTGGTCTTAGACAAGATCTAGTGAGATCGTACAGTGAGAATTCAGAACTTCATGTGTCACACATGCCCTTGACAATGATACTAATAGCCAGAGCGTTGGTAGTTTCCCAGTGATATTTTACGCAGCACCTTTTAGAAACAGGTCATGACATTAATGGTCTGGTCAGCTGAAACTCACTGCGAGAGGCTTGAAAGCCCCTTGTGGAACATCTACACCAGGCTATTGCTAGGGTCACACAGATGTGGCACTGGTTGCACTTAAATCGGTTACAACCCCCATTTCGTTATTGCACTGCAACTCCCGGCATGGATGCGTTTGTGTCTGTCGGCAATCAGTCCAGTCGGCTTGGTTTGCACCTGGACCTTTACTGACTCGTGATACAAGCCAGGCTTCACTGGGCTCAAAAGAGCACCAGAATAACTGCTGACAAATTACTCCTTAGGTAAACTAGTGTAACGTGTGTAAACAGGGCCTCGGTTCCAACTTCAGCCCTGTTCTGCAATGGAAAAGGGGGAGTGGGAAATAATTTGATACAGCCTGTCACTGAATGCAGTTGACTTCCTCCTTATGCCAGTTCATTGCCACTTGCAAAGCAAGTTGGGGGCAAGGGGCAGGAGAAAAGGCCAAGTCTCACCTCACCCTCTGCCCATCTCTGCCCCCTTATCTCACACTGCAAGGGACTGGGAATGTAGCTGCTGTTCTATCCTCCCATCCCCAACCTGGGCCACAGTGCAGGGACCTAACGTAGCTGCGGATGCATGTCTGATTTCTCTGTATGGCCACATTAGGGGCCAATTACATCCTGCTCTGTTATGGGGCCCTTGCATTACCAGGGCTAAGGAGAAGACCTCACAGAAGTCCCACCCGAGAGCCTGATGTTGACTATTACAGCAAGGTGTTGGTGGCCATCATTGGGGTTATGGGCTTGTTCCTATTATAATCTCCACTTTCATTGCTCATAACTTTTATCATTTGCCTGGAATTTTCCAGGCCTGGGCTCTTTGTTTCCTTTTTATGGCAAATATGCAGCCAAATGGGTTGTGTGTGTGTGTGAGAGAGAGAGACAGCAGAGTGAACAACAGACTTTTCCCATTATAAAAATATAAATAATATTATGACCTCTGTTTGAACAGCTTTAGCCTTGCAATGGCTAGTGGCCAGCCAGCTGAGAGCTGATGTTTGGCAGGCAAATAACTCAGTCAAATCAAACCCAGTTTTCTCCGGAACAGCCGCAGGCGCTGACTCTCAATAAAGGGTGACCCTCCTGGATATTTGCGGGGAAATGGGGTTTGGTTTGACTAAATTTTGGGCCCTTCCGGGAAGACCCTTTGCAAACACATAGTACGATGGGGCTGATCCTTTAGCGATGCTTGGAAGGAGATGGGTGTGTGAGGTTGACTGAGGCACATGCTCTAATCTGGGTTCCCTGGATTACTCAGAGCTGGATGGGTCCCTGTTTCTGGTAAACCCGAGCCCTAGTGAGAAGGAGCCTGTATCTGGTGCTTTCTGCACCAAATGCCCCTTTGGCTGTGCCCATAGTAGGGAGCCAGAAAGGCCTGAGTTCTGTTCCCACCCCAAGGACCATTCTTAATAATGCTGGGTGTTTCGCAGCCTTTACTCAAGGCTACTGCACAGAAGAGAAACAAATACCATTGCTCCCATTTTACAGATGGAATAACCAAAGCCCTGGGTCACATGCAGGACAGCGCCCAAAGGGGATGATACCGATGTACAGCAGGGCACTCAGGTGCTGTGTTTTGGGTGCTGCTGCCAAAGCAAGAAGTTGGGCTTTGCAGAACCTCAGGAAATGCCCGCTGATTCCTGCAGGGCCCTGGCCCAGCCCCTGCGGTCAGTATCAGGGGAGTTTAGGGCTCCTCCTGGACCTTCCTGGTACTGACTACCCTGACTGCACAATGCCCAGCAGGGGGACCTGTGACCAGAGCTACTCTTTAACCCTTTTTTCCCCAGTGTGGGGTCTGTATCACAGGGTCTGACTTGAGCCTAAGGGGCTGGGCTTTCTGGCATCTTTATCCTTGAGGGCATCTGACCCAAACCCAAGCACCACGTGTGTACTGGATCTGACGTGGGGAATAATTTTTTTGGGGGGAGGAGGAGGGGGAGGGAGGGAAGGGACACTCCAAGAATTTGGTAAGTGGTCAAGGGCTGCACTTTTCTACACTATGAATGGAGAAGGTGTGGGGTCTGGGATGGAAGATGGATACAGGAGGGAACACTAGGGAGAGCACTCGGGTGCAAGGTCAGGGTAAGACAACGGAGAAGTCTTGAAACTGGCCTCTTTAAGCTTTTCCTCAGGAGATGTGCTCGCTTAGGAAAACCATGTCACCTTCCCCCGGGCCAGAACTCTGACTACCGTAGGTCTGACTACCGTAGGTCATGTTAGTGGCGCTAAAGGACGCCAACTGGATCGGTACCCCATAATTCTCATTAACCATTATTTGTATTATTGCAGCAGCTAGGAGCCCTTAGGATGGACCAGGGCCCCATCGTGCCAGGCGCTGCGTGTGCAGAGGACAGAACTTACTCGACAGACTGCACTGAGCTAAGACACGTACCGAAACACAGACCTGGTAAGAGACAGCACAAGCTCTTGGCTGTTTCCTCTTCCCATAACAACCCCTCTCCCTGCTACGGCTGTTAAAATGAGGTTATTTTACTAATCGAGCAGTCGATAGAATTTTTATCGACTACTCGATTAGTTGATAGGGGAAGGCTGCCTGGCTCAGTCCCTGCTTACACCGGATCTGGGACCAAAACCTGCTGTGGCTCTGCAATTTAAAAGGCAGTGGCAGTGAAGGGGCAGCCTGCTCCCCACCCCCGGCTCCTACTGCATTTTAAATTGCAGAGCCGCAGTGGGGTTTGGTCCCAGACCCAACGCAAGCAGCAACTAAGCCGGGCTGTCCCTGTGGGATCCCGGCTCTCTGGTGGGCCCCCCTGCGGACAGGTGGGAGCAGCCTCTCCTGCACTTCCCCCCCGCACTGCTGCCTCTGATATAGAGGCAGCAAGGGGGAGGGGGAAATGCGAGTAGTCCACTTGACTACTCTTTTACATCCCTACTTCCTGCTAGCCTCTCCAGTCTCCAGCAGTCAGGCTGCACTCTGCAGTCATTGCTTAGCTGCAGGGCCCTCTTTCGGCCTTCCTAGGGCAACACAGTCTGGTTCTTGGTGGGGGCGGAGAGAGGGTGTCTCAGCTCCAGGGGCAGTTGACGCCTTTGTGCGAACGCCTGAGCCCTATTGGATGGCACCAGAATGATTAAAACACCCCCCACCGTGCCAACTACCCTGCTAGCTGCCCCCGAGTGACTCCCATGGAGCCAGGGTTGTTTCATGTTTGCTTAGGAGGCTCACTGGTCCTCCCCTCAGATATGTCACACTAGCTTATACAGTCAGTCAGCGTGGCTGGATTTCCAGGTGGAATGGAGTCTGGGAACTGAGCACTCAGCGACAGGTTAAGATAACAGTCCTACATGTCTCCGAGGGGTAGCCGTGTTTCATCTGATGAAGTGGTTTTTACCCCCAAAAGCTGGTAGCCTTAAAGGTGCCAAGGAACCAGCATTCCCTGTAAGCCATGCACTTGTGCAGCCACTCAGAAGAGATTCTAATGCCACCCCACTGATTAGCAGAGCACCCGCAGCTAGGTTTGTGTTTGCCTTTGTGGTGCACATTTGCACATGATGCCTCGATGCATGAAACAAAATTTATTCTGCACATGGATGGAGAAAATCCTCCCGTGGATGGAAAACATTGCACAGGGCTCCTCATTTTTGCAGTCTTAGACATGCTTAACATTAACAAGAGGACTGTTCCCCCTCAACCTTACATTGGACCCTGAGGCATTAAAATTGCCTTTGACATACTACACGCATGTGGTGGATGAGTCTATTGTTCTAGAATCTTAGAGATTTTTTTCCACCACCCAGTGAAGGACTGGAACTGTCAAAGATGAAAGAAACTGCACTTTAAATTCTCCAGCCATTAATCCGGTTGGCCAATACTTCCAGCCACGTTCCTGAGTACCGTAATGTGTCTCACGCAAAGCCCCAGTCTGGGAGAGGGCAGAGGAGACACTGTTAATTCTTTGCTCTCTTCCTTTAATGATGACAGCATCCGGTTATCTGAGCACGTTGTCCTGTATGAGTCTTTGGCAATCAAAGCTCTGCCATGTGACATTCATCCAGCCCTTGCTCAGTTGGGTTCTCCAGCAGAATTCCCCCATCCTTCCTATCTGCACCAAAGAAACTCACACAAAGAAAGCTCTTGTGCATTTCTCCAATTAATGCAATTAAGAGAAGTAAAGTTTTGGGGCGAGAGAGAGAGCGAGAGAGCGCGAGAGTTTTTCATTTTCTTTTTATTTGATTAGTGAAATTCCCTCTGCACCGTTTGTGCAAATGAAACCCAGACTCTGTTCCATTGTTCTGAAGGCCTCGTGAGAATGTGTTACCTTTCAATCTCACACACTAATGTGTTTATAGTTAAAGCTCCTCCAGCCCCCTTTCCCTCTGGGTGGCTGTAGGAAGTATCCCAGAGTCTTGATTAAAGCAAATTTTCTTAAGTAAGCCAGCCAGAGATCCTCTACATGTGCAACGGCAGGGCCAAGGATAAGAGCATGGTGGGACCTTGCAGTTGGAATCAGGCACTGTGCTGCCACTAGCCGGGTGCCTGTATATGATTACCATGCGTCTGTCTCTGCATCCTTTTGCCAGTTTTGTTACATGGGGGAGGAATGTTGCTGTTTTTCTCCAAGACCGTGTCTTAGAATTCCTTGGAGTAAGATCAGGAAGTTAGGCAGTTGGCCCCAAAGCCGATCTCCCTGCCACCACTTGGACAGAACATCCCAGAGCCTGGTTTGTCCGCCAGCCACTTCAATGGGACGACGGCGTCAGTAGTAATGATGCTTCTCTGCCTCCCTCGGTCTCTGTCTCTCCAGCCGAGGGAGATGAGGTCATGTTGCTGAGCAACAGATGGGTTTGCCAGCCCAAATGGAAAAGCCTCTTTTCTGTGGGAGTGGGCTGAAATAGTAGGGTGGCTACTAACGTAAAGAATGGGGAGAAGCCCAGGCATTCTCAAATTATGAACCAGGCCCTAGACATGTAGGGTTCCTCTAATTTGCTTTCTGCTTTCCAAACCTGTCGGGTGTAGTGTAGTCATGTTTTCAATCTCTCCTCCCCAACTGTGAAAGCTAGAAACTTGCTGTACGCTTGTAATGACACCCGAGTGTCTCATCTAACCAAGGATTCCAGGACTTGAGACTTTAACACCAAATATTACCAGACTCACTGGAAACCCCCCTAGAGCTGGCAACACTGATGGTTCAAATTGTGATGGGTGGATGAGCATAGAGTTGGGGGGAGAACAAGTGAGCTCCAAGTCGGGGAAAATCAACAGAATATCAGTGCAAAATAACTGTTCTAGCCTCTGTCAGGTGACACCATACATTTCTGTCACAGTTGCTTTATCCATGCATAGGAAAGGGATGGGTGAGAGCCAAGCCACGTTGTTGCTCCAGGAAAAGTTTGCAGACTTATCTCCAGATAAATCTTACTATATATTTTAGAAATGTCTGTCTGTCTGTCCATCTATAAGTCTGTTTGGTCAAGAATTCCTCCTAAACAGTAAGAACTAGGACTGTCAAATTTGGTAGGCAGCTTCCTCTTATCATAACTTAAAGCAAGGTCAGGGTTTGATTGTGCCAGGATAATAGGACGTGCCTGGAATTCAGTTTGTTTCTCATGAAATGGAAAGGGAGAGGGTCTGGTAGGAGGGAGTTATACTGCAGAATGACCACAGGGGGGCAGCAAGGCGCCAGAGGTGGGGACTGAGACTGCTATAACCTGATTGGGCTAGCAGAGGGCAGGAGTGGAGAAAGGGACAGCTATCTACTTACATATGTCAGAGAGTTTGTCTGTGTGTTTCTCTGTGTGTCTCTGTCCCGCAGCTGGGAGACCTGCATCTCTCCCCAGCTGTGCCCCAATCTGGTTCAGTGAGAGAGGGCTGGGGTTGTCCTCTCTCCCTGGGGCAGCCTGCATCCTGAAACCCACATCCCCAGGCCCACCCCAGACCAATGATTTACATGAAGAAAAACAAAATTTATTTGAGTTAAGCACGAGCAGCACCAGGTAAATCTTGTAATAGAGTAAATGTTTGGTATAGTTGCAGGAACATTACCTGTTTCTTCATCTCTCAGTCCATGTAGACACAGAACATGTCCATCTTAAACCAGCTTCACCCACCCCTGCTGGGCAACCTGCTTTCTGGGTCTGATTTTAAATTGGATATGCCTGGAGCACAGCCAACTTTAAACATGCTTTCCAGAGTGAGAGGTGAGCTAGACCCCAAGAGGTCTGAAAACAGAGAACGAAATGGAGGGGAATGGAAGAAACTTTGATTTTATTCAGTTTCTCTACTTCTCCGATGAAACTCCAGAATCCCATAAGAGGAGGCAGTGCAGCATAAAATGTTTGCTTTCTAGTTTCCTCCATTACTCCCCATGGCTCTGAGGCTGAGTAGTGCGGTTTCAAGATGATCACTTTTTGAGTGTCTTTCTGTGAAGCAAATTCTTTTCTCCCATAACTCAAAGAAGGCCGAATTTCTGTTCCTCAAACTTGCGGAAGTTACAGGATGCACATTACGAGTGAGGGAGGAGGGGTTCTTCTGCAGCTCAGTACATAACCTTAACTGCACCATTTGCTAGGGTGAACACCACCATTAGGAAAATAACATTTTATAGTGGCAATAAACAGTTGTGGGTACTGCATGAGTTCGTTGGTATAAAATGCATTTCTAGGCTCCCTCCTGGCTCTCAGCCATGCACGTTTAGAGTGCTCTATAAATAACAATAATAATAATTATTGCTGGGTCCTGGCTGTGCATGAATCTCCATTACCCTACACACGCTGCTGCTCCACAGCAAACTGCCTCCGCCAAGCACACTCAAGTGCTGCTGACTACGCGAAGCGAGGTGGCTCAGGATTTCAGCAGAGCCTTTCAGCGGAGAATTAACATATTTGGCTGCAGAGCTGATGCAATAATAGGCCCTCAATGGCTGGTTTTGGAGCCTGCTGTCCAGCTTTGGGCACACGAGGAAGGGAAAACTTCCCAGTGTAACGTGCCTGGCTTAATTGCAGCCTCTTATGTCAACAGCCTTTAAAGTTTTACCAACAGTTTGTGTTCTTTAATATGTAAAATCTGTTCTAATTCTTGGAGCATGTTGTGGAAAGTCCTCGAGCCTGCTCATTGGCTTTTTGTTTCGGCTCTGCTCTCCAAGGACTCCTGAAGGGAACACCCTGCAACCCCCAGGGGTCACCAAGTCACAAGAGCTCTTTAGCTAACATCCTGAAGGGAGTAATATGGCCACACAGGCTCTGGAGAAGTTCCTAGGCCTACTGTCTAGCAGTCTGAATGAAGTCACAGACAGCTGCTATGAAGCAACACAGCTAAAAGCAGTTCCAAGCACATTTTTTATTAACCAACCTAAATAAATAATCTTTTTAACAATAAACCCCAAAGCTGCATCCAGTTCTGGAACGTTCTTTCAAATAAATATGGAGCCAATCGCTCCCACCCTTTGTAAAACATGTTGCAAATATACACTCGGGAGCTGGCGCTTGAGAGCATGAGTGAAGTAGTCCTGGGATTGCTGGAGTCTATATTCCTCCCCAGCTCACATAGCTCATTGGCGCCAGCTGCTAGACCACAGTGCTGCGAGGTTCCTACATGTAGCCCCAGAGCAGCTGGTTCTGCAGCTGCTGGTTGGGAAGGGTCCCAGATGCACCTTTCCGAAGGCATGGGAATGAAAGTCTGTCACCATAACGATTCGCCAATGCTGCATTAGAGCCATGCAAACAAGCTGACCCTGAGTTAATTGTTCTGTGAATTTAGCTCCTCCCCCCCTTTTGTGTGTGTGTGTGTGTGTGTGTGTGTGTATGTTTGTGAATATCTAGTGACAAGTTGGGAATCTTTACAGACTTGTTCCCTAGTTGGAAGAGTTCAGCTAGTTGTTTGTCTGAAAATATTTGAAGAATGAATTGTTCCCCAAAGTGTGGGGTTCACTGGATCGCTCTGGTGCATGTGTTTGTTGACATCCTGGAAGAATTCTAATAGATCGGTTGTTTCTCTTTACACAAGCCATGATGGGCTCTTTCCCATCATGTTGTGTTCATCTACATGTCTGATAATTCTGTTCTCTGCTATAGTTCCCACCAATTTGCCTGGTTCTAAAGTTAGATGTATTGGCAGTGGCAATTTGCCCCCCCTCTGTCCGTCCTCTTTCCAGGATCGCTTTTAGGGCCTTTTTAAAAAAGGGTCACATTAGCTACCCTTCAGTCATCTGCTATAGGGCTGATTTAAGCAATAGATTACATACCATAATTAGTAGTTCAGCAATTTCATATCTGAGTTCCTTCAGAACTCCTAGGTGAAGCCCATCTGGTTTTGGTGACTCATTACTATTAAATTTATCAAACCTCCTCTACTAACACCGAAGTCTGGGACAATTCCTCAGATTTGTCACCTGAAAAGAAAGCCCACCTGTATGGCACTATCCCTCTCATCCTCTGCAGGGAAAACTGACACAAAGAATTCAGTGAGTTTCTCCACAATGGCTTTGTCGTCCTTGAGTGCTCCTATAGCAGCTCAATCATCCAATGGCCACACTGATTGTTTGTCAGGCTTGTTCTTGCTGTTAATTTTTGTGTCATTTGCTAGTTTTGGCTTGCCTAGTTATACTTTTACACTCGACTTGCCAGAGTTGATGTGCCTTTCTATTTTCCGCAGTAAGACTTGACTTCCAGTTTTTTAAAGGATGTCTTTATCTCTAACAGTGTCTTTCACTCTGTTGTTTACCCATTTTTTGGCTCTCTGTTGGGACATACGTTTCGTTTGAGCTTCTGTTGCAGTATTTTTTAAAAAGTATGCATGCAACTTTCAGGCATTTCATTCTTGTGACTGGTCCCATTAATTTCCATTTAACTAACATTTTCATTTTTGCCTGGTTCCCCTTCCTGAAGTTAAATGCTATTGTGGTGGTTTCCTTTGGTATTTTGTCCTCTATAAGGATGTTAAACATTATGGTTGCTATTTCTGAGTAGTTCAGTTATTCTCAACTCTTGGACCTTCAAACTAAATCAAGAATTGTCTCTCCGGTGTGTTCTAGGTCTAGCAGCTCTGGAACATTTCAAAGCAGGGAAGCCCCCATGCAGCCTAGAGTCAGTGGAAGGAAGCAGTCATTAATGATGTGACATTAAACCCATATTTGTTACAGTAATATCATTACAATCTTAGGACATAATTATGATGCCTTTTGTACAAGACAAGTCATGTGAGGTGTCATTGGAAAAGTTATGCTTTGCTGAATGAGATTGTCCTATTTGTATGCATGTATCATTTGCGTAGCTGAAGTTATGAACATTGACTATGTATTTGTATTTCATATATAGTTACATGCTTATCGTTTAGTCAGTCGACTTGTCGATTCTATCAGAGGCAGCAAAGGAGGGGGAAGAAGGGGTACTTCAAAGAGGCAGTGCAGCACAGCTGAGCCGGGGATCAGCTGTGCAGCACTGCTGCTTTGAAACCCCAAGCCCCCTTAAAACGCCCTCAATCCCCGGCTCAACTGTGTGGTGGCTGCCCCTTTGAAACGCCGCCTCAGCATTTCAAAGAGGCAGCGCTGTGGAGCCCGGGGTCAGCTGGCAACTCCCCAGCTGATCCTGGGTTCCGCTGAAATTCCAGATGGAGCTTCGCAGCACAGCATGGAACCTGGGGTCAGCGGGGGACTCTGAATCCCCCACTGCCCCCAGACTCGATGAGGGTGCTGTGGCTTTGAAATTCACAAGAGCTCCCACTGGAGACTCTGGAACATTTCAAAGCAGGCAAGCCCCCATGGAGCCTGGAGTCAGTGGAAAATTCCATCGACTACTCAACTAGTCAACTTTTAACATCCGTAGTGTGAAACCCACTAGGCTAAATGCTTGCAGTCTAAATTATTGGCTGTGAGGGGGGCCATTCAGGATAATGGGCCATTGGGGGAAAATAATCAACCTTAGAAAAGACTTAACCCCCACTTGGTGAGCCTCCCTGTGGACAATTTGGCCACCCTGTAAGCAATGGTGGTGATGACTCTGCAAGGGCATGTGATTGGCCCACGTGACTCGAACTCCATTTTGGGGAGCCATGTCTTTCCACAAGCTGGTCTGGGAACTGAGTTTGGAACACAGAGTTCCTGCCATTTGCTAAAGCTATATAAGGCAGAGAGTGACATCACTGGTGGGTCTTCACTCCCCCACAACTGAAACCTAAGAGAATCTCCAAGGGGGAGAACTTGACATGGGGGTGGGGAATCCAAGATGCAAAGCAAGTGCAGCTTGTGCCGTAAGAATCTGCAAGCCTGCTTGTATCACCAGTCAGGGTGAGCGATCCCATCCTAGTAGCTTAAGCTTAGTTTATGTTTTTGTTTGTTTACTAATCTGCTTGGATCTGTTTGCTACCGCAATCACTTAAATCTATCTTTTGTAGTTAATTAGCTTGTTTTATGTTTCCTCTAAACCAGTAAGTTTGGAGCGAAGTGCTTGGGACTCTTAGCTCAAGGGGCAGGGATTGATGCATTTCCGTTCCACATTGAAGGAGGGGTGAACTCTTTGAGAACTCCCTGTGCAGTGAAAGATGGTATGATTTGGGGTTTATACTCCAGGGGGGAGCCTGGGCAGCTGGGAAACTGGCTGGTGTCTGCTATTGGCACTCATGCAGCCCACTTTGCATAAGTGGCACCACCAGCTGTCATGTTGAGTGATAACAGGGCATGGGTGAGTCTAGTGGGGTCTCCAAAGCAGTGTGAGTAGGTCCAGCCCAAGTGAGTGGTCAGAGGGGTGCAGTGGGTTCCCACAGTTCCCAGACAGCACTTCAGGGATGACAACCCCTCACACCCGGTGTCTAGATAGTTGAAATCCCTCATGATTAAGTAGAACTTGGGTAGAGATAAGAAACTTGTGTCGAATGAGGTTGACAAAGGAGAGCCAAGAGGTGGGGTTCAAAGTGAAGGTGTAACATGATGGAGGTGTCCAACTAGGAGAGTTATTTGAGCAGAGGTGTTTTGAATGGACTTGAAGAGGACAAGGTTGCAGTAGTTAAGGTCAGAGAGGGGACATTTGCACTAGTTGAGATAATGATAAAGGAGGACTTTGGCCCTCTATGCAGAGAGGACAGGTCAGATCTTGGAGATGTTATGAAGGAGAATGGCGAGATTTGCATTCTTGCATCTAGGCTCTATTCATAGAGGGCAGAGTCATAAACAAAGCCCAGAGTATGGACTTGACTGACTGAGGGGTAGTCATGTCCTCAACAGTGAGCAAGAACTGGAGAAGAAGTGGAACTCAGTTTTAATCAAGTTTCATTTCCACTGCCTGCCAGACCTGTCAGAGATGTGTTGGATTGGATGGAGGAGATAAGTCAAAAGTAGCGAGGGAGATCTATGACCCATGAACACAAAGATGGTGACTGGAGTCATTAAAGGATCAGAGCCCCTGGAGGAGGCTCATAAGAGGAGAGGGCTTTGTAGGATGATCACTAAAGATTAGGTTCACTGAATGAGACACCAAAGTTTCCATCAGGGAGAACTGAGAGAGGACATAGTTGTAAAGTCAATGGAGAGCAATGTTCAAGGAGTAGGGAATGGTCAGCCATGTCTCGGGTTGCTGATAATTCAGAGTTTTGATTGGAATTACTAAATTCATAATAAAGCGTCTTTGAAGAAATCCCTGGGGCTTTGGTACTCTGTGAGAGGGTGACATGAGAGGGAACATTTGAGAGCAAGAATGTGGGAGATAATAAGATGTCCTAAAATCATCCTTCTAATCTTCCTTTTCTGTCTTGCAAAAGAAGGTACCTTCCAAAAGCAGGCAATTTGAACATAATGTGGTGAAGCACCCACTTCCAAATCAGGACTGATATCAAAGGAGTGACTCTGGAGAGAGAACTGAAAGTACTGCACCCTAAAGTGTCCACCTGTTAAATTCACCAGCACTAAATAGCGCTGCGAAACACAGCAGCTTCCTGCTCCGCTGCAGAAGTTGTGACGTGACTAGAACTGAACCCTAACCCCTGAACTAAGCTCTGTTGCAAATGTCTGTTTGATTTATGGAAGTTCAGACCTCAGTTTGGGGAGGGAGGAATCAATTAAACTAGGGACTGGGGGAAAGCCAACAGTAGCACTGAGAAACACCCTGGCCTAACAAGGACCTCTATGTGCTACAGGTGTCCGTATTATGAAGTTAGCTCTGTATACACTAAGTCTATGTTTACATTGTGCTTTCTTGTGCAAGAACATATGCAAATGAGGTGTGGCGATGAATATCACCATGCCTCATTTGCATACTTAATGAGCCGCCATTTTGTGCAAGGGGCTTTTGCACAAGAAGGAGCAGTCTACACGCTCCTTCTTGCGCAAAAACCCCCCTCTTGTGCAAGAGCCGTATAGACTGCTCCTTCTTGTGCAAAAGCCCCTTGCACAAAATGGCGTCTCATTAAGTATGCAAATGAGGCACAGTGATATTCATTGCCATGTCTCATTTGCATATGTTCTTGCAACTAATGTTATTCCAAAATAATATAGTGCCCATCTGCACTATAGTATTTTATCTGGAAATAATGTCAAGCCAGAGGACTTCTTACTCTGACTCACGGTAACCCTCATTTCACGAGGAATAAGGGAAGTCGGAGGAAGTGTGTTCTTCCTTCGGCTTCCTGCTGTGTAGATGGCGCCAAAAGCCCAATTAAGCTATTTCGACTTAAACTGTGCAACTGACGTAGCTGTAGTTGTGTAGCTTAATTCAAGTTTAGCCCTGTTATATAGACTTAGCCTAAGGGATAAGACAGAAATTGCCGATGAACTGAAGGGTGATATCACAGCTGTGAATTCAGGAAAAGTAACTAGAGTTAGCAGGAGAGCCGACAGCCTTACTGGACAAGGGGGGGCAGGGCAGTGCCACGCTCCCAGAAGGGGTAGGGCCTGAGGCAGAAGGGGTGAGGCTGGTGGCTGCAGCCCTCAGCGCTGCCTGGACCGCACTGTAGGGCACTCTGATGGCGATTTAAAGGGACCAGGACTCTTGGCGCTGTTGTTGCTGCAGTAGCAGCCGGGAGTACTAAGCTCTTTTAAATCGCTAGGCCCTGGGGCAGCTGTCCCTTTTGGCCCTCCCCGCATTGGCAGGCCTGGGAGCTAGACTCAGGAGTTAAACACAAACAGGCTGGTGGCCAAAACTAGCGTAACTGCCTATATACAAATGTAAGAAACATAAAACAAAAAGAAGTGAACCAGAATGCCTGGCACTGCGAGAGAATCCTGACGACAGGCATTCCTGCCACATGATGGAATGATAAATCAAGGAGACGCTGTAACATCTGGCTCTGCACTCTGCAGCACGGGCTGGGTAGTGCTCAGAGGCGGGGGTGGGGAGAGAGCAGGGCTAAATCTAGCTCCCACTCAGAGTGTAACATACGAGCATGGTCACTCTGTGTCAACATGACATCATCTCATTAGCTGTCACACCATGATGGAGTAGACGATACCTGTCCTTCCAGAGAGCCGTACTACGTACAAAGGGGAGAAAGACAAGTCTCAAATGCCCTTTTCTAACCCCCGCCGCCCCCCGTCTCTCTGAATTCAACCTTACAATTACAAACACTCTCTAGGCAAGGGCAAGGAGACAGCTGGAGGTCTGTAACTCTCTACATGGAGCTGGGCCCTCGCCAAAACAGTGATGTATCTACCTACTGCGTTCCAGTCTGGTTCCTAGGAACCAGTGTCTGACATAGTCCAGGCCATGCCACAGTCTCACTCGGACAAAACCCCTTTTCAGGGTGCGAGGAGCACCCCTCGCCGCCCCCCTCTCGCCCGGGCCTGTGGCTTTCTGAGCCATTGGCCGCGGCATTCAGCACTGTCCTGCTCCCTCCTACACTCCCTCGCGTCTCAGCACCAGTGCTGTTATCAGGTCAGGCCCTCTGTGAATCAGCAGGAGCCTGTGCCCTTCTGCTGGAGGAGAGCCAAGGCCCGAGCAACGATTTCCAATACCTGGGGCTTGTGGTCAGGTTGTGTGCGGAGAGGATTAATGACAAAGGCTTCTTGGGGGCTGAAAGGATCTGGATCTAATTTAAAACCAAAACAAAATGTAGGAACGTAGGAACAGAAGAATTGCCATACCGGATCAGACCAGTCCCATATCCTGTCTCCAGCAGTGGCCCGTGCCAGATGCCTCAGAGAATGGTACAGGAAAACACCTCAGACACAGTTATGGAATAACCAGCCCTGCGGAGGGGATTTCTTCCTAGCCCCTGGCTGTTCGGCGCCGGGTCATGCTCTGAAACACACATACGTATATCCCTCTCTATATTTTTACTGTCTCTTCCTTCACTAATGTCACTGGAGATGTTTTAATAACCATAGAAACATCTGATCCTTTAAAAAATCCTACCAAGCTCTTTGCCCCGATAATATCTGGCGGCAACGAGTTCCGTAAATGAATTGCGCATTATGTAAAAACATGTTTCCTCTTAGTTTTCTGCCTGTGACTTTAGATGATTATCTCCTTGCCCTGGTATTGCAAGAAGGGCAAACGGGAATGCCCAACATACCTTCTCTAGACCATTCATTATTTTACATCCCTACTGCAGGGTGGGCTGGCCCATTAAGGGAGTTTGGGTTAAGCTCTACGTGTGCTTAGTTATCTGGTTTGGGTGGGTTGTTGACCCATATCACTTGATACCAGTCTGGGTAGGACGTTTATCTAAGAGGAAGTTTGCTCCAGTAAGAAGGGAGATGGGCTTGCAGGAAGGCACTTCTGCAGGGGCTGAAGAGTTAGAGAGGAGCGGGGAAAGTGTCCTACATGCCAGCCAGATAGAAAGGTCCAGCTGGAGCTACCTGCAGGGAGAAGCAGAAGAGGTAAAAGGAAGAGACTTCAGGGAAAACCAAGTAGCAGAACTAGGGGTTTTGCAAAAGAATGGGTGAGGCCAGCAAGGGATACCATGGCGAAGTGGAAAGTTTATCTTGATTGTTGCCATTGAACTGTGATTTTCTAATGAGCCAGAGACCCAGACAGGCATGGGCTGTGTGCAGTTTTTGAGGAGCCCAAGAAGGGGAAACTGAGGCAGTAGTGCAGGGTCTGATGCCAGACCAGGTAAGACCCTGTGACAGTACCTCTGTCCTATTCCTCCATCATCTTTCTGACCTCAACAGTTCCATTTGCTCTTCACACAAGTACCCCCCTACTCTTATTAGGTCTGTCAGCCTGGCTCTGAACCTCTCTTCTTTTGTTACATTTTGCGGCGATAGAGTATCCAGAACTGACTACAGTGTTCCAGGAATGGGCATACCATTGACTTATGCAACGTCATGACACTCCCCATCCTAATGATTATGCATTCTAATACCTTGTTTGCTCTTTTGACTGTGGCTGCACTATGAGCTAAGGTCTCCATTAAGTTCTTCAGGTCTCCTTCCTGTGTGGTTAAGTTAGCTTAAAACGCAGCAATGTATAAAGGTAAATCAGTTTATTCCTTCCCAGAGGGGTGTTACATTGCATTCATCTACGTTGAACTGCCTCTTCCATCACACTGCCCATTGGCCGGGTTTTGTTGGATATCCCTGAGCACCACAGCCCTGCCCAGCACTCAGGAGATGAGGCCAGTAGAACTAGGGTTTAACTGTTTTCTCATGTTTGCATAGGTGCAGAAGATTGGGTGGCTTTGCTACCTACAGGCAGGAGACATCTGAGGTTGGAGAACACCTTGTATCTGTCAGAGGAGAGAATGCTGGTTGGTTGGCAGGGATGCTTCCTTCTCTGCCACTGTTCTCTTCAACTAATCCTCCCTCCAGGGTTCCAAGCACTTCTCCCATTGGCCGTACTGATGCTCCTCCCCCTGCCTGTCCCTGCAAATTTAGCTGATCACCAATGCTGGAGGTAAGACCACATCCCTGGCTCTCACACCGTCCTGCTGTGTCGGCACATGCTGATCCTCCAGAACACACATGTGTATCCCTGGTCAGCCAGAGGATGGTGTCCCACTGGGACAACTTACGGAAGGGGAGGACCTCCTCCTGGACTGGAATCAGGGGGTTGCGTCTTCGCGGGGAAGAGACGGGAAAATGCAATGTGGGCAGGCCACTAGCATGCAGAAAAATCTGGACTGAACTCATGCGTGGATGGTCAGCCAGGCACTTGGAGTCCCTTTGAGGGAAATGGCAGCCCTCTCGTGATGTCATCACCTTAGAAACTATGGGTCCAATGGCATAGCTGCCTCTATGAAGATATCATGTGCTGTGTGGCCTATAATTGTACGGTGCCCAAACTCCTGCCCACACACGTCGTGCGGTGTAGCTGTAGCTACGTGGGCTGAGGATGACGTGGCCGTAGCCACACCAGGCGTTATGTAACCCACACACCTAGTGTGGTTCACTGCCCCATTCAGTGGCACTTAGACCACTTATAGCGAGAGGTAAGAACAAGGGAGCCCTACAGCCCTAAGCTGAGAGCCAGCTGGCTTTATAGCTCAAGCTGTAGCGGTTCCTACACTACGCTCTAAAGGTCCCAGGTTCAGATCTGCTCGGTGGTGGTTACAGTTACACCAGTCCTCACTACCTCTGAGGTACAATGCAAGACTGATCCTGTACTCCCATACATCTGTCAGCACTATCCTCCTGGAAGTCCCACCTGTCTTATTAACCTGTCAAAGGTGAGGTAAGGGGGAGCCTGGAGTCTGTCGGTTCCCCACCTGCCAGTGTCAGCAGCCTGAAGGCAGCTTCAGTTCCCTCAGCCAGAAGGCCTAAGAGCTATTAGTAAAGTGCTAAGTACTCCAGGATTCCCATTGATGCTGTAGCTCAGGGGCTCTCAGATGTCGTCGTACCGTGAGCCCCTTCTGACATCAAAACTTACTACATGGCCCAAGAGGGGGACCAAACCCTGAGCACCACCACTGCCCTGGGTAGGGGGACGGGAGACTCCGGGAGGAGTTTGGACTTTGGCTCTGGGTGGTGTGTTGCCAGTATTGACCTGGGCCCCAGCAAGTCTCATGCCAGCCTTGGTGACCCCATTAAAATGGGGTCACGACCCACTTTCAGGTCCCGACCCACAGTGTGAGCACAGCTGATGCTGGAACAGAATGAGCTGGCCCTTTCAGAAAAGGCATCCTGGAAGTTGTAGTCTCCTGGGGCCATGTGGTGATAAGCTCAGGGCCAGGCCTGCTGGGAGAAAATGCAGGCTATAAAAGCCAAGCCCTGGTACCTGTGTGTGTGGTGG
>JANRFK010004149.1:127110482-127131564 GCA_030068395.1 Apalone spinifera | reverse complement strand
CCCCCCCCCCCCCCCCGCCCCGTTATCGCGTCAGTAAACTGATTGGAAACGAATTGAACTCTTTTATGAGCCTAAGGGGAAAGGTCTCGATTTTATCGTGCATTTCCCTGGCATCTCTCCCACTTCAATGGGAAGAGAAAGACATTTAAACTTCTGACCTACCCTGGTCCCCAGCTTTCAAGCTCAGAGCTCTCCAGTGTAGGACACTAGAGGAGTAGAGGCCACTGAGCATGCAGTACCCACTGGGGGTTCCACCCACGGATACCTGTAAAGCAGCTGTCGGCAGTGGCAGGGCCACGATCTAGCTCAGTTCCCCAGCTCCGGGGAGTTCTCCCCTGGAGCTACGCCCAAAGAGAGGCTTCTGTTCCCAGAGGCAGCACCCGGGGAGCAGACAGGATCACCGGGCCCCTGGGCAGTGTGTGGAGGCCCTGGCTCCACTCTCTCAGAAAGGGTGGGGCGTTGGGTGGAAGAGGCGGGGCTTGGGCAGCCAGCCCCCAGCACCGTCTGGAGCATGCGGCGTGGGGCTTTGGAGTGCACTGCACAGTGCTCTGACGGCGATTCTAAAAGACATGGGGCTTTGGCTGCTGCCGCCAGGAACACCAGGCCCTTTAGAATCACCAGGCCCTGGGATAGCTGCCCCATTTGCCCCCTTTCTGCAGCAGCACTTCCCCCCTCACCTTCTGCTGGGCCCGGGTCCTTATAGGTAAACCCATTGAGATCAGTGGGCGTTAGATGCCTAAATACCTTTAAGGACCTTATTGGTAGATTCCAAAGCCAGAAGGGACCCCTGTGATCATCCTGTCTGACCTTGTAACGCAGGCCAGAGAATGTGTCTCAATAATTCCTAGCGCAGGTCTCTTAGAAAAAACATCCAGGCCACGTCTATACTTATGCAGAAGTTTGAATTAACGTACACAAGTCCAGCTTTGTTAATTGCATAGCTGCAGTGAATGTACCTTGATCTGAGCTTTGGCGCCATCTCCACAGTGGGAGGTCGACGGGAGGAAACACTCCCATCGACTTCCCTTACTTCTTGCCATTGAAGGAGTACTGGTGTTGACAGGGCACCCTCAACATTTGATTTAGCGGGTCTTTACTAGACCCGCTAAATCAAACTCCAGAAGATCGAATGCCGCAACCTATGAGAATCCATCATGATCCTTAGAAAATTGTTCCAATGGCTAATTACTCTCATTGTTAAAAATATGTGTTTTTTACAAGCTGTATGTGTCTAGCTTTAGTTTCCAGCCATGGTATCGTGTGGTATCTTTCTCTGCTAGACTGAAGAGCCCATTATTAAAAATCTGTTCCCCATATGGAGACACAGGTCACCTGTAACCTTCTTTTTGTTAGATTCAAGCTTAGTCTATGCAGCTTATTACTACCATGCACGTTTTCTTGACCTTGAACTATTCTTGTGTCTATTCTCAGACTCATTTCCAAATTACCAACATCCTTCTTGAATTGTGAGCACCAGAAATGGCCACAGTGTGTCAGCCATGGCCACACCCCTGCCAAATAATGTCTGGATCTTGATGCCTCCCGAATGAGGAAAAGCGGAGGAGATCTGGGATGTGCACGTGATGAACTGGGGATTTATTCACCTTGGGTATGTCTACACTAGCCCCCTAGTTCGAACTAGGGAGGCTAATGTAGGCATTCGAAGTTGCAAGTGAAGCCCGGGATTTAAATATCCCGGGCTTTATTTGCATCTTCACGTCCGGGCGCCATTTTTAAATCCCCTTAGTCCGAACTAACTGCCCGCGGCTACACACGGCAGTCAAACGTTAACTCGAACTAAGGACTTAAAATCCAAAGTTGGATTTTACTGAATGTTCCTGTTTTCGGTGCTGACAAGTCTATTCAACACTGTGTCCCTGTTGACTCATAAACCCTCCTGCTGTACCTGCAGGCTGAGAGACAGAAAGAGCAGAGAGAGATGGTAGCAGCACCAGGCACAGAGGCATGGGCAGTATGAGCTTGAGGAAGAGCGAGGGAAGAGAGCTCTTGGACTGAAGGTGGCTAGAAAGGGGCTTTGAGCCATGTCCCCTGTTGTGTTCAGGTCCAAACAGAGTCCGCACCCCCTCTTGCACCTCAACCTCCAGGGTTGTGAAAGTGAACGAGTATGCAGCAGAGCGAGTGACCGTGAGAGGGGGATGGAGTGAGTGAGGGGCAGAGCCTCAGAAGCAGTGGGGCTGGGGTGGAGCTTCTGGGTGTTGGGTAACTAAAAAATTGCCTACCCTTGTCCTGTTCACACTGCATTGTGGTATCCCCTGGAGACCAGGCTCCCCATGTACAAACATAAAAAAGATGGCCCCTGCCTTGAGAACCACATACTCTATGGCTGCGGAGCATAGAGCAACAGTCAGATTGGTGCGCGCAGAGAGCACGACAGCTGCCTTCTCCCGCTCCCGCATCAGAGCAAGTCATGAGCAGAGTTCCCATTGCTCATGTAAGTGGAGGGGACCATCCGATTTCCCTTAATGTGAAAACACTTGTACCATTTGCGTCGATGTAATTTAACAATTCCCCAGGAATGTCTGTTGACTGTAAGTCATTCTGAGCAGGCACTAGTAAATAGCAGCCATTCATCGTTGTGTTAGGCATCGGTAATTAAAAATTATGAGGTAATTTCAACCCAAAATGGAAAAATTCTAAGCAAAATTAAATAATTCTCTGGGATCCCTAGTAAATGACACCATTGTTTTATTTATCAGTGACTACAAATTACTAAGCAATCTCCAATTACTCTCCCTCCCCCTTTGTGTCTATATAGTACCCTTTAATTTGTTTAATTGCTAATTTTAATGAGTAGGGTTTTATGGCATGTTAGTGTTGTTTTTTAGCAGTGAGTTTTATTACAGCGTGCAGAGCCTAAAGCACCTCAGTGCAGGAGCAATTTGGCAGTTAACATTATTTATTTAGGTGGAATCCTTCAGCCTCTCTAGCCATTTGGCTGAACCTGTACTCCCAATGTGTGGTGGTGGAAATACTCCATGCAGAATCTCAGGGCACTTGGGCTGGCAGGAAGGAGACGTGGTTCTACTAGGGACTCTGTGATCCTGGGTGCGTCTCTTTCCTCTCCTACCTGTCCTTTCTGTGTATTTCTCCACATAATTTGCCAGCTCTTCAAGACAAGAGCTGGCCCTCACTAGGAGTTACCACATCTCTCTCAGTGGGCCCTGATCTAGGCTGAGCTCTCCCTGTGCTACCGTGGTATCATAAATCAGTGTCTTGCAGCCTAAGCAGAAGGCATCACTTTGAAAGGGGAAGAGTCAGGCCTGAGAGCCGGGAAGCCAGCACTTGGTGCCGGTGGAGCAGCACAGCACTATGCAATAGTACTGTGTTGCTAGCACTGACCGTGATCGGCACCTTCTTACCAGTCCTGCTGCCTGTCTTCACATTCCTCCAGCTTAACGGTGCCTTTCAGGTCCTGGGTTCTTATTTCCTAGCAACCCCAGGTGTGCTTGGAACTTCACCAGAACACCAAGCAGTTGGGTTCCTGTCCCCTATCCCCAAGACAGACATGGGTGATTTATGTGGCAGTGCCCGGTAAGCAGACGACCATCTCAACAGTTTAAAGGTGGTCACTGTCCTTTAAAAGGACACACATGGTGCTTGGGAAGTGGCAAAAAAGGCGTATTTACTAGCAGATCCTATGCCAAACCTCTCCGAAGGTGGAGCCTTGAGGGAGTGGCTTTAATCCACCTTTACCCCTCTGGGATTCTCGGCTGGCTCCGGGGCACTGCAAGTCTGGGGAGCTGCTCTGGCTTACAGTGGCTTCCCCGGAGCTGCAGGCCAGAGCACTCTTCTTGTTCGCAGTCACTCCTCAGGCATTCTGGGGCAGGGGCTGCACAGAGGGGAGTTACCCAAGGGGCCATTTTGGGCCCTTTAATGTGCCCCGGGAGGGGAGGGGAGAGGTACTGAGACACAAGCTGGGTAGATACAAGACTGCATAGGCAGTGGGAGGCAAAGGACATTGCTGCTGCATTAATCCTAGCTTCAGCTATGGAGGCTTTAGGGTTGTTTTGAATGAGGTGAGGACTCTGCAAGAGCTTTTCTGAGACCAGGGCATCTGCTCGCATCTGCACCGAGAGGGTCTCTCACCTCCCTGCTCCGTGAATGTGATGATGTATTTTGTGCATTCAACCAAAAATCACGCTGGCTTTTCTTTGCTGCCGTGTTGCATTACAAGCCACTGTCTGTGCTAATTTGCCATGCACCATCACTCCAGGGGCACTGCTGCTTTCTACTCTTCTTCCAGTAAGTGACACACAAGCCTCTGCCCACTGGGCAAGGGTGAGGGATTCTCCCTGGAGAATTTCTCTTCTCCGCCCACCTCTTCTGCTCCTTGCTGTTGTGAGGAATCTGAGCTCTTCTTGTGAATAACGAGGAGGGGAGGGAAATGGGCTCGTCTGGACACTGCCACTTCCTTCCATGGAAAAGATCTGCAAATGCAAGCACCACTTTGCTGGGGCACGATCATTTCCTAGGGTCTGACAGGGCAGTAGAGCAGATCCTTTTATTGTCTCTGTTTAGCTGTTTCCCGGTAGGATGCAGGAGATGAGCTATCAGGGGAAGATGTGTCGTGGATTTGCGAAACACCCATATCTGGCTATTCTGCTCTTGAAGGACTATTTAGGGCCCCACCCCTCCCATTCCCAAATGCTATTTCTTCTATAGAAGGTGGCCCATGTAAAATCTCCTGATGAAGTCCATTTACCAGGCAAACGCCCTCAGACTCTGACAGCTTCCACTTCGTGATTGGACCAAATCAGACACCAGATGGAACAAGGAAATCATTTGTTTTCATGAAGACGCTTTAATGAGAACTTCTCCCTTCCCCTCAAGTCTGAGGAAATAACCAGTTGTCAAGTTTAATCCTTTGCTGGCATCAGGCCTGTCTCCTTCCAGTGAAACTGCTGTGTCTTGGGTACCTTTCCAGGCTGTAAACAGCTCGCCTCTCTGCACAAGAAACTCCACGTGTGCACGGTCCTGCTCTGACAGCGCTGCTAATGGGATAGAAAGGACAAGAGACCACAAAGGACCTGACGCATGTAGGTGGATGTGTCCCCAGTGAGCTGAGGAAAGGTCAGAAAGGAAAACTGCCTGGCTTTGTTGATGGAAAAAGATATGTGTGTTTTTTTTTAAGCAGCAAAAGGAGGAGGATGGGTGTTGTATTGTCAGCCCCCGAGGGCTCAGAAAGCATGAATCCAGCCTCCCAATGTCTGGGGATTGAAAAAAAAAAAATCTGGGTCCTTATTTGTCTTCGTTGCTCCAAACTTTTCTCTGCCACCAGGATGGCTAGACATGTCCCCTTCCTTTTAATCAAAGCAGCAATGCTCACTCACATCCATGAGTGTAACCGTAGGAAAAATGCCAGGAGCGGTGAGAAAACTGGCAATGCTACTGGGGATCCCGGCCCTAGGTGAGGGGGGACTCGTCACCCTGTCAAGCCAGTTCTTGCTCTTCTGGGATAGAGAGAGTGCAGAGGAACCGCATTACTGGAACCAGGCATCCCACTGCCCCTGGGAGACTGCTCTGGAATTGGAGGAGGGAGGATCAGTTGCTCTCAAGATCTTGGTTTGCCCCCCTTTCCTCCTGACCTTGCCACCTCTCCTACCCGCCTCACCCCCTGCTCCCCCCGACTTTGCAGGATATGATATTCTCCCATATAATGTTTTATATGCTGATGCAACTTTACCCTCTTGCCCCCTCCCCAAGTCTTTCTGCAATGTTGCCCCTGCATGCTGGGTTTATTCAGAGTTCATGACGCTGGTTAAAAGCAGCAGATGCTTGTTTAGCAGGGGCAGGGGGACCACAACTCCTTATTCAGACAGCCTGAGCACTGGGTTCCAATGGGAGTTTATGTGGCCAGCACCTGCCCTCTGCTGGGGAGATCCAGAAGTGCATGGCTTATTCCAAAATTCACGGCACGGAATAACGGAGAGAAACCATATCTGATCCCCTGGTGGCCCCTCCCTGCTGGCCAGAGCTGGAATGTTCCCTATAGGCTGTTCCTTCAGGCCTTCCCGAGCCTAGTTTTAAATGTCCTAGCAGTCGGCCCTCCCCCCACCGCTCCGCTTTCATTCAGAGAGACAGACTATTCCTCAGCCTAATACGTCCCGCTCGCAGGCATGTGTTTGTAATGCTTGGCATTCATTTTCCTTTGCTTAATTTCATCCCATTTAGAGCTGGTAAAGCTATTCACTGTGAACAATTTATCCAGCAGGCATAGCTGGTGTTTTCTGTTACTGAGCTGTCCGAGGAAAGCCCCCCACCCCCATCCCATTTTGAATGAACCTTTTCCCATTGTTCAGTGCATACTCTTTTACGGCCGTATTTTAGCTCGGGGTTGTTTGGGCATGGTTGGTAGCAAGCGATCAGTCAACTATTTGATATTCTGAATTGTCTAGTAACACTTTGGGATGGATCCTATGGCATTGTTTCTGCTTCCTGATTGGATAGCCTCATCTCCGTAAACGTCGTCTTCTTCCCCCTGGAACAAACTTACTTCAATCGCGACACAACATTTGGGTTCTTGTTCGACTCAATTTGTGTCGTGCGCTCCAAGTTATCCCTTCACAAAGAAAATGTCACTTGGACGCACGTCCACAAACCAGTGCAAACAGGTGGAATCCAAACCCGGCTACTAATTTTGTGTGTTCTCCTCTGTGTTTACACATAGTGTCAAACCAGCTCTTGGAAGGCCTTCCCTCTCCCCAGGTACCATACTAAATAATCTCCTGTCCCTCTCGAGGCGCATAAACACCTTGGATATTTGCAGACTGTTATCATGGCTTTCTCCCAACACACACTTAGTTGTTGCCTAGTCAAGCTTGACAGATTCAGCTCTTTTAATCTTTTCTTAGAAATCAATGCCTCCGGCCCTGTTAGCTGTTGTCTCTCCCTCTCCTGCCTTCAGTTTCCTCCAATTTGATGATATATTCTTAATGCCAGGTTGCCCATTTGAACCCAGATGCCATCCCATCAGCAGAGCCTTCCAGAACGGATGATTCCCTTCCTGCGTGACGATCAGATGCTTCTTCATTGGTAGCCCAAAATTACACTGGCTTCTCTTTTTTGCTGCTGTGCTGCGTATTTGTTCTGTCTGGATTCCAGGGCTTACAAAGTGAAGCCCTTTTTATGCTTTGCCTAATTATGACAAACATTCTGGAATACTCACAATCTCTCACTTACGAACGGCTTTGCCAAAACCTTCCTGTTCCGAGGAGTTTTGCATAGGAAGTGTGCAAAGGGAAGGGGGGAGGGTTGGACATGGCGGGTTTCTCACCGGTTTTAATTAGAATTGTTCCTGTCTTGCAAGAGGGATTGGAGGTTTATTATTTATGGATACGAGTCGGCTCAGAAAAATTCCAAGCACCATCTGTTTGAGAGAGAACAGGAAGAATTTCAATATGCTTTAGACCTTGAAGAGTAATGTTTGTATAACAGGCTCATAAAATCAATTTCTAATAGTTACAGGTACCCCCTTAGGAATTTAAATAGTCTGTTAACACAGTTCGTCCATCTGCCAAGCAAGTACATTAAGTGCATAGTATTGTGTGTGTGTATACATACATGCATAAGCTTATGTACCCCCTCCCCCCAGCACACAGTACAGCACACACGTGCCTATGTGATGTGTAGACACACGCACGGTTCACGTACTTGCTCAAGTTATGTATATAAAATAATCAGTGGGGCCAACAGCCACCTCAGGCCACCAGGCAAGCTGTGGGGAGGGGCTGGCTCTATGCCCTGGAAGAGGTGGGGCTTTGGGCCGATGGGGCGGGGCAGAGCACCGTCAGCTCTTAGCTCTGCCAGACAGCGGCCCCTCCCACTCCTGCCCTCAGAGCCATGTGGAGAGGCACTCCAGTGGCGATTCAAAGGGGCCTAGGGGCTCTGGACCCCAGGACAACTGCCTCCTTTGCTCCCCCCTCCTTGGCAGGCCTGGAAATAATCTCTCAGTCAAATCAGAATAGGAACATCATGGGTCAAAGCTGAGGGCCCCGATCTTTTCTCAAGTGCCCTCACTAACCTGCCCTTAAATACTGAGCGGCATGGCCAGTGTACTTAGAGGGACACCCTGGGAACTACTCATCCCACACATGGTCCGCGCCCCATTCCAGACCCATATCCTCTTCCTGCCAGACCTGCCCTCTTCTAAATGGCCTCCCACCCACACGGCCCAGCTGTCTGACCTGCAGCCACTATTCCTCCTTCCACTCCCGCACCTCTGCTGCAGGTCCTGCTGCATGGAAGGAAGGGGGTATTGCTGAGGGGGGGCAGTCATAGGACGAAGGGGTTTACCTGGCAGGTGGGAAACAGACCCGTGTAGAACTCACGAGAGTCCTTAACCAGTCTGTCAGTGGCTGCAGACTTTCCCTCATCCCCAGCGCGCGCACACACACACACACACACACACACACCCCGCCCTGAAAACTTAGCCCCTCACACACACACACACACACACACACACACACACACACCCCGCCCTGAAAACTTAGCCCCTCCCCAGGAGACATCCGTGGCCTGTAACTAGGAAGAAAGGGAAAAATGCGGGCTGCATATCAGTCTCCCAAATATGTATCCTGTGCTTGTTTCCCAGGGGCAGAGTGCGATCTTCTACCCATGTGCGAACGTCTGTCTCCACGAAAGAAGATTCTCCCCAGCGCCTGAAAGGGGTTGACGTGCCACCCATATGGGCCACAATTATTCCCCCTACATCTGGTGGGAAGTCCAGAGGTGGAGATGGATGTGCGTGTGGGAAGTAGGGAGAATCTGACCCACAGCTGGGCTTGGCCTTTTTAGTCCAGGGGGCCGTATTTTGTTAGTGCTTCTCTGAGCCTCGCTAGGAAATTGTGGGAGCGTCTGTCGCCGTTCTGGGGGTTTGAGGTCATGTTTGCCAGTCCTACTCCCTGGGGCGGCAGAGCATCGGGCCCCTTTTCTGGAGCCCATGGAACTGGATCGTGTCGTGGTGGGAGAGCGAGACGGGCTGGAGTCAGAGATTTTGGGATTAGTCTCGTAGGATCAAGGATAAGAAGCTGAGTGGGATCCAGCTACTGAAGACACATCTGTGCTGCAGTCAGAGCTGGGCGTGCCACACCTGGGCTAGCTATGATCTCTCTAGCTCTAATAACCATAGCCTGCAGCATGGCCAACAGCCCTTCAATTAAAGTTGCCAGATGGGCCTTGAACAGTTGCGAGGTGGTGCAAAAGAATTGCTGACCTCCCGAGAGCTTCACCCCCTCCCCCTCCAGCAGGGCCTGGCCACAGCGGCTGTGGGAGGAAACTTCTTCCCCGGCTACTTTGCAGCGGGTCGGCGATGCTTAGGGTTGTGCGTGTCCCAGTCTGGCTGGCCTTGTTGGTGACCGCAAGATTGGGGCAGTGCTTGGGACTGAGGCTCTGGCGCTCTCGCACATGGTGTCCCCCAAATCCTAGGGGCTTTCAGGTCTTCAAGGCCACTCAGTTTCCTTGGTTTGTAAGAGCCCCCAGTGGGCACACCAGCCATTTGCGCCTTAGCTCCCCTCAAGGCTGTCCCTAAGGGGAACTGGGGCACACCTCCCTCCAGAACCTCAGATGCAAGGCCCAGGGCAACCCCCCCACTACAGACCCCCCACCCCACCTCTGCTCTGCCCCGCCTTTCTTGTCTCTGCTCCGCCCCCTTCCCGAAGCCCCCTCCCCCAAGCAAAGCGAGCCAGCTGGGGCGTTCTGCTTCCTGCTGCCGCAGTGAGGCAGGGCACAGTGGACTGGGAGAGGGCAGCGGGACAGAGAGGGGTAAGTTGCCAGGTTGCTCTGGCTCCTGCCGCCATGGTGTGTGCCGGAGGAGGGGCCAACCCCAGCTATCAGGCCTCCTGGTAATCCCACGGGTCTCATCCATAGCACGGTCCCTATGGATTGGACAGCTTGGGCCTCCCCTTCGCCGGGGAAGTCATACCATGGAATCAGCTAGACGGGATTCCCCTACCCCAGGGAACTCCCCAGCGGCGGGCAGCTTGAAGTGCCCCTCATGCTATTGAGCGAGGCTGAGCCTGTGGGGCAACTGTTTGTGATGTGGATAACAATCCCTTGGCGCTAGCATTTGTCCTGGCAGACCATCTGCCTGCCCAGCTCCTCCACATAGCTCCCTCCGCGCCAGTGGGTACGATCCGGCGCTAGGCTTTCCACATGTCCACCCGGAGAGAGTGTGTTCTGTATAAGCCATCTTGGGACATTGGATTGTTCGCCCCTGGGAACAGGCGGCTTCCATTAAGTATGTTCCAGGAGAGCCTATCGGGGTAGCGACCTCTGTCGGTTGAGCATGGCAGGTTAGTGACTTGTGGCAGAGAGAGGCCCTGGAAAATGAGCCCTTTGTATTTTCTTGGGCCTGTTTATCCTGTTCGTTCTCGAGCTGAGTCCTGATTTCGCTGGTTGTAAGGCAGGGTTGTTCACTGGTTGTGCTTGGCTCAGGGCTCCTTCGCTACGTGTGCAAACATACAGAAACCTGTCCCCTCTTCCTGCCCTCCCGCTTTGCCTCGTTCCTTTTCACGCATTTCTGCCTTTTTTGTTTCCGGAGTCCTGATTTTAGCCGTTCCTCTTTGCCAAATATTGATCCCTAATTTCTGATTTTAGGAACTTCTGCTTGTTACGTTATAAATATTATCCTGCCCTCCAGGAGGTGGCTTCTGTGTCAAGGGAGGAGAAGCGCTGTGTTTCCAGGAGATGTTAATTTCCCGGCCGGAATCACGGCCATGTTGTGGCATGAAGGGAGAGATACTGAGGGGTTTGCTTTCCAGCTCTCCTCGTTCCTCTCTAATTATTTGTGCTGTTCTCCTTTCTGGCTGTGTTTCCCAGTAATTGCAGATGGTCTCACTCCAGACACTTATCCTTTCTGCGAATCAACATGTTGGCTTTTGTTCTTGTGCCCCGGTTCGTGGCTAAAATCTGGGAATGAGGCTTCAGGGTCTCTGAGACTATTTCCCTGTTTGGCTCCTGGAGTCCTCAGGGCACTGCCTTTACGAGCTGGGATTTGTGTTCCCGTCGCCAGGGATGGCGCTCGGCGGGTTTCACGTTTGTGTTTATTGCCGTGTTTTGCGCTTTATTTGGTTGTTGGCTGTGTCTGGCGAAAGAGCAGGAGGCTGGAGATTTACATGACGGAGGGACCGTTAGGGTTGTGGACAAACCACCAGCCCCCCTCGTGCAGAGGCTGTGGTGTGTATTGGATAGCATCTCGGCAGGGCTGCTAGGCCCAATGTCAGACGGTAACAGCTAGCTGGCGGCCATTACATGCAGGGGTTGGAGCAGAGGCCTGGCAAAGGCGAGCAGGGGTCTGAAGCAGCTCTGGCAAGCAATGGCACACTGGCACTTCTGGATCTATTTGCAGCTTCTGGGTTTGCTGATGGCTGGAGCTGGGTTTGCTGATGGTGGGGGCTGGCTGCACACCCAAAGCTCTATTGTGGTAGTTCAAATCTACAACAGAGCCAGGTGCTGCACGCACACAGAGGATGGGGCTCTTTGCCCTAGAAAACTCTGGTGTAGGACAGAACAAAGGAAGTGCTCTGACAGAGCCCCAGCTGTGCGGTGCACGTCCCCACTCTGGATGGGAATTAACTTAATTTCTTCCTTGTGGAAGTTCCTACCTTGTTTTATCGTGAGACTGACTTCCAGCCCCCTGAAGTGTGCAAGGCGCTGTACAGCACAAAGAGCAAGACGAGGGCCATGCTGTGAGGCGCTAACCGTCAAACTTGCCCGGGTTCAAATCCTGGCTCGGTAGCAAGAGAAGCAAGCAAGTCGCACAGCTCTTCTTGGCCCTTGTCTCTGGCAGCCCTCCCACCCCCGGGTATTTACAGCCGCTCGGGCTGCTTCTCCTCCCATCCCACCCCCTCGACCATTCCTGAAGTGAAGGACTGTAATCAGTGTTCCTGCTAATTTTTTCCATCCCTGTGCGGCTTTTTTCCGTCCATGTGTGGAATCAATTTTTTATGTGCCCTGAGGCATGTGTGAAGGTGCACCACCAGTAGAAAAAAATCCAAGCTGAGGGTGCTCTGCTAATCAGCTTGAATCTCTCCTGCCGCCCAAGCATGCAGCTTACAGGGAATATTGCCTGTAACCTCTGCTCCCACATGTGCAGCTCTGAGCGCCTCCCCCTCCCGTCCCCACTGGTCCCTCTTCTGCACTCCTTGGGTAATCTGAAAGACTGAGCCACCCCCTGTCCTCCTCCTGACTAACACACAGCAAAAGGCTGCTAGCCTCTGCCTTGCCCCGTGTGCCCTCCACACCCCCAAGCTAGCATGGATCCAGGTAAAGCAATGGCCGGTCAGACCTTGGCATGGAGATGTAGAGCAAACACACGTGGTGTCGCTTGGGGATTTCCAGTCCCTTGTTTTGACATTAGCCCAGCGCTGCGTCTCCGCGCGGGAACATCTGTTTCTTTTTCTTGCCATGTCTGAAGACAGCAGGCCGCGAGGAGAGGAGACGGCCATATCTGACACAGGGCTGTGCTCTTGTTGCTCTCTCGGCAGACATCCCCCCGGCAATGCTGTCGCAAACACACGGATCCATTTCGAGGGAGGCAGCGGAGCTGGCAGGAAGCCACCTCCCTCCTCCCTCACCCCTCCCCAGCGGCGCTCGTCTCCTTGGGTTTCACTTCAAAGCTCTCTTGCAGCTGCCCGGCCTTTGGAAACATGATGGCGACTGTGACACATGGGGAGCCGTGGGGCTATGATGCAGGGTCTGGAATACTGTGGCTTTTTCTTTTTACTCCTCTTAAATGCAGATCACAGCACACCTCCCCCTGCCGACTCCCCTGAAGCCTGGCTCTTGGCTTGTAAGGTGAGCTGTGCATGGGCCCACCTCTCTGGATTTGAACATTCCCAGTTGTTTGGTGACAACTATTAGGTAGTATTTGCTCTATGGACAATTCTGAAGGAGCTAAACAATGGGAAACCCCCTCCCAGCCCAGGAACAGGAAAATGGGAAATCTGCAGGCAGGATACCTGGGGACTGTGAGAGATGCAGGGGCAGGGTGACGCTCACTGGGAAGATGGAGAGCAAGCCGAGGAAATCTGGGTTTTGTGGATGCCAGTGTTCCCTGTAAGCTGAGTGCTTGGGCAGCTGTCCAGGAGAGATTCGAATGCCACCCAGCTGATTAGCAGAGCGCCCACAGCCGGTAGCGTGTGTTTCTATTGGTGGTGCACCTCTGAACACCTGGGTGCACACAACAAAATGTATTCTGCACGCAGATGGAACAAATCAGAGGGAACATTGGTGGGTATTCCTGCAATGCCCAGAGTCAGCTGTTGGGGATAGTAGACGCCTGGCATAGGCTCTCCACTTGCCCTGTCCTGCTCACGGCACCACGGGGTGCATGTTGTCTGCCACGGCCTGTGATACAGCAGCTTCCGAGCTGCTCAGCAATGCCCAGCAGGCATCAAAGGATCAGCCTGGGATCAGCACAGCAGACTGTGCCTCCTTTTTGATAACTACATGCGCTTTCCTCTGCTGCCAGCAGCAAGGCGGGCGCATACTGTTCAGGTGCCTTGAGCCACGGCCGTTGCATGTGCCTGAAGGATCCGCCTCGCACAGGGGTGATCCTTGGTGGGCCACCAACTCAGCTTTTGTACAGCAAGCACCTGGGTGGCAAAGCACAAAGAGGGCACAAGCCAACAGAGGTTCATTAGTAACCAAGCGCTGCTCTGTTCTCTTGAACGTTCATCCCCAGCTAAACATCCTGTAGTGATTTGGGGGCAAGAAAGTTTAGAACAGGTCCGCTGTGCTCGTGTGTCCTCGTGTCTTCTGCCCCCTGCTTTAATTGGGTCTGTGAAACAGGCAAGTCCTGGGGGCCACCAATGGCTTCCGGCCCTTCTGTCCAGCTGTTCTCGATTGTTGTGTCCTCGTTCGCTTTCACCGCCCCGATCACATGCGTTGTTTTCCTTAGCGGCGTGCACGCTGCTTCCAAGAAGGAGGTGCCCGCTGTTTGTGCACATAGAATCTCCCTTTTAAATCCAGGATCCTGGAGAGTTGCCAAGACGTGGTTGGTGTTGTCAAATATTTTGGCAACTCTTGTCTCTAATTTAGTCTCAAACATCTTCACTAGGGAAACGGCATCAGCTGAGCAGCAAGTTGACTCCCTGGATGGCTGCTAAGTGAGCTGCTTCCCAGACGTTTGCAGGGGAGTTTGAGCCAGAACGATTTGGCTCTCGTGGGCTGAGTTAGCGCTAATATCAGGCGCGCTCTGCGGGAAAAGGGGCAAACACTTTCACGAGAAATGGCCAAAGACAAACAAAAATGGAGAACCTTTGTTGTTGCCTGTGATGGGGCACTGACGCCCCGCACTCTGAGTCACCCGGCGCCGGCCACGTATGCAGCACAGGGATCTGGGTATACAGTGTGCACAGGCTATTCATGCACCGCAAGACATCTCCGCAGCCTCAACATTGCGGGAACTGCGGGCCGTGGCAGAAGCATAGCCACGCTGGAGGAAAAAGGGGTGAGGCTGGATGGACAGCACGGGGTGACGTCAGAAGGGACGGAGGGCTGGTGGTTTAAAAAGAGAGGGCCTGGGAGGGACGAGAGGGGGAGGGAAGAAAGGCAGGGAACGCGAAAGGGGGCAAGATAGACATTGGGAGGCTGGGGAGGGAGTCTTACTCCTGGGGGAAATTTCCCCGACGAAAAGGTCTGGGTGGGTGGACTGTTACCGAGAGAGAAAGAGAGAGTGGGGAGAGGAAGCAGCCCAGGGTGGGGCCTGTAATTGAAGCCCGCGGGCTGGTGTGTTTCAGCAGGGAGTCCCACCAGCTGGACAGGACCTTAGTTGGTCCCTGTTCTTAGGGTCTTGGGCTGGGGTCTGTGAGTGAAGGTGGGTCTGGACCCCCGTCTCCCTGCCGCCAAAGGCGGGAACACACTACCAACCGGGCATCTCGAGCATAGATGTATGAAGGGCGACGAGAGTCGGTAGAGCATGTCAAACAAGGCGTGAGTCGGACTCGTGGACTCACAAATCGAGACTAAAGAAAGAGGGGGTGTGAAAGACAATAAACACACCTGATAACACTGCCTTACATGCCAGAGGGTGTAATAGGCATTAACTTAACTTTCATGAGGGCATCATTCCCATCCTGAGGGAGGAGTGTCCTCCCTTTGCCCCTGCCTGTCCCCTTCACCCTGGCCCTTGGGTGTCTTTGAAAGGAAAAGGCGTCACAGAACTTTTATTACATCCCAAAGAAAATATCCTTTGGGGCAAATCTCAAGAACTGTTGTCTTGGCAATCTGTTTCGACAGGAGCCACCTCCCTCTCCTACTCTAGCCAATGTCTCACTCAGCTCTTTGTTGCTCAGTGGTCCTCACACATGTGATATGTACAGCATGGCCCCATTGGCAGTCTGAAGAACCTGAAAATTTGCCTGAAAGCCTCTTCTTGGGCCCAAAGCCCAAGGTTAGGCAAATCTGTGGATAACTTGCAAGCAGCCTTATATACGTTAGCATGCGAGCTGCTTTAAGAATCAAGTGTGTGATCAAAATTGATTGTTTTCTGATGTTTAGTTAACTCACAGTCCTAGACCAGTGCCTGGCTGGGTGAACGGTTGTTTGCTCACAGGTCAGGCTAAGGCCTTGTCTCTACTAACCCCCACTGTCAATCTAATCTACATGACTTCAGCTACACAAATAGTATAGCTGAAGTCGACGTACTTACCGTGGTGTCCTGTGTGTGGTAAAGTCAGTGGTAAAACTGCTTTCCCGTCAATGCTGGCTACTCTTCTCTTCCCAGTGGAGGACTGGCATCGACAGGAGAGCACTCGGAGATTGATTTATCATGTCTAAGTAGACGAAATAAATCCGGCTGGTGGATCGATCGCTACAGCATCAATCCCTGGCGTAGTGGAGACCAGCCCTAAGCCTGCTAGAAAAATGAGAGTCTGTGGATGGTAAAAGACTGAAGGGAGCTAATTAATAGCCACCTAAGCAAGAGTGGATGCTGTAATGAGTAATCAATCAGTGCCTCCAACAGTAGGTGGTGCTGTACCTTTAAGTTACTACCAAACTGGTGCTCTTTCTGTGTGAATGATGGCTGGTCCTGTGGGGCTGGGGGGCGGGGGGGAAGGGGCAGGTTCTTGAGCTATTTAGTAGCTTGGACGACCTCTTAATAGTGTGTATGTCTCTCATGCACACCAGCTTTCTCGTTCATAATTGCCCAGCCCCACCAGCCCTCCTAAGGGCGCGCTCCTAACCCATAACATACCTACAGCAATTGTTCTCATAGAAAAGTCATCTCAGGATAGTACGCTACCTAGACGGCCCTACCAAATTCACCATCCCTTGTGCTCAATTTCACGACCATAGGATTTTAAAAAACTATAAATTTCATGAATTCAGCTATTTAGATCTGAAATCTCAGTGTTGTGATTGTAGGGTCCTGACCCCAAAAAGAGTTGTAGCGGTGTCACAAAGTTATAGCAAGGAGGGGTTGCAGTTCTGCTACCCTTAATTCTGCACTGCTGCTGGTGGCGGTGCTGCTTTCAGAGCTGGGCAGCTAGAGAGTGGCAGCTGCTGGCAGGGAGCCCAGCTTTGAAGGCAGAGCCATTGCCAGCAGCAGTGCAGAAGGAAGAATGGCATGGTATGGTATTGCCACCTGTACTTCTGTGCTACGGCTGGCTGGGCGCTGCCTTCAGATCTCAGCACCTGGCCAGCAGCCGCCACTCTCCAGCTGCCCAGCTCTGAAGGCAGCGTAGAACCCTAAACAGTACTCCCCTAACATAACCTTGCAACCCTCTGTAATTCCCTTTTGGATCAGGACGTCCAATGTGAGAAACCCTCTTGTCCCTCGTGAAAATCTCTATTGTATAGGGTAAAAGCACACACAAACCAGATTTCACAATCCATAATGTGTTTTTCATGGCGGTGAATTTGGTAGGGCCCTAGTTACATATTTTTAGCTTCTTTAAATGTGGTTGGAAACAAAGAGGGGCTGCCAGCTCTCCAGAGACCGCTGCTGGCTCACAAGCCTCACTGCGGTGAAGTAAGAGGAGGTTTTTGATGGGGGGTTTCCAAGCTGCCTACATGGTGCTGCAGTGACCTGGAGAATAATCAATCAATATATTTTATTCTAGGTAATATTTATAACTGATAATGGCTTCAGGATGGCTGCAGCACCTTGCTCTTAGAGAAAATTGCTGGCCATGCATATATGAACAAGTGTAATCCTTCTGCCTGGTGGAGCCAGCAGCAGCCAAGGCCAGGTTCAATATGTAGGGGTTCCCTCTCCATCCAACACAGAACGGGGCTCAAGACCCCACCCACTATCCTGGAAAATTCACACAACACTCCTGGGCACCTCTGAGAGGCAATGCTTCCCCAAGCACAGAGTCTGAGCGTAGAAAAGAAACTTTTCATAAAAGGGAGGGAAGTAACTTGGCATTAACTTGGGAAAGCACCACAGAGTTCATAAACCAAAACGACGAGTAAAAGTCCCACCCCAAGTAGGTTGGGCGTTGTCCTTTTCCTCTCCGGCTCTTAAGTCCAGCAATATAAATGCCCAACCCTTCTCTGTACCCCACGCACAGTTGCTGCCCTTGCTCAGGGCAGACCCGGAGCTCAGAGGTGCACCTGCAGGGTTTCACCTCCCATCTTGGGTGGGGGAACATCTTACTCACTTTGCTGGTCACTAACCTTCCGCCAGCTCACTGCCAGAGACTCCCTTCTAGAAGCCTATTTTATCTCTACTCTTGAGCCAGAGGGAGAAACAGGGTGAACCAATCTCTCAGCCAATGCCTGGGGGGCATGTAGCCTGTTGATTGAGAGACCTGCTCTCCCCTCTGAACCTCCCAGAACTCTGACAGAAGAGCCCTTCTCCATCCGAGGATCTTTAAAATGACAGTGTCTGTCTCCTTTGAAATAGGTTAAACACCGTCTGTCTTTGCTGCATTCCCACAATAATTGCAAGCCTTGCTGATCATATTTCTCAATTCCTGCATTTAGTATTAACATAATTGGTGACCCCACACCAGCTAAATGGATTACAATGAGAAAAACACCACTCCATCAGCTGAATATTTAACAAATCTTAGCAAAGCAGGAGCAAGCTGTATTTGCATAGACGCATCCAGGCTCTCTCCCTCCTTCCGATTAGCTGTAAGGCATGCATCCAACCAGATCCTGCTTATACAAGAAGTTGGGAAGCCTTACCAAACCCTGAACTCTGACTCACCATGAATAAGGAGGCAAAGTACTGGGCAGTCTTTGCACCTGGGAGTGCTGGGACCCATAATCAGGGTCTGTCTCCCAGGAATGCTGGCAAAAAACTGATCTGAAATCTGGCCCCAGGAGTACAATCTAGGCCAGGCTTCTAAAGCCAAATACCCTTATCGCAGGACTGGAATCCGTTCCCACTGATTCTCATGTTTACTGCGACATCTCATATATTAGGTGATAGCTGAAGATTTCAACCAGGAAAATGGTGAATCTGAATCTCTCATCTGCTACAGCAGATATAACCTTCCCTTTGAAAAGGAATTAAAAGTCCAGAGAGCCAGCAGAATTTCCTGAAAGCCTGATCTCTAGCAGTCACCAGAAAGAAATGGCGTTGGAGTTTTAAAAATTTATTGTATCTATTTATCTTCTCTAAAAGGGGCTCGCTCTATCATAATGCTGTGATGGCATTTTATTTGTTGAGTTTTAATGATTCGAGCGCCGAAGTGGTCATTTTGCTAGTCTAAATGCTCTTTTCTAATTGTCAGTGGTGCACATTTAACCTGGGATCTGAAAGTCGAGCTGGATTATTTCTTCTCTAGCTGCAATGCCAGTAAAAAGGTTCGTTAGGCCAAATTATGCACATAGTGCCAGCTTATGCAACCTTGCTGTATGGCTGTAACTGATTTGCATTTAGTAAGCAGTTTTGTTTCGATAGCGTTAAAGAGTAGAATCCAGTTTTTTCTCTCCCTGAGCTTTATTGGCTTTATGAAGATAATGGAAATGAAAAGTAGAAAAAACTGATTTTTCTCACTAAAATCCACAACCATGGTAAGATAGGTGCTCTAGTATATGGGTAGCATATGTGCACAATCACTTCTCAGAACAGAGGTGCGCTTTAAGAAAGAAAGGGAACTGATTTTACATCAAGCCTTATACACCTGCCTAGCAGCAATTGGAGATTCATTTTTTATAAGAAAACAACCCAGAAGTGGGGAGAATTGGGTCTTGGAATTCATTTTGAATCCAGATTTGCAAAGCGAGGATCTTCTGTTGGTGAAGAAAAGCACCATCAAACTCAAACATGTATTGAGAAAATGCTGAGAGGCTCATCAATTTGTAAGGCTAGAAGACCCCCATCTAGTCTGATCTTCTGCATTAACAGTCTGGAGAATTTCACTCAGCAATTCCTGTATCACTTACCCGGCCTCTAGTGGAGCTAGAGCACATCTCTTAGACACACAGGCTCGATTTAAAGTCTTCAAGGGATGGAGAATCTACCGCATCCCTTAGTCAGAAGGTTGTTGCAAAGGCTTTGCTGTTAAGAATGTGCACTTTATGGTGACTAAGGTGCAAAGGGAGGAGGATGAAGAAGCAGGAAACATGAGGATCAGAGGCGACTGTAGCTCTGTGACAAAAGGCAGCATGGTCTGGCTAATAAGGGATTAATATGCAAGTCATGAGACCTAAGTTCTACTCCCACACCTACTGCTGACTTGAGTGGGGAAATCAGTTCCGCCTCCCCCTCGTTTGTCTGTCTTGCCTATTGTAAGTTCTTCAGGGCAGGGACTGTCTCTCTCATTCTGTGGATGATATGATACCGAGCACAGCACATTCTTTGGGGGCCTTCTGGGACTATTATCATACATCTCATTAAGAATAATAATTAATAAGCAGAAGGGAGCCGAGCAGAGCCAAGGGCTCTAGTCAGTCACACCCAGCTGCTTGCGTGATTTCTCAAAGCGTACAAAGGAGATAAAAATAGCAAATCTTTTGCTCTCTGGTTTCCCGGACACCCACAGCCATTCTGCCTTTCAGCCGAAACCCACAAAAGACCAAGTGCAAAGTCTGCATGTCAGAGAGAGCGCCGTGACTCGCGGCTGCATTCTGCATATGAGCGGAGAGCAATAGGAGAGTACTGCTGTGCACCCAGCAGGCAGATGCAACTCCTTTTGCAGGGGCTGCCCTATTGATTTTATTTTTACATCATGTTTGCACATATGTACTTGGGTGTATACATTTTAGTAGTATAATAATTCAGCATCCTTTTATTTGATTATCTTATTCAGTGCTGCACTGCCCCCTTGCGCCCCCCCCCCCATCCATTAGGTGTTACTAGGGAAGTCGACAGCCTCTGTGGGCCCAGGGCACGGTGTGGGGGGGGGAGGGTGCTCCCAGAAGGGGCAGGGCCTCAGGCAGAATCATAGAACCACAGAATCATAGACCTGTAAGGGACCTCGAGAGATCATCAGGTCCAGCCCCCAGCCCTTACGGCTGGACCCAGCACCATCCAGATCATCCCTGATAGATATCTATCTAACCTGCTCTTGAATATCTCCCATGATGGAGATTCTGCAACCTCCCTCAGCAATTTATTCCAGTCCTTAACCACCCTGACAGTTAGGAAGTTTTTCCTAATGTCCACCTCCCTTGCTGCACTTTAAGCCCCTTGCTGCTTGTCCTATCCTCAGAAGTTAAGGAGAACAATTTTTCTTCCTCCTCCTTGTGACACCCTGTTAGATACTTAAAAGCTACTGTCATGTGCCCTCTCAGAAGGGGTGGGGTCAGAGCAGCTAGCTCTCCAGGCTGCCCGGAGCACAACGTGCCCTCTGTCCCCAGCCTTCAGAGCTATACGGGGCGCTCCAGCCGTAATTTAATGGTGCTGCAGCAGCCCCAGGCCCCTTTGAATCACTGGGCCAAGGGCAATTGTCCCCCCTTACGCCCCTGTCAGCAGGCCTGGGTGTTATCTTCATTTTACAGGGGGGAACTGTGGGCAGCAGAGCTGGGAATTTAATTCAGGATTTCCTGGCCCTTAGTCCTGAACTTTTGCCACAAATCTCTCCCTGAGCATGAAGAATAGGCACCTCAGAGAAATGCTGAAAGGATGTTGCTGGGGTTTTTAAGCGTGGCACATGGGGTA
>JANRFK010004149.1:127091765-127105940 GCA_030068395.1 Apalone spinifera | reverse complement strand
AGCAGTGGCTGGAACCCCAGCCCTTTAATTTGCCACAGGAGCCTCAAATGGCACAGACCAGGTGGCTCTCAAAGCTGGCTGGGGGAGGCATGGCACGGTCTGAGCAGCACTGAGGACTGGCTGCCCTAGCTCCGCCCCTTCCAGAGATCCCAGAGCCAAGACCCCCACCGCCCCACACACATACCTTGCCCAGGGCCCAGTGAAGCCAGCCGCTAGCCCTGCATTTCAATACAAAGGGATACATTTTGGCAAAGGGAGGAGGCACCAAAAAAAGCATCTTATGACGAGCAACACCAAGCAACCTTAATGGTACTAGAAGCCTGGCCTGTATTCCCTGAGTGGTGACTGTGCAGTGCCTAGCACCATAGGACCCTAATCTCCGTTCTGGCCTTTAGATCTGCCATAACACAAGTAATAAATGGCAAGTGTGTATGGAAAGAGGTAAGGCATTTACCTGCTGGCAGTGACAAGAAGCTGTTTCTTGACCAGGCCATCAGAGGCCAGTGAATGAATCGGCTGTGGGCAAATGTTATTTCTCTGAACTGGGGCTGTTAGTGCCATCTGCCATGCATCCCATTTGGCGTGCCTGGGCTGTTTATACCTCAGCTAGCTGTGCACGGCAAAAGCAGCTCTGCAGCCCTTGATGCATTTGCTTTGGCCCCCACTTATTGTCTCTACTGGTTACCTTATCAGAACAGCTCGGCTAATAATTTCCAAGCATTTGTTGCACCCACACCTACTCTTTTCCTGTTTAAATTAGAGGCCATCCCAGCAGACCCTCAATTCATGGCTCCGCCAGAGGAGTGCACTTACAGATTGGCCCTTGGCAAATTGGAGCAAGTTCGCAAGGATGCTTGCAGTAGGTGGGCAAGGCAGCTATCAAAAAGAAAACCTTCCACACCCCACAAATTCCGATCATGTGTCACTATGTACCTTTTCTCAGCAACCTGGGTGCCTGACTTTTATGTTTAAATCGTCTGTCTCCTTTAGAGCTGCAACATTTGGAGTTTGCCTCGGTGGGGAAAAATGTGGCTGTCATGAGACCTGTGGGAGACACGAGTCACTCGATAAAATTGGGTTGCTCGCACGCTGTCTGAGAAGGGCAGCATTGCTAGTCTACCGGCAGGTGTTGTCAGGAAGCCTCTGTCAGCAGGCACGGCCAACGAGGAATCCTCAGGGCAGCTCCCAAAGACTGGCCCGCAAATAAATCAATTTCCTAGTTGCTACAAGAAATAATGACTCCCTTGCCTCCTCAAGTCATCATGGCAACTAGGACTGTCCCTCTGACTTACAGAATGGCCATATTTGGCTACTGGAACGACTCTCCACAGTTCTGTATTAGACTTCCCAGAAGCTGAGTAACTTGGCTTGATCAGAGGCCTCTACTGCCATTATTTGTGCTTTGTTGACTTGCTATTTGCATCTCCCTTGTCACGTCTTCATTGTAGCCATGCAGAAGACTTCAGGGAGCCTCTACTCAATGCCAGCAACGTATGTCTCATCTGCGCCATGCCTAGACTTCCCGTGCTCCGCACTGTTCAGTCCACAGAAGATCGGTCACAGCATTTTCCTGACCCCACGTTAGCATCTGTAGCTACGTTTCTCTTACAAAGCATGAAATAACCTGGCCGCTGTTGATTTTTGCCAACCATTTAGCACAGATTGTGGCTGTTAATTTAAATAGATGACAGACATTTGAACTAAGCTATATATAAATCTTCTGGCTGTCTCTTTGGGTTTCACTTTCTGCTGTTTACGCATTACAAAAGTAATCACAATTTATTGATTTTTTTTTTTAAGCCCTGAAGATTTTGATTGGGACTCACCTCTCTTTTCCTGCGTGTCAATGGCAGATGGTTCTACTGTTCCGCGAGTATCACCTTTCAGAGCTACTGCGAGTGAGACACAGATGTTGTTAGGTCTCAGGTAAAGCCATCAAAGGTGGACGGTCAATCAAGTTTGACATCATCTTCCACTGAAATCAACCTGAAGGCAAATGGCTTGGTTTTGATTAGCAGCCTGCGGGATTGTGCCTAACCTATATTGGAACTGCTGCTGCTACTTTACCTGAATGGCAGAAATCACAGATGGTAATTATAACGATAAGTGCTTACAGATTTCCTAACAACAAAGATAATTTGTTTGCTCCATGGCTTGTTAGAAGGGGAATTTTGCTCTGGTGACTGGGTGGCTTGTGAATCAGCATTTGGCCTTTCACCTCTCTGTCCCCAGCTTGACTGCAGCCCAAAATGCCGTGATTAGACGCTGATCCGACAAGAAGGGTCTTGTGAAGGCTTTAGGTGGGAGTCTACTGTTCTCCGCTCTCCCCTTTAGCCTTTTTCTGTGGGTGACGTGGAGCCGAAGGCAATTATGGAAATGCTGCAGAAGTCCTGGCGTCTTTGGAAGAGCAGAGCCCCGCATAGAAGGAGACTTTGGGTCGTCCACGTAGAATTTTTACGAGGCAGGAGTTGGCTGGAAGAGCTACGTCAGTGGTGGGTGTGAAGAGGTCTGAGGCCTGACAAAAGTTGATTTATGGATTGGTTTGGTCAAGAGATGCCATTCTGCATGGGGTGGAGAGTGAGACTGGAAAGGCTACCCCCATAAAAGCGCAGCCATGCCAGGATAAATCGCATCCCCGCCAGGAGCACATTGACACTGCCATATCCTGGTGCAGCGGAACTGGCCAAGTGTTCTTCATGCAGGCCAGGGCTTAGACGATAAACCCTTTGATAGTAGCAGGCCTTCCTCTCTCTTTTGTTTCCATGTAGAGCTGAGCACATGGCCCGCTCTTAATAAAGAATGGGCTAATCAGGTTTATGGAGCTTGGAAAGCATCCAGCACAGAGGAGCCCGTTGTTCATCGGACTTGTGCAGAGATCATTTCTGGTCTGGAGCTAGTGGACTTGCGTGTGCGTTTCGGACATGGTGCCGGTCACGCCTGCCTGTCTTGATAGGGGAGCAGGGCATTGCTGGCCTCTGGGGACACATCCTCCCAAGCCAGGGCTGTGGTGTGCATCTCAGGTGGATGTACCTGCCCTCAATGCTTGCTAAAAATAGCAGAGAGGGCTGCAGGTGCTGGAACAATGTTTATAGTGGGGGGGAAGAGGTTCTGAAAGCCTCGGAACTAACCTGTAAGTCCTGTATAGGACGGAAGCCTGGTGTTGGTTGGGGTGACGGGGTGTTGCTGCAACCCCAGCCCCCTTAAATCCAGCACCTAGGTGAGGGCATGGCCGTGAGGTTGCCCAAGTGAGCACCTACCCAGGAGGCTCAGGTGAGCTTTAGGGCAGTCTTAGGATGAAGGCGGTGCCACCGGCTCCTTGCTGCTGTTGTGAGCGAGTTCGCTAGAGTACAGCTAGCGTGGCTCTGTCTGCCCGAGATGTCCATCGTGCCCCCGGTGGCAAGGGAGCTGTACCCCGTGGCCGCATGTGAGCACAGCACCTCATCGCCTCAAGGGAAAAGTGCTCTGGGAAATCCCAGAGGCTGGCTGTGTAGCCCCAGGAAGGCGGGAGCGTTTTCAGCACACAGTCCCCAAGCAGCCAGAGCTTTGAAAATGCCACGGCTGTGGCCGATCCCAAGCGCTCATCATCTTTAATGCATCCGGCGTGAAACTCCCACAGAGCGGCTTGCTCAGGATCACACGGGAACGCTCGGGCACAGCCTCGGAGACGGAGGAGACCTGAAAGCCCCGGCAATCAGTCTGCAGGGAGAATGAACGAAATTACCAATCGGGCCTTCTCCAGGCCTGATTTCTGTGGGCAAAACCCAGCTTTTCCTCGGTCCTTACTCACACACAAACAGTGAAGACCGGGAGAGTCTGGGCATGCAGGCAGGGCCCTGTGTACTGTAGATCCCTGCTACAGATTAATGGCTTGTAAAACACAGTGCTAGCTACCCCAGGCTCCCTCCCACTCCACTGCTAAACCACCCACCCAACTTTCTTCCTGCCTGCTTTGCCGTCTCCCCGAGCTGGCAGGGTGGTTCGGTGTCTGTCACTCCTGAAGTCTGGGCCTCTTTTCCCTTTGCTCAGGCTGTGAGTTCTGGGAAGGCAGCTTCTCTCTCTGACTGACGGCAACCCAGTGCTTGAATCGTTAGCAACAGAGGAGAAAAGGCCTGTCATAAACAGGCTGCTATTGATCTCAGACAACTGGAGACTTTTCCCTGTCAGCTGTGCTTGCTCTCCTGTTCTGGATATAGGTTTACCTGTAAATTAGAACAGCTGGAGGCAGGCTGTTTGCTGTGCCCAGCTGCTTGGGGAATGTATCCTGTCCTACCGTCTCAGCCTAGAGATCCTGCCGTATCTGCATGGGCCCTGGCTTGGCTTATGTTCTAAGGGCAGCACTTTGTCCATTGTATGATCCCAGAGATAACGGCCGTGATGTTCTGGACCTTGTTTTTTAATCACAAGGACACAGTTTGTTGGGTGCCCGCTTTCATTTCCAGCTGCTGCTCCTGACTGCCAAGTGATCTCCACTAACAAAAGAACTGCCTCTCTCCAGCAGGGATTGTGCAGGAGGGCTTCTGGTAAATGAGCTAATGAGATAAACGCACGTAACAGCACATCCTGTTACTATCTCCCTGCCCAAAATATGAGAATCCTCCCAATTGACCGTTTCCTGTTACAGCCTCATCATTAACAGGCGAATGGGCCATACCGGGGAGGGTGTGTGTGTGTGTGTGTGCACATGTGTGTGAGATAATATATAGCACGTAAGTCTGAAATGTATCCATATTTCCCTCCTTCTAAGCCAGTTTTGGTTATAGGAATTCATGAGCCCACAACATACTGAGGCGTCCCAGCTGGTGATTTTGTTCTTGCTGGTATTGGTTGCTTTAGCCATTCATAAGTGGGTGGAATCTCTAGCCCTGGAGGTTTTTAAGTCCTGGTTTGACAAAGCCCTGGCTGGGATGGTTTAGCTGGGGTTGGTCCTGCCTTGGGCAGGGGGCTGGACTTGATGACCTCCTGAGGGCTCTTCCAGCCCCAGGATTAGATGGTTTTAGGTTGTGACTGTACCTAGAGATATGAGGGTGTAGAAGTACCAGCATGTAGAGGTGCATCTTTATTGCCTGTTGGTAGCCTGTAGTTCTGGAAGAGGAGGAGTATCATCAGCAGATCTGGAGAACTGGTGATTTTTCAGGCTGACAGTTGCAACAACACTCATGTCCGTCCAGGGAGCGACTGTGATATGATCAGTATTTGCCTGCTCCACAGAGACAGCAGGCTTCCTGGACCTACTGTCCTGTCTCTCTGCACTGAAGAAGCCCTGATCAGCAGTGGTTTTTTTGCCATGACAATGCTTTTACTATTCGCTTGCCTCTCAGTTTCTGCCTGGGATTCACTGCTGCATCGTCCAGCTGTTCAGGGGGGACAGTATTGAGCAAAGATGTTGGCTCATCTGCAGTTGGGACAGGATGCTGGGCTCTCGCCCTGCGACATTGACTTTGTCTAGTGAGTCCACCGTGTTTGGGGCTGTTCTGCCCCTGGGTTGCTGGCTTTGGTACCTACATACACAGCTGTGCCAGTGAGCCCATTGCTGGTGAACACATGGCTCCAAATACCCCTGCGATTGGGAAGGGGGGGCACAGGCAGAAGGGGTGTGGCTGGGGTTTCATCTCCCCCAGCCCTACGTTCACCGCCCCACCCTTGCTCAGCTGCTTGGATAGGGGCAGCTCCACAGACTTAATGCAGCTGCACTCCTTCCCACCAGCTAATGACCTGGCTCTCTACGTGTGAGTCCAAGGCGTTTTACTTCATTTCAGCGTCAGAGGCAAGCCTAAGGGGCCTTCAGGACCCCTCAAATCTGTCATCACCGCCCACAGCAGAAGAGCTCATCTTTCAAATCAAGAGCGTGCCCGGTTTGTGGCAGCTTTCGAGGGGTACAGCCAGGCGTCTGAGATTTCGTATGCATGCAACTGGGATACAGGCACCAGGGAGAGCTAGTAATTTCCTGCTGTGATAAGCATGGCAAACACCAACACAAAGGGACATTTTCTTGGTGCAGACATGCTGTTTGCCCTGCTTTATCTTTGATTGAAAATTATTATTCTTCATGTTCGGATTGGCTTCTCCCTCTGGGACTGAGTCACTCTGGTCAGATCCAGAGATCAGTGACTCAGAGTCGGGTCTGGCAAGCTGCCCCTTCTCTTCTCCAGGAAAACGATTCTCCGTTATGAATGGTAATACAATAAACTCGAGCGCTGCTCTCAAGGGATAAGCAACCCGGATGAAAACTGCCACCCCATTGAGACCAGTTTAAACAGTACCGATGGTGGAATAATGACGCCGCATTAGCCGGGGAGGTAATGGGATGGATTAATTATTGAACAGGAGCAGGGCTGGAGAGAACAAACCTACCTCATCCTTCTTCTTTCAATCCAGTGAAAAAGGTGAATTTCTTTCTATAGTTAGACCTGGGGATGTGATGCAGTGAATCCTGCACAGAGCTAGTGTGATTTTTAAAACCTCCCGTGGGGGCTAGAATCTAGTTCTGTACCCTCTCACAGGAGGCCCTCCCAGAGGTGACAGTAAGCAGGTTCACCCTGGTGCACCACTCCGGCAAGAGCCGGCTGATCTGCGGCAAAAGCCAGCAGGGAGCTATTGAAAGAGCTGGCTGGGATCCGGGTTGCAATAGGACAGCACCTGCAAGAAATCTTAAGTTATTTTCACTGCTGGGTCCTACTCAAATCTCTCTCCTCTGCACAAGAGTTCAGCATCCAACAATGCAAAGGCATGAGCATGAAGTCCAAGCTGTGTTGTACAAAGAGATCTCAGGCCGGGGCATCTGCTTGCTGGAACTCCTTTTACATTGGATGAGCATCCATCAAAAAGTCCGATGCAGAGGGCTCAAGGTGGGTCTCAGATGCGGGGGTGGGCAACGCTTGTAAAAGTTGCTTTTGCACGACATGCATCTGACGAAGTGGGTCTTTGCCCACGAAAGCTTATGCTCCAATAAATCTGTTAGTCTATGAGGTGCCACAGGACTCCTCGTCGCTTTTGCAGATTCGGACTAACACGGCTACCTCTCTGATACTTTTGCACGTGAGTATCTGGATGGCACAGACTATAACAGCCACACACATGAGGTTGCATGAGATTCCGAGGAAGAGCTCCAGGGTGTGCTGAGACGTTTTGAGACTCAGCAGGACTCTGGGAATGGGTTCATTGTCTTCTCATGACAACAGAGTGACTGTTCCCGATCCAGGAGTGACCGTCTCTCTGTCAATGCACAGATCAGTCCTGGGACCCACAGTGACGTCGGAAAAGCATTGTATGTTGCAGGAACCAGGAGAAGGCCTCCCTTTCTATCTCTTGTGTTGCACTATGTCCTTGGGCTTCATCCTACCACAGAATTGTCTAGGAAGGCAGTTTTTATTGAAGCCTTCTCCAAAGAGAGCAGAATTGCACAGGAGCTCTGGGTATACCCCGAGGTGCCGTTCCCAGAGTCACTACAGAAGAAAACACAAGACAAACGGGTTACTTCTCTGGCTTGGAAGGAGTTGGGTTGCTTGTCCTGCGGGAAAGGTGGTGGTTATACGCACCCCTATTTCCATCAAACCTTGGCAGAAGCTCAAACTACGATCCCCCGTCTGCCTTGCACTTCTGGCTCTTAAAGACAGACTGGCTCAGACCCATGCAAACCCTGTCGCTTGGTGGCCTTGCACAATCTCATGGCTTCAGTTACCATCCCTGTACTAACTATGACCCACATCCGCCTCTCCCCATCCATTCCATCCCTGGCTCTGACCTCTCCAAGGGGATGGTTGTGCTGCCAACTCAAGCTGAAGAGGGTGACAATGGAATTCCTTTTCTCTCTCATTATTGGTAATTCCATCGGCCTTCCTTTTCCTAGGCTTGCAAACTTGGGGTATGTCTAGACTACATGGCTCCATCGACGGAGCCATGTAGATGAGTTTACTAAACATAGGCAAATGAAGTGGCAATTTAAATAATCGCCGCTTCATTTACATCAAAATGGCCGCCACGCTGTGCCGATCAGCTGTTTGGCAGCACAGCGGGGCAGTCTGGACGCTCCGTGGTCAACAAGGGAAGCCTTTGTCGACCGCTCCATTATGCCTCGTGAAATGAGGTTTACCAGAGCGGTCGACAAAGGCTTCCTTTGTCAACCGCAGAGCATCCACACTGCCCCACTGTGCTGCCAAACAGCTGATCGGCACAGCGCGGTGGCCATTTTGATGTAAATGAAGCAGCGGTTATTGCACCAGTTGGGATTGGTCCTGCCTAGAGCAGGGGGCTGGACTTGATGACCTTCTGAGGTCTCTTCCAGCTCTATGATTCTATGATTCATTTTCCTATGTCTAGTAAACTCATCTACATGGCTCCGTTGAAGGAGCCATGTAGTCTAGACATACCGCTGGCCTCGATGTCCTTCTCTCCCTCTCCTCCCATATATGAAAGCCATGACTAAATCCTGTCACTTCTTTCTTGCCCTCCAGAATTCATGTCCCTGTTATTAAAATCCTGGCCCATCCCCTTGTCCTCTCTCCCCTCAACAGCATCCTCCTGCCTGGACTCCCAGGTTCTTCGATTAGATCTCTCAAGACTAGCATGTCATAGAGCATCTTCTTTGCCCATCGCTCAGACCTTGTTACCCTTTCCAGTGAAAGTCCCTGACTCAGTCAGCTCTGAATCGGCCTTTGAGGGAACAGCCCAGGTTAAGTGGGCTGGACCACAGACCAGCGACAGAAGATGCAAACTATCAGACTAAAGTTTGCCCCCTACGCATGCCAGCTGAGGTACCACCCAACACAGAAGGACTATTTAGGTGGACTTAAAATAGGTCTGGGGCAGAATGTCCAAGTTCTGTTTGGCCATTCCTTGCAAAGTGGATGCAATGCTTGGTTCGTTACTTCTGGGATCCTCTCTCCTTTACCTTCCTAGTGGTGGTATCCTTCATAACAGTCAATCCAAGTGCCAGTCATAGCAATTAAGGGCGGAGGGAACCTGGATATCACAAGCCACCACCACCCTCCTGCCCCTGCACGCTAACCCTACAACTGAAATTAGACCAAAGCCCTCAGGAGACTAAACTCTACATGCCACAGACAGTGGATAAGAGGGACTGAGATGCAGCAATGCCCAAGGTCCTTGCAAAGGCAGGAAATTAAGTGAGATGTACCTAGATTGGAGTGGGCAATAATTTTCAATGGGGGGCACTCCAAGAATTGGTAAGTGGTCGGGGGCCGCATGTTATGATATCAATGGAGGGGTGCCGGGCTCTGGGATAGAGTTTGGGTAAGACGTTGGGATACAGGAAGAGGTGTGGGTTCTGGGAGGGAGTTTGAGTTCAGGAGAGGGTTCTGCCCTAGGACGGGGGTTCAGGAAGGGAGGTGCAGGGTCTGGGAGTGGGTTTGATTGAAAGAGATGATTCTGCCGTGGGGGAGGGGTGCAGGGATGTGATCTAGGGTGAGGGACTAGGATGCGGGAGGAGGATGGGGGTGGCTCCCAGCCAGCGGACCCTTAGGCAGGCTCCCTGGCTGCCACAGCCCCACATGCATTCAAAGCAGCCAGCTGCTGGGGCCAGTATATGTGTCTCTGTTCAGCGCACCCCTTGGGGAGCAGGGGGCATCAGATTTCTGCATGTTGCACATGTCCGCAAGCACTGCCTTTGCAGCTCCCATTGGCCAGTTTCTTGCCAATGGGAGCTGCGAGAATAGTGCTGGGGATAGGGGTGGGGCTCAGAGACTCCCCTCCCACTCCACGGAGCACGTGCCATGCAGACACACACGTGCTCGTCCCAGCAGCTGACCTGTGGGGCTGTGGCAAGCAGGGAGCCTGCCTGAAGGTGCCACTGGGCCATGGCAAGCCAGGTGCAAATGTTTGGCAGGCCGGATTCGGCCCTCAGGCTGTCTTTTGCCCACCTAGATGGACCTGACCTAGATGAAACTCTCAAGGGACCCCACACCCCAGTCCCTTTTATCTGCCAGCAGATAAAACGCCCTCAAAGCCGCTGCCAGTTTGACTAGGGTGGAAACTCCTTCCCAACCTTTACATACAGTGATCAATTAGATCCTGAGCATGTGAGCAAGAACCTGTCAGCCAGCCAAACCCCTGAGAGACAGGATGCTTGGCCAGAGATCTGTCAGGCTGAATAGTGGTATCCCATCTCCATCTGCGGCCATCACTGAAGCTCTGAGAAAGGAAACAAGACCCAAGCCAACCAAAAAACTCCACATCAAGATCAGAATATATTGGGAAGGAAACATCCCTTCCTGGACAGTAGGTGTCTGGCTGAAGCCCTGAAGCATGAGCCAGAAGAGACCCTCTTGTCTACGGAGTCCTGTCCCCTTCCCATCACAAGCAATGCTGTCCTACAATCTCACCGTGACCTTCATCCTGCTTTCTCTTAAACCAAATTAAATCATTTGCCCTCACAACCAACGTTCCCTCTAAGTTTTTCCACACATGTGTGGAACACATTTTGTTATGTACACCGAGGCATGTGCGGCTGTGCACTGCCAGTAGGAACACATGCTGCCGGCTGTGGGCACTCTGCTAATCAGCTGGGCAGCATTTGAGTCTCTCCTGCCCTAGCGCTCAGCTTACAGGGAACACTGCTGGGAAACTGCCCCCAAACCTCTTTCCTCTGATGGTTCAAGACCTACTTCTAATTTCCAGCCTGAATTTGTTCACAGGCCATTTGTTCTCATGCTGGTATTGCCCTTTCACTTAAATAGCTTTTCACCCTCCTAGGTGCTTGTCCTCCGGGAGGTGTTTATGGAGAGCACTCAGAGCCCCCCTGAGCCTTCCTTCAATAGATGAAGGAGGAGCAGATCCTATAGAGCTGGGCACATTAGAGTGGATGGTAGACAGGGGCTTGTTCTCACTCTGCTTAACTCTGAGCGACGCGTGTGAAAGGTGGATATCTGTCTTAGCCCCAGGGATGAGATTACCCAGGGCTCAGCATCCACAACCAGGAGCTGAGTTTTGTGCAGACTAGGCACCAAAATAGGGACAACTATTGTCCTTCATCCCCCAGCCCTTCCCCCCAATAAGTGCTCTGGATTCAGCAACTTAGCCACTTAGTTGGAAGTTCCAGCCTCTAGAAAAATCGGACCACAGTGATGGCACTGAGCGCTACTGAAAATTCTGCCCTTGGTTACCTGTCCATTCCCCTTCCCTGCCTGTCCCTCTGGGTAGGATACAGAAGTGAAATGACAATTTAATATGCCGCCAGTTAACCCTTTAGAGCACCACATTTGTGTAGCACTAAAGAAACATACAGAATTGTTCAATGCATCTTGACAGTTGCTGTTTTAATGTTCTTATCAGGTTTATTTCTTCTTTTATCAAGGTTTTTGCATTGTGAGGGAAAGATTCCTCTCCCTCTTTTCCTAGTTTATCTATAATTCACTACATTTTTACACTTAGGTTATAATTGACTTTTCCATGCGACAGTAACTCAAACAATAACTATTAATATTCAGCAGTCTATGGTGATAAAGATTTCCATTTACTCTTTTACCTAACTCTGTGAATATACCGCACACTATCTCGAACAGTTAATATTAACTTCATTTATATTTATTCTCAGTTTTTCAATATAATAATCTTACTCTTTTAAGTGCTGTATTTTTTTTTATTTTTTTATTTTTTTGAGGGGGGGGGGATATGTGACTATTCTTAGCTGGCCAATAATGTGAATACAAGCCAGCAGCATTTTCAAGTACAAACACTCCTCCTGCTCTGTCTCTTGGGCTTGGTGGGGTCAGCAGTGCCATTTTGTTGGCTGGCCTTGTGGCAGGTTTGATTTTTGTGAGGCTCTCTGGGGGCTCTGGGTTTGGAGCATAATCAATCTGTATTGCAGCCGATAGTTTTTGTCTGATCTAATAGGATCTTTGCGCCAACCCATTGCCCCACGCCTCCCGTTGCAGAGGCTGTTGGCTTTGTTTCCTCAGGAGCGTTGCCAACATCTCCTGTTGGAAATCGTAGGCATCTGAAGAGATTTCATCCAATGATGGATAGAAGTTCCTGTTCCAGCAGGTGGGGCTGAGAATGTGAAATGCTCCTTCCCATGGCTTGGGATGTTAATAGCCCAGTTTGGGAAAGCATCTCTCCCTATCATGCCATTGCGGGAGGTTTGTGGTAATGGCCTCTGGGTGCAGGGGGCACTGCGGGACAGTGAAAATCCCAACATTTAACTGGAGAGGGAAGAAGCAATGGTGGCTCCGTGGGTATAAATAGTTTTCACTAGAAGCCAGAGGCAGGGACCCAGTCCCTGTCCCCCAATGCCTGCCATCTAAATGTTAGACATGACAAAACGTGAGCAGAGCAGACAGGAGGCCAGGGACAGGATGAGCGTTCCAGCAGTCCGAACGAAGGGCACAGGTTCCCGCCCCTATTGGAAACACCCAAAACCAACGGGGCAGGTTCAGATGGGATTATCTGACATGGGATTCAAAACTCAATGGGATTCAAATTCTGTGACCGCGCCCTCTCAGAGGAGTTTATTAATAAGGGGTCATGGACAGATTCTCAGAGAAACCGCCATGCAATCCGAAGGCTTTTTGCACCAGAATAATGAATGCCAGGCAAGGCAAAAGCTCTCATTCCTGCGCACGTCAGTCCTGTAAGGCCAGTATAACAACTGGCAGTGGGAACTTACCAAATCATATGACCCACTAGCTCAGACTCTGGGGGACAGAATATAATCAGAAGGTGCACCGGAGGAGCAGGAAGTGGGGGAAAGGGAAGAGATGGCAAAGTGGCTCTCGTCAGTTGTAGCACAAAGTAAAACTGGGACTGGGTTCCCTTCTGTCGCTCCCCTAGACTCTGGAAATCCACCTTCCAGCTGCAGTTACTGTGAAATGAAGCGGAGCCCCAAGTGGGAACACCTGGCTCTGGGCCCTCTGCCATCTCCGAACTGCTGGGGCTATTTATTTGCGTGAGCTCAAAGTAAATAGCTGATGACATGAGCAAGGGACTGCTGCTCTGAGCCTATCAGGAGGACTGTAGGGCCTCCATTTGTCTCCCTAATGGAAGCTGAAGCCTGCGATGCATCGGGGCCGGGATGGGTTGAGAGAGCAGGTGGCGGGTACGGCGTTCGCTGCCGTTGCGTGCCGGAGCTCTTCCCTGTAATTATGAAAAATGTCCCCCCCTCCCCCACGAGGAAAGTGGCAGGTTTGCTCTCCGCTGCAGCGCCAGAAAATGCCTTTCCCAGACCGCTCTTCTCCAGAGCAGCGGGAGCCTTCGTGATTTCATAGCCCACCACCCACAAAGCGGGCTGGCTCCCACAGGTGCCTCTGCTGCGGCATTTCTCCACTTCACGGCTAGTTAGGGGCTAGCTGGGTTAAACGAACAGCCCATTAATCTCGGCCCTGCTGAGACCAGAGTCGTGGGACACGCATGCTGCAGATGATTTATCACCATCCTGGGCGCATGTCCCCTTTTCTTCAGAGCACCAGCCACAGTTACCTGGAGTTGCTTGGCGCTTGCTAAAGGCTGGGTGGACAGATGAGCAAAGACGCTGCCAAGCAATCCAGCAGCCATTTTACATGGGAGACACCTTCTGTATTGCTGCTGCTGCCTCCCCTGTCAATGACTCCTCTGGGTACGTCCACGACAAGCCCAGAACTCCCTAGAACCCCAGCATTGCCATGGGATGAACCTGGGAATGACTGACAGACACCAGACTTCACGGAGAAAGGGCAGGCATGACACAGGCCTGGGAGTTTGGACTCCCGAGCTCTTTTCCCAGCTCCTGCACCCCGTCACAATTTGTGATCAAGTTGCTGCTGCTCTCCGTGCCTCAATGTCCCCATTTGAAATATGGGGATCATTCCCCTCTTTGCGGGGAAGAAGAACATAAGAATGGCCAGACTGGGTCAAACGAAAGGACCATCTAGCCCAGTGTCTTGTCTTCTGATAGTGGCCGATACCAGGTGTCCCAGAAGGAATGAGCAGAACAGGGAAACATCAAGTGATCCTTCTCCTGTCACCCATTCCCAGCTTCTGACAAACAGAGGCTAAGGACTCCCTTCCTTCCCATCCTGCCTGCTGTGGATGGGCCTGTCCTCCATGAACTTATCTAGCTCTTTGTTGTAAGACTCAATTCATTAAACTTTGTACAGGACTTTGAAAGCCTAGTATCTCTCCAAAGAATTATGCTGATTATAGAATCATAGAACCATAGAGCTGGAAGAGACCTCAGAAGGTCATCAA
>JANRFK010004149.1:127066851-127083034 GCA_030068395.1 Apalone spinifera | reverse complement strand
TGAGGAATGTGTCTGGGACCTGCAAACCAGCCAGGGCATAATGGCTGCCAGCACATGAAACAGAGATCGGTCACTCGACCACGTGACCTGCTCTGGCCAGGAGGACACCAAGAGAGAGATAAGGCTATGCAGCGGACTCCCTCTTGCCTTCAATTCTGCTACTGATCCCAGATGCAGCCTTGCGAGGAACAGCGAGCCGGGGAGAATCGTTGGCCCACCCTGACATAGGATGTACACCAGAGACTTTTAAGCCAGCAGTTTGTAACATCTCTGCTGAGAGCCTGCACCCAGAACTTGGTGATTTGATGCATGTAATGTGTTCTCCTTCACAACCGTACTCTCCACCTTTTCTTTCTTTTATCAATAAACCTTTAGATTTTAGATTCTAAAGGATTGGCCCAGCGAGCTCTTGTGGGTAAGATCCAAAGTGTAAATTGACTGGGGATTTGTGGCAGGTTCTTTGAGACCAGAAAGACCCATTCGGGGTAGGTGAGATCCGGTTCTATAACTCCTCACCTGTGTGCAGGCCCGGGGCTGATTGTGGCACAGGGAGAGCTGGCGTGTCAGAGGGGTTTTCTTCGTGAGGCTTCCTGCTGGCCGGATTGGCAGCTGAAGCACTCGGTGTGACTGGTTTGTGGCCTATTTGGGAATAGTCTCCGGTCTGGGGCTGTAAGGAACCCCGAGTTTAAGCAATTTTCCCTGGGCAGACATCCTCAGAGGTGCCCAGACCCGGCCCGGCCCAGCCCAGCCCATCACAGGGGACAAGTGGATCTGGTGCCTCCTTAAAGCCAGCTCCTCACGGGCACCGGCTCCCACTCCCTGCCCCTTGCTGCCTCTGTATCAGAGGCAGCAAGTGTGGGGAGCGCACATAGTCTATAAGGTTAACTGTAGTGGACTACATGTTGACATCCCTAGTTTCAAAGAGAGATCTCTCTAGGCTTGGTCACCTGCACGGGCTGCACTTTCCTTCATGGAGAACTTGTGGATTTTCCATGGCCACTGGTCCACTGGTAGGCTCAGGTTCCAGGACGCTTGCAAGAGGGACTTGAAAACTTTCAGCCTTCACAGCACAAGCTGAGGACGATGCCGCAAGCAACGTGCGACACCAGGGGGCTGCGCTGCACCAGGGCGCCGGAGGCTGAAGAGAAGTGGTTGAGCGAGAGAGGAAAGCTACGGGAGGAGAGCTCAGCAGACATCAGGTGCTAGTAATGTGCTGACCTCTGGCGCTGTGCACTGTCCGTGGCCAGGATTGTTCCTCGACACGTGGTCTTTTTAGCCACTTGTGATGCAGCAGCGTGAGACACGCAGCAGCGTGAGACACACAGCAACGGAACAGCTTCGGCGCTTGGCAGTTGCCATTTAGAGTGCAGATTGGAAACTGAGGCACAGCGAAATTAAGTTAGTGTGTGTCATAGCCAGGAACAGGGCCCAGGTCTCCTGAGGTTTGGTCCGGTGCTTTTATTGCAAGTCCTGGCTGTCACCCTGCCTTGCTGTGTGCCTCTGAGCACACCTTCACTGATGCCTGCTTACCGCCCTGCTCCCCTCTTCCCTTCCCCCTTCTCTGTGCTCATTATCCTTCTCCCTTCCCTAGATACCGGCTGTTAATCCCGCCCTGCAGACTCCTCTGCCGTAGGTTGCTAATCACAGATCCCGAGTGCCAGAATTAACAGTGTGCAGCAGTGGATACCCGTGAATCTGTAACGAAGCTCCACTTCAGATGAGTCTGTCACTGGGCCAGCAAGTTACCAGAAAGCAACTTGTCATCAGCCCTGTTTTGACTTTTTATTTGTCTCCTTTTAAATACCCAGAAGGCTCTGGTCTCCCTCTTTTCCCTGTAGCACAGGGGTGGGAGTACCGTCCCACTCTGGAGCTGGAGCACATACAATCTACTAGCCTGGGTCCCACTAGGCTCTAGTGGGGAGTGTCTTTCTCCTCAGTCAGAGGCTATGCCAGTGCGGGTTTGGTTTTTCTTTTTTGCTGCTTTTGTGTGTGGCCCTGACTGATTTTTTTTTCTGTGGGTCACTGTCCCCCAACCCCAAAAAGGTTCCCTAGCTCTGCTCTAGCAGGAGGAAGGAGAGACTTCAGTGCCAAAGAGATCAGAGCAGGATTCCATGACTCCTCCATTTCCATCTCTAAAGACCAGCCAGAGAGTTCCTGGCCTCTACAAACCTAAGCTGCACACTAACCTAGGCCGATGTGAAGACCTACATCTAGGAGAAGAGGGCGTCAGACAGACATTCACTTTGGGGAACTCAGACTCTGAAAAGTGTTGGTGTCTTGCTAGATAACCAACCGAGCATGCATTTCCCGTGTAGTGTTTTAACTAAAAGGGCAAACCCATTCTTTGGGTTGGGACATATGATGTAGGCATGAGGAGATAATATCACCTCTCTCTTTAGCACTGGAGGAATGTTAAGAGGCATCACGGGAAGAGTGTGTTGAATTTTAGTGTCCACGCTTTTTAAAAGGATATTAAAAAATTGGAGAGGGTTCAGAAAAGGGCTCTAGGAATGATTTGTGATATGGAAAACAGGCCTTACAGTGAGAAATTTAAGGAGCTCAATGAATTTAATTTATCAAAGAGGAAGTTAAGAGGTGACCCGATCTCAGGCAGCACTGAGAGAAGATATCTGATATTGAAGTTCTCACTGGCCTGGCAGAAAAAGGTCTAAAAAGGATGTTGAAGCTCAAAAATATCAGATTGGAAATGGGGCACAAATGTTAAATGGTGATGGTAATTAACCACAGGAAGAGAATACCAAGGTGCATGGTGGATTCTCCATTGCTCGTTTCAAATCGATGCCTTTCTAAAAGGTTTGCTCTAAAGAGCCACAAGTAACTGGGCTCGCTGTAGGAATCAGTAGGTGGAATTCTCTAGCTAGCCTGCGTTATTCAGCTCAGACTAGAGTCAGGCAGTCAGCCTCGCCCCTCCTGGCCTTAAACTGCATGAATCAAATGAGAGGAATTCCAAGTTGTTTCCCGCGGATCATTCAGAGATTGTTCCTCTTGAAGGAGTGGAGTTTGCAGCATGCATCCAACTCCTCATGAGCCTGCCCTTGTACCTTCCTGCCACGGAGGAGGGCAAATCTGATAAGTTTGCCCCACACGTGGACTTTCTGAAGGATGCCTTGTTTCAAGCCAGACCCTTTCCCTGTCCTTGGGAGTCACAAGCAAAACCGTCTCAGCTCACAGGAAATAGCAGCAAATCTGTAAAACATGTTATCAACAAAGTCAAATCACAGCTGGCCCCTTCAGAGGCTCTGCGCTGTAAGTGATTCTGTGGTGGGGGGGCTCAATGAATTACCCAGACTAAAGGAGAGTCTCTCTCTAGATCACCCCCCACGATGCCATGCTCAGTAGCTGTCGGCACCCAGGATGAAGCTGGCTGGATGTGAAAACGAGGTGTCCTGGGTGAGGACTTTGGGCTGCGGGGCACCCTCATGGAGAAGGGAAAGACGTCCAGTCTATGTCCTGCTTCTGAGAACACAACACTAGACACGGCTATTTGCACTAGCCTTTTCTGAACAGGACCTGGGCCATGGTGCCCCTTTCTTCTCCTCTCTCCAGAGACAGAAGCAGCATCATTAAGTCCCAGGACACCCCAAAGCTTAGGGGATGGGACTTCAGAATCACCCAGAACTGGCCTAACTCTGCTCCCATTGAAGTTGAAGGGATTGTACCCTGGATTTTGCTGAGAGTGGACTTAAGCCATGCCTGAGTCCTTCCAAAAATGCCACCCCCTTGTGCATCTGGCCAGTCCCCACCAGATTCCACTCAGGAAAGCTGACTACAGCGCAGAACTCCATTCTTCAGGAAGTGCCAGCTGCATGCCTGGCGCTGTGCCGGACATGCGATCGAGAGAGGACATGCGATCGAGAGCACCCCACTGAAAAGTCAGACAGGAAAAAGCCAGAGAGCCTTTGGAGACTAGGAGGAGGGAACGAGTCCCTGTTTGTGGCCACTGTGTTCACTCTCCATCAGTCTCTGGGACTTTTCACAGGCAGGAATATTTCCTCCAGGTCTTTAGGAAGAGTGAGCTGGCACCAGGACTCTGCTGCTCCTTGGACTCTGGCAGAACCTGGGTCTGGCAGAACTTGGACTCTGGTCATTCACTGGGCTGTGTTATCCTGAGCATCTTGTACCATAACTGGATACCACTCCCTATTTACCCAACCTTTTCTTCTTTTGGGCATGCCCGCGCAGGCTTGCCGGGGCATCTCTCTCTTATCTTTGGCAGAATTTCATTTGTCTTTTTTGATCGGTGCAAGGGAGGCTGTCAGTTTGTTTTTAAACATCTTTTCAATGTTTATCTATTTGTAAAAGTCCAAGTTGTGGGAAATTGTTACTTAATTACAGTAAATGCTGGGCTTCAAAAAGTTAGAGCCTTCTAAAAGTTAAAGTTGAAATGCTAATGCTCAACATCGCATGTCAAAATAGACAGAGAAAATATCCTTAGCTCAGACTTTAATTAAGTTCTCAGGAGCATTTTGCTTCCTTTGCCTTTCTGTAGGTTTTAATGGGTGATTGATAGAAATATTTTTTTTTCCAGTGCGTGTTTTGTGTTTGGTGAAATTGACATTTACCGACATTTTCTGATAAAAATCGAATCCTTCCAACTATACAGCTGGATTCCGGGAACATCTAAAGCCTCGAATGGTTTTGAGTCAGCGTGAAGGGAGGGAAACACCTATGAGTGTGGTTGACTTTGTTTTAGAATATCACCAGGTTTAATCATCATGGGGATTCATCCCCTGTTACGATCTCTGTTAACTTCTCAGCCACCTTTGGCTATTTACACACATGGCTTTGCGAATTACATCCGTGCAACAGTGCAGCCAGTCAGGAAGGAGCAGTGTGCGTCAGTGGTGATGCCTAGGTTGTCATGGCTCAGAGTCTGGTGGTAGGTGTTGCATGAACACATCACGGGGAGATGGTCCTGGCCCCAGAGCTCACCAGTCTAAGTGCTCCCTCTCCCTCTCTCTCTTTCCCCTCATCTTCTCTCTCTGCAGTTTTAGTGCTGAAATCTAATTGGGGAAGGGAGCAGGACTTGCTGTATTACAGGGCCTTCTTTTCTTGGTGGCGTTGTCCAGTCTGTGTCATCGCTGAAGATGGGAGAAAACGTTTTAATGTGTAGATTCCGATGGGAAAGGGGGGGGCTTGTAGCTTGCTTGGTATATAAACCCCCTGCCGCACTGCCAGGAATGGACACGGATTCTCAGTTCTTTTCTTTCTGGTCCACTCAACACTCTGGCTCTCCGCCTATCCACTCCTCTGCCCCCAGCGCTGCGACTCCCACCTTCCCGCACATCATTTGACCTGCGTTTAATGCTCACTTCCCCAACACAAGCTGCATCCGCACCGCCCCCAAATCAATTCCTTCTCTCTTCCCGCCTCTCTCCTGCTGTTGGCTCCACAGGGATTTCCTCCCCACTCTCCAGTTTTGACTCCCATTATGACCCATCTTTCTAGTCCGGCTTGGTCTGTCTCCACTCATAGCCAATCTGCTTCCATATCCCAGCCCAAGAGTTGTATCAAGAGCCAGTAGGTACCTGAGAAGCCCAGGCCTAACCCCAGCTGGATCCTGGGAAGGCTGGGCAGCGTGGAATTTACTCCAGAGAAGAGTCCAAATTTGCCCCACTCTCCTGCCGGAAACCTCCCCTGACCTCCTGCACTACTGGCCCCTCCGTGACCCTCCCAGTCCCTCCAAATCAGACTGTTCACAGGTGTTATCCACCTGGGAGCTAGCCCGTTTCCTAAGAGTTAAATCATGTAACTGCAATGTGCCCCTTGTTAATTAGAAAAGCTCCCCATAAGAGGAGTCTCTGATTTGCTGCCAACGTTTCACAGACTGCATAGCAGTCACATTTCAGCTATGCAGTCTGACGAGAGCGAGTGGCTCGCTGGGGTTTCTTGAGGAGGCTGGAAGGAAGGAACTAGGGCCTGCAGCAATCCTGTACGCATGTCTTCCTGCGGGAGTGGTGACTTGGGTTTTGCTCAGGGTTGTCCACCTCCTGGGGTGAGCTCCCCCCCCCGGACCGTGCAAGAAAGGGGGGAACTGAAAGGTGCTGTGAGCTTACTCAGACTTCTCACTGGCGGAGGGTAGTTTATTGGATAACACCTGGAATCTATTAGACTTGGACGATGGAGTCGAGTTTTTGCCGCCTGGAGGCAGCTAAAGTATAAATAGCGGCAAAGGGTTTGTTTTGACTACTTTAAATTGTGCAGGTTTCATGCCCTGAGAATTGGGAGTTCGGAGCCACTCTTAACGCAATAACCTTCTCTCCCCAACACAGGCCGGAATCTGCACTTCATTCCCCTCTCACTCGCCTTCCTCACTTCGCTTGACTCTTTCCCCCATTTCCCATCTGTTTATCACAAGCCTCCTCTTTCCCCGGCCTTGTGGGAGCTCCAAACAGAGGGGCTGGGATGTTGCTGCGTGTCTGGAAACGGAGGGGAAGGTGGAGCTTTTCAGTGAAAGCTGGAAAGTCGAGACGCAAAACTGGTAAGAGACGGGACTGTGGGCAAGATGGACCAGGGCCTGACCCAGTATGGCAGCTCTTAAGTACGTTGTTGTCAGGCTGGTGCCATGCCTGTTGGTATGGCTACATTGGGGGGGGGCGGGGTTTCGAAGAAGGTATGCAAATTGCGCTCGCATTTGCATATCTTCCAATTTTTTTTCCGGAAGAGGATTTTCCAATATTTGGCCTGTCTACACGGGGCCAAATGTCGGAATCCCCCCCAGCCCCTTTCAGAACCCCCTGTACACCTCAGGGCAAATTATCAGAAAATCCTCTACCGGAAAAAAAATCGGAAGAAGATATGTAAATGTGAGCGCAATTTGCATACCTTCTTAAAAAAAAACCCTCACAGTGTAGCCGTACCCTGAGATACAGTCTGGAGATCATTCCAGTCGTAACGCCCATTGCCATGCCACTGTTACAATATAATGTCCAACACTACGCCAATGTCAGTACCTCGTTGCCAGGCTGGTGCCGTGCTATTATCCAATGTTCTGATCTCAGCCCTACGTCCTATGACACAGCCACCCCGGGGCAGTGCGCATGTGAATGCCACGCCAATGGAGTGCCGAGGCAAGGTATGATTTCCAAGGGAAATGCTCCCCTGGTGCCAATGTGAATGGCTATCCCAGCCTGGTCCTGTGCCAGGCCTATAGCTAAATTAGACAGTATCTCAATGAAGTGGAGAACGACCGGAGTTCTGAAGAGGCACCTCGTGGCAGCGAAAGCAGGGGCTGGCACATTAACAGAACAAGAGCCTTTCTGGCTTGAAGGCTCTGTAACAGGACCTCCTGCTTCCGAGCACCCACCGGGCTCCAGCCCTGGGGCAGCAGGAGACTGAGTCTGTGGCAAGTTGCAGATAAGGGAGCGGTTGCAGCTTCGTGGTCACCCACAGGCAGGGAAAGGCAGCTCCGTGTCATCTGCCCTCTTAGAACCTCGTGGGTCTGAAATGCCCTTTATTGCTTCCTGCTCTGGCCCCTCCCACTTTTATGTACCAGCTGCATGTCCATTGTGGGCTTTCCAATAGCGGTCTTGTCAGAAACTAGTTTGTAAGGTACTCGGAGCAGGGACTGTCTCTGGCTACGTGCCTGTACTATGCCCGATGCAATGGGATCTCTGCGTGCGGCTGGCACAATACAGCTGGATGTGCACTATCTCCGTTTAGCCTGATCTGATCACAGTCACATCACTGGCAGGCACAAGGAGAGCACGGCGTACCAAAAAGAACATGGAGATCCGAGGATCATGCCTGTTTTGCTAACCATTAGTTCACGCTCCCCTCCCAGAGCCAGGAAGAGGCCCTGAAATTCCTAATCTCCAACAGTCTACAGGTTAGACCTCTCTGGTCTGGCACCCTCAGGAACTGACCGGTCCTGAACGAGGGAGTTTGCTAGACCAGGGAACATCAACGCCGGCCCTTCTGCTGCCATCCAGGCTGGGCTCCTGGCCCCGGCAGGACTCCCAGCCACAGCCCTCTTGCAGCCGGAGTCCTGGTTGAGAAAGGATCAGCCTGTACTGTACAGGCTCAAACTGTAGCTGTGTAACCTAGTGTGTGGCAAGAGGTTTCCAGGAGCTCCATACACAAGTTGCACTGCGATTCTTGACTGTCCAGGCTTGGAATGCTGCTGACAATACATCCAGTGTTTCCTTACAGTTGCAGTTGATGGGATGATTTGTTCCTACATTTCTTGTTAATCGCTGGTTCATTTAATGCACCAAGCGAGAACATGTCCTTAAAAACCGGATGTGTTGCTTAAAACCATAATCTGTCAATAATGGGAAGCCAGGCAGCCAAACTGAGATGGTCCACTTTTCAGTGGCACGTTACATCTTTTGATGATGGGGGTTGTGCATAGGGAGACTTGTAGGTTGAGAGGCGTGTTTTGGAGCAGCGGCGTGGGGCATGGAGTCAGGCTGCGGAGAGCATCGCAGCCAGGTCATCCTCAAAACTAATAATTACTGGGAATCATCAATCACTCGTAGCCATGATCATTTTCAAGTAGGAGCCATTGTTGTGCATGTTGGCATGCGGGAGGGCAGAGCATGGTGGCAGGATAAATTGAGGTTGCGGTAGAATGTAGGGGTTGTTACTGCAGATCTCGACCCCGTTATGCCAGTGTACATAGGACTCTGGGCTGATCAGGGAAAATGTCCTTCCTGACCTCTATAGGGATTGCATTAGCCTCATTGCCTCACATCTGTTTAGAGTTGCATTTCTGTAGGAGTCGGAAGCTCCAAGCATGGGCCAGAGCCCTGTTGTGCTAAGCGCTCTACAGACATAGGAAAAAAGGTGGGTCCCTGCCCCCAGAGAGCTTACACAGTAAATGGAATCACCATTTGCATGGATAGAGAACTCTCACCAGGCTCACATCTTGCTTGGCACAGGTTTGAGGAAGCTGGCAATGCTGGGGTCTTGGCTTGGGTCTCAGCTGGGCGTTTGGATGATTGCAAGTGGACAAGTTCTGCCACCCCTGACAGAGGCCAGGGTGGCAGAATGGAGTTGTGAGTGCGGAAGGTCCCCATTGTTCATGCAGACTCCTCCTGCTTGCTCTTGCGATATCCCCCCCCCCCCCCCCCCCCCCCCCCCCCCAGCTGGGAAAGGATGGAAAAAGAAAAAGGGTGTGCAGGAGAGGGGAGGTGACTAAACGGCATGTTGCTGGCACCCAGCAGCCTGCTGAAAGTTTTATTACAGAGATAATAAAGCTCAGGTAGAAATTGTGCACAGCTGGCAGGAACTGGGCTGCAAAGGAAGCTGCTAATAAGTTTTCCTTTTTCCCTGCTTACCTAGAATTTCATCTGAGCAAGGAAACCACCCCAGCTCCTCAGAGAGCAATTTCCAAGAATTCATTTCTGTTCCTCGTGCTTGTTTTCTCTTTCATCCAGTTAAAGATACATAATTGCATGAAACCAGCCCTGATATTAACTCCTAACACGAGGCTCGGCACAGGTCTGCTAGCGTGGGGTGTGACGGCAGAAACAGGAGCAGGGACACACCATGGTCCTGATTCTCTTTTCCTCCATCTCTGGGCTGGCTGTAGGAGTGGGGGCATGGGAGTGGCCCCTGGGCCATGTGGCTTTGGGGTTGCAGACAGAGGGGTGAGTCAGGGGCCTGGGAAGGGAGCAATTGCAGCCAGGGTAGCTAGCCGCAGGTGAGGAAAGAATCAACTGATGTTGCCATAGAATGCAGGGGGCTGTTACTGTAGACTTTGATCTTATTATGCCCTGCACCTTGTAGTCTGACCTCTGAGCCAGCAGCACCGCCCGGCTCCCATACACTAAACCCAGCAACCAAAATGAAACCAAAGTATTACTGCCCTGTTTTGTTACACAGTCACCAAAGGAGCCGGCCCATGCTGCATCCGTGCCCCAGGGTCCTGCTGCAGCAGGGAATTGATTAAGTGAGTCAGAGCAGCCTTGGGCAGCCATAGGAGCTACAAGCAGCTGAGACTGACCAGAAGCTCATGGATCCTGCTCACGGCAAGGAAAGCTGGTGGCACTAGAAAGGGCCATTTTTCAGGCTCTGTTTCCAGTGGGGAATCCCCCTGCCCCAGGCGTTATCTTCAGCACCAGCTCTTCTGACTCGATGGCCCGGTCAGGTCACTGGAGCGATGTTAAGGGACCTCAGTGGAGTTGAGAATCAGGCCCTGTCTTCCCAGCGCCCATCCAGCAGCTTTACACCCAGTGGGATCCAGTGTGATTGCGTGTCTCCAAACTAGCGAGGTTGCAGATTTGAGCTCTGCCACACCAGCAGTTCCTCGGGAGGCCCGAAGGAGCCTGGCCCCTCCCCAGTCCTCAGCCACGTCCGCACCCTCTTATCCGCCCGTACAACATCCTCCTGCTGCTCCCTGCACACCACAAGTGTGTTCTCCACACCCCTGACATCACTCAGCCGGGCCCCCTCCCGCTGTCCTTATCCCCAGCCCAGGCCATTGCTCTACTCAGCCTTAGCCCAGCCTCCTCGGCTGGAAATTCCTCTGCAATCTGGTTTTCGGTTGCATTCCTTGTACGGTGGCTGAAGCAGGAAAAGCCTCTGCCAGAAATAGCTGCTGTGCAGTGACTACACTTCACAGACTGGCTTATTTTTAACCCGTTCGTTGATTACGGTGTGTGTCACACACACACACACACACACACACACACACACACACACACACACACACACACACACACACACAGAGTCTGGCGCTCTCTCTCTGATGCACGCAGACTGTGTCCAGGATCTCGCTTACCTGGGGACACACGCACCCGGGCCCTGTGCCTGGAACCTCGCTCTCCTAGCTGTATGTTCTCTGGCCTCTTCCACACACACAGCCACACTGCCGCCGAGATCTCCCACAGAGACCCAGGGGCGCACGCTGGGGTCAGAGTCCCTCTCTCACACGCGCAGAGTGGTGCCCTGAAGAGCTGTCTAGTGCAGGCACAAAATGACTCCACGGTTCTTCCCAGGTCCCCTTATCTCCGGAGCAGTCTCCGCTGCTTGCAGCAGTTTGAAAAATCATGTGGCAGAGCCCCAGTGACAGGGCCCGGGCTGGCAGGCGCAGCATAGCAGACTCCAGAACAGGGGGCCGGGATGACAGTGCACATGCTCCATCTTGTCTCCTTTCACAAGGAATGAATGGGACACACTTAAACCATCTCTCTAGACGCTATTATTGACTTAAAAGGAAATCTAGTGCCGGACGCTGGGGCCTGGCAGCGCGGCCTCTCACACATCATTTATGTTCTCTCCACAGCTTTGAAGTAGGACAGGCCCAGCAGCACTGCTTCCCTGTGGCGGCTTCCCCCTGCCTGGGTGGAGCAAATGGCAGGGGAGCTTGGAGGAAAGGCTGGATATGGAAGAGCAGCTGGAGTCTAGTCTCAGCCCGAGTCCTGATCCTGGAGAGCTTTTCCCAGTGCTGTCACCACACAAGAGACAGAGCAGGCGTGGTGCTTGGCAGACACCCACCACCCAGCTTGTAATTCCTATGTAGAGCCACCGGACCCTGGTCTTTGAGCTCGCTAGATTCATGGAGGTTAGGTCCATCAATGGATATTAGCCAGGATGGGTAGGAATGGTGTCCCTAGCCTCTGTTTGGCTGGAGGTGGGTGACAGGGGAGGGGTCACGTGAGGATTACCTGTTGTGTTCCCTCCCTCTGGGGCATCTGGCATTGGCACTGTCAGCAGACAGGACACTGGGCTAGATGGACCTTTGGTCTGACCCAGTCTGGCTGTTCTTATGTCTTGGGCAGGAGGGATGGAACCTAGAGCCATGAGCCTCCATTGCATGGGCTAAAAGCCAGCTGGCTCGCAGCTAAGGCTGGAGAGCAGCGTTCACTCACCTTTTCTCAGTGCCTCTGGGTTACCCCTAGCGGGGACTGCGGCCCAGACCCTTACAGGACATTTGGGTGCTGAAGTCCCAGTTGGGCACTGGTGACCATCTTACTGAGCTGCAAGACAGGGGCTCTTCACTCACCCATCGCATGCCTTCAGACTCCACCGTTCCGTTCCCATAGCCTTGCCCCACCTGCCAGCCTTGGCCTGCCTGCACCCTGCTGGGGGAGCCTGAGAACGGGGGGCCAGCAAATCGGAGCACTGTTGAACCAAAGGGAAAGAGCAGAATCCAGAGCAATGGGCCCCTTGCTGCAGGTTGCTCCTTCCCGGCTCAGTCAGGGGCCTGGGAGATGGAGTGCCGTTGACAACTGCTACTGCCACCGCATCCCAAGTGGTGGAGCGGCAGGGAGCCAGGCCCCTTTCAGCCTTTCTAAGATGAAACCAGCCCCTTAAATTCCAGCTGGGAATTGCCCGGAAGCCAGAACAGGTCTCAGCGCATAGCTGCCCAGTGTCCTGGGAGGAGCACATGTGATCAGACAATCACAAGGACTGCAACATCTCATGACTTCCCGGAACGGTAGAAGCTACAAGGTCAGCATGGTGGAGATAGGACAAGCACGTTGGGCTCCGCTCACAGCTCAGGGGCCAGTGCTTTGCACCAAGCTGCTGTACAGTTCCCACTACCAGCTGGCACAAACCGGGCCATCATGGGTTGGAGCCGCCCTTAGAGGGGTGGGCGAGCTGCCGGGAAACTCTAGGCACAGCCAAGTTTGGGGAGAATGTAGAGGCTGATGGACATGTTGTTGGGTTGGTGGTGGTGAAGTTATCCATAAAGCCGTTTTCCAGGAAAGGAGAGGATTTGATTTGCACATGGTCTGGTGTGTGGATGCTTTGTTCCTAGCAAAGTGGGAACGTCTCTGCTTGCAGTTGGCTTTAGGATAAGGGCATTCCCAATAAAGCTATTTTGTGGTGCCATCTCCCCTCCACTTCTTCCCACGCACAAATCCGAATCTCCCCTCTGCCCCAACCCAAATGATCGATGTCTTCAATGCCCTTCCCTTTTGTGTCCTGGACTTTCTATCTCCACCCCTGTCCTTTGGACGTGTATGTTCCATCAGGCTTCCCTTCCCTTCTCCCTGCACATGTGCAGTGGCCGGAGGCCTAGAGGACAGGACATTTCCCAACGAAAGAGAGCACAGGATTCCCAGAGCTCTGCTTGGTTTCCGACTAAGCTCAGCGAACCGTTTCTGTCCATGTGCTTAGGCCTCATGTCAACGCTATTGTGAAAATCAGGGGTCTCCTTAGTCCAGGCCCCAATGCACGTTTGGCCAGATACTATTCGTCTGATCATGTCTGTGAAAAGTGTGAAATTGTTCACATGATTTAAATGACTTGACCAGTTCTCCTCTGAAGCCGGGTATCTGCAGACACGAGCAAGGCCAGGCAGACTACCCAACTGCAAAATCCCTTGACGGACTCTGCACTTGTGGCAGAGATCTCCAGCGGGTATTTCTGAGGTGCTCGCCACAGGCTTCAGGGATTATTCTGATTCTGATTTAATTGTATTCTAGCAGTGCCGACAACCCCCGCCAAGCCTGTGGTCCCATTGTGGTAGGGGCTATACACAGCCCTAGTAAGAGATGGACTATGTCCAGAAGGTCTTACAATCCGCATATGAAAGGCAGGTAAGGAGAGGCACAAAGAGAGGATGTAACTTACCCCGTCACACAGCCGGATAGCACTGGAAGCCACGTTTCGTCTGGGGTCCCATGCCGAGTGCTGCAGGGATCTCTGGTGGAAGCCCTGGAGACATTTACCATGCACTATAGAGATCTTGGGGGGATGGTCTGGAGGCACTGGCCATGTGCCGCACAGATCTCAGCAGGTTCTTTGGATGGAGAACTTGTCCAACCACAAAGATCACCAGCAGGTTTTCTGAAATCACTCCAGCCCTGATGGAGCATCTCACAAAGTCCCAGGTTTCCGTCAGCTGCTGCTTCTCAGCTGCTCCATCTGCCAAATGTTTTGGGGAGAGGAGCCAAGTCAGGCAGTTGGGAGATAAATCTAAACACTTTTTGGCTGCCCTGGGCCTTTCCTTTTGATTAATGGAACTCAGAGTTTCTTCTTGCATTGTGCTCCTTCCTGAGTGAATCTGGTGTATCTGGGTTTACAGCCCTGCCCTGGTCTCGTGTTTCTCTTAATTATCCATGGTGGGAATATTTGCACACATACACAATTGCTTGTGTGTGCGTGCGTGCGTGTGTGTGTACACGTGCATTGTGTTTGTGTTAAACTATGAGTCTGTGAGCACATGCTCAAGCCTAACTTGAGAGGTATCGCTTTAACTACTCCTCATAATAAAATGTTAAAAAGTGCTCACAGTTTTCCTAACAATAGTTAGCTTTGGGATTGCTTTATTCATTGTCAAAATAGTCATATTAAAATTGAAGCTACTATTGTAAGACCAATACATATTAGAAAAAAATTAAATCCAGAAAATAATAAAGAGAACAACACCCTAAATATTAAAAAATCAGGAAATGAGATTATTTTACCATGAAGCACCAGAAATGCCCTGGATGCTTGAAAATGCACAAATTACAATGTCTTCCCACCAGGAAACCTACCTATATACATAATGATTTGAATCTTTCTTTTCATAAACACAAATCCATGCATGTGAGAATTAACAGTATATATTCCAATAACACCTTAAATTCTGACCCCCAAAAATAGTCACTGAGAAACATAATAATTAATGTTGAGTTAAGGACAGTTTTAAAAGACTTAAACTACTGGTTTCAAAACATAAAGTATAAGATATCTACAGTAACTATGAGCTTGCATCAGCCAATAAAAATACCCTTTGAGGTGCATTGCACATACATCTTCTAACTACTAAAAGTTACCATTTTAACTATTGAATTACATCGACCTATTTTTTTATTTAATAGTGAGTCTAGTACATAACCAAGATACATCTTCCTACAATACTTCCTGTATTATACTAAGTATATAATTCCTAAAATAACACATTAGACTTGCATTAATTATTGTACTTATGTAAGTAACTTCCTGTACCATGTCAGAATTATTAGACACATTGTTGAGCAACTGTATCATTGAACCAAAAAAAGGGAGAAATTGGAGGGAAAGGGGGTGAAAGTTAAGATTATAATTGGTAAGTCTGATTTTTTTTTCAAATGTCTAGCTTTGTGTTGGAAAATGTCTGAACTAAAGGAAATTTGAATCTTTATGTTCATTCTATTAACTTCTCGTTTCCATGCTTAAATGGTTGAGGTTCTTTTTTTTTTTTTTCTCCTCTTGGAAATGTTAATTTATATGTATTTCTTTTCTGTTTATGTAACTTCCTCTAGCAACCTTACCCTTAAGTTAATTAAGGTTTTGTGTAGGCGTTTCCTTGTTTGTTTTTTCAAAATAAAACTATAAAGTATATTAAGAACATAAATTTTGCCTATACAGGTCAACATGGACACTAGCACATAAAACATTTTGCTCTGAAGGATCCAACTTCTCCTTTGGCTCCAAGATCCTTCGCCTCCTCATCCCAGATGAACTTTGGTGTCTTTTGTGTGCAATACCTCTCTGCAGTTCCAGCCCAGCTGGAGCTGCTAATATTCAAAGAGACGAGACCAGAGCCTGGGAACTCAGCAGTCCCAGCTATTGGTAGAAGTCAGAGCCTGGTGGTGGGGGAGAGAGGGAGAAGAGTGGGCGGTATTCTGTTCATGATGCTTGTGGCACATGTTTTTTTCAGCTCAGACCTTCCTATGTAGGTACCTCCGTGTTTTCTGGGTCACTTTCAATTGAAAAGGATTTGTGGGCCTGAAGCACTGAATGAGAGGACCAGCTGAGCGGTGGGTCCCTGTCTCTCCTTCCAGACGGCACATCCCAAGCCAGACCAAATATGAGATTCTAAGGTCATTCTGCCCACCCACTGCTAGGAGTCCATGCAGTGGATTGACATGGCTCTTAGAAGTACTGCATGGGCTGGATCTACTGGCCAGGCTCCACGTGTCCTGGGATAGCTGGAAAAGGCGTGAGGACTAGGGACCCCAAGCTTGTTTCTTTCTGGGAGGCTGACGGGCAGCTTGGAGCCAGGGTAGAAATGACTCCATTCAGCACGATGCGTGTGTCTCTGGTGCCTGACATGTTTGTCAGAGTCACTCGTGGAGGGAAGCACCGCTGCAGAAGTCAGCTCCTGGTGGACAGAGGGGTTAGGGCCAGATCATGGTGTGGATGGGGCAGGAGGAGCTGGACCCTTACTGCTTCCCTCATCCTCCACACACAGTGGCTACGTCTACACAGGCACCCTTTTCCGGAAAAGGGATGCAAA
>JANRFK010004149.1:127046617-127066751 GCA_030068395.1 Apalone spinifera | reverse complement strand
TCATTTGCATCCCTTTTCCGGAAAAGGGTGCCTGTGTAGACGTAGCCTGGGAGTGTATGAGGGAGGGGGTGCACTGAGAGAGAGAGGATATTCTGTAGCCTGGACTCTGCAACCGCAGCCGCAGAGCGATGTAGGAGGCGGGGGTGTGAGGGATTCCTCCCCTAGCTTCCTGCTGAGCAGGGCTCAAGCTCTGTGCCGCTGCCTGACTGCTGGAACTGAGGCGCAGTGTCGTAGGGTGTTCTGGCGGATCTCGTGCTGGACACCAGGATAACTGGGCTAACCCCAGAAGCCAGAGCCTTCTAGGTGCTGGGAGTCTGCTGGGTCAGGAGGGAGCTGTGGGAGCGTGTCCAAAAGCTGGGAATTGGATTGGGTGTGAGCACATGTATAGGGATGTCAGGAGCCCTTGCAAAATGAACCGAGGGGTTTTACCAGTTCATCTTTCCTCCTAAGTGAATCCTAATTTACTGCTCTTCTGCGAATACTCTGTGGGTCTGAGGGGCCCAGAAGGGAGCCTTAGTTCCCAAGTGGGGTCTCCCCGGGACAATTTCCTCCTTGCTCTGCAACAGAGGGGCCAGCACTGAGTATCCGTGGGGGGAAGGGTTTTCCCTGGAGCTGTACAAAGAGGGGCAGTCCCTCCCTGCTTGTTTCCATGATCCTGTGAGAGAAAACACCCCTGCATTCGCACCCGGCACGCTGTTGTAATAATCTTTGTCCCAGGTATGCCTTGTGAGGTATCATTTGAAAACTCATAATTTGCTGGTCAGTATCGTACTGATGAAAATATATGTGGCAATGCTGTATGTGAACTTACAGCATTCCCCAGTGTGGTGTTATTAACGCATGTCCCAAACCCCGTAGCCCTGCCCAAATAAGAGTTGGCAAACAGGTCTGTTCTAAACAAAGGAATGTGTGCTTACTTTAAGTTGCATTTAAGTGGTAAATACAGTTGTCAAGCAGGAAGGGAAACACAGGAAGCTCAAATAGGTGAAAAAAGCCAGCAAGGAATATCCTTGCCTATAGACTCTGTCTCCTGGTTCTCAGCTTCAGGACTGAAACCATACAAAGGCAGAACAAACACACCAATGCACCTGAGAAGTCAAAAGGAAACATCAGTTGGACTTGAGGGGAGAGGTCCTGACCTGAAGGTTTGGTCAATAATCTGTGTGAGCATGTGGTGAGAAGGTTTGCTTTGCAACTAAGATAGTAGATGCTATTAGCTAGTTTATCTTTGGTTTTCTTGTAACCACTTCTGACTTTTGTGCCTCCTTACTTGTATTCACTTAAACTCAGTTAATAAACTTGCTTATTAACTTGTTTGGTGAACTAGGGGTCACCAAATGAAATTAATAGGCAGCATATTTAAAACAAATAAAGGGAAGTTTTTCTTAGCACACAGTCAACCTATGGAACTCGTTGCCAGAGGATGTGGTGAAGGCTAGAACTTTAACAGGGTTCAAAAAAGAGCTAGATAGATTCATGGAGGTTAGGTCCATCAGTGGCTATTAGCCAGGATAGGTAGGAATGGTGTCCCTAGCCTCTGTTTCTCTGGAAGTGGGAGACAGGGGACCTGTTGTGATCCCTCCCTCTGGGGCATCTGGCACTGGCCACTGTTGGCAGACAGGATACTGGGCTAGATGGATCTTTGGTCTGACCCAGTATGGCCGTTCTTCTGTTCTTATGTTTTATGGTTTTGTCTAATCCCGTGTGTTTAAGTTGAAGTGTCTGGCTAACTCTGTTGGAGGTAATAAGATGGCCTAAAAGAATAATGGACTTATGTATTTGTCCTGTCCAGGAGAGGGCTGGGCAATACAGGACAGACATTGGTAAGGGCAACTCTGGGACCCTGCAGAATAACCAAGCTTGGTGGGAGCCAGGGTGTCGATGCAATTGCACCCAGACTGTGGCTGGAAGGCTGTTTGTGAGTGACCCTCATGAAAGCTACGTCAGCAAGGCATTGGAAGGTCCCTAGGGTTGCAAGGCAGGGCTGACACCGCCACCTTCTAGTCTGGATTGTGCCCTGGTAGATCAGATCCTCAATTGTTTTGCAGCCCATAATGGCTGTCGGGTTTTATACCCTCATATTACCTATGAGGTCCTGTCTTATCTGCCACTGGCTCCCCAGTCGTCCTCCCTCCCCCCGCCAAGGCCTGTGCCCCTTTTGTGGGTGTGGCCATGGTGACGGGCCCCCGTCCTGCTGTCTGATTGGCTGGGGCCGCAGCAGGCTGGAACCTCCTCCAGGTGACTGCTGGGGGCGGGGGCTGGGGGAGGACACAGGGGATGGGAGCATCTGACCCATGGGTTATTTCCTTCCCCAATGGATTAGCTGCCATGGGCCAGGTTGAATTTCCTTTTTTCAATATGTCTCCCCTCTCTAAGCCTTTTCGCATTACTCCTCTGTCTATCTGCCGGTGTCTGTAACACCTCTCCGTGTAATGTCATCTGAACATTTAATTAACGTGCCGTTTGTTCCCTCTTCTAGATAATTACTTGAAGGTGTGAGAGAAAGCCAAGCTTCACACGGATCCTTGTGGCTCCACGTAGCTCTTTCCCGCTCATTGTTATTTTTTGCTTATGGTCTTTTGGCTTTCCACCCATGTGATACGGCTCCTATCCAAACCAGTTTGAATCATTTTTTTTACTAGACATCAGGGTTTATGATGATACATCCCACTATAGACTCCCAATCTACTAGTTTTATTCCCTCTCAAAAAAGTGGCCAGTTTTGTCTGGCCTGATTTGCTCTCCATAAACCAAAAGGGAGAGGGGTGTGTGTGTGTGTGTGTGTGTGTGTGTGTGTGTGTAAGTAAAGGGGAAGCAGCTGATGTGTAAGGCGTATCAGCTGCTACAGAGGCTATGATCTTATGAAACCTCACAAGTTATGCAGGTTTGAGGTAGATTAGAAATACAGGAGGCTCCAAAGAAATCAGGAACATGAAACTGGGGTCCTTCCTATGTGCGATCATTTAACTGTTCTTTTAGCAAGAGTGATGTTAGCACAGGTGTCCAGAGTGAGTCATGACCCCCTTGCAGTTTAAAAATCTACCCTTCCTACCCTAAGCTGCGGTGTGCAGCTGCCAGGTTCCTCCCCAGAGGTGACTGCATTTCAGTGCTTTCTCTGGGATTGGGATCAGTTACTAAGGTACTTTCAAAGCTATATAAAAATAAAGCTCATCATCGCTGAGTCTTCTGCTGGCTGCCCGCTCGGAGAAGCTGGTTCCACGTGCATGTCACAGGCAGCTGACATTATGGGGCTAGATCCTGTCTTCAGCTAACTTAGAGGATATTTTTTGCCTATTGCAAGCACTGTGGAGGAGGGGGTCGCAGCCCTGTGTGCCACATTATACTTTTTCTCCAGTACTGGCCTGGAAAGCAGAGACGCAGACACTCTTTGCAAAGGAGACGCTAGTGCTTTGCAAAGGTCCAACAGGCTCAGTGTCCTCTCTTCTGACAGTGACCAATGCCAGATGCCTCAGAAGGAATGAACAAACATGGAATCATCAAGTGATCTCTCCCCTGTCACCCATTCCAAGCTTCTGACAAACAGGCTAGGGACACTATTCCTACCCATTAGATATCCTAGCTAATAGGCCTATCCACAGTGAATTTATTGAGTTCTTTTTTGAACCCTGTTAAAGTCATGATCTTCACAACATCCTCTGGCAAGGAGTTCCACAGGTTAACTGTGCATTGTGAGAAGAAATACTTCCTTTTATTTGTTTTAAACCTGCTACCTATTAATTTCATTTGGTGACCCCTAGTTCTTGTGTTATGGGAACAAGTAAATAACTTTTCCTTCGTTACTTTCTCCACAACAGTCAGGATTTTGTAGACCTCTATCATATCTCCCCTTAGCTGTCTCTTTGCCAAGTTGTGGGAAAATTTCCAAAAGTTAAGCTCAGATTAAAGTCCTGTCCCGAATCTGGGACTTTGTGTCTCCCTGGCTCAAAAATACCATTATGAACATCGTCAGGAGAGTAAAAAAGCCCGAGGAATATTTTTCATTCAAAGCAATTTTATAAAAGAAAATTCCAGCCTTGTTCTTGAAAAGGGGCTCAATCAGAAACTGAAGGTTTGTCATTTGTCACGTTTTGCCCATTGAAGCAGACAGTCCGTGTGCCTTTATCGTTCTTGTAATGTGGGGCTTTTGATGCAATTAATAGGCGCAGTACAGCAAAGCTACCCACTACCCAACTTCCCCCTGCTCATTCTGTACCACTGGCCCCTTGCAGACGGTGGGGAAGATGGATGGCATCTGAAAGAGTTTGGCCCCTGTTACTCAGCACTCTCCAGCGAGGCACCATGGATGGCGTAGGCACAGCGCTAGTTTGCAGCTCTCCACAAGCAGCGGAGGGGGAAGAGAGAAGAAAGCCGGGGTGTGGGAGGAAGCCAGCTCTGTCCCCATAGCAAAGAAAAGGCCACTGGGACCATTCTCTGAGGTAGCTTTTACATAAGTTGTTTTGATTCAAATTGCTTAGAAAGCAAAGGAAATATCACAAAAAAAGGGCCTTTTCTGGTCTAATTCATCCATCCTCCATTGTGGGGAGGGGAGAGCAAGCTTCTCTCCCTCTTCGCACTGTTCCCTGAGTCCCCTGAATGCAGTGCTGACACTCGGGGGGGGGGGGGGGGGGGGGGGGGGGGGGGGGGGGGGGATTCTTTTCCAGCCCTCCCTGTGCCGCTCTCCAAGCTGCATGTAAATGGAGTCCTTTCTAGCTCCTTAATAGGAACGACGCTGCTTTGCTTATTGTCTATTAACTCGAGAGGCGAACGCAGAATCAGAAACGTTTACCATGAAAAGGAAGAGCTGAAATCCCATTTTCTCCCCACTGCTTGATGGGAAATGGTCTGTCAGAGCCAGCCAGGGCTCGCCGCTCAATGGCTGAATTCATTAGGCAGCACACTTCAGAGTCAGCACTTTTTGCTGGTGCTGAGCACTCTTCTGGAAAGAAAAAAAAAAGCATTTCTAAAGCAAAGGGGTCAAGGCCTGTGCAAGAAACCCACTGATTTCCTTCTGCTCTCTATTGGCAGCATCCAATTCCAGTGCCTCTGTACCAGATGCATGCTTCCCCTTTCACAGGGGCACTTCTGGGAAAGCAGCAGCTGGAAAATCAAAAGTCCCAGGCAGCATCAAGAGACCACACAGTAGACCCTCCTCCCCCACACTTTCCTCCAAACATGCCACTTTAGTTCTGGGGATTTAAGTTTCCATTAGTGTCTGTTTGGTGGCCCTTCTCCTTTACGCTGGCATTTCCATGGTTGCTTAACTTCACTGCATTTCATTAACGCTGAGGTTTCCATCGCTATTAGTCAGTCTCTGTTATCACCAAAGTAATTTGTATGGTTGTTAGGCTGGGCGGCTTGCTACTCATTGGTTTTTTCTGGGGCCTTTCCACAGCCCTCCCGTGAGAAAAGTGCCAGAGGTCGGCTCTGAGCGCCCTTGGCCCTCCCCCAACAGACTCCTGCGCTGACGACACCTCTGGGGACCTTGCGGGATCAACGGGTGGCTGACCAATCATTTCAGCACTTGGGTTCGGATTGCTAGATGCTGGGTACAGGCTGGAAAAGAGAGGGGTTCTTGGGGCAGTTCAATCGCTTAGAGTTAATGTCAGCGAGAGGCTCCTCTCTCCAGTCTCCTCGCTTCCCAGCTCACCGCCTCTCAGGCCTGGCCTTAGGGCAAGGTGGTTGCCTTGGAACCCACAGGTCCCCGCGCTGCCTGTCACCCGTCCCCCCCCCAGCCACTCACTCACTGCCCTGGGTGGGAGCAGCCTGGCCACGCGGCCCAGCCAACCGCTTTGGACCTTGTAAAGTCTTTGGCTGGGCCTGCTGCCTCAAGGCCATTCAGAATGGTGGTGGAAAGATCCATTCCTTCCCTTCAACTTCCACCTCGGTACCTGCCGTGTCCTCCTCACCTTAAAAATATATATATATATAAAAAAAATGGAGCTTGCCTATCTCCTAGAACTGGAAGGGACCTCGAAAGGTCATCGAGTCCAGTCCCCTGCCTTCACAGCAGGACCAAGTACCATCCCTTACAATTTTTTGCCCCACATCCCTAAACGGCCTCCACAAGGATTGAACTCACAATCCTGGGTTTAGCAGGCCAATGCTCAAACCACTGAGCCATCCCTCCCCCTTCAGAGACAACTGCACATGCTGCTGCCGCCTGAGTCTCTTGTCCCAAATCCCCCTTTCGCAAGTCCCAGTTTGCTTTCTTCCACCGTCCTCGCCTTCCTTTTCCTCCAGGGTATGCCTCCTCATGAACCTAACCTCCCTTCCCCCTATACCCAGCTCCCTTCTCCTGCGTGAGGCCCTTCACTAAGACACCCTCAGGCCTGAAGCACAAATATTCACCCGCTGCCATGTCTCCTGTGCATTGGGCAGGTATGGGCGAGGTCTCCATCTAATTTCCTGACAGGGAGCATGTCCTCTCCTATGTTCTATACAGGGCGGGGCACACTGACACCCTCCGTTCTTCGGTTCTTCTAAGGCAGTGGTTCTCAACTCGCTTCAGTCCACGGATCACCAGGCCAATCAAAAAATTTCCGTGGACCACCTTCAGCACATATAGCACAGGACAAACGACACAGCAACCGCTCAGCACGACAGTGGCCGCTACGCTGACGCTCAGAGCCTCAGAAGGAAGTTACTGGCAACACAATGTGGTTGCAACCTAGGTGACACTATGGATGACGTGCCGCTGCTTGTGAACACGGCATAAAACAGCCTGACGGTGGCGCCTGCTCACGCTGTGCGACTTTGGACAATGTTCCTGTGGACCACGGAAAAAGTCACCATGGACCGCCAATTGAGAACCACAGTTCTAAGGTGAATCCCAGATCTCAAAACTGCAGCTTCTTCCTCACCCCAGTGGGACTCGCAGGGCTCAGACTACAAGCGTAGTGAGAATGAGGCTTCTCTGGGTGCTGGGTCAGATGGGCCAGTCCCCGTTTGTTACTGGGATCTAAGACTGGCCGGTTTTCCCCTCTTGGTGCCTTCCGGCCCCAGGGCATGTTACCCGTTCCTCTCTGTTTTCTCCCTTTGCCAGAGTTTTATCAGGCATGAGGAGACTTCACCCAGACAGAGGGAAAACACTCCAGGAAAGGTTTGTGACGGGGCTGCGGGATTCGGGTTGCAGGGATGGCCGACCTGTCCTGTTGTGCTTTGAGGAGACAGGCCCTGCTCCGTGGACAGTGGAGGTTCTGTTTTGCATCACAGGTTTGAAGCGTCCTTGGAGAGTGCAGTGATTTATGTGAAGCCTCTTGTGCGAGGGAAATAAACCTTCGACCAGACCTGACTGAAATCCATACTGCTTAATTTTCTGTGGAATCAGGATTTTACCCCGATCGGAGGATTTCGCTTCTTTCCAAGAAAAACAACAACCCTCTTTCTCATAAACAGCCACTTTCTCTCCCATTTCTAAGGCGACAGCAGCTGGAAAATGGTCTCCTCTTTCTCAAGGAGGGCACGTGCTGTGCTTCCTGTTCTTCCATTGGCCTCAAACTGGAGGCCTTTGGTTCACAAATCACTGACCTTTCTACCAATGCTGAAGCCAGAACGTCTGCTGGGAAAGTCAATAGTAATTAATTAGCTTCCAACTTGGAGATAGAGAAGAGGGAGGTTCCCTCTCTTCCCCTTTAATGAGAATAAAATGTGTTTTCATTTGGTAGAGACGCGCCAGGATCCCCTGTGACACCCCAGTTCCTTTGTAACCTAATAAGGGGGACAGAATTTAAACCAGAACTAAAACTCAGAAACTGCTGCTAAGTGCAATTGCTGTGTGACGCCGAAAGGGGCAGCCCCTGAGGTCACGCCGGGAATAAAGTGCATGCTAGAAATACCCAGCCCACCCCTGGACATGTCTAAATAAGCAGCAGAAAGGAGGTGCTGGCAAGTTAATCACCCGTGAAGCTGCTGGTAGCTCAGCGAGGTCATTAAAAGGACAGGTTCAGCCTCAAACCAGGTGACATGCAGCTAGTTCAGAGCTGGAGGGCCGGAGGCTGCTAACTGTGCAGTGTGAAAGGGACGCAAACCGGGCTTCAGTTCCAGAGGGCAGAGAGAGTCACTGAAGAGAAGAAGCTGGAGGCCAGAGCAGACAAGAAAGATGGGCTACCAGAGATGAAGGGAAGTGCCTAGAGTCAAAGCTGACAATCTGAAACATTTAAACTTAAAAAAACAACAAATGGTCTGGTAGCACTTTAAGGACTAACGAAACATGTAGATGGGATCATGAGCTTTCGTGGGCATGGTCCACTTCTTCAGATGACCGGAGTGTTGGCTGTCCAGGACCAAAATAAATAGGGGAAAAGGGAGGGGGAGTGGAAAAAATGGGAGGGGGGGGAACAAGAAGAGGCAGTGGGTCTAAGGCACCCAATCTATCACCCCAGGACTAAATCACAGCCACACCATACCAGTTTGGGAGGTGAGTGTCCAGGCTTTGCACTGTGAAGGGTTAAACCCACAGTGGAGCAGAAGCAGTGTTTGCTTGGAGGTTCTGTGTGGAAAGCAGAACCATCAGAGGGACTATAGCTTGGAATATAGAGTGGGGGGATTGATCGGGGACTTGGTGAATTCCTGGAGGCAGAGACCTGGAGGCCTTGCCTGAAATGGAAAACAAACAAACCAAAACCATGAGAAGCCAAGGAGCCGGCTCGAGCCATTCCCCCGGCCCACCCCTCTGGTGCGCTGCGCACCTTACAGCTGCAATCGGTTGGTGCCCCGGGCAGCTGCCTGGCTAGCCCCCCCCCCTTAATCCGTCCCTGCAAGGAGCAGACAACAAAGGGAAATGAAATGGAACCAAGGAAACCTTGGGAGAAACTTGAGACAGTGGGAGAAACTGTACCCAGAAAGAGGACAAGCCATTCCACCCAGGAGGCTGCAAGGAAATGAAGATGCCAGGCTGGGAGACTGCAAAATGAGAAGGGAGAACTGCGTTCACTGTGTTTGTCCAATACATGCAGAGGTGACAGTAAGTGGGGGTGCCCTGGTAGGCGGCTCCAGCAAGAGCTGGCTGAGCTATGGCAAAAGCCAGCAGGGAGCTATTGAAAGAGCTGGCAGGGACCTAGGTTGCAATAGGACAGCAGCTGTAAGAAATATTAAGTTACTTTTGCTGCTGGATACATGTTCCCTTAACATTAGGTGTCCCGATCCATTACATACGGGGGTAATACCAGGAAGGAGGATAAAACATTAGTGAGTGACAAAATGGGGGAGTAGTAATTATAGGGAAAAAATACCCACAGGATTTATGTCCTATGGTGAAGATTGTTATTATTTGTATTATTGGAGTGCCTAGGAACCCTACTGATGGACCGAGACCCCATTATGAAACACTGCGTATGAATACAATGCATCCGCCCCATGTAAGGTGTGAACAAACACTGGATTTGCTAGTAAACCTGTTAATTAGTTAAAATGGGCCCTTAAGGAATTTTTTTGAGGCTCACTTTTTCTTGTCTCTCTAGTTAGCAACCAGCTTGTTGCTAACCCTGTGAACTTTCCATACAGTTAAAACCCACTTAAAACTCAGGCACAGTCTGCCTTTGGAAAATGAAACAGTTTGCTTCTGATGCGGGGAAAAAATGTCTTTTTTTTTTTTTTAAGAATTTTTTTTTAAGAAAATATTTGTTTTTCCAAAAAAAGAAATGAAAACATAAATATACACAGCAGGCTTCTTGTGCAAGATCTGTTTTGTGTTTTTGCGCAAGAGCATCCGTGGCACTGTGGATGCTCTCTTGCGCAAGAAAGCTCTGATGGCCATTTTAGCCATAGGGGTTTCTTGCACAAAAACTCCTGTTGCCCGTCCACACTGCCTTCTTGCGCAAGGGCTCTTGCACAAGAGGGCTTATTCCTCGTGGGGAGAGGAATAACTGGCGGAAGAAGCTCTCTATTCCGCCGTCTTACTGTAAATCTACTTGCACAAGAACGCGCGTGCAGTGTAGATGCTCTGCAAGTTTTTGCGTAAGAACAGTTGTTCTTGCGCAAGAAGCCTGCAGTGTAGGCATAGCCATAAAGTCCCTGAAATCCCTTGAAATCCAAATCTAATTTAAGGTTTTTGCAAAGTTCCTTTCACCATGATCTCCAAGTACCAACATCTGACTGATCACTATGGAGTTCAGTGAGCCAGATGGAGTCTGCCACTGTCAGGAATTCCTGGAGATGATGTGACGGACCGGGCCGGGTCTGGGCATTGCTGAAGGCATCAGCTCAGAGCAAATTGCTCAGAACCAGGGCTACTTACAGCCCTCGACTGGAGACCTTTCCCAAATAGGCCACAAACCAGTCACAGCGAGTGCTTCAGCTGCCAATCCGGCCAGCAGGAAGCCTCACGCGCAAAACCCCTCAGATACCCCAGCTCTCCCTGTGCCACAATCAGCTCCGGGCCTTACACACAAGTGAGGGGTTATAGAACCCAATCTCACCAACCCCAAACAGTTCCTCCCGGTCCTAAAGAACCAGCCACAGTTCCCGGTCAGTTTACACTTTGGATCTTACCCACAAGAGCACATTGGGCCAATCCTTTAGAATCTAAAATCTAAAGGTTTATTTAAAAAAAGAAAGAAATGGTTGAGAGTGAGATTTTTAAGGAGAATACATTGCATACATCCATTACCAAGTTCTTGATGAAGGCTCTCAGCAGAGATGTTACAAACTGCTGGCTTAAAAGTCTCTGGTTTACATCCTATGTCAGGATGGGTCAGCAATCCTTCCCAGCTCTCTGGCCCTGGCAAGGCGGCATCTGGGATCAGTAGCAAGCCTGAAGACAAAATGCAGTCAGCCTCATCGCACCTTTATATTCATTCCTGGTCCCTCTCAAGCTGGAGCTGGTCGCACGATGGCATGTTTCACAAGCCAGCAGCCATGAGGTACTGACTGGTCTGCAGGTTTCCAGACACACTCATCAGGTGTGTATTGGCCTCTCTGAGAGCCATTGTCCCTGGAGCCATGCTAGTTAGCACAGCCATTCATCGAACATTCTTTCCTCACGACAGGCAGTCCGGGCCCATTGCTCTGTCTCAGACAGAGAACATTCCCAGTACTAGCACGCAACCCATATTCATCACTCCACATACAAACATCATACAAGCATATGAGCAGCATACACAAAATCAGTAGAGCATAAGCTTTCCTTTGACACCTCACATGGCCCCCTTTATACAGAATTTGGGGCAACCTCCCTCTCCCCCCGTGGGCACAGCAGTGATCTGTCTGCTCATTTTAAAATCCAATAACATGACAGATGTGGATCTCTCTCTCGGTACAGTAATTCATGGTAGGGATGAGATAGAGTAGGCAGCCTGCAATACTAGGGACATTGTTTCTGTCTATTTCACCCCCCTTCCTTGATTCTGGAGTAATTGCTGAATGTGGTTCTGCAGGCTGGTCCTATTGCTGATGTTATGTTCCAATTAACCTTTAGCATTGTCCTTTTGTATTCCCTCTTTGTTCCAGAAATTCCTCTTGCTGTGGTCCTGGCGTCAGCATGGTCCACGAAGAGCAGCTCTGGGAGGGGTGAAATATCCCAGGGAAACTTGTGAGTCAGTCCTGAAAGGACAGTTTGATTGGTGACCTTATGATCTTTCTCTGCTCTAGGAGACGCTGGTCCCAGTAGCCACAGAAGGGAAGCAGAGGGGGGGAGTAACCCGGCTTCACACAAGGGAAATGATATAATTGGAGCTGTTTGGATTTAGAAATTAAAATAATTTGGGTTTGCTTGGCAAGGTTCACACAACATCAGCTCCCATCAGGCCGATGAGAAACAGAGGTGCCTGGGGAGGGAGAGCTCTGACAGCCCTCCCAAAAAACACCTCCTGTGATGGGGGACACTGCTTTTATTCCATTTTCTCCATTCCCGGCTGCTTGTTTGGTGGGTGGTTGTTTCCTTCTGCGCTTCCCTAAAGCACTAAGAAGAGGCTGCAACGGGGGGCTGTTCCCGCACAAAATGTTTCCTCTTCGTGGCCTCAGACTTAAACTTTTTGTCCATCCCTCTAGCCCTCAGGTGCTGCCAGGGTGACTCAGCACCTGGGGGAAGGGGGTCGAGGAAGCAGTTCCATCTAGGATTTGAACTCTAAACCAATGTTTCTCAAACTGTGCTCCACAGAGCCCCAGGGATCTGCGAGACATCTCCAGGGGCTCTGCGAGGTTGACAAACTGGAAACAACGATAGGTACAACACATACAATCAGTGGACCGCTGGGACTCCGCATAAATTTTTACGCATGTAAAGGGCTCTGGAGCCCAAAAAGTTTGAGAACTGCTGCTCTAAACCATCCGCTCCAAAAGCACCAGCTGTCGTCTTGACCTAGCTGGTGTGCAAGATTTCCATGTGGTACTCCCCTTGCACTAACAATCAGCATGGACCAAATTGTCCCAGGGCTGCTAATGCTCAGAGAACAACCTAATATTCAGGAAGCTTATATGGTATCTAAAGGCTGGGAGGAACCAGATACGTTGCAAGTGTTTACCTCATTTGCTGCCAACAGCTACCCTAGGTCTCCTAAGTCTTTTCTGCTCCCTAGGTTTCTGTGCCCATTGGGTACTTGTGTTTGGGGTGCCTTTCCTCCAAGACTCTTGCATTCTTCCAGCTTACTTACCACCCTAGCTCCTTCCCCTATTGCTAAGCTTCCTTGCTCCCATTGTAGGATTTCTGTTCTCGCTGGCATTTCCAAAACCGCATCTTCACATGCGATTAATACGCTGGTGACCCCTTTCCTCGTTATCAACATTCCTGGGTGACGATCGCCAGGCCTGATATTGGTCCCCATAACAGCCTCTGGACTTCTCCTTGAGCTCATTATGGCACTCTTGCCATTGATCCTTCTCCTCCTCTTCAGCCAGAATGACAGTGTCATAGCCAAGCCAATTAATTGTTTCAAGGAAGGGTTTTGAGAGACCCTGAACCATGAAAGACTTAGTGAAGTCCGGCTAGCTTTAATCTGCCAGTTCCCTTCCTCCGCTCAGGGTGCCATGCTATGTAAAACAGCAATCAAGCCTGAATGGCACAGTGTCTCCTTAATAAATCCCCTGTTTTTGTATTGTTCATGGCTCCATTATCTCCTGGGAGCTGACTTTTTCTTTTTCTTCTTCTCAGATCTCTGTGGCGTTCTGTTCCGGGGGTTTGAAACCAATTTACAGGTTATTAATTGTCAAGTTCCTTCTTCCTTTGAGTTTATTTTTGAGAGTTTGAATTTGTATTTCCTTCCCCATGCACAAAACCTTTGTCAGCACTCCAAGGGCCAAAATCTCTGCTGGCTAAATGGGCTTAGCTGCCTCAAAGCCAATATCACGGTGCCCATTTACATCCACCGAAAATTTGGCCCAACAATTGTTTTTCTTTATCGTAGTGGCTCAGTACATTCATTAGCAAATTCCCTTAATAATTCAGGATGTGAACTGCCTGGGCCAGCTGATTTTTGTATATGTTTGATTTTTCAAGACTTCACTTACAAGCTTTTTATCAGTAAGTGTATTTACAAGGTCTTCATTACTTCCTAATTGAGCGTGCCTCTTCTCTTTAGTTATCTTCTTAAAGAGCCATTTAAAAAAAGCAATTCAGTAACAGCCATTTTAGCACCATTCATTCATTCCAGCTCCTCTCATTTATTATTATCTTACTGTCTCTCTTGCATTTCTTTTCCCTTGGTACCTGTAAAAGCCCATCATATTCCTTGTAACCTTTTCATTAGCACTAACTCATTCTGCTCTTTAGTTGAATTATCTTTTCCCTGTAGCTTTAACAGACTCTTTTGTTTTTGTTTCTTTCCTTACCTCCTGACCTTTCTCATTTTCAGTCCTTGTTTGCCCTCAGATTTTCAAATTAGTCCCTTGTATCAAACTTTTTTTCCTTCCTTATATTTTAATTTCTGAGAAAAAGTTGTAGCTCTTTGCACCATCATATCATGTCATTCAGGTTTAAGTTCCCAAAATTGGCTTTCTTCAAATGTTCCAACTCCACGCCCATCTCTTGTGACTGGGTGTTTTTCTTCTCCATATAAATCTTGGATCCTTTCTGGAATAGTCTTAGCTTCAGTCATATCTTGTGGCAGTGAGTTTCATGGGTTAATGTTGTGCTATGCAAAAAAAAAATTCAATATTTGACTGTTTGGTTTCAATAAGGATCATCTTTGGAAAAAAATCACTCTGTGTATTTAGGTCCCTCGCTACAGACGGTGGGATTCTAACTTTTAACACCCATTTAAAAAAGTTGTCTCCTAGATCTGTGCATCTGTCTTCTTTCCCCATCTGTATAAGCTGGGCTTAGGTCAGCAGGTACCTGGTCATTCAATTCTGCTCCTGTTGCATAGGGGACTCTTCAGACCTAACGGAGAACCAGGGCAAACTTAGTTGATGTTGCATTTTGAAAACCCTTCTATTTGGAAGAATGTTAAGGTTGCAAAGTGAAGTACTCAAAGGTGATGCCAGAATTAAGGCTACCCAGGGGGTTTTAATTCACCCCCTTTGTGCTGTACATATGTGATAAACAAGGTCCTAGGGGAGCCAGTTGATGTGACTCAATTAGGATGCAATGCAAGAAATGAGACGGCCAATTCTCAGAGCTGGGGGTTATTCCAATATTTATATTCACCAAGCCAACACAAAACCGCTTCTGTACTATCTGATTGGTTAATCAGAGTCCAAACCATGCAGTGCCCTTAAAATACCCAGCCTCTAGTCACCAGTGGGACACCCCAGCCAAAGTTCTACTCATCCCAAGTTCTACTCATCCCAAAGTTCTACTCATCCCAAAGGATCAGACACATTACTTTCCAGATCAATGAATATTTTAGACCTACCCTAAATACACACAGCCAATTCTTATTAACTAAACTAAAATGTATTTTAAAAGGAGAGAGAGTATTGTTTAAAAGATACCTACAGACATGAGTTCAATTCTTGAGGCTCAGTTACATAACAGAGAGGGTGATTTTTGTAATTGCAAAAAATTATTTTAGAATTTAGTCCACATTTATAGTCTAAAATCCATATCCAAGACCAGGGTGATTCCAGCCGACAGCTAGAACCCCAGCCCTTATAGCAGTGGTCCCCAATGCAGTGCCTGTGGGTGCCATGGTGCCCGCCGGGGCATTTATGTGCGCCCGCCGAGTGATCAGGGCCAGCCCTGCCCCAGGTGCATGGTGCATGCGCGGTGCCGGCCCCAGGCGCGTGGCGCATGGGCAGCCCCGCCTCCGGGTGCACAGCGCATGGGCGGCCCCGCCTCCGGGTGCACAGCGCATGGGCGGCCTTGCCCCCGGGCGCCCGGCAGCCCAAAAAAGTTGGGGACCACTGCCTTATAACTTAGGTATGAAACCTCAAGCTAAGTCAATGCCCATTAAAGGGACACCTGGGAATTCATTTCTTATGGCTTGCCACTGTCCCCAGGAGCATCTGAGCAGAGAGGAGATAAACAGGATCAGGGTCCTGGGGGCCTTTACACATTTGCAGCAGCCTCTTGGCTTGGGAGAACACAATAGTCTTTTGATGTAACTTTATGGTAATTGAATATTAGGTAATTAACATAAGGAAATGTATCCATTAAGCAGGACCATTCCTTGTTTTTTAAGTTTATCCATGTAGAGACCATTTCATATTTAGCTAGAAGCCATTCTGTATAACAAAAGCCATTTCAGTTTCTTGTGTCTGCATGTATACTAGAGGGAGTGAACTGGCCTTCACCGAGGTGGGGAGAGGCCAGAAGGATGCGCTGTTAGAATGTGTTAATGAACTATTTCGAGCTGAAGCTCGAACTCCCTCTAAACTTGTTTCTTTCTTTGCTGATAATAATTCCTCTTTTAAGTCCGCTTTGATTTCTTGCCCTGACATCAGACTTGTTTGGTTAAGGGTATAAAATACTAGGATCAATTGTATTAGTCGGCCTTACTGGGCCTGCTTTTGCTGGGACCACGTCTGGCTCATGCTGGGCTTTATTAATTAATAAAGTTGTTTGTTAGCTGCCTAAACAAAGAGGAGGGTTTTTTGCTTCAACATCCATTAAGCAGTTTATCATAAACTTTAAAGAAACATCTTGACAAGGGCATTATCTCACCCAAGCTTCTTCTAAATGTTAATATTCCCTTTTGATCTCTGAATCAGCAGTCTCAGTGACCCGGCAGGAGATGTCTGTTGACATGGTTAGCACCCGTGAGAGAGAAGTAAACACACATCCCTAGTATTACCTCTCATTTCTAACAAGCCAGGTTTGCATTTCAAAGCTCTAGCCTAGCCAGCACTGAAAGCCTTAATTGTCATTTCCATACTTTAGTCACACCCTTCCACAGGTTGAGTCATTTGGCCTGGGGTTGTTTAACCCTTTCTGGTCACGTGTCCTACTTGGCACAAGTTTTGTTGCCGCGCTAGAACAGCGGTGGCAGGAATGAACTGGATGGCCATGTTTGTATCCGATAACATCCCCATACATTAGCATAGTGTCCCTAGCCCAGGGGTCTCCAACCTTTTACAGCACGAGATCACGGAATTTAAATGCAATCCAGGATCTACCTCAAACCCAAATACCCTCGCCCTGCTCACTCCATCCTCTCTCCTCCCCCATCCTCCCTCCCTTTCACCAGGCAGGGGCAGAGGATAGAGGTGCAGGATGAGACTTTCCGGGACACTGTAGTACTGTCCCACCTCCAGTCTGAGAGCCCCAGTGCTCTTAAGGAGGATGAAAGTCTCAAGGGAACAGAGCATTCAATGGGAGCAGAGGGAAACCATCCCATATTGCTCACCCATGCTCTGGCCCTGCACCACTCCCAAAAGCAGCCAGCAAACTCCCCCCATCCCAAGCCCTGTTGTGCCCCCTCTATTCTTTGGAGATGGAATACAGGGTGGGAGGAGAGCACCCTGACATCAGCACCCCCTCCTCTCCCCTGCCCTGCCCTGCTCAGCAAGCGGGGAATGGGGGGGACAGCTCCAAGGCAAGGGGCAGGAGAGGCTCAGCGGTGGGAGGAGGGGCAGCTGAAGTGCTGCACGTGATAGCCTCTTGGCCAAACCAGTCCAGATCACCTGTCAGAGGCTCTAAGATCTCCCAGTAGATCCCAATTGACTGGTTGGTGACCACTGCTTTAGCCCAACATCCCATGGGAAATCTCCAGCAGATCCGGGAATGGAACCTACTTGTTGCAAGTGAGGAGTGTTCCCTTCAAGCTGAATGCTTGGGCGGCCACCCAGGAGAGATTCCAATGTCGCCCAGCGGATTAACAGAGCGCCCACAGTGCCCTCAGCCGGCAGCGTGGGTTTCTATTGGTGGTGCACATCTCACATGCCTTGGTGCATGTAACATTTATTCCGCACATGGATGAAAAACATTAGAGGGAACATTGCAAGTGAGCCTCCTTTCTCTTCTTGCAGCCCTGTGCCTCTGTCTGATATTAAGGAGGTGCAGGGACTGGGATGGAGACTGGGTGCAGAAGGGAGCTTGGGGTAAAGAATTGGGAGTGCAAGAAGGGGGTAGGATCTGGAAGGCAGTTTGGCTGAAGGAGAGGATTGTGACTGGGAGCAGGAGACTGAGTCTGGGAAGGGGTATGGGTATAAAAGCGGATTCTGACCTGAAGAAGGGATGCAGGAGGGGGCGTGCAGAGTCTGGGAGGGGATTGTGACCTGGGACAGGAGTGTAAAAGGGGGTGCAAGGAAATTGGGGTGCAGGGTCTGGGAGGGGGAAAGGTGTAGGAGGGGGACAAAGGGTTGGGGGAGGGAGAGGCTGGGGTGCCAGAGGCAGGCTCTGGCTATGAGGCACTTACTTAGGCAGCTTCCAATCAGCAGCCCAGCAGGTTCTCCAGGGTCCCTGCCTTCCATGCCCCTTCTCCAGCTGCAGGGGCCATGCACAGCTCTGCATGCTGAGCCTGGAGGGGGAGGGTTACTTCACATGCTGCTGGCCAATGGGAGCTGCAAGATGGTGCTAGGGGCAAGGACACCACACAAAGCCTTTTCTCCCTTCCCCCAGCCCCGGGCTTGCAGCCATCAGAGACCTGCTCTGAGCAGCGTGCCAGGGGCAGGGTATGCAGGGAGCCTGGCTGAGGCTCCCATGGGGCCGGATCCAGCAGCTTGACAGAAAGGATGTGGCTCGCAGGCCATATTTTGCCTGCCCCGATCTATCCAGTGCATTGAGACACAGGTCTTATGTCATGTAATTAAAAACCTTGTCCTTATGTTTATAATTTCTAGGTCTAGTCGAAAATTGAAATGTCTGTCCTACAGGAATTACGTGGGTGTTGTAGTTTGGACTCCTCGTTGCATCTTTCTCCTCTACGGCTGAGCTCATCAGTTGGACTACATCTCCCATGATGCACCACCACCCGGTGACTCGCACAATACACTATCGTGGTTGGAGCAGATGAGGTGTTTCCTGCTGCATATGAAGGTGGTGCACATCCTCACATGCCTTGGTGCACATAACAAAATTTATTCCACACGTGGATGGAAACATTAGAAGGAACATTGGTGGATGGCAGAACCGCTCGTCGACTTCCCTTACTCCTCACGAACCAGTGGAGCACCCGAGTTGATGGGAGCACGATCAGTGGTCGATTTAGCATATCTGTATTAGACCTGCTAAATCAACCTCCGCAGCGCCGATGTCCCAGTAAGTGGAGACAAGGCCTTAGTCTCCCTGTTTCTCTGTTCCCTATCTATAAAATGGAAGGAATCGCTCTGCCCTTCCTCAGAGAGGTGTGAGGATACATTCATTGACGATGGGAGGTGTTCAGAAATGAAGGGCTAGATTGTTTCTGGAGCTGTTTGCAGCTGATAATACATGATCCTGCTATGCAGTGGAAGCCTGCTGCGAATCTAGAAGTTTATCCTCTGTCTAAGAATAGCATGCAAAGTGCAAGAGATTCTCGGGGATGGAGATGGAGAGGGGGAGGGGGAATTTACAGAGTACCGGTGACTTCAATGTATAATTGGACTCTTAGTTAAGAGTCTTGGAAGCTTTATTATTTGTTTCTTTGGAAAGCGATGATTCAGCTACCTTGATCCTGATGGAAATCAGTGCTCCACGTGCCTGACTTCAGTAGGAGCCCCACACAAGGAACAATAGGGCTCTAATTAAAGTGTTTCCTCTATCACAAGCTGATTTGCTGCCTTCAGCCAGGCTTTGTTAGTGGAGCAGGGAAATTTAAATAGATGTGCTCTTCCCTCTGAATGCTGAGGGATCTGTCACCGAAGGGCATCATAAAAAAGAGATTCCAGGCTGAAGACATTGTTGCCTACATGCAGAATAACGGAAGAAGACACATGCATCCGTGGAAAACAGCATTAAGCTCCCCTTTATCCCTACCCTGCCCTGTGTACTCTGAACTGAAGTTGTCTTCTCATACGCTTGTAGCCAAAAATGGCTTAGGAGAAAAAGGAGAAAGGTGAGTTTGAATAAGCTGTGTAGAGAAGTGATTCTTAGAGCAGTGGATCATGGACGTTGTGTTGTCCTGTTTCGTTACTGGTGACCAGAGCATGTGCTTTTCATCCCAGTGTGTCAACTTAGACAGACTCTCTGGGCTAGGGTAGGAGCACCACCAATCTGTCTCTCTCACTTTTGTTCAACGTACCAAAACTCCGGGGCCAAAGTTTGCTGGATTATTGCACAACCTGTGAAATCCATCTCCAGTTCACTTTTCTGTTGGCACAACCCTCTGATAAGGACCTTCTCCACCCATTAGAGAAACTGGGTTGGGTGGTTTCTCTGGCAGTCTCCGGATGCTGTTTCAGGTAGAAGAGAGATTTTTTCCCAACTGTCCTTGGGTGTATTGAGTATAACGTGGGAAGCTATATTTGTCATGGCAACGTAATCTATTGACCCTCCTGAATGAAGGATATTGTCACAAAAGGCTCTCTGTGTTAAAAGCTTTTCCATATGGAGAAGGATGTGGTGAACCCTCCTCGAGCAAAATAGAACTTGGGGCTCTCTTGTTAGCATGTTGATTTTTACTACCCGTGGTTACATCTCCTACTTCTCCTAAGAGTACAAGGCTCTGTTCTCTTCCCAGGCGGCCGAGACATTTTCTGATATTCGAGATGGGACTAATTCCTGTGGACTTATTCCCATGTTCATATCCATCTTGCTCTTCCAGCGCTAGGGCTGCATTCTTAGAACCATGGGATGGGCCGTGAAACCAACAGCCTCCATGGACCCGTGGGCAATGTGGTGGTG
>JANRFK010004149.1:127018476-127029755 GCA_030068395.1 Apalone spinifera | reverse complement strand
AATCTAAAATCAAGTATTGATAATTATATATTTTTTATTCCAATAACAAAGTCTGTGTGACACCTGTGACTGAACAGTATCTGCTTCACATGGGCAGGCGCAGAGGGGCAGTCTCTTTCAGCTGAAAGCCACAGTCAGCTGGCTGGGGTGTTTCAGCCCTCCCGACCTCCCAGCTCCCACCATTCCTCGCAGCTACTCACCTGTGTTGTTGCTCGATGAGTAGCTGCTCCTCAAATGAGGAAATCTAATGTAAACGTACTGCGCAGGCACGCAGTTCAGAGAGGGCTCAAGAGCTACTCTTAGAGCCCCTGAGAGCTACCAGTAGATCGCGATCTACTGGTTGGTGACCACGGGTCTAGACATAGCCCAATTGTTTAGCTCTGCAAGGTAATTAACTGTTAACTGTTGATGTGTAAATACAGCTCAGGAGAGAATACAAGGTGTGGCTATGTAAATCCCATTCAGCCAGGGCTCATGGAGGGTCAGTGTTGGAATGGAATGTGGAGAATAGTAAATAATTTGGGACTGTTGTGGGGGGTCACTAATCATGCTACCCCTAAATGTGGGAACTGTAAAACATGCCACCAGTGCTTGCAGGAGAGACACCACCATCATGGGAAGAGGTCTCGGAAGAACAAGCCTCCCCCCTTCTAGAGTTGAGTGGACTGAGTTGGGGGAAAGGGTTAAAGGGCTTGAGTCAGCCTGTGGCACACCTGCCAGGTGTGAGCTATAAGATTGGCCCAGCCTGTACCTTTCCCCCTTTGTTTTAAGGACAGACCTAAAGCAGACTCCCGGAGGAGACTTTTCTTTTGCTAGTCCAGTGAAAGCTGGATTCATTTACCAGTCCAGCTGGTGGCTAAAGAGCTGAAATCACTGGTTTGGCTGAGAGCCAGGCCTATTGCAGCCAGTGAAGTGGTGGCAACCAGTGGCGTGGCGTGGAGCGGTGGCAGGTGAGGAGCGGTGACCAGTGGCAGCAGGTGCAGTGGCATGGGACGAGACAGCTGGTGGAGCGTGGCGAGTGTTGTATAAGGTGCCCCCTATCTATTCCCCCACCCCCATTTCTACCCAGGTTGGGAGGTGAAACCCTGCGGGTGAACTTTGGGACTCTGGGTGGCACAGACCAGGGACAGAGAGTTTTGGGGTGTCGGATTCTTTGGACTTTGGGCGATTCTTGGCTGGGGGGCTTGGCTCATGTTTGGGTTCTGAACTCTGTTTGTGGTGTTTTCCCCAAGTTAATGTCGTATGACCTCTCTCTGTTTCATTAAATGTTTCTTTCCTACACTCAGACTCAGTGCTTGCGAGTGGGGAAGCATTGCCTCTCAGAGGTACCCAAGCGTGCGTGAATTTCCCAGATTACTGGGTGGGGGCTGGAGCCGGTTCTATGTGAGATGGACCCCAAGATATTGAACCCAGCCCTGGTTACTGCCAGGCCTACCCGGCAGAAGGGTTACACCATAATATAAGAACTAGAGGTCACCAAATTAAATTAATGGGTAGCAGGTTTAAAACTAATAAAAGAAAGTTCTTCTTTACACAGCACACAGCCAACCTGTGGAACTCCTTGCCAAAGGAGGCTGTGAAGGCTAGGAATATAACAAAGTTTAAAAAAGAGCTAGATACATTCATGGAGGTTAGGTCCATAAAAGGCTATTAGCCAGGGGGTAAGGAATGGTGCTCCTGGCCTGTTTGTCAAAGACTGGAGATGGATGGCAGGAGACAAATCGCTTGATCATTGTTTTCAGTCCACCCCCTCTGGGGCACCTGGCATTGGCCACTGTTGGCAGACAGGATCCTGGGCTAGATGGGCCTTTGGTCTGACCCAGTATGGCCGTTCTTATGAGCTTGAGGTAAAAGATGGGGGTTCAGGAGGGAGAATGGGATCCGGGAGGGAGTTTGAGTGAAGGAGGCAGTTGTGACCTAGAGCAGGGGACTGGGATGCAGGATTTTGGGATGTGACCTAGGGTAGGAGGGGACTGTGATTTGGGGCAGGAGATTGGGGTACCTGATCTGGGAGGGAGTATGGGTGCAGGAGTGGGCAGAGGGTTTGGGTATGTGGGGAGAGGATTGAGGAAGGGAGAGGCTGGGGTGCCAAGGGCAGGCTCTGGCTGGGAGGCGCTAACCAGCAAAAACCTGAGACAGACTGTCTGCCGCAGGCTGCTCGCTGCTCCACGTGGCTCCGCTCCTGGCATGAGAGGGAGCGGGAGGGGGTCGAGGAGGAAGGGAGCAGGTTTCCTACACTGCCCCTGCTCCCAGCAAAAATTCTCAGCTTCTATTGGCTGGAAACTGAGAGCTTGGCCAATGGGAGCTAAGAGATTTTGCTGGGCGGTGGGAAAAGCATGAGAAGTCTCCCTCCTCCTTCCCCAGCTGTCCAGAACAGAGAATAGCTGGCTCTTTAAAGTCTGAGCTGTTCTCTGCCTAAGGGTTCTGGCGAGGCGGCCACGGGCCGGATGCAGCGCCTTGGTGGGCTGGATTCAGCCCTATTCTTAGGGATGGCAGATGACAGAAAAAAGAACAATGGCCTCAAGTGGCAGTTGGGGAGATCTAAGTTGTCTATTAGGAAAAACTATGCCATCGGGAGGCTGGTGACGCACTGGAACGCGTTACCTAAGGAGGAGGTGGAATCTCCATCCCTAGAGATTTTTTAAGGCCAGGTTTGACAAAGCCCTGGCTGGGATGATTTAGTCGGGGTTGGTCCTGTTTTGAGCAGGGGGTTGGACAACATCACCTCCCGAGGCCTCGTCCAGCCCTAATATTTGAACAACTGATTCTATGAACAACTATTTGTTCTCTGATTCTATGAACAACTATTTATTCCCTGTGGTACTAGTCAGACCAGACTCTTCCCATCCATGATGGAACAACTTGAGATGGTGTCTGCTCGGGATAATCCAGGGCAGAAGACATGGATTCACTATCTTGTCAGTGGTATTTCCATCAGCTTGGGACAGATGGTGTACGGGCTGAGGACAGCGCTCATGGTGCAAATCTCATCTCTGATACTGGTACCTTCTAGGGAGACACACACACACACAGTCGTCTTTCCTGGACTCGATGAACATAGCTCTTGTACCGACTCCTTCCCTCCCTCTCTGTGTTGCTTTTTTCTTGACATTCTCAAAATTCTCCATGAGACACAGGGACCAGATACCTGCCCACTCAGCTACAACAATATCTGGATTTGCCAGGAGGCACACCCGTACCTTGCATCGTCACTGACCATTGGGCAAAGTAGATGTGAAATGTGTTGCTATTGTGAGCTGGGAGCCGTTGACACCCCAAGAGGGAGTCAGGCCAGTTGTGTTGTCAGTGCTCCAGCTGGACCCTGGCACAGCCAAGCAGTGACACGTCACTTGTCAAATACCCGCCGTCTGTCTTCTAGCATGCGTCTGAGTGACAGGATACTGTCAGATCCACTCCATTTCTCAGTGGGCTGGAAAATGCCTTTTTTTTTTTTTTCTTTTTTCTGAGAAGCTCAGCACACGCCTGTGTGAAGATGCTGATGCCCGTAGTCATCTGGTCCCAGTCCCAGAGCAGCATGGCAGGGTGGAAAAGCTAGTTCAGCTCCTTTGCTAAGTGAACCAGCAACTCTGCTGCCTTCACCACGACAAGCCCGGGGTTTGCAACTCAGTTCTGAACTGGCCTCACCAGCAAAACAAGAGACCGTCCTGCCGAGTTCAGCAGTAAGTCCCTTGTGCAGCTGCGAGAGCACCGCTCATGCATGGTATTGCTTACGCTTGATGCTTGCCGGGTAGCATTTGCCTTCCCCCCTGTTACCTGTGTGGGTCATTCTCTCTATTTTATAATTTTTCATCCTGAATCTCATCTCTCTGCTTCCCGCTCCGAGGAGCAGCCGGCTTGGCTCAGTCACTAAGTCTCTGATTGTCTTGCGGCGCTAAAGCTGTATGTCCTCCCATGTTGGAAAACCCCTGGGAGGTCTCAGCACCATGAACTGACAGGAACAAGGGCTGTGCTTGGGATAGAGGCAGACAGCTGGTGTGTTATAACCCCAGACCATTGGCTTCGTCCTGGGGCTGGCCTTAGGGAAAACGGTGTCATGAACAGACCTGTATTTTGGCGCCCTCACCCATCTCACCTGGCCCCCATGGGCTGGCTGGGTCCCCCCTCCCCATCACTTTTGGGCACCACTGCCTATTCTAGTGTTTAATTTGTATTGAAAGAGGTGCCAGAGCTCAGCCCAGCAAAAATTAAGCACTAGCAGGTTGGTCTTATAGCAGCAGCGCAGTAGTAGGGGGGCAGGGTATCAGTCTGGCTGATGGGGGAGGGGGCAAAGGGGACAATACAGGGGTCTGGCATTTTAAAAGGGGCCCAGAGCACTTGGCCATGCCCCTTCTGTCCATGCTCCGCCCCTTCCTGGGGCACAGAGATGAGCCTCCCCTCCCCACACACACACCTTGCCCCTAGGCCCTCAGTGGCTGTCGGCCCCATTGCATGGTATATGGCATGTTGCCACCCTTACTTCTGCGCTGCTGCGGCGGCTTGTGGTGCCTGGCGCTCCGCATGCAGCTCAAGGAAGGCTTTGGGCTGTCATGCACGGGGGCTGCATCTTTCCAGAGGCCCAGCCACTCTTGGCTCCCGAGGGGCACATTTCACATTTTGGGGAGTGGGAGCACACTTTAACCATGACTCCAGGGCAAGGGTGAGCAAGAGAGACTCCGTGGGCCAGATCCAGCCCACCAAGCAGGTTGATCCAACTCGCGGATGCCCTGCCAGTTCCCCGCCCCCAGGTCAATCAGGGCCTGGGGCCGGGAGTGTGCGAAGTCTCCTCCCCCACAAGAGGTCCGCGGCACTTGCAAAGTGGGGACAGGGAGCAAGAGACTTTGCACGCACAAAGTCGCCTCCAGGGGCGGGATGCCTAGAGGGAACCACCAACTGTTCAGAACAGCTGGCAGCTCTCTCTGGGGTGCAGGGGCAAAGACTTCACACATTCTCCCATCCCCAAGCCAATCAGGGTCTGTGGGTGGGGGAGCACAGAAGAGTACTGACCCCGCCCCTTCTGCCCAAAGCCCCACCCCTTCTAGGGCTGCCCTGGGCCACTCCAAAATTTTGTGAAGTGGCCACCCCACTAAAATTATTGCCCATCCCTGCATCAGAATGATAAAAATGTGCTTCCTGTGTAGACTGCACTGAATGCTTGCAAGCTACTGCAGACATCAATCACATCTGTACCCGCCGTTACAGGTAATATGTGTGTGTTTGCAGTGTAACCCTCTGTAAGTGTGTAAATCGCCACGCAGGAAAGAGACATGAAATGCTCGTTTCCAGCAGGAGTAGTGGGTTTGGGTGGTTTTTTGGGGTTTTTTTTTTTTTTGGTCCTTCCCAACAGAGAAGGCCCATCAACACAGACAAACCATTGTAGAACATCAGAGGACAAAAGACTTTGTTGATTTCTCTCCCTCCAGGCCACCATGAAGAGATTTGCAAGTGAATACCTCCGATCAGCTAATTGGGCAATTCATAGACAAAGGGACAAGAAATAAAAAGCCCTAAAAAGGAGGAACTGTGTCTCTTTGCTGCTTGGACGGGAGACAGGAGGGGGAAGATTTCAAGATATAAGCAGGGGGTCCCCTCCCCAGCTATTAGCTTGGATTAGCCCTGAGGGCCATATAGAGTGTATATTATAAACACTTGAATTTCTTTCGAAACTTAAGACTGTAATTCCTTCTCACAGTGTGTATGTACGTGTGTTGGCCTGCTTTAATCTCGCAAATAATGCTCATTTCCTTTTTCTAGTTAATCTTCAGTTAGTTAATTATAGATTGGGCTACAAACAGTGTTTTTGGTAAGAGATCCACAGAGCTACTGACCGGGGTAAGTGACTAGTCCTTTGGGACTGGGAGTAACCTGGATATTTTTGTGGTTTGGGGGGTAATGGATCATCTATCAGAGGGGCAAGTTTGCCAGGGTGGTGAGATAGATCAAAGTGCCCACGAGGACTGTCTGTGATTGCATGTTAAGGCAGAGCAAGTCAGGTGAAAACAAAGCCTAGAACTCCCAGCCCATGTGGGGTTTGTGCCTTGCTTTGTACCAGTCTGGCCTGGGGCACTCGGACACCGGTAGCAAGGCTCTGAGACAACAGCTGCTTCAGAGGAAGATGTAAGAACCCCACAGGACCAGACATGGGCTAATCTGCCCCCCCCAGAGATCTCACCCGGCTCTCTAACAGCCGGCAGCCTTTCAGAGGAGTAACACCTTCGCAAAAGGGAATATTTCTACTCTTGGCTCTGGGTATGGGCTGGGGGAGTCCAGATGGGGCTTTCCCATCTTAAATAGCTCTGTAGTGAGAACTGCAGACAGGTTCGCACGGGGGGAGCGGAGCATTCCGGTTCTCGGTGCTGGGGCGCTAACAAGGCACTGACAGGAAGCTGTTTTTCTTCCTGAATGCTTTTTCATTGCTCCTCTCAAGGGGCAGGGTGGAGCCAGCTCATCTTGGAAGAGGGGGAGACAGCGAGAGAGTGTGACCAGAACATCATGAATTCACAGCCTCTCCCACCTTCGCCAAAGCCGGCTCCTTCAGTGTCGGAGGCATGGGGGGGGGAGAGGGGGCGAATCGCCCCTCAGCCCAGCATGAGAAGGTTTTGTGGCCGATCCTGAAGTCATCCCCAGCCCTTCCGAAAGCAAGTGAGGCAGCTGAAGGCATCTTCCACCGGTCAGAGCCTCGCCAGGCTCCAGCATACGGAAGTGATTGAAGCTTTCATGATCTGTTTAACTGGTGACATATGTTTCCTGCAGGCGAGCCAGTGTGCTGCATGCCGTCTGTCTGAGCGATGGCAACGCTCCGGGTGCTCGCTTCTACAGGGAACTTCCCAGCCTGCGTCTGAACGCTGCAGGAAGAGATGGCCTCATCCCAGCACCAACCAGGCTCCTCTGGCTACAGACGGATGTGCCGCACGTGGGAAGGGGAAATGACTTGCACCATGAAGGGAAAGAAACATGACGAGACCAGTCCATGCACAGATGGGATCTGCCAGGTTTTTAAAACTCCACCAAGCATTCCCCACTGTAGACGCCACCATGGATGGGAGGAGTGCAGGGGATGGGAGGAGGAGTAGGGGAGAGGCAGGGAGCAGTAGAGGGGAAACAGGAAATGCAGAGCGGTTCGTAGAATCCCTTTCATTTACTGCTTCATGGCCCTTTCCACGGTCTCACCCCGGCTCCCCTCGCTGTGCTATCAGAAAAGACAACAAAGAATCCCTATAAATTACAGAACCGTCCCGCCAGCGGATCTGGACTTCTTGGAGCATTGGCCATTGAACCTGGATGAGGGTTTACTGCTGTTTATATCATCACAGGGCCCGGAATGGGCTCAGCACATTCCTAGCACTGAGGAAACCATTCTCTGCTCTGAAGCCAGAGGGACAAAGAGAAGCCGAGGGAAAGGGATACAGCTTACAAGCCGATGTGTCAGGGGAGTGGAGATACAGCATGGTTTATTCATTCTGCTTCGTCTTTTTAAGTTAAACACGCTAGGTTCCCCTGTCCCAGCCTTCCTCCACTTTTCAATCTCTTCCCGTAGCAGCCCATAACTTTGCTTTCAGTCTCCATCAGTTGGCCACCCATCTCTCCCGCCCATCAGTTGGCCACCTCGGCATGCATGAAACTGCACGCCTGGCAAATGAATGAAATAAACAGAGGGCTTGGTCAGGTACGTTCTTTTAGCTATTGCAGAAGAAATGAGACTGTCAGTCGGGTCCTGGCTCAGAAAGGGTATTTCCATGCCTCGAGGCAGCCTGGCAGACAGCCTGAGGAGAATGGACACATGGATTAACAAAGCTGACCTCAGCTGGGAGCAAGGAGGAGGCATGAGAGACAAGGAGGAGCAGAGTTATGCAGGGTCTGGGAAGAGCATAAGCAGCTTGACCTGGGTGTGACCGAGTGGGCACCAGTGGAGGGATTCAAAACAGGAGGCTGATGGCCTCAAAAAGAAAAGGAAAAGAAGATGTTCTTTAGTGGCTGCACTTCATATGAACTAGGTGCAGGAGGGCTTATGACATGGGGGATAGGCAGGAGGGGAGAACACAGTTATCCAGACAGGACATGATGGTGGCATGGATGGATGTCTGAGACGTGTGAACAGAGAAGAAATACCAAGTTTCAGGGATGTTCCAAAGATGTGGACACTACCTGGGAGTAAGAAAGAGGGATGATATGAAGTTGACTTCCAATTCTGGGCCTGAGTGGCCTGCAATCAACACTGTCCAAAAATGGGAAAGAGAGAAGGAGCCTGTGATCAATAGTGACCAAGAATGAGGGAGGAAGAGATGTTCCAAAGAGGTAGCCAGGAGTTTGGTTTCAGCCCTGATAAATTTAAGCTGAAGTCTAGGCATCCAAAAGAAGAGGCAGCCTGAGACAGTGTCAGAAAGAGGGAGCAAGGTGAAGAGTGGAAAAGTAGATTTGCTAGCCTAGACATCAGCCCAAAATGGTATTTGAAACCAGGTTAACAGATGAGATCTCGTAGACAAAGGGCATGAAAGGGGAAGGGTGTAACTGTGGGATCCCATAGCATGGGCAAAGGGCCCACCAAAGAAGAGGCAGAAAGGTAGGAGGAGACCCAGGAGAAGTCACAAAAGGAAAGGAAGAGGGAGTTGTCACAGTAGACAGTCTTACTGATCGTGTCTGAAGCAACCGAGAGGATGCCGATAGAGTAGCGGCCTTGAGACATAGACGGGAAGAGGCCATGCCCTCCATTGGAAGGAAGGCAGAAAGAGCTAGATTGTTGAGGCTCCAGAATGAATTTGAAGAACAATTTAAGAGAATGGCTGTAAACCCAGTGCACGAGCGTGGAGATGAAGGGAAGAAAGGCGAGGGGGGAGACGTTATGGCCGAATATACATTATAAAAACGCCCCAAGCTGTCTCTTGATTAAGATGTCCATTTGTGGAATTGCAGAATGTCACAGCACACCCACACCCTGTTGGAGGCTCTGCAGACAGCAACAAAGAAAACAGCTGCTGGATTCTCATCCCTTCGCCAAGATTTTGGTTTTAGTTTGCCAGGTAATAAAATGAATCCTGGGCCACAGGTGTCTGAGACTTGAGATTCAAACCAGCTACGGCATCTCATCTTTCTTGATCGCTAAAGGGCAGCAAGAAGGGAAGCCTGCAAGATGGCAAAGGAACAGCACCTTCTCCTTCCATGCAAGACCATAACTAGTCTTGGAGGGAGAATTCTTCACGTGACAGAAGACAGACCTGTGGGAAGCATGGGTCTCTAACATTCTGAGGAAGTACAGTTATTCTAGCAAGGCAAAGGGGGGGCTGGCAGCTCGGTTTATTGAATCAGATTAAGTGCTGTGAGCACTGTCAGTCAGATAACTGTCAGCACCTCGGGCTTTTGCCTGTTGGTTGCATATATTATGGCTCTGCCTATTTCCAGTCCCCCTATTGGTTTGTTTGAAAAGCTTGTCTTTTCTTTGGGGAGAATGACCTGGTTCAGGAGGGTGGTTGGGTTTCTTGCTTACTGCTGCTGTTTTCTCATATGTAAGTTGTTGGGGGTTTTTTTTTCTTTTAAATTAAAAAAAGAATCATGTCCAATAGCAGCCTCTCAAGTAGTGCTTTCATCCCTGTATTACTTCTGTATTCTGTTGGCTTATTTGGAAGTTGAAAGGCACTTCTTGTGGCGTGAAGAACTTATCACTGACATAGCACATTTCATATCTAAAGCACTTTGCAGACATTAGGCTGGATTCATCCGCAGGCTTCCAGAGGGATGAATGTGGCTCATTACTGTATATAACTGATCAAACTCATAAGTGCAGTCTGAGGTCTCAATTTTTCTGGTTCTTTCCTTGCGAATCAGACTCTTTATTGCAACAACACTGGTGTGGGGGAGTGAGCTGTCCAAGTTACGGTTTTCTTGCATTAAGCATCCAGTAGCAGGATTTCATTGATTCAAGCCAGAAGGAGCCATTAGTTCATTGCATCTGAACCCCTGTAACGTATGGACTGCTAAAGTCCCCCCTGGCATCCCTCTATTGGGTCTAATCACTTGTGTTGGGCCCGGGCGTGCTTTTTAGACAGGCAGTCGGCCTAGATCTCAAGATAGCAAAAGGTGGGGAATTCACCTCTTCCCTTGCTCGTTTGTTCCAATAGTTAATCAGCCTCGCCGTTAAAAACGTGTGCCTAATTTCTCATGTGAGTCTGGCTTCAGCAGATTAATCACCCCATACTCAATGTATAAATACAGCTTGGAGGCTGTGGCGTAGCCAGGACAGGAAACGCAGATGGGTCCTGACTTGGGAGGGGCAGCAATGTCAAGGGGGCAGGAGCGATCGGAGCACCCCCCCAGCCAGCCTTGCAGAGGGGTGACACTCGATGCTCTGGTCAGACCTTTGGAAAAAAGGAGGGCCATGTAAAAATGTGTTCCCCCTGCTCAGTAATCCAGGCTTGTCCCGCTCTGCCCGCCCGGTACGCCAGCTGGGGAGCAGGGTCGATGGCTTGCCCCACTCTGCCTGCCCAGTGCTCCTACCTGGCAAGCCCCCATTCCCCAATCCCGCTCCCAGGCAGGAGCTCCGGGCCAGTGGAGCAGGCCATGCACCTGTGCCCTGACTCCAGGAGAGCCAAGTGGGGCAAGCACTGGGGTGGGAGCAGAGCCAGGGGCAGGCCTGGATGCTAAGTGCTCAAGCCATAGCCCTCCTAGGCCCACCTGTGGCTATGCCCCTGCTGTGGTGTATGATGGGCTATTCACTGCACCCAGGGGACAGCAGGTTAAATGAGGTTTGTTAAACTGAGAGGCTGGACCCGGAGAAGGGCCAGAGATTAAAAGTCTGATTGATGCTGGGGCCCAGCTGAGAAGTACCAGGCGGGCTGGTATAAAGCCAGGAAATTGGCAGCAGAAAGTGGGCCATGGGGAGGGAGCTGGTAGCCACCCTCTGTACATTAGAGGGGCAGGCAGGGAAACCTAATGGAGAGGCTGCAGGAAAGACTTGTGGTTTAAGACAGTGCAGAGCTTGGCTGCTGATTCCTGAACCAGAACCTGGAGGAAAGGCCCGGCCCAGGCTCTCCTACAAGCCACTGGAGAAGTGGCACTATCTGGGTAGGGAAAGGGAAGGCTGCTTGACACAGTTTAATTGTGTCTACATTGGCGCGATCTTGCGCAAAAGCAGCCGCTTTTGCGCAAAAACTTGCTGCCTGTCTACACTGGCCGCGAGTTCTTGCACAAGTACACTGACGTTCTAATGTGTGAAATTAGGGCTTGCACAAGAACTCTGATGCTCCCGCTCAGGAATAAGCCCTCTTGCGCAACTGGCCAGTGTAGACAGG
>JANRFK010004149.1:126939968-126953755 GCA_030068395.1 Apalone spinifera | reverse complement strand
TTTTCTACCATTCAAAAAAAGATAATGGGCTACTGTTTTTCTACATTTTGTTCCACCGGTTTCCCGAGCAGCGCCAGGTTACACCAGCTAGTCACAGCTGAAGGAGAACCGGTCGTCGTCAGAATTTACCTGGCTTCTTAGAAAGCCTTTAACAAAGTTCCTCACAAGAGACTGTGACGGAAACGAATAGTCCTGGCGTGTTGTGAAGCAGAAACTGGTGAGGAGTCCAAGAACATGGAGTCAGTTGTCATTGTGGCTGAAGGGTAAGAGTGGAGTGGCCTCTGGCAAGGATCGGTGCTGCTTAATACATTCATTAATGATCAGGAAAAGGGGGCGAGGAGTGAGGGGGCAAAATGTGATCCAATTATTTAGATTAGTCAAGACAAGAAAAGACTGTGAGGACCTTTAGAAGCACCTAGCAAATCCGGGTGAGTGGGCCACGCCATCCCAGACAGAAGTCACTGTAGTCAAGGGCAAGGTGAGACCCCCCTTGGGGCAAATAGTCAGAATGAGTCAAATGCAATTACAGGGTTCTTACCTTCAATGTAGCCACTCAAGAAAACAGACCTCAGTGATGCTGTGGCGACCTCTGCTCAATATGCAGTGGCAGCCACAAGAGCAACGCAAGTGTCAGGATGCATAAAGCCTGGGCTGAAAACTACTGATAATGTTGTATCACCATATTGATCAATTATACAAACTTCCTTGGAGTACAGTGTGTAGTTCTGGTCCCCCCATCTGGGAAAGGAGGCAGGAGTTCAGAGATGGGTGATAAAAATGCCTGGAGAGAAATCTGTGCTCTGTGAGACTGAAGAAGCTGACCGTGTTTGGTTTAGAGAAGAGAGGATGTGACTGAGTGAGATATAATAATGAATGAGCCATAGAAGGCAAGTTGAACATTCACACTTACCCTCTCTCACAGCACAAGAACAATTCATTTAAAAAGCGCACCATTAACACGTGTTTTAGTACAGTGTGCCGTGAACCTGTGGAACTCCTTGCCACTGGACGGCACTGAGGACCAAAGCTTAGTAAGATTCTGAAATGAAACAGGTATTTTCTGTGCACCTCTGCCCCACTAAGCGGCTTCTGGCAACTTTCTGTGAAACACCTAGAACTAGCCTTTGTCAGAATGGAGGTGGTAGCCGTGGCAGAGAGTGACGGTTGAAAGCTCAGTGAAGAGACTGGAACATAGGACCTACCCAGCCTTAGGCTCGGAGCTCAGGTGAACAAGGATCTTCCCTCACTCACACAACATCCTCAGTGCAGGGGCATTGAGGGTTATCAATGCTAGGGCCTTACAGAGGCAAGTTTCCAAAGGTGTCTTTCTTGCTGCTGCGGCAGCTGCAGGACTTGTGCACCGCACAAGCCCTAAGGGGCCCCAACAATGAGGTGCCCATTGATGCAGACAGCGGTGGGATCCACACACACCACAGAGGGTAGCCGGTTTAAAAGGAATAAAAGAAAGTTCTTCACACAGCGTGTAGTCAACCTGTGGAACTCCTTGCCAGAGGAGGCTGTGAAGGCTAGGACTATAATAGATTTTAAAGCGAAGCTAGATAATTTCATAGAGGTTAGGTCTATAAAAGGCTATTAGCCAGGGGATAAAATGGTGTCCTTGGCCTCTGTTTGTCAGAGGCTGGAGAGGGATGGCAGGAGACAAATCGCTTGATCATTGTCTTCAGTCCACCCTCTCTGGGGCACCTGGTGCTGGCCACTGTCGGCAGACAGGATACTGGGCTAGATGGACCTTTGGTCTGACCCAGTACGGCCGTTCTTATATTCTTATGTGCATATCTGCAGTGGTGGAGCCGCAAAGAACAAGGAGACAGGCCAGTGATCCAGGCTGATCTGGATTGCTTGCTGAGGTGGGCTCCATTGAACAACAAGCTGTCCTGGCGTGACAGGCCCCTTTAAGAAGGAGCAGCAGGCAGCACACCTGAGACCAGTCAGCAGCCACCAGTTGGGCTTAAGAGAAGGCACCTACAGAGGGAGCTCCAGAGGGCAGCCCAGACACACGGGTGAGAACTCCCCAGAAGAAGGGGCAGGGAGTTGCTTGAGGAATAATTGCTACCTGAGCCCGGAAGGGAGCAGTAATGGCCGGGACTGGGTGTTCCAGCTGCTGGGAGGACTGGCTAGTGCCAGGACAGTGGAATGAAGGGGGAGAACCAGCATGGCCAGAAGCAAGGGGTTGCTGGCTATGAAGGGAGGTTCCCAAGAGCAGGGTTAAGACTCACACAAGGATGCCTGGAGACAATCGCACTGGCAGGCAGCCCCCTCGCAGGAGGTCTGCTGGGGAGCTACACAACCTGTGGGAGAGAACAGGTTTGGGGATTCCCAGGCAGCAGGAAGCCTGAAGAGCGGGGCCTTGTAACAGAGCAGCAGCTCTTTGCCTTCCCAGACGCCCACACCTCTTGCAGGAGTCCGATTTGTCTTGTGTGCCCACTAGTTTCACTCCACTCCAGAGCGACTTGCTTACAGAATCAGGCATAACCATATACAAATGTCACAGCCGTACGGGAGCTGAAAAACTGCCGACTTTCTCATGTTCACCGTGCAGTCATAAAATACATTCATTGGACCGTAAACATGGTCACGTGTACCTTTCAGTGAATAGTATGTAGAGCAGTATGAACAAGTCGGGGGGTTCCTATCGTCCATGTGTTGTGACACCCAAATCCAAGGTTTTGCACCTAAGAAAAAAGAATGTCCATCATGCTTAGGGGATGGGGGATGTCTCCTGGAAAGCGGTGACACTGAGACGGGTGCAGGGGGGAAGGAGGAGGAGAGGGGAGGGGAGGGGAGATGAGCTCCCAGTGTATTGCTGTAGCTGAGCAGAGGGCAGGGGCTACCTTGAGTGTATAACCTCCAGAAGATTAAGTGGGAGGTGGTGTTACCTCTGCACGGGGCATTCGTGGGACCGTTACTGGGGATTGTGGCCCATTCTGGTGCCAGCACTTTCTAGAGGGGTTGGGGAAAAGTGGAGAAAGGTCAGAAAGCAGCGACAGGCGTGCTGGGCGAAACGGAAAACATGCCGTAGCGTGAGAGGCTTAAGAAAGTGCATTTATTTAGTACTAGCAGATTTACCCAGCATTGCTCAGGTCCTTACTCAGGGCAGGGGGTTGAAAATGTAAGGGGCTACCTGGGGCTGCATTGGCTGGCTGGCAGTTGCTCCTCTGAGCTGGCAGGGGCAGCGGGAGCTGTGCTGCCCTTCCAGAGTCCTCACCCCCATATATGGCACTGGGCCCGAGGGTAGGGGGAGTGGTTTTGGCTCCAGTTATGGGGTATGGGGGCCAGCACAGGATGGGGGGAGGGCAACCATGCCCAGCATCAGCACAGGAACCTTACCCATGGCTGATGGCTGGCAACATCCCGAGCCCCCTCCCAGAGCTGGGCCACTGTCTTACAAGTGTGCCTGCCCCCCTGTGGTCATTCTGCAGTATAACTGTGCCTGCTAGCAGACCCTCCCTTAGTTTTATAATAAATAATCCCATTCCAGGCACATCCCATTGTCCTGCCACAACCAAACCCTTGCTGTAAATTATGATAAGAGGAAGCTGCCTAATGAATGTGGTGGTCTGAGCTCTTACCATTTGTGGGGGGTCCTTGAACAAATGGACTCACGGACGGACAAACACACAGCCAGATGCACAAAGTTTTTCAGATATATAGTAGCTATCACAGAGGAGGTTAAGACTTGACTTGATAATGATCTACAAGTGCCTACCTGGGGAAGAGATTGCTTTAAACTAGCAGAGAAAGGCATAACAATCCGCATGGGCTGGAAGCTGAAGGTAGATAAATTCAGCCTAGAAATAAGGTGCACACACGGGGGAATTAGACATTGGAAAAACTTATCTAGGGCTGCGGTGGATTCTCCCGGATTTGCAGTGTTTAAGTCAAGACTAACAAGGGGTCCGGTGGCACCTGAAAAACTAAAATGCATCTGACAAAGTGGGTTCTTGCCCACAAAAGCTGACGCTCAGATAAAGTTGTTACTCTCGAAGGTGCCACAGGACTCCTTGGCGGCAAAGGGAGCAATTCCCCGGGGCCCGGTGATTCTAAAGGGCCCAGGACCCTTCTAAAGGGTCCTTTAAATCACCACCAGAGCACTGCTCCGGGCGGCTCTAAAGGCTGCAGGGGGGAGAGCGGCATGGCATTTTTGCTGCCATTGGCCCCATCCTTTTCAGAAGTGCAGAGCGCACACACACACATACGCTCTTTCTCTCTCTCTCTATCTCTCTTACTCTCACCCTCAGCCAGGGACCTGGAGTGGCTGTCGGCTCCCCTTTGAAACTAAGTCAAGACTGAACGATTCTTCCTAAAAACTAGTCTCTAGCTCAAACAGGTGGCTTGATGCAGAAACTCTCAGGTGAAGTTCCAGGCCTGTGCGATGCAGGTGGTCCAGACTAGATGATGGTAATGGTCCCTTCTGGGCCTTCTGTAATCTATTAAACATGGACCCCGAATCTCCCTGTGTAAGTGAAATGTCTGAGGGCTCCATGCCTTTAGTATTTATCTCGATGTGCCAGAGAAATCCAGCGCTGGCTCCAAGATTCCCTCCCCAGCCCCGGTTCAGCGTTTCTCTCCAGATGTGGGCCATCGACATGGTTGCAGGAAATCATGGGGCTGAGTTCACTTCTGCAGGACGCTGGCCAACATCATTTAATCTGTTTTCATTCCTATTTCATGAGATGTGAATAATGAATGAGAAGCCGAGTGAGAGGAAGATGGGGGGCGGAGGGGAGAGAGAGAAGTGTTAAAAAGAATTCAGGCAAAGGGGAAGAAAGTTTCGTCAGCTGGAGGGGCGGCGAGACTCGGAAATGAGGAGAGCGTTGCCGTAGTGTGAAATCACAGGGAAGGGAGCGGCTCATGGGGGAGAGTCTGACACTGAATTAACAAACCAGCATCTTCCCCATTACCCTCCTGGGGCAGTGGGACGGAGATCAAGGAAGGCGGAAGGACTCCACTGACTTTCTAAAAAAGCTTTTTTTTTCTTACCACAGAGTGACATTTTCAGCTCCTTATAATGAATCTTTCTGCACATCGAGCTAGATTCCTACCAGCACTAGGGGTTGGGGCCTTCTACAAAGACAGCTTCCTTGCTCCTTGGTGGTTCTTTGGGGCAGTTCTTTGGGTGGTGAGATTCCAAAGTTCCTGGAGGGGATAAAGATGATTTTCTTTTGGTGGGGCTGGGGGAGGTATTAGTGGGTTGTCGGCTCTGGAGGCCCTTACCAGTGTGCCCTGTAAGTTGAGGGCCTGGGCAGCTGCCCAGGAGAAATTCCAGTGCCACCCAGCTGATTTAACAGAACACCCACAGCCAGCAGCATGTGCTTCTATTGGTGGTGCACATCTGCACATGTGCTGGTGCATATAAAATTTATTCCGTACATGGATGGAACAAAGAGGGAACATTGGTTCTTACCAAGATCTTTCAATGGGTAGCCAAAAGCTGAACAAAGCTGCTGTCACGGGTAGGCAAACCTTATGATCTGCAGCTAGCTAATGGAGGGGGCATGCTCACACACCCACATGGGCCAGAGATTTGCAGGCCGCACACCTAGCAGTGGGTCTGGATTTAAAAAGAAACACACACACACACACACACACACACACAAACAATCTGGCCCTGAACCTGGTCGCTGAGCTGACCTGAAAACCAGTGTCAGCATCTGAGCCTGCTCCCGCCAGAATCAGTGCAGGAAACAGTGAGCCCACCCTGTGCACGGTCGGTGACACTCTGCCTCTGAGCATGGTATGGGCAACTCCCCCTACAGCAGGCAGAGAGACTTGTATGCTGAGCATGGACTGGCATCACTGTTCCCTCTTAATTTTTTCCATCTGTGTGCAGAATAAATTTTGTTATGCACACTGGGGCATGTATGGCTGTGCACCACCAGTAAAACCACAACCTCCCCCTCCCCCTTTTCAGGTACCTAGCTCCCTGTACTCCAGCAACCACTGGTCCTGCTTTCAAGCCACGTGCTAATTCAGCCTCTACTTCCAGAGCAGCAGCTGACCACTGCTGGGATCTTCTCCCCCTGGCCCAGGGCATTATGGGCTATTAGAGGCATTCAATCCAGGCTCCTGAGTCTGATGAGCAAACACGTGGGATGTAAATTTCTATGCTTTTCCTGGTTCCTACACATATTGGAGTGAGCCCATCTGATCAAAGCTCACTCACCAGGCAGCTTTTGCTGTGACCAGTTACCAGCCCTATGTGACACCCCTGTCCCCAAGTCTGGTGAAAAGTGAGCTCCCCTGGCCTAGCGGGATCCAGGAGACAGGGCTAACTCTTAAGGTTGCCAAATACTTTCACAAAAAATCCCGAACATAGCGGGGGGGGGGGGAAATTAAGCAAAAAAAACAAAAAATGGGGGACCCAAGTTGCTGCGCCAAAAAAAAAAAAGTCACTGTGCCTTTGAATCCACATGCTCCCTGCTCCCACGCTTCCCCAGCAGGGGAAGAATGTCCCCGCCAGCCTTCCGGCCCAGAAAAACAGAAAATACTGGATATTTTACATGTCCGGTTTTTTTTTTTTTTAACCAGACAGGGGCCATAAATACCGGATTGTCCAGGCGAAAACTGGACACCTAGCAACCCTGCTAGCTCTGCCTCCGAATAGCAGGGCCCACTTCGCCATTGTGTGTGGAGCTGGTTTCCCTCTGGCACTTCTCTTCCATGGAGAGTGATTTAAGAGGGGCCCTTTGGAGGAACCCTGAGTTGCCTGCCCCTCGGTCGGGAGCATGGAGAAGAGGTGGAAAGGCAGGAGAGAGGCTATGCTTCTGGCATGGGCCTGGTCACCGCGTCCTGCCTCCTCTCCCGCCTGTCTGGGAATCTCAGTCCCTTGCTAATGTCTGAGTATACAGGGCCTGATGCTGGATGCTTTCCCTCCTCCCTCCCCCGCAGCATCTTGAAAGATTCCACTCTAGATTCTGTTCTATATCGGTTCCCATGCTCCTCGCCGGGGCGTCTGGGCACCTTGCGGGAGTGCCGGCAGCAAGGCGACTAACAGCTGAGAGGGTAATAAGCTGTCTGACGAGAGAGGGGTTCCATTCTAGGGGAGCCCATAAGAACGCACGTGCACTGCGAATGCAGCCTCCCGCCGTGGTGCTACACCCGCCCGTTAGAGCCCTATCTCCTTTCATGGGAGATGTTTCAGCTGCAGGAATCCTGGGAAGATCCATTCCTTCTGGTGCCCCAGGCCCAGGGAGGCACATGATGGGGTTTTATTGCAGCCCACATCAAGCCTGTTAACTAATGAATTGTGTTGGAAGAGTCGGGTTAGTCTCACCCGCACACCAGCACTTTTGGTTCATTCCAGCCGAGTTGTCCCTACACGTGGGCCTATGAAATCAAGAGCTTCCTTTGCCAGACGCTCAGGCTCCCTCTTCCCTCAGTGTTCCAGCTCCAAGACAAGTCTGTCCAGTTTGCACTGGCTCTCATTAGCACGGCCACAAGCAGTAGCAATCCCTCCTTGCAGCGGAGCGGCACTTGCAAAGGTGCTTGCCTTTGAAATCCTCAAATAAACGGAGCCGGAGCCTTTCCAGCCTGTTCTTTCAAGCCAGGCCCACGGAGCCGTGCCAGAGCAAGGCTTGCACGCCAGCAAATGCGGGTGCTAGCTCTTGAGGAGGATGATTTCATCCAGGATCGTTACTCGCGGCGTGATTAGAGACTCAACTCGCTGACTTTCTCATTCTCTTTGAACAGGCTTCCCCCAGCTCCAACTCGGCGGCCTGTTCCTCCCTGAAAAATTCACAGGAAGCATCTCACCTGTGGTTGTAGAGACATGAGCCTGCTCCCACACTCTCTGCCTGAGCCAGGCCATAGCTCTGCTTAATAAATTCTAGGGAGCTGGCTCCCGTCCTTAGAGCATCAGCCCCACGCGAGCCAGGGGAATCTTCACGACATCTGCACTTGACTTGGGGTGTTTTACAGGAGAGAAGGTGATCAGCCCTGCTCTCAGATCCCACTTCTGACACCATGTGTTATGCCCCTTTTGCAGCCTGGCTTCTGCAGGACGCATGTAGGAATGTGAACAAGCTATGCATGTGGGATGAGAGCCAGGCACTTGCATCTCTCAGGACACAGGAAGCGTGAGGGCTGGGCAGCAGATTGCATTGGTCAGCCAGCCTGCTGTTTGGTCCTCACAGATATCTGCTGCTCTTCAGCCTCCACGAAGGTCTCATTGGAAGAAGGCCGCCTGTGCAGCAGATGTTGAATTTTACAGTTGGTCCCCATTTTAATGAGGGTCCAGGGAGAGCAGTGAGTCATGAAGAGCGGTTCTGACGTTGGAAGAGAGGTTCCCACTCATGCAAAAATAAGAATCCCTGCTCTATGATCAGGTTTTCTAGCCATTCCATGGGCTCTCTTAAGCATAAGGTCCTGATCTTCACCACCTTCACTGCACAGAGCCCAGGCTGTCTCAGCGAAAGCCTCTCCTTCTGTAATCCTGACCAGCTGTGACAGATGTGCTCTCAGGAAAACCAGAGCTAGGACAAGGGGAGGCTAGCAGGAGATGGAGCTTCCTGGGCAGTCAGCTGTCAGCTCCAGAGCACCCTGCCATGGGAGCTAAGGACGGCCATACCTCACGCAGCACTGTGGCATTTGGCGCTGTGTGTTTGCGAGGGACTGGTCTGACTGTGGGGGGCAGGGTCCCCCCTGCAGGGCCCAGTGGGTGAACGCAGATGTCACCTGGAGCCCAGGCTGTCGGGCCCCCATAGGCTGCAAGGCGTCTCCCTCCTGCCTGCTGCAGGCCGGGATCCTGGTGGCGCTTTACGAATGCGAACCTGCTGGTGCTCTCACCAGCTGCACGGGTCCTGGGGAAAGGGTCTGCATTGTCTGGATGTGACATTTAGAAAAGAGTTGGCGTCACCTGAGCCTCTCTCTGCGGCCAGGAGCCGGAGCCTGGGCAGAGACAGGATCCCACCTCCAGTTCACATCTGGTCCTGAAACCCAATCTGCCGTAGGAAGCACGGCAGCTTCACACTCGGCTCTGAGGAGCCATTAACCCCTTCCTCCCAGCTCAGCCGGCCTCGTGCGGCGAGATGTCCCTGGGGCAGAAGGCCCCTTTCCTGCTGTCTCCTTCCCACTGCAAATTCTTCGCCTGCCCCTCGAACGCCACCTTCCATTGCCCACCCAGGCTGGCTCCAGGGCCACCCCTCCAGCTTCTCCTTCACTGACACTGCTCCTGGCACCTAACCTTTCCCTCCTTCCCTTGACTGCACCCTGGCTGAAAGCTACTGAGGGGCCATCCCGTCACGTCCATTGCCTCAAGCAGCCTGGTCTTCCCCAGTCTTGTGGCATCTCCTCACGCCCGGAAACCCGGCCTAGCCCTGCCTCTCAGACCTGAGGGGCTCCATCGCTCTGCGAGGCCTGCAGGTCTCCCCAATGGGAGGGGAGGAGGAGCACCGGGAGCTCGCTAGGGCTGTGCGGGTCAGATTGTTTCCAGAGCGGAGCCAAAGTCCAGGTGCATCTTCCCTCTCCCCACTCGGTCGCTGGACCCACTCCCCCAGGGCACCTTTGCATTGGAAATCTCCCCACAGGCAGCCCAGCTCTGGGGAGAAGCATTTCCAAGTCAAATCTCTGCGCTGCACTCCCCGGAGCTTTCTTTGACTTGCAAATCCCTGGGCCTGGGGTCTTATTTTCCTCTCTGGCTGCACGCCTGTGCCATGGGAGCAGCCAGGGAGCTGAACAGAGCCCTGCGCCCCTTTTCAGCCAGCCCAGTTCATCACTGTTGAGAGGTGGGCGCATAAGGCCACCAGGCTGACTCAGTAGTAGCAGCAGGTGTCAATGGCTGCAGCCGATTCTCCAGGACCTTTTTGCTTACATTGCACAGATTTCCATTCAGCATGTTAGCTTGATGTTGATTTTCCTTACAGTCCTGCCCTCTGTCTGCCTCAGTTTCTCCCTCTTTAAAGCAGGGAGGAACCTGTTTCATTAGGGAGGTCCTGGGGCTGGATTAGGGCTTGTCCAGCACCCTGGGTAAAGCTGTAGACAGATGCCACCTGTTATAATTCTTGCTCTTCACAAGGGTTTTGTTGAAGCCTTCAAGCCTCAACGCTGCCCGTTCTACATTCTGGTCTTTGTTCTCAGCTTGTGCCAGCAGGAAAGTCTCTGATGTGAAGGTTCTTTGCTGTTCTGGGGTGGGAGTGGAAGGGGGCGCTTCTCTTTCTGATCCCGGTGTGTCAGCTGCGGCTGCTGTTTATGCGAACGGCTCCCAGAGCGCTTTAACATCTTTACATTTCCCCATCACGCCAAATCCTTGGCCGATCGCTAGCCCTGTAGCTTGAAGGGATCTGGTTACCCAGTCCTGTGTAGTGAAATATATCACCATCCTTGTTGTGGTGCAGCACGGCGGAGTGCGATTTTGTGGTGCACAAGAGGATTAGTGAAGGTGCTTCGCCGGCTGCCCAAGCTTGAAATCTGTTACATTCAGGAATTATGAGCAGTAGTTTTATCACCGTGGCAGGTTCCTAGCTACTCCTGACAACACGAGAGCAAGCCTTTTCCTTCCCACACCTCGCTTCCCCGTCTCCTGACATCCCGCCAGCTCTGGTTTGCCAGGAAATACCTTCCTAGAAATCTCCCCGTTTGACCCTTTCTGTGCAAGCTTCCTTCGAAACACAGACAATCTGCAGGCTTTGAGTAATGAGAATTGCAGCCTGGGAAGCAGAATTGGGAACTGCGTGCCAACCTGTCCAGACACTGCTCCAAGGCCCCACTCCAGAAATGCACCTAAGCGCCTGCTTAACTTTAAGCACACAAGGGGTTTCGCTGAAGTAATGGCACAACGCCCCTCCTGGAGGTGAAGCGCATGCTCCGGTGCCGTGCTGGATCGGGGCCGAAAGGCACCCTGGAATTAACATCCTCAGAATTTCCTCAGTCAGCTGGGCTTTCAGATTTCACAGCTGATGAAAGCTGCTTAGCTAATTTGGCACCTGCCCCCTTGGTAACTCATTTAATAGCGGGCACATCTAAGGTACTAGGGTCGTGTGTTATTTCAGCCTCAGACTCCATCTCTCCTCCACTCTCATGTATTTAATCTCCAGTCATCTTTAGGGCATGGGCTCTGGGAGCCAGCCTGATCTCATTTACAGTTGTGTCCTGCTGACAACCCCCTCTTCCTGCAGCAGCGCTTTTATTCTTTTGGCTGAAGCTGCAAGTCTTCAGCTTGTGGAGTGAGTGCATGGCTGAGGGAAGCTTTTTTGGGTCAGGGGCCACTGAGCCACAGGAAAACCAGGCGGGGGCCACACCCAAGTGAGAAGCAACGTGAGAAGCCCCCCACTGAGAAAGACACTCCCCACATTCCCCTCACACACCAGAGCCTAGGGGACCAGGGTAGTAGATTTTGTGTGCTCCAGCCCTGTGGGTGGGTGGCAGGGGGGCTGGAGCACTAGCCAGACTCCCCAGTGCGGAGCCTTGGGGGCCGAATCTAGGCAAGTCAGGGGCCACATCCAGCCCCTGGGCTTGAGGTTCCCCACCCCTTAGTCAGAGGCTGAAATACCTGGGATGTGATCACAGTGAAATAGACTCTTGGAAAGCATCTTCTGCCATAGTACTTTTCTGTAACCATCTTCCCCACCCTCTGCCCACCAAACTGTTGCCCTGTGGTGAGTTTGCTGTGATGCAGAATAAGGGCCACATCAGCCCCTGTAAAGCATCAGCTGCTCTCCAGGTCAATTCAGTGGGGTTTTATTGGCACGGAAAGCAAGAGAATGAGGTCCTAGTTTTCTGCAGACTTGGGGTACAGTGTCTCAGAAGGTAGCCGTGTTAGTCTGTAACTAAAAACAATGAGTAGTCCTGTGACACCTTAGGGTGTGTCTACGCTGTAGCACTATTTCGGGATAGCCGAGGTATTCCGAAATAGCTATTCTGGGTCTTTTGAGTGCACCCGTTATTTCAAAATATAATGCGCTCGCTTTTCCGACATCCTTGTAAACCTCATTCCACGAGGAGTAAGGGACATTTTGGAATAGCGATTTATTTCAAAATAATTGCTTTGTAGACAGCGCCAAATGTCAAAATAAGCTATTTCGAAATTGACTCAAAATAAGCTACGCAATTTGCGTAGCTCAAATTGCATGGCTTATTTCAAGCTAGGGGCACAGTGTAGATGCACCCTTAAAGACTAACGAAAATATATACAGTTTCATGAGCTTTTGTAGGCAAAACCCACTTCTTCAGATGAACTGAAGAGAGGTAACAGGAATCCAGAATTTATAACTGAAAAAGAAACCTGTCAATTAAACACCTCATTTTTACATCAAAAGCTACATATGGAACACTTCCAGCCCACTGAATTAGCCTCATTAGCACTAGCACTACAATTGACACATACTTCCCCATACTTCTTGACACATACTTCCCCATACTTCTTTTTCTGTTATAAATTCTGGGTTCCTGTTATCCCTCTTCAGCTCATCTGAAGAAGTGGGTTTTGCCCACGAAAGCGCATGAGACGGTATAGATTTTGGTTAGTTTCTAAGGGTGCAACTACACTGCAGTGCGTACCTCAAAATAAGCACACAATTAGAGCTATGCAAATTGCATAGCTTATTTCAAAATAGCTTCTTTCGAAATTTGGCACGTCTACACAGCACTTATTTTGAAATAACTCGCTATTCCGCTGACTTCCTTAATACTCGTACAATGAGATTTGCAGAAAGACGGAGTAAGAAGACCGTTATTTTGAATTTATTTTGAAATAATGGGCTCCTTGTGGAGACAGCGCATAACGTTATTTTGGAATAATGGATGTTATTCCAAAAGAACTCTGCTGTGTGGACATACCCTGAGCTTTTTAAGGGTACAGCATATAATAATTGCTCCCAAATTCCACTTATTCACACCTGTTTTCCCAGCTGCTGTCCACATTCACTGCTGCAGTAATTCAGTGATGTTTAGTGCAGGGCTAATACTAATTCAAAGGACTTGGACTTCCTTTGAAGAGTGTGATACCCACCACCTTCTCCTCTGTGAGCTACTCTACAAACAGTGAGCAGAGCATGGCAGAGGCTAGAACCTAGAGTTGCCAACCCTCCAGGATTGGCCAGGAGTCACCAGAAATTAAAGATTCATTTTTAAATAAGATTAGGGCATGTGCTGAAACCTCAAAGAATACGTCCAACCAAAACTGGCAACCCTGCTGGGAGTCTCCTGCAGTGGATTCACCCATCAAACACACTCCATGGATTTTTTGTGGGTTTCCAGCCCTCCAGATTGGCCACAGAGATCTCAGAGACGAGTCTCCATTCGCCAAACTGTGTAAGGTGTTTGTGATTGGTCCCTTGGGCTGTCTCCTGCCCCCTGGCTGGCTCTGTGTGTACAGGCATCTGACCTGTGAAGAGTCCCCCGGGGCAGATTTGAAACAGGGCTTCTGTGAGCATTTGGCTTAGAAAAAGTGTCTATGGGGCAAGCACGTGCCAGTGAAGGGCGAGGAAAACTTCTAGACCATTGCCAGGGAAGGGGGGAGAGGCAAGAGGGGGACATAACCACAGCTGAAGTCAATTCATTGAAAAAATTGGAGCCAGGTTGGTGTGGGAAATAGGGTTGCCAGATGGCTGGAAAAAAAATACCGAACACCTCCCCTCCCCCCCAAAATAACACCGGGAAAAAATTTTGTTGAAGGAAAAAAAAAGGGAGGGGGGACCAAAGTTGCTGAGCAAGAGCAAAAAAAAAAACAAAAAACTCTGAGAACCTGGATCTCTGCTAGCGGTTACCAGGTAATCATTTAAAAAACAAAACAAAACAAAAACCCCGCAAACACGCTTCATTGGGGGGGGGGG
>JANRFK010004149.1:126910707-126939868 GCA_030068395.1 Apalone spinifera | reverse complement strand
CAGTAGTGACAGATGGCAGAACAAGGAGCAATGGTCGCAAGTTGTGGTGGGAGAAATCCAGGTTGGATATTAGGAAAAACGATTTCACTAGGAGGGTAGTGAAGCACTGGAATGGGTTGCCTAGGGAAGTAGTGGAGTCTCCATCCCTAGAGGTGTTTAAGTCTCGGCTTGACCAAGCCCTGGCCGGGTTGATTTAGTTGGGATTGGTCCTGCCTAGAGCAGGGGGCTGGACTTCATGTCCTTCTGAGGTCTCTTCCAGCTCTATGGTTCTATGATTCTATGAATGGCGGAATGGCTCAGGCCTGCTGCCATCCCTCACACCGAGCGGCGCTGCACTCCGCAAGCAGGGTGCTGCGTGCAACGGCCCATCTCCTGCAGGAAGCCGACGGGGACAATGTAACAGGCCTTTATACGGAACAGACTCAGGCCCTAGATTTCTCATTTCCCCCAAACTGAATGTAATGCCCCTGCTCTGCTGCATCCTGTAACATGCCCACCCCCCACCTCTGTTCCCTACTAAGCTGGAATCAAGCCATTCCCAGATCTCTAGCGCTGCTTTCTAAGTCCTGCCAGCTCCTCCCTCGTGGGAAGGTGGATCTTCAAGCTGGCTTCCTCTCCGGGAAGATGGCTGTTCCTGCACTAACTAATTCCCCTCTTAGACATACCGGGATCTTCAGGCCGTGGGACGATACCAGGACACTTTGAGGATATTTAGAGGTGGGGGGATATTTTTGCCCATTTTGACACCCCTGGCATGGCATGTTTTAGTGACACTTTATAAACTGTTTGCCAGCCTAAGAATTGCCAGACAAGATAAGACCGGGGGGACATCTCTTGTAGTCTTTCCCAGTCATTACCAGTGGCCCCTGACAGATGATTCCAAGGGTGATACCAAACCTCCAGAATGGACAATTATGTGATAATCTGCCCAGAGGGAAAGTTTCTTCCTAAAATCAGGCAGTTGGTAATGAGGCCTAATGCAGGGCAGGTAGGACCAGATCTTCAAAGGTATCTAGGCTTGGGAATTAGGTGCCTACATATTTTTTAGGATCATAGTAATGGCCTCACAAGTTATTAACTAAGACTAACCCCAGGCCTTACACTATGAAGCATAAGAATTGGTTCCCTAAAATATTCTTTCTCCCTCTAATATAACTGTTGTTACTCTCATAAGCGATCCCAACCTTTTCCAGAGGGGGAACCATTTTGACAATTCAGGAAGACTTGGTGACCCAAGGCAATTCAAAAACGGGGAAGAGGAAGGGCAGAGCTACCTGGGGCGACACTTGGCAACCCTTTTGAAACGTAATGGCGACTCATATTTGGGTCCCGACCCATAGGTTGGAAAACCCTGATCTATATGAATATCTGCTGACTTTTTTAAATCCTACTAAGCTCTTGGCCTAGTGATATCTTGTGGCAATGAGTTCCACAGTTTACTTATATGTTGGGTACAAAGAGGTACTCCTTTTATGCCAGAGTTAAGTAAGCAGAGCACTGTTTCCTATAAGCTGTGCACTTGTGCAGCCACTCAGGAGAGATTCAAATGCCGCCCAGCTGATTAGCAGAGCACCCACAGCTAGGTTTTTTTTGTTTGTTTGTTTGTTTTGTTGTTGTTTCTACTGATGGATCCAATTTCTTTGGAACAAATTGATAAACTTAACAGTAACAAGTCACCGGGACCAGATGGCATTCACCCAAGAGTTCTGAAAGAACTCAAATGGGAAATTGCGGAACCATTAACTGTGGTTTGTAACCTATCCTTTAAATCAGCTTCCGTACCTAATGACTGGAAGATAGCTAACATGACGCCAATATTTAAAAAGGGCTCTAGAGGTGATCCTGGCAATTACAGACTGGTAAGTCTAACGTCAGTACCGGGCAAATTAGTTGAAACTATAGTAAAGAATAAAATTGTAAGACACATAGGTGAATATAATTTGTTGGGGGAAAATCAACATGGTTTCTGTAAAGGGGAAACATGCCTTACTAATCTGCTAGAGTTCTTTGAGGGGGTCAACAAACATGTGGACAAGAGGGATCCAGTGGATATAGTATACTTAGATTTCCAGAAAGCCTTTGACAAGGACCCTCACCAAAGGCTCTTTAGTAAAGTAAGTTCACATGGGATAAGAGAGAAGGTCCTTTCATGGATTAAAAGACTGGTTAAAAGACAAGAAACAAAGAGTAGGAATAAATGGGAAGTTTTCAGAGTGGAGAGAGGTAACTAGTGGGGTCCCCCACGGGTCTATCATGGGAACCATCCTATTCAACTTATTTATAAATGATCTAGAGAAAGGGATAAACAGTGAGGTGGCAAAATCTGCAAATGATACCAAACCGCTCAAGATAGTTAAGACCAAAGCAGACTGTGAAGAGCTTCAAAAAGATCTCACCAAACTAAGTGAATGGCAAATGAAATTTAATGCTGATAAATGTAAAGTAATGCACATTGGAAAAAATAATCCCAACTGTATGTTGATGGGGACTAATTTAGCTACAACTACTCAAGGGAGAGATCTTAGAGTCATTGTGGATAGTTCTCTGAAAACATCCACTTAATGTGCAGCGGCCGTCAAAAAAGCAAATAGAATGTTAGGAATCATTAAAAAAGGGATAGAGAATAAGACAGAGAATATCTTATTGCCTCTCTATAAAACCATGGGACGCCCACATCTTGAATACTGGATACAGATGTGGTCCCCTCATCTCAAAAAAGATATATTGGAATTGGAAAAGGTTCAGAAAAGGGCAACAGAAATGATTAGGGGTTTGGAACGGTTCCTATATAAAGAGAGATTAGAAAGATTTGGACTTTCCAGCTTAGAAAAGAGAAGACTAAAGGGAGATAGGATAGAGGTCTATAAAATCATGACTGGTGTGGAAAAAGTGAATAAGGAAAAGTTATTTACTTATTCCCACAATATAAGAACTAGGGGTCACCAAATGAAATTAACATGCAATAGGTTTAAAACAAACAAAAGGAAATGTTTCTTTACTCAGCTCACAGTCAACCTGTGGAACTCCTTGCCAGAGGATGTGGTGAAGGGTAGGACTTTTACAGAGTTCAAAAAAGAGCTAGATAGATTCATGGAGGTTAGGTCCATCAATAGCTATTAGCCAGGATGGATAGGAATGGTGTCCCTAGCCTATTTTCTCTGGAGGTGGGTGACAGGGCAGGGATCACATGAGGATTACCTGTTGTGTTTCCTCCCTCTGGGGCATCTGGTATTGGCCACTGTCGGCAGACAGGATACTCGTCTGGATGGACCGTTGGTCTGACCCAGTATGGCCGTTCTTATGTTCTTACGGTGCACATTGGCACATGCTTCAGTGCTCATAAAAATTTATTCTGCACATGGATGGAAAAAGTCTGCACGTGGATGGAAAAGATTAGAGGCAACACAGAAGTAGACTCAGTGGGGATGCGATACTGACTTCCTTTGGAGAGTGCTAGTGAAGAGTTAGGTATTGTTATTGTGTTATATAACACAATCCGACCCCCTGTTAGCTCCCCTCTCAAGCTAATCTTTTCAATCTCTTCTCCTCCGGGAATCCCTAAACATTTTCATTGCCTTTCTCTGCTTGTGTGATGTATTTTCGGAGAGACAACACCTACATGAACAAAGTATTCCACCAGTGGGAATGCCATTAACGTCTATAAAGGCATTATCATATGTTCAGGCTTACCTTTTATCTTTTTGCTTTTGTGACCTTGCATCTTATGAACACAGCTGTGCATTGAGAAGAAGTTTCCACATCTTCCGCTTCGATTATCTACGGCAGTTATTAGGGAGCGCCTCTACGGCTGAACTAGTTCTTCTACTCCTTTGCTGTTTTGTTGGGTGGAGTTTCCTATCCATAGGTTGCAGTGTTGTAGCCGTGCTGGTCCTGTGATATGGAAGAGAGACAGTGGGTGAGGTCATATCTTTTATTGGAGCAGCTTTCAAGCTTACACAGAGCTCTTCCTGAAGGTCAGGAACGGTAATCCGGGCATCACAGCTAAATACAAGGTGGAACAGAGGGTTACGCATAAGGAGTTAACACACGTTGCACAAAATCATTCAAAATGAATTAACAGCTCTGCCATCATAGGTGGGCTACAGTGAGATGTAAAACCCAGTATCTACGCGCAGGGTGTAATATTTGGCAGGGTCCATGCATTTTCCGAGCTGGACCATTGTGCTGCTCGCTTCTCACCCTGCCACAGGGAGTTGCAACTCCAGCTAAAACAGGCAGTGCCCTACACTGAACGGGGGTTGCCTTGTGGTTCTGATTGGTGGTAGTAGTGGTGAATGTCCTGGGGCAAAAGTAAGGAGAAGTCGTGCGTCACTGATTTATTCGGGCATCAGCTTTCGGGACAAAGTGGGTTTTTGCCCATGAAAGCTTACGTTAGTCTTTAAGGCAGGGGTGGGGACCCTCAGGCCCAGGGGCAGAATGCAGCCTCTGGCTTTCCTGGATCCAACCCCCATGGCTTACGGCTCCCCACAGAATTGGGGAGCCTATGCTGATGCTCCAGCTGCCTCCCCGCCCCCCCACTGCCCCACCATGGGGCTGGAGCACACAAAATGTACTCTCCTGTGCCCCTCTAGGCTCCGATGTGCAAGGGAAATGTGGGGAATGTCTTTCTCCTTCTCAGTCGGGGGCCACATCAGTGTGTGGGGGGGGTTGTTTTGTTTGATTTTCACTTGTGCGTGGCCCCCGCCAGATTTTTCTGTGGATCAGCAGCCCCCGACCCAGGAAAGATTCCCCCAGTCCTGTGTTAAGGTGCCACGGGACTCCTTCTTGTTTTTGTAGAGACAGACTAATACAGCTACCCCTCTGAAACTACTCCTGGGGCACAGCACAGAGGCACCAGCTGGTATGGGGGCACCTTCCTGCCAGGCACTAGCCAAGCCACGAAGAGAGACAAACCCTGCCCTTCTGACGGATTGACAATCTAAAAAGCTCCACCCAGACCCCAGGCAGCGGATGCGGATATAACACACAAGCAAATGAGTCTGGTGAAGAATTGGCCCAGTTTGGTTAGTTACAGGTTTTGCTGCTCGACCTGGGTTTATTTACTTGGGTGTCAAGGCAGGGTGAGAGTGGCAAACACTGGGAAGTTCGCATCCGTAAAGGGATAAGAAAAGGAAGGGAGTGGGAAAGGGATAGTCAGAGCTCACCACCTGCCCAGCCATAATCAGGCTCACAAGGCATCTTGGCTGAGGTGGGAGGTAAGCAGCATTCCCTGTAAGCTGTGAGCTTGGGCAGCTGCCCAGGAGACATTCAAATGCCTCCCAGCTGATTAGCAGAGCACCCACAACCACTCACTGCTGGCAGTGTGTGTTTCTACGGGTGGTGCACATGCTGCTGTGCACATCACACAATTTATTCTGCACTTGGATGGAAAAAATGAGAGGGAACATTGGATGTAAGGCAGGATTTGGCGGAGGAGAACGTCCCGGCTATTTGGATTTCATCAGAGCGTTTGTCCCATGTGCGAGTGGCCTAGCAGAGGAATTGAGGAGTGGGTGGCAAAGGCAGGGAGTGCTGGAAGAGCAACCAGCCGGGAGAGGAAGGTGTGTGGGAAGCTCCACGTGTGATAAATTCTAGTCTAATGTGAGGCTAAGTGGGGGAGCCAGTGGTGGACTCAGAGAAGAGGCTGATGTGGGTAGAGCCGTGACCAGGAACGTGGTTTTACCAGCAGCATTCTGCAGGGGCTCGACTGAACGAAAGTCTCAGGGTTTGGGCTTTGGGCTGCGGCGATTTGTGCTGTGCTGTACCTATCGGACCCAGGTGCTCTGCTGCCATGCTGCTTCCATCTCCCACCCTGCCTGGCGCAGGTCCCTCACTGGCCCATTAGCACCCACCGGGCTAGACCCTCAGGTGCTGGGAGGTGGAAGAGGTGGGTGAGTAGGTAGCTCTATTGAGAGGCAGAATGGTCCAGTGGTTAGGGCACTAGTCCAGCACTTGAGAGATGAGGCTTCAGTTCCTGCCTCTGGCACCTTGGGCAAGTCACTTGGTGTCTCTGTACCTCGGTTTCCTTTCTGTAAAGTGAAGATAACAGCACTGTCCTACCTCGTAGGGGAGTCAGGAAGATAAATACATCCAAGATTATGAGGCACTTGGATGCCATGGGAGCATATAAATACCTACAATAAATAAGCCCCTTTTCTATTTCCCTGATCCTAGGACTCCCAGGGTTGAAACACCTCCTGGTGTAACCTAACGCAGCACTAAGTCCTGCCGGCGGGAGCAGCCGCACTGGGACTGCGGCCTGCTCCAGCCATACCCCGACTCCCCCGGCTGAGGAGTCCTATGCCCAGGGGTAGGAAGCAAAGGAGGTCAGGGCAGGGCTGAGGGTTAGGCCTCCGCATTGCACCGTTACCACGTTTATCTCATGCCCAGGTTTCTTGCTCTGTGGCACCATCCTGTGCCCTGTATGCCAAGGCTGCTCTGGCTGCCGGCACCGGGATACACTCCACTGGGTGCACGAACTCCCCTGGCACTTGGCAGGAGCCTGGGCTATCCTTCCAAGATGGGGCGTCTCCAGGCCTGATGGTGCTGGAGGAATCCGCAAGGGCAGCTGGCCATGCCTTGGATGCAGGGGCCGGCTGGCTGGTGAGCCAGCAGCGCACCCCCACCTGGGTGCCATTCCCCACTCCACCTCCCTGGGCTCAGGTTTCCTGTGCTCCCCCTGCCACCCCCATCGGCATTGCTGGGGCCTTCCAGCTAGAACCAGGAAGCTATAAAACTTTACAGAGTGCGGCTGGAGAGAAACAGGAATTGCTGCAGCAGCTGCCAGAAGGGCCAGGGCTGGATTCACAAGATTTTCCAGGGCTTGGACTCGCCAGGAAGGGATTTATCCATCTAGGAGGAGCCGTAAAAACTAAAATTAAATTCTTCATCTTGGGGGAGAAACAAAAAAAAAAAACCAAGCCAGCTCCTCCAGACCAGGTTTCGACGTGCAGGGGGAGGGTCCCGAGCCAGCCACGCCTGCTCCGAATGGTACCTCTTAGATACCCGGCATCTCGCTCCATGCAAGCAATGAACGTGGCTCTCCACAATGAGACGCCACAGTGGCACCTCACAGGAACTGGCACTGCACATAAGGGAGAGCTGGTGATGCCGGTCTTGCCCCCCACTTATTATGATACAGGGGTCAGCCCCATGATGCACCAGCTGAGCAAACAGAGGTGCTATCTCAGCACAGAGCAGGAATCAGCAATGCAAGCGAGGGGCCTGTCTCACACTCTGCTGGCTGGGGCTGGCGGCAGGGTGCACTTTAGAGGAGAAATCTGGCCCAGATAGGGACTCAGGCCTGGGGATCTCTCCTCTCCTGTGCTGAGGCCCTGTGTGGCCTAGGAAGTTTGTCTGGGGACATTGCTGCCAGCACACGGCTGCCGATACTGCTTTGGCTCTGGGGTATGTTCTCGTCTGGCTGCCCTTGCATGGCCTCATCGTGCAAAAGACACATGTAGGGAGGCATTGCAGTGCCCCATGCCGCTGCCTGCTGCACTGCCTCTAGGATACTGTGGGAGCTTGACTCTGAACTCCCACGATTCCTTCTGTTTTCATCCCATAATCTCCTTTTTTCATGCCATTTTATACCATTCCCACCATCCCCGAATCTGCTCTTCCTGGTGCCCGTTTTCCATCTCCCCACCAGCTCGCTGTCAGCAGCGTGGCCGCTGAAGAGATCAGGGGAGCTGTCTTGTCTGGTGGCGAAACAGGGCGACTGACTCTTCCGCGCTTGCGGAATGACAACTACCACCGCGGCTGGCGGCCGGCAGAGAAAATGAGTAGCCTGAGGAGGGCCGGGAGATGCAGGCCGTGCGTGAGGCTCACCGGCTGCTGCGGACGTTCACAGACAAGCTGCATGCAGGGGAGCAGTGCGTCCAGGCCTGTGAAACCTACATCAAGTCGTCGGATGGCTCCTCAAATCTGGGCTGCTCGGCCGTGGAAGCAGAGTTTTCGGAGGCAGTCGGCATGAGGATGAGGTGCTTGGCTCACCCAGCCCTGCGCAGAAATGCCAACAGGAGAGCTGCTTGGACAGTAGAGAAACCGGTGGGCACTGCGCTCCCGAAGCGCGCAGTCTTGGATTGCACACGGTCCGTGGGCAAACAGTTTGGCATTGGAAAGCCTCCGGTAAGGGGTGGTCACCCTGCAAGGGTAAATGGCTAGTGCAGCAGGACAGGCTCCCCAGACGACATGCAAGCAAAATGGGTGATTCCATGGAAGAGGCTTCCCAAAGGGACCCAAATCCGGGTTCTACCCCCTCCCCACCACCACCTGGGTCTGAGCACATGATCAGAAAGGGAGACTCCTGCGGGGTCATGCCAGCGTTGGTGGGTCAGCTTGGACGTTTTACTGACACTAGTGGTGCATGAGCAGGGAGGACGCATGGTGCGCGGGCTCCTGGCACAACAGCTATTGCCGTAGCTGGTGCAGGATGTGCCTTGGGCAGATTAAAAGCAGAGAGATCTCCTGACTGGTCCAGATCTCAGCGAGCCAAATGTAGTTATTGCTGCATTGTGTGTTTTACATAGCATGTGTCAGGCCAATGGGGAACGTCACAAGCAGGGTGGAGGGGGAAGGGGAAGGACTGTCTGCGGATTGTGAGCAACCGGACCCGGGAGTGATGGCCAGAGTCCAAGGAGGTGCCGTGCAGCGGAGGCAGGACTCGAGTGTGCTGTGTTGTGTTGTTTTGTGTTGCGCTGGGGCAAGAGCAGTCTGGATCTGGTAGCAGGGTTAGTCCCTGCCGGGGCCCCACCTCTGTATTTACCTGCGCTTCTGCAAGTGTCGGACAATCGCGGTTCTTGCAGTGCCACTGTGTTTTTATTGCCCACCCTGCGTTGGGGGAATAAACAGTCCAGGCAAGGGTATGAATTGTTCTAGCCCTTCGATGAGGGGCTCACATCTCGGCACAGTGAGAGAGAGCAAATAAGTCACGTTTTTCACAAACGACAACTTTATTGTGTAACACTACACAACACACATACAACTACACAAGAAGGTGTAAGGCGCTAGTCCCCGTGGCCGCGTCCCAGTGTGTGTATTCTCCTAGCAGCTCTCCTGGACCCCTGGGGCTGAGTGGCAGGAATTCTGGCATCTTGATGGGGGGGAGGTGTGTTCCCCGACCCCAGGAAGAAGGAATTGTTGTCTTTTGTTCCACAACACCTGGGAGCATCTGAGTTTGTTGTCTGAGGAGCTGCACCTGACTTGGTGAGCATCTCCAAGCCCCCGGTGGCCCTCCTGCCTACCCTCCATCTAGCATGCGTTCAGCCATTGCCCGGTCTCATAGGTGCGGGACTGCAGCAGCTCCAAGGACATGCGCTTCCTTGTGTGTTTCTTCTCCTCCATCTCCTGGCCAGGCTTTCAGCAGGTGTGGAGGGGTGGCCCTCACGATCCTCAATGTGCTCCCCAGGAAACAACCAGCCCCCCAGCAGTTGAGATGGAAGGGGCTAGCAGACTTCAAAAGGCAAGTGTCACAGCTCCTTCCGATTTCCCTGCATAGCTCTGCATGAGGCAAGTACACACGTCCCCTGCTTGCTTCGGGGCTGTATGGGGGTGCTGTTTCAAACCTGCTAGCCTCCGTGTGTTACCTGGGTGGTCTGGTCACGTGGGCCACAACTCGGGGCTGGTTGGGCCGCAGGTTGAGAAGCACTGGGATTGGAAGGGTGGGGGCCAGGGACGGAGCTCCAGGTGGGTGCAGGGATAGTGTGGTAAACACACCTAAATGTATTTCAGGCAGTGCTGAGCCAGGATCGCAGGCGGGGGGTGAACCTAGGGCTAGGGGAAGCAAGCTCGCAGCCCTGCCTCTCCCGCCCATGGCCGCGCCCCCTTCAGGAGCCAAGCCCTCCCTCCACCAGAGGGGCATGTCTCCAAGTCCTCCCCCCATGAGCCTCCCCGGCCCTGGTGCACCGGGAGAGTGAGCGGCACGTGGCCTCAACCTCAACATGGCTAAATCCCGGGGCAGCCTGGGGCTGAAACAGGGGGCGGAGTGTGGGCGGGGCCAGGCGGGGCAGTTCGGAAAGGCAATGCCTTCCCCTGCCTCTTATACCCCCCAGCCATGGCCACAGGGCTCATGAGGTGCCAAAGGCCCAGACAAGGTGCTCCTCAAGCTGCCTTGTGCTTGCCAAGGTCCCTATATGGCCAAGCTCTTCCCAGCACTGTGCTCTCCGTGGCTCACTGCCGAGCCTTGCAGCAAGGTGCTGCTAAATGACAACGGGAGAAACAAGGCAGCTCCACCTAGCAGTGCACAGGCACAGCTCAAACCATTCCTCCTTGGGAATGTCAGAGAAACGAGGGCCAAGCAAAACCACAAGTGCCACGCACAGAGAAGACTTACGGTTACGGGCTAGTTCTGTGAGCTGAGCCAGGCCAAGCCAAGCCCCTGGAGCCAGCCACATTGCTACTGTTTTCCTGACTCCAAGCACAGCCTGCAAGTTAATTTGTTTTGGACTTGGCCTTTCAGACGGGGAAACCAAACCGATTGTGTTTCGGCCTGGAGAGCCGGCAGCCAATCGGTTCACGGTGCCATTTCTGCAAACTCATTTTGTCTGACTGCCCAGTCACGGGGTGGCTCATGAGCCTTCTTTTGTATTTTGGAGCTGTTTAATTGGCAGGCTCGGGGGTGCATTGCTGCAGAGTTCTCTTTCTATTTTGAATGTGTTGAATTGTACTTGCCTTGTTTTTATTTGACCAGAATTATTTTTCTGCCTACAAAACACATATCAAGGGTTTCTGTGCCAATGTAAATCTTGGAAAGCTTCTGGGTTGCCATAAGCATTGTGTTATTTTCCCCCTCTTGCTGTCAGGGCATAGCTTGTGCCCCCAGGCCCAGCCTTGCAGGGACAGGGCGTAGGCAGATATAACCCTGACCATCCCTGATGAGTGCTGTGCTTGCTCTTAAAATAAACCATCCTCTTTAAAACAGAATTCTTTTGTTACCTGCCGTGTGCCGATGGCCGCCAGTTTGCCAGGGTTGCCAGATGGTTTCAACAAAAATACTGGACACACTTGACATGACACCACAATCTACATTCCATCTTATTTAGAAAACACCGGACATTTCTATTTTCTCAATTTGTTTCCCGAACAGAAAGCTCAAATACTAGACTGTCCGGTTCAAAACCGGACACCTGGCAACCCTAAGTTTGACAGACCAATGGGGTGGGAGGGGTCAGATAGGGCATGAGGTGTCGGGGGCTGTGCAGAGAGTTCATGACAAGGTGTGCATGAATGGGAGCAGTAAATTACACTGACCCGAGTCCCCTTCCTCAGAGTTTATCTGAGCTTAGCTAGGTCTCCAAGAGCTCCTCTCTGTCATCCACTTCCCTCTCTTCTGCCAGCTCCTCCTCACTGGGCAGTCCTGGGCAGATGTTTTGTTGACCCGAATTCCAGACACAGTGTTACGTATCCAGCTGCTTCAGGGCTGCTGGTGTGGATCCATGCTAGGACAGAGTGGCAGCCGGGGACATGGAGAGGGAGGGGACACTTACTGGCCCATGAAAGCTCATCACCTAATAAACCATCTTGTTGGTCTTTAAAGTGCTGCATAGTCCTGTCTTTTGTTTCTGCTAGACCAGACTAACACGGCTACATCTCTATTACTGGTCTACCCATATTTTTGCATCGATAAAGCATCCATTGTAAAAGCCTGTGGGTCACAGCACTCCAAGGAGGGGCTGAGAAGTGTCACGGAGGAAAGAGGCTATGCTAATGACAGGGAAGGACAATCTGACAGAGGTTTTGAACCCAGAGCTGGCCGAGCGGGGGAGGAGGACACCTGTTTCCAGAAGCCTTTGTTTGTTCATGCCAAGGCAGGTGCTTGTGCCACACGTCCCCAGCCTGCTCGCCCAACACACAGGGTTCCTGGCTGTTCATTTAGGGTTATCCTCGCCTTGCGGTGGGTTAATCCCATGATGTGCCCAGCCACCCACACAAATACCAGACCCTGCGTGGGAAAGGCCTGTGGAAATCAAAGGCACTGGCCTTTTAAGAAGGGGCATTCTTGCAGCTGGGTGCTGGTGGGATGGCTCATGCTTGACCTGGGCTATGGGCTTGCCTGCAGCCCGGGTGGAGGCAGAAGCTGGGTTAGGCCAGGGCCCAGCCCAGCAGGGTTGGTTGGGAACCTGCCACACCCCAGGGCACTTCCTGAAGTTGTTTCTCCTCCCGCCTATTATTTTGTTTGCTTGTTTATTTCTGGCTGGCTTTTCTCACAGTGCTTGTATTGATTTAATGCAGCTTGCCAAGAGCCCTCCGAGCTCACTGTATGGCACGGCTGAGGGAAGCCATAACCCCGCACCGCAGGGAAGGGAGCCGTCTGCCTCTGCAACGCCTGAGAGCCGCTGGAGCAGTGCTTCTCAAAGTGTGCTCTGCAGGTGAGACCACAGGCCTGGGGCTCTCCCCCCCCTCACCCGTCGGGGAGCCTGTGCTGATGCTCCAGCGACATGACCACCCTCCTGAGAGGTGAGAGTGTCAGCACCGGCTTCCCGCTGTGTGGGGAGGGGAGCCTCACAGGTCTCATCCAGCTTGTGGGGGGTGGGGGGTAGCATCTCCTCACACTGCTGCTTCGCCTCCCCCCGGCTGGGGGAACGATAACACAAGAAACTGCTCACCTGGAGGCTTTCTCCACTGCTCCCATTGGCCGGCATCACAGCCAATGGGAGCAGCAGGGGGCAGTGCATGGGAGCGGCAGAAGGCACAGAGCCAGGTAAGTGTCCCCCATCCCCCTCATGCCCAGACCTTGCACCCTCATCCCCCTCATACACCTCCTCTCCTCGAGACTACACCCCCCCCACCCTCTTCCTGCACCTCCCACCCAGACCCCTCACCCCTCTCCTGCACCCTCCCACCCAGACCCCTCACCCCTCTTTCTGCACCCTCCCACCCAGACCCCTCACCCCTCTCCTGCATCCTCCCACCCAGACCCCTCACCTCTCTCCTGCACCCTCCCACCCAGACCCCTCACCTCTCTCCTGCACCCTGGTATCCAGACACCCCACCCTCAGCCCGCTCTTGCACCTTACCTCCCAGCCAGACCCTGCACCCCACCCTCTCCTGCATCCATTTTGTCATCATGGGTGGTTGGCTGGTGGTCCTCAGAAAGGTCTGCATTGAGCAGGGTGGGCCATGGGCCAAAAGGTTTGCGACTCACTGCTCTAGAGCGGAGGACGTCCATTGGCCGGGCATGGGGTGAGTTCCCCAGCAAGACTTAGTCCCTGACGGAGAACAGAAACTACCTCGCTGAAGCAAGTGATAAATGCAGAAGCTTTGCCTGGTGAGTGGGGTGGTCCCCATAATGGTAGCAATGAGGATAAATCGGAGCCTTGTTTACGCCCAGGTCATGGCAGGGATACGTTGCCTGAAATTGCACCTGCCATGGTGGGGTAGTGACTCCAGAGAAGGAGAGGGCCCTGTGACTCCAGCTACTCCTCCCTGCGGCTCAGGGTGTCCCTGGAAATGCTCCATTGAGATGGAAATGTGTCCTGGCTGGGCTGGGTGGGTGAGGTGGTGCATGTGTGACTGTGGGGAAGGGGGGGGCAGATTTTGCGTATGGGGTTGTGGGTGTGTTGCTGTCTGCTCACACACGCGGGTCTGTAATTGTACGCCACTGTGTGCATTCGCTTTGCATTTCCGGGGAGGCTGAATTAACGCTGAGCTGCAGAGAAATGCCGTCAGTTCACATGTTTGGGCAGGACGTGGGAGGGGGATGTGCTCTGGGAACGCCACAGGTTGTACCTGGCAGAAGGCAGGGAGCTCCATTTGGAAGGACAATGTTGGGAATATTTGGAAGTAACAGAGGGAGGACTTGCTTTGCTACATCACAACTCATCATGCCAGGCCCCTCTTTTCTGTGCCGCACCTCACTGTACCATACCCCTCTGTCTGTGCCATGCCTCCCCACACCATGCCATGCCCCGCTGTGCCATGCCTCACCACACCATGCCATGCCTCACTGTGCCATGCCTCACCACACCATGCTATGCCCCACTGTGCCATGCCTCACCACACCATCCCATGCCTCGCTGTGCCATGCCTCGCCATACCATGCCATGCCTTGCCTCGCTGTGCCATGCCTCGCTATACCATGCCATGCCTCGCTGTGCCATGCCTTGCCACACCATGCCATGTCTCACAGGGCCATGTCTCGCTGTGCCATGCCATGCCTCTCCATGCTTTGCACCTTTCCCAGCTATGCTCTGACTCTGAACCAAGCCCCTCCCTGTACCACATCTTTTCTTACTCACCTTGCATCCAGCTACTAACCTCCCCCATCCAAGAGGCACCCACAGCACACACATTCAACCTCAGGGGCTCTCAGGGAGAACCCCAGGACAACCCCTGGATCCTTCTTCCTCAGCTGCCAACTCCCTTGAGTCCTTCCCAATGGGCACCGATGGCTCTGAGTGTGCCGGAGCATGGTGCCAAGGGGAAGTGTGGCAGGAATCAGGAGCAGGGGTCCCTATAAGCCCCATGGGGGTCCTGATTGTAACTCATCTCTAAGCTGGCAGCCCCACATGCAGCAAGGCTGACTTGTTGTGTCGGCAGGAGCCTGAACTCAGATGCTTTTCTGGTGGCCCTAGCCTCTCGGGGCATTACATACTAAAAGGGAAAACGGCACCTTGCCAGTGAAGAAGATGCTGCTGGTGCCACGGGCAGGGGGAGCCATGGCAACCTGAGAAAGGAAGAGGAGGGTGTCATGGCAACTATGAAATGAGAGAGAGTTGGAGAGGAGCAGTTTGAGATGGGAAGGGGCAATGGAGGGGACCCATCCCTTGGCACATTTAAAACTAGACTGGACAGCATCCCAGTCAATATGCATTTGTCACCAGTTTGCCCCAGTGCCTGTCCTACCGGGACATCTCTTGCTAGGTCTCTTGCATCGGGGTTCTGGGGGTGAGGCTCAGGCCAGGCTTAGAGGATGAACCAAAGATGCCTGAGGTGTGAATGGAAAGGAAAGAGACAGTAAGGAAATTATAAACGGGAAGGAAAGGTCAATTTTTTCACTTTTCTCCTTGCGTTGCCATAGAGTCGCCGGGAGCCATGATTGGCATGCACTGACTGAGCTCACTCACTCTCGTGGGGACTTTATATTTGTTCTTTCTTCCTGGATTCTTGTCCTTAGGCTGAAAATAAGCATCAAAGATGTTTCGTTTCTTGTGAATGAGAAAACCCCATACGTCAGCAGCGTTCGTCTGCGATGCCAGCAAACACTGGACCATGGGTAAGCAGCTGGCATGCCAAGAGTCCGGTGCCTTATGCTACCCATCACCATCTCTGTTGGTCTGTCTGCTGCACCCACTGTTGTCTCTTGTCTTACACGCAGATTGTGAATTTAGGGGCAGGGGCCATCTTTCCTTTAGCTGGTTGTACAGCACCTAGCCCAATGGGATCCCAGCCTCATCTGGGGCCTCTAGTCACAGCCACGGCACAAATACCAAATCAGCATCCTCTGCATTCCCTGGGGAGAGGGCAGGGCATATAACCCGGCAGTAGCGTTGGAGCAAGGGGAGAGGGATCTTGTGGCCAAGATCTTGTCTTTCCAGACCGGTTCCAAACAGTGCCGCCTGAACTAAATCCTCTCTCTGTGGATTCACGTGGTTTAGAAGTAGCTATGATGGGGCACCCATGACTTGTCGCCCTGCAGGGCTGGTTCTTGGGTATGTCATTGAATATATAATATGCAGCGGGTGCAATGAACTGAGTTAGCATTCCTAGAGAATCCTGAACTCAGGACGCTCCAGCCAGTTGCGCAGGCAGCAAAAGCAGCCACGGAGGGGCAGTGACCAGTCGTGGGGGAAGGCTGGCTTGAGTGTTTTAAGCACAGGACAGGAAATTCACTGAGAAGGCGGGTTTGCTGAGGGGCAGTGATGGTGCTCACAGGGCGGTGCCGGGAGGCACTGGTGACATGGGCCAGATGGCACTGGATGTTTTTGCTGGGCGGTGCTGGTGGCATTGGTCGGTTGCATTGGCTGGGCAGTGCCAGGAGGCATTGGCAGTGTTTGCCAGAAGGCACTGGCTGTGTTTGCCAGGCAGTGCTGATGGCATCGTCTGGGATACACTGGTGGCTTTGGCTGGAAAATCATCTTTGAAAAATCATGGAAGTTAGGTGAGATTCCAGAAGACTGGAAAAGGGCAAATCTAGCAACCATCTATAAACAGGGAAATAAGAACAACCCAGGAAACTACAGATCAATCAGCTTAACTTCTGTGCCAGGAAAGATAATGGAGCAAGTAATTAAGGAATCCATCTGCAAACATCTGGAAGAAAATAAGGTGATAGGTAACAGCCTGCATGGATATGTAAAGAACAAATCTTGTCAAACCAATCTGATACCCTTCTCTGATAGGATAACAAGTCTTGTGGATAAGGGAGAAGCGGTGGACGTGGTATACCTAGATTTTAGTAAGGCTTTTAATACGGTCTCGCATGACTTTATCAATAAACTAGGGAAATACAACCTAAATGGGGCTACTGTAAGGTGGGTGCGTAACTAGCTGGACAACCATTCTCAGAGAGTAGTTATTAATGGTTCACAGTTATACTGCAAGGCATAACAAGTGGGGCTCCGCAGGGGTCTGTTTTGGGACCATTTCTATTCAATATCTCCATCAATGATTTAGATATTGGCATAGAGAGAATGCTTATTAAGTTTGCAGATGATACCAAGCTGGGAGGGGTTCCAAGTGCTTTGGAGGATAGGGTCAAAATTCAAAATGATCTGGACAATCTGGAGAAATGGTCTGAGATAAATAGGATGAAGTTTAATAAGGACAAACGCAAAGTACTTGTGATGGGGTCTGCATACCCTGCACTGTAGCAGGTGGGATTAAGATCCTGTGGGCGGAGGAAGTCCCGCCCCTTCACCCAGACTGGGCATGCTCCAAATGCTGGGGCAATATAAAAGACAGGCGAGCTGCTCAGCCTGGGCTAGCCAGCGAAGGAGAAGGATCTCCAGCCAAAGCTCCTGAGGTGCAGCAACCAGTGACTCAGACAGTAGGAACTGGAGTCCCAAGAGACGGACACGACGTAACCCCTGTGGAGTTCCCGGGAGAAGCTGCTGCCAGGGAACCGGAAGACCGAGCTGTTACGTGGGATGTTGATCCAACAGAAGTGGTAGGAAGTAACCCAGAGAGGGTGCAGGAGTGACCTCTCCCACCCAGGTATCCCGGCGTGTTTTGGCTTGATTCCCTGCTGAGTAAGTAGCAGACCATTCTGCTGCTCACAGGGCCCTGGGTTGGGACCCAGTAGAACAGAGAGGGCCCAGATCCCCCTACCAGGATGTTAGCCCCAACCCTTATGACACATTGCCTTGAATGGAGTGCTGTATACTGACTCTGGCTATTAGGTCATGCTGCCCAAGGGCTGTCTAGAGACTCCGGCTGGTAGGACATACTGCCCTGCGTTAGGGGTCACTTACGGACTATTGGTGTTACCCCAAAATAGGGGCTATTAAGTGACTTTTGGCCAGTGGCCTATACTGCCCTATGCACGGGGCTGCTAATGGACTCAGGGTTACCCTGAGACAAGGGAAGAGTAAGGGACTGTAGAGACAGCCAGCTGCCTCATGGCCAAGCACGCAGTATCCCACTCCGGAATAGGCTTCCGCCTGTGATGGGGTGTGCGTACGCCGCCACAGTACTCCACTTAGGAAGGAACCATCAGTTTCATACATACAGAATGGGAAGCGATTGTCTAGGAAGGAGTACTGCAGAAAGGGATCTAGGGGTCAGAATGGACCACAAGGTAAATATGCGTCAACAGTGTGATATTGTTGCAAAAAAAGCAAACGTGATTCTGGGAGGCATTAACAGGAGTGTGGTGAGCAAGACACGAAAAGTCATTCTTCCACTTTCTCTGAACTGATTAGGCCGCAGTTGGAGTGTTGTGTCCAGTTCTGGGCACCACATGTTAAGAAAGATGTGGAAAAATTGGAGAAGGTGCAGAGAAGAGCAACAAAAACGACTCAAGGTCTTGAAAACATGAGCTATGAGGAAAGTCTGAAAGAATTGGGCTTCTTTAGTTTAGAAAAGAGAAGACTGAGAGGGGACATGATAGTGGTTTTTATGTGCCTAAAAGGGTGTTACAAGGAGGAGGGAGAAAAATTGTTCTCCTTGGCCTCTGAGGATAAGACAAGAAGCAATGGGCTTGAACTGCAGCTAGGCAGGTTTTATACTGGACATTAGGAAAAATTTTCTAATTGTCAGGGTGGTTCAACACTGGAATAAATTGCCTAGAGAGGTTGTGGAATGGCCATCACTGGAGATATTCAAGAGCAAGTTAGATACATATCTGTCAAGGATGATCTAGATCAGTGGTTCCCAAACTTTTCGGCATCATGCCCCCTTTTTGATTTTTGAGAAACCCTCATGCCCCCCCCCCCCCCCCCCCCCCCCCCCCGCCCCCCCCGCAGCAAAACTTGTTGAGAAAAAAAAGAACAACTGACCGGGGCTGAAAAACAAAAATAGCAGCAAAACTTAGTGGGGGGGGGGGATGGGTCCTTGTGTCCCCCCCTGGAATTTCTTCATGCCCTCCCGGGGGGCATACCCCCAGTTTGGGAACCCATGATCTAGATGGTGCTGGGTCCTGCTGTGAGGGCAGGGGACTGGACTCGATGACCTCTCAAGGTCCCTTCCAGTCCTAGTGTTCTAGGATTCTATGATACTATGTGCTACATTAATTGAACGTGACCTGATTCGTTTTGATCTGCCAGGTAAAGGTGGAAGCTGCTTCCCCGCCCCAGACTCCTTCCTCTCTGTTCACCCTGGAGGATATTCAGGTTTCTTTGTCTGAGCTGCTAACCTCGCAGAAGTCAGGTCTTGTCGATGCGCCTGAGTACTGGAAATGACAGCAGCCACAAAGACGGCCTGGAAAGGGGACATTCTGACATGGCAACGGGGAACTGGCTTCCCATCCTGAAGGGAAGCACTTCAAAGGCAGCACTTTCCCGACACCGAGGCGGCTCTGATGGAGGGACGAAGAAGGAGCTTTGCTGCCTAGAGGTGGATGCATCTCCGCACCTCCAGTAGGAGGCACTAGTTTGCAGCTTCTGAGAGCTCCCCCTTCCTCCAGCCCTACAGGGCCTGCCCGTGGCCCTTCTTGCTTGAATTCTTAGGGCGCCTCACTTTTCAAAACTTCCCTGTGCTTTTTTTTTTTTTTTTTTTTTTTAAACTGACGTGGGAAAAGAGGACATAACCATATCTATTGTTTGATGGAAACTGACGTAGCGTTTGTCGACATCTGATCAAAAGCTTTTGATGTGGGAATAGACGGTGTCACCTGAAAATAGCAAAATAAAGTTACATGGCGTGTGTGTGCGTGTGCTTGTGTGGGTGCGTGATACAACACACAGGAGGATCTGCATTTTCAAGGGCTTGGCAGCCACATTTATTTGCTCCCCCTCCCCGCCGATTTTCCAAAAAGCTCAGAACTCGTTTAAGTGTCCAGATAAGAAGCCCGATTTACAACCATGCACAGCACCCAGCATCTCCTGCTGTGAGCCTCAATGCTGGCTTTTCACAGGTGAATCCAATAGGCTGCGCTCTGCTGGAGGTCAAGCCACTTATTTGGGGGCCTAGATGGGAGCTGAGCTCTCCTGCGAATCTGAACCATAAAACACGGAGCAAAGACGGTATCCAGGAGTCATCGGAGTGATTGCAGACTGAAGGCTGTGGTCTGACTTCCATTACAAGCCTCCTTCAGATTTTGAATGAGGCGAAGCAATTTGTCTGCAAACGTATGTGGTTAAAATAAGTGATTAAGAGAATTTTAATCCTGGGAACTTGGAAAATAGGAGATTTAAAGAGACAAAACCCTTTCATATGCTACTCGATACAAAATGATCTGGGTTTAAAATTTTACAGCCGCCGAGGGATCTTTTTCTGTCCACCTCTTGCTCAGCACAGGAAATCCTGAAGTTTCCTATAAAACGAGTAGTTCTGTGGCACCTTAGAGAGAAACAAATATGGAGAGGATCATGAGCTTTTGTGGGCAAAACCCACTTTTTCAGAACCCTCTGATGAAGTGGGTTTTGCCCATGAAATTTCATGATGTCTATAGATATAGACACTTAGTTAAAAAACAACAAATAGTCTAGCAGCACCTTAAAGACTAACAAAACATGCAGGTGGTATCATGAGCTTTGGAGGGCACAGCCCACTTCTTCAGATGAAGGGAGTTAATAAAGGTCCAGCTCCAAAATAAATAGGGCATGGTGGGAGGAGAAGGAAAAAGAGTGAAAGAAATAGTCAATTATAAGGCTACATCTACACTGCAGAGTTTTTGCGCAAGCACTACTGTTTTTGCACAAAAACTCATGAAGGGTGTGTCTAGACTACAGGGTTTTGTCGACAAATGTGGACTTTTGTCAACAAAACTATACCTGCGTCTACACTACCGCCGAGTTCTGTCGACATAACGTTGACAGAACTCGGCAGTTTTGTCAACAGCAGTAAACCTCATTCTACGAGAAATAACACCTTTTGTCGACAGAGTTCTATCGACAGAAGGCGTTATTGCATCCACACTGTCCTTCGTGTCTACGCTCTCATGTCAACAAAGCGGCTTGCTTTGCCAACAGAACTGGATGCAGTCTAGACGCTCTTTGTCGACAGAAGTTTTGTCGACAGTATCTGTCGACAAGTCTCCGTCAACAAAAGCCTGTCGTCTAGACGTACCCAAAGAGTCCACACTACAAGCACGTTTTTGCTCAAGAAAAAGTACAGTAGATCGTCAGAAGACAGGGCTTTCTGCACAAGAGTTATTCCTCTTTCTACAAGGAATAAGCCTTTTTGCGCAAGAGCTCTTGCACAAAAAGGCGTGTGTGGACAGACAACAGGGATTTCTTGAGCATGCGCAGATCGCCCGAACCCAGCTCTTCCAGGTTGTAATCTACTCACCACGGGCGAGTAGATTGCATTATTTGTCAAGCCCTGCCTATCGGAAAAAGCACAGGTGCTCTGATGGCCATTCTGTGAATGGCCATCAGAGCTTTCTTGTGCAAGAGTGTCCATGGGAGTGCAGATGCTCTCTTGAGCAAAAGCACATGGCAGTGTGGACGTGCTCTTGTGCAAGAACTTTTTGCGGAAGATCTCTTCTGCAAAAAGTTCTTGTGCGAGAAGTCTACAGTGTAAAAGAAGCCCAGAGTATTCATGCCACATGAAGCTGATAGAGAAGGTGCAAACTGTTCTTTAGTACCCATTGTTTGGGTTTAAGTCATTAGGACCTAGCAGGTAGTGTGCTAGCCAGGTAATGTCTTTATTCACACCTTTGTGTTGGGTCCCAAACCTGTAAATGAAGGTAAGTTCCAAGGTTTCCCTGTGTATTTGGCTTGTGGAATAGGCCTGACACAACACAGTGACTTTGAGGTCCTTTTTCCTTCTCCTCTCTATCCTCTATTTATTTTGGAACTGGACCTTTATTAACTCCATTCATCTGAAGAAGTAGATTGTGCCCACAAAAGCTCATGATACCATGCGCATGTTTTGTTAGTCTCTAAGGTGCTGCTAGACTATTCGTTATTTTTTAAATATTGCCAGTTGCAGATTAACACGGCTACCCCTCTGAAGCTTTTATATATATATAGTTAGTCTCTAAGGTTCCACAGGACTACTCATTTTTAAAGTTGCAGACTAGCACAGCTACCCTTCTGAGACGTTTGAAGTTCTCTCTGTATCACAGTGATAGAGATGCAGCCGTGTTAGTCTGGTATAGCTGAAACAAAAGACAGAACTATGTAGCACTTTAAAGACTAACAAGATGGTTTATAGGTGATGAGCTTTTGGTATATATGGTTGTGCCGATTTTCTTCCACATATTGATCTGAGGAAGTGGGTCTGGCCCACGAAAGCTCATCACCTATAAACCATCTTGTTAGTCTTTAAAGTGCTACATAGTTCTGTCTTTTGTCTCTGTATCACACACATGCATAGCTAGATCTCCGCATGACTGGACAGCGTGGGGTTCTTACAAAAAGGGCATCTGAAGAACAAGGGTGGCTACATCCTTGTTGACAGGGAATAGATCTCTGACAGTTGCTTAAAGTGTTAATTGCCCAGTGATTAAAATTTTAATTACTGACTAATTAGCACTTGAAATTTTGAGTGTTAAATTGCTTACTTGCATCCTGGACCTCCTGGAGCAGAGCAGGGTGAGTCATGACAGAGTACAGAAGTGGAGGAGGATGGGAAGGTGTGTGTGTGGGGAGGCAGGGGGTGTTACAGATAAATAACATCCTACATATGCAAGTATCTAGCAGACCTGCAAGAGTCCAGTAGAGCAGGACTCCCTCCTGCAGAGGGAAGTGTGGACTGGGGGAAAGCAGAGGGGGAAAGAAACTGGCAGGAGCCAACTAGCTGCGAAAACAATTATACCTGCTCTGGGAAAAGCTTTACATACCAGGAGGGAAGGGACAGACAAGCTCTCCAGGGGCTAGTCATGTGACACAGCAGGAGCCCAGCATCGGAGTGATTTCAGCTTATCTAAATTCCCAACCCAAAAACTTTAAGCCGCAGTAAAAGTTTCTAAGTCCAGCCGAAGTTCAGATGAGCCATGCAGTGCATTGGTGTACATTATATAGACCTGGGTGTCCATATGCAGGACAGGCAAGTGGCTGGTTTTTACATTCAGCGGCGACTCCTAAAACATTGGAGGGGGGGAACAACTTACACAACGAATAGTCCTGCAGCACCTTAGTATCGTGAATTCAGGTTGGGTGGAACCAAATCCGAAACTTTTCAGAATTTTCAGTCCACTGTAGAGTCTGTTTGGGGACCTGTTCCAAAGGTGACGATCCACACCCCGGTCTCCCACCACACCCCAGCCTAGGTACCACCACTGCTATCGCCTCCTCTGGCTACATAGGCTGTTTGGGGAATGGCAGAAACTATTCCTGTCAAATTCACAAAGCATCTTGTAGGGACACCTCAGCTGTGTTCTGCATTGGGCTTCAAAGGGGCATCGATGCAGGTTTTGCTCTAAAGGCAGAGAGCCAACTGATGTGAAACTTCACAGGGGGGGGGGGGCAGGAGCGGGGGTTGTCCTTTGAATTTTCCTTGTCTCTTTTGTTTGGTTTCTCTTCACACATTGCTCAAAGGAAGTCTTTGAAATTGGGCTCTGGTTGAAATTTGTCATTGTCCTACTGCTCTGAGTTGACCTGTCTCTTGTAAAACCCAGAAATTGGTAGCGAGGGGGATCCTGAGTCGCTCTGCCTCAGCAGGTAGTTTTTATTTGAAAAATGTGGGATTTTACACCCCTTTCTGCCTTCATTCAAGGTGGGCGTAGGGCCCTGCAAATCTGCAGATAGCCGCAGCTCATGTTTGTGGATACAGATGCAGATACAAACTTTGTAACTAGAACCGTGCAAATTTGTGGATACCCACTTTCTATCCGTGGGGATCCACATCCAAGAGTGAGGATGCCGATTTCTGTGGCTCATTTTTGCGGACACAGATGAGGAGACACATTTTTGTTTCCGCGCAGGATACTAGGTAGAAGGGAAAGTTTAGGCTCTGTGCATACAAACTTGATTGAGCGGGGCCAGGCGCACACCCATCTGATTAGGGCTGGCTACACATGAACCTTTCTCCCTCAGGAATGACGCATTTGTGTCAGCTTGGAGCCTATGACAGAGAAGGTTTCATGTGCAGGTGCTGACCAGGGTGAAAGAAACATAAATGTGTTACAGGTGCTGTCCTATTGCAAGCCAGGTCCCTCCCAGCTCTTTCATTAGCTCCCGGCTGGCTTTTGCGGGAGCTGCACACCAGGGCCCGCCTGCTTACTTTCACCTCTCGCGATGACACTACGATCCATGTGGAGCTGCTGATGGATCAAATATTCTGCCAGCACCTGCTTCTTGTTCCCCAGTCTCTCTGGGGTGTTTTCTTCCCCACCCCCTACTTTCTGTTCTTTGGGAGAAAACCTGCCAGGGCCCTTTCCCAAGAACAGGGATGGGCAGATGCAGTTATAGAAGGAGAGAGGCGGGCAGGCTAGTTAGCAGTGACTGGGGTTTGCCCGCTCCCGTGCCGTTATTCTCCCCTGTCTGTTGCCATTTTCCCGCTAATGACCACACTTAGCTCTCCTACGGTGCCTCTCCTCCCTGGCTCAGTGTCACTACCCGTGTTTGCAGGGGAGGAAGATGGAGCACTGAGAAGGGAAGCGGTTCTTCTCCAAGGTCACACAGCAAAGCCTGCGAGCTGCTAGGCATAAAACTCAGCTCTCCGGCTGTGCTCTCGCTGTCGGACAATGCTACCTCAGGAGTCCTCTTCTGGATTTGGAGTGAAGGGGGTGGCTGAGGTCAGGATTCCACGCTGACTCATCGGCTCTGTGAAGGACCAGGCCTGACACAGGAATTTGGTCAGGACACTGGAATTAACTTCCTTGAATTTGATCTTTAATTTCCACAAGTGGCCGGCATGTTTCATCTAAAAATGGATGCCCTTGGCCATCTAGCGTAACCTTGTAGTTTATGCCCAATGAGCAAAGGACCCTGAACAGTGTTTCCTGAATCAGGTGTCCAGTCCTTGTTCACGGTTCCACTGATTCATTGTAGCAAGTGTAATAAACACGTACCATCTGGCAGTGAAGGTTGGATTTCAGCTTCCATTCTATCCTGCCACCCTTCCATTGCTCAGAACGTTCTTGAAGAATGTCCTTATGGGTTGAGATTTTCCAGCCTTCGGTCTGCTCAACCCTTTTTTGAATTATGTAAGTGTGAATAACAGTTTTCCCATGTGTTCCAGTGAGAGATGTTGTGCTTAGGTAACGCAAACATCTGAAATCACAAAATCACCCTGGTTTCTGCATCGTTTCGAGATGTGCATTTCCAGCTACACGGGAGGCTACATGGCTCTGTATTTTAAAAGGGGCATATTTACAGTTAGCAAATTCACACATATGCAATAGAATTTTTTTTCTCCTTTTTTCTATCAGGCTTATGTTTTTTTGTTCTCCTTATTCAGGCCCTCCACGGCTATGTTTACACTGCCAACCTCAGGCCCCAGTTTGCCTCTCTGGGTATGTCTGCACTATTGAGTTTTTTCGGAAAAATGGCTGTTTTTCTGAAAAAACTTCAATTCCGTCCACACTGCAATCGCGTTCTTTCGAAAGAAAATGGAAAGAACAGAGTGGTTTTTTTTCCGACTTTGGTAATCCTCTTTCTACAAGGAAGAAGCCTTTTTCTGAAAGGCTCTTTCGGAAAAAGGCGTGTGTGGACGAGGAAGAGGGAGTTTTTTTGGAAGAAGAGGAAAGAGGAAAAAGCACAGGTGTCCTGGTGGCCACTCCGTACATAGTAATCACAATTTAAATGCAAGATAGCATCCATTCAGTCTGGATGCTGTCTTTTGAAAAAGCAGATTTCTTTTTCGATGTGCTTTGGCAGTGTGGACGCTCTCTTTCGGAAGAAGTTTTTTTGGAAGATGTCTTCCGGAAAAGCTTCTTCCGAAAGAAGCCTGCAGTCTAGATGTAGCATGAGTCAGCCAACTTTGTGCTTCCTTCCACGCTACCCCAGCCAACCGCTGCCCTCTCCTCTTTCAAACCCCTCCAGCTGACCCGCTTCTCCGCGGTCACATTCTGGAACAGACGAACAGCATGGCAGCCACTTCCTCCCTGAGCCACCACGAGGGAGTGAGGTCTCCCAGCTTGGACGGGTCAAAAATTTTCTCTTGAATCTGCTTTTCCCGTGGCAAATTAGGATTTTGACCAAGTCCATTTTTCTGTGAAAAACCTGTGTGTCTGTAAAAACTGCCCAGGAAAAGTGTCTGTCTGCATTAAAAAAAAATCATTTTTTTCCTTGAAAAACTTGCCTGGAAATTGAAACTGGTGATTCTGAAAGGCCAGTGCAGTGCATTATGGGGGTTGCAGTTTGGACACTTAATGCCCCGTTCTCTATCAGCCAGACTTAGCATGTGCCATCCTCCAGCAAAGCCCCCACCGGGTATTCCAGCCTGCTGGTTGTGTTTGTTCTCCTGGCCTTTCTAGAAGGGGGGCTGAGGCAGTCAGGGCAGTGAACAGGGAATGCTGAAGAGCAGACCTCCCTGAAGGTATCAGGGGTGTTAAAATGCCTGAAACTGTGGAGCTCTGTGAGCATTTTCACAGATACTTAGCGCATGCCCGAAGCCCCCTGGGTGGCGAATGAGACCCCAGGGATACAGCCAAGCTAATCAGGCGTGTTGATTCATGAATCTCTAGTCTCAAAACTCTCCCTACTTCCCTTTGCTCAGCCAGCTGGACCTCTCGCTGCTGGGGCCCCCTTCCCGGGTAATAAGCCTGCAAAATGCAACCCAAGCAGCAGGATAATGCGCCCTCCGGAGAATGGAGAGGGGTTTAGGATGCTGAGCAATGCCCATGCTATGCTTGGTGCTGTCCACACATGGAGCAGGACACAGGCCTGGTCTGAACAGCTTATACAGGGGCTGGACCCCGGAGGTGACAGGCAGTAAGACCCAAGCCCCTGCGGGGCATGTAGTGCTATGTATGTTTTCTGTTTGGGGGTCAGACCCTTTGCAGCACAGGGGGCGGTCACCTGCCCGGCAGCAGCAGACCCTGGCTGTGTAGGAGCTTTCTATTTCCTCCAAGGCTCTTTCCAACCCGGATGCTTGCACAGAGCCTTCTGTCCATGCCTTGGGGCAGGTCTGTGGGCGACACTCAGCCAGGGGAGCGGTGGGCCTCCACCAATCGGTGGATGTTGACTCTTACGCCCTAAGGCTGATGGGGGGGGACATGTTTTCCAGTAACACATGGGCAACCGTGCCTACTTTGCATGTGCAATTGCCAGTGCGCCACGCTGACTGCAGCCGCCTGGCACCGGGGAACCGTAGCTGGGCTAGGTTCTGCTGTGGGCTAAGTCCCCCCCCCTCGCTTCCCAGTGCTGGCAGGGGCTCCGCACTGTGCCCTGCCTTGCGTAAGACCCGAGCTGTGTAACCCTGCCTTCTAAGCAGCTGAGGGCAGCTGTGGTGGGTGAGGAGCTGCGGAGACTCACCCAGCCATCCCCTGCTGCCCTGCTAGGGCTGGGCCTCTGTTTCTGGTTAGCACTGGATAAAGTCACCCCCTGCCCTGACGGGCCAAAAAGCTGGACATTCCTCTGGCTTCCTAGGCGAGTGGCGAGGCTGAGTTGAGCTTCTGAGCTGGCCCACATCAAGCTAAAGTGCAGCCCTGGGGGGAGGCAGGGGCTGCAGTCCCTCGGTCTGGGGCGCCAGAGGATGAGAACGGACTCTTTCGACACACACGAACCAGGGTGTGTGTGTGATGCTGGCTGGCCCGGTCAGGCACACGTGGAAGCGCGAGGAGCCCCACTTTCATCAGCAGAGGGGGTGAGGAAGAGGAGGCTCAGTGGAATGCAGTTCCCACCCAGGAGGCAGAGGGATCCCTGCCACAGCAGTCGGTAAAAGAGCTGCATCTGGCTTGGGCCCCACAGCGCACCATGCAAAGCCCTGGCAGAGGCAGTGACTGCCTTGGAGAGCTCCCACTCCAGGATGTAGTCTGGTAGACGGGGGAGGAGAGCAGAAGGAGTGGGTAGGTAACTGGCTGCAGGCAGTTCCTGGGGCTGACACTGCCTGCCTGTCTGGCCTTCAGCAAGTCATGTGGGAGAAATAGTTCGAAGTAAACAGGATGAAGTTTAATAAGGACAAATGCAAAGTGCTCCACTTAGGAAGGAACAATCAGTTTCACACCTATAGAATGGGAAGCGACTGTCTAGGAAGGAGCACTGCAGAAAGGGATCGAGGGGTCAGAGTGGACCACAAGCTAAATATGAGTCAACAGTGTGACGCTGGTTCTTTTTTTGTTTGGTTGGTCGGGTTTTTTTTTTCACGGAAACACTGGAAATTTCTCTTTAAAAAATATAGCTCTGGTGAGAGATTGCTGCATATCACTTCTAAGAGGGGACATGTTGCAAAAAAAAGCAAACATGATTCTGGGAGGAATTAACAGGAATGTTGTGAGCAAGACATGAGAAGTCATTCTTCCACTTACTATGCACTGATTAGGCCTCAGTTAGAGTGTTGTGTCCAGTTCTGGGCGCCACATGTTAAGAAAGATGTGGAGAAATTGGAGAAGGTGCAGAGAAGAGCAACAAAAACGACTCAAGGTCTAGAAAGTATGAGCTAAGAGGGAAGTCTGGAAGAATTGCGCTTGTTTAGTTTAGAACAGAGAAGACTGAGAGGGGACATGATAGTGGTTTTTATGTGCCTAAAAGGGTGTTACAAGGAGAAGGGAGAAAAATTGTTCTCCTTGGTCTCTGAAGATAGGACAAGAAGCAATGGGCTTGAACTGCAGCAAGGCAGGTTTAGACTGAACATTAGGAAAAACTTCCTAACTGTCAGGGTGGTGAAACACAAGAATAAATTGCCTAGGGAGGTTGTGGAATCTCCATCATTGGAAATATTTAAGAGCAGGTTAGATAGACATCTATGAGGGATTATACGAATATTCCAACTGAGGCCTAATCAGTGCAGAGCAGAGCAGAAGAATGACTTCTTGCATCTTGCTCACAACACTCCTGTTAATACATCCCAAAATCATGTTTGCTTTTTTTGCAAAAGTATCACACTGTTGACTCATATTTAGCTTGTGGTCCACTATAACCCCTAGATCCCTTTCTGCAGTACTCCTTCCTAGACAGTCGCTTCCCATTCTGTCTGTGTGAAACTGATTGTTCCTTCCCAAGTGGAGTACTTTACATTTGTCCTTATTAAACTTCATTCTATTTACCTCAGACCATTTCTCCAGTTCATTTTGAATTATGGCCCTGTCCTCCAAAGCACTTGCAACCCCTCCCAGCTTGGTATCATCTGCAAACTTAATGAGCGTACTCTCTATGCCAATATATAAATCGTTGATGAACATATTGAACAGAATCGGTCCCAAACAGACCCCTGCAGAACCGCACTTGTTATGCCCTTCCAGCAGGATTGTGAACCGTTAATAAACTTTACTCTGAGAATGGTTGTCCAGCCAGTTATGCACCCACCTTATAGTAGCCCCATCTAAGTTGTATTTGCCTAGTTCATTGATAAGAAGATCATGCGAGACTGTACCTCATGCCTTACTAAAGTCTAGGTATACCACGTCCACCCCTTCTCCCTTATCCACAAGACTTGTTATCCTATCAGAGAAGGGTATCAAGATTTGTTCTTTACAAATCCATGCTGGCTGTTACCTATCACCTTATTTTCT
>JANRFK010004149.1:126897955-126909042 GCA_030068395.1 Apalone spinifera | reverse complement strand
AGGGCGAGGATCCAAGCTCTCCGCAGCTTGCCCACCCGTGTCTGCGCCGGGGTGCCAGGCGTCCGCAGGGCGACGCAGCCAGACTGTATGGAGCGGCAGAGAGGCGTCCCTGTGGTATAGGGGGAACACCCCCCCCTTGAAGTGGTGGGGTGCTGCTGGGCCCAGACAGGTGGCTTGTGGGGAGGAGTTCAAGAGGGGTTGGTGTCCCTGGGGTGTTGAGAGAGAGATTTGCAAGGGCATATGTGGAAGTTGGTTGAAAAAAATCTAAAATCTGTTGGCAACATTTCTTGTTTTTATTCTTTTAATTGACCGATTCTGTCGGGAAGTTAGGATTTCCCTTTGAAATTCCAGGGAGTCGAGTGGGATGTGGGACAGGTAGTGTACTCACAACCCTAAACTTTGCCTGAATCCTTCAAGTAGCCAGATCCAGGGTGAAGCATTGAAATGTCACATCATTAGACTTCAGAGTTAACACACTGTTGCACTGTATGTGGGCAGCTGCTCTTTCTGTGAACTGTTTCAGGCTGTCCATTTGCAAACACAGGAGAAGCGCTTCCTTAGTTGGTAGTTAAGTTGGTCCACAACCAAAAAGCCTAGAAATTTAAATTTTTTAAGTGAAAGGTTGGAGGTCACAGAAGCTGATGAGAAATACCTGGGCATTGGACTGCTGTATCCTGGCTCCTCTACTGAGACCAAATGGTGGCTACAAAGCTCTGAACGATTTAACTGCAAATATGAAGGAAAGTCTTCCATACAGAGCCTGAAGCCTTTTCGTTACCTTACTTCCCCCAAAGGGAAGTAGCTGGTGACTATATTAGTGTGTGTCCTTCCAAGAGTAGGCGTGCTGTGGGCAGATTTCTTCCTCCCCCTCTTGATCTGGAAAAGAAACTCTCTTCTAGTTCAGTTGAAGATAAAAAGGCAATTAATTTTTTTTCCACGAACCGGGTGAAATTGCAATCTTCTGGGTAGCCGGGTGATCTTTCCTATTTGTGAGAGGAAAGCAGCTTTGTAGTCCCAGCTGGCTAAAGATAATAGGGGGAAGAGACTGGAATTTGTGTGCCTTGTGGACAGACAGTTTGGAATGGAGACTAGTTGTGGATGATAGACATTTCATTTTTGCACTCAACTTCTTGCAAAAATGAATTTTTGTGTAGTGACAAAAGTCTCCCCTCTGCTGGGATCATTGTAGATTTCTCATTTTTGTCCCTCCCCCCCCCTTCCCTTTCTGTAACTAACCCCTCTGATTTGCCAGAGGATAAAAAGGTGTGTGTGCATGTAGGGCTTGCTGCCCACTTTAAAAAAACAAACAAACAAAACCCCAAAACAGATTAAGGGAATATCCTGCCTTGTTAAACACATCAGCTAGTTCCTGAAAACATTTGTAATTTAGTTTGCGTGGCTGTTCTGGGATCACAAAAATAGAAGTGTGTGTCTTGTTCGGACTCATTTTGCTTTCCCTGTGCATGGTCCCATGCTGCAGCCTTTGGGTGGGGATGTTTGTTTTTAAAGGTGGTGGATTTGGGTGCTTCCTCTGCTGGAGTTTAGAAAAAGCGACATTTCTTGTAGCCTTTGGGCTTTGTGAAAGGCTGGGGCTTTGTTCCAAATTATGTACGTTTTCCCCCCCTCAAGAAAACTTCAAATCTTAGGCAGAAGTCACCTTGAGTGGTTCCCTATGAAGGCCAAACTGAGATCTCTTGGCCTACTTGGTCTTTGGGCTTCTAGAACCCCGGGACTCCCTCCGCATGCTGTGTGAGGATGATCACTGCTCTTTTGGGGGAAATGTTGAGCTAGCGGTGGTCCCCTCAGTATCCGTCTGGAAATTGCCTGACGTGACAGAGTGGCTATAGTGAATAGATATTGCAGAATAAAGTACTTCTGGGCAGGGTCTGGGTTCTTATGCATCTGTGCAGCACCCGACACCGCAGGGCTTTGATGTTGATGGGAATCGCCGGGTGCAGCATTATCCCACTTCTGTACCACAATTAGTTTCCTATCCATGGTGCGGGAGTTGAGAGCCCAGTCCGTTCTGGGGCCCAGCACAATCGGCGAGGATTTTGACGCGGCACGTTAGAGCGGGATTGATTGTGTGTCACAGGCATGCGTCTCAGCTTGAGTTTCTTGTTGCCTGCTGCTCCTAGGTCAGCTCTGTGCTCCCTGGCCATTGCATTGTCCTTCCGCAGCACTTCTGGTGGGCTGTCTTGGGCACCTTCATTCCAGCCCTAGTGCTGGGACCTGAGGTCTTGCAGTGTCAATGGGTTGCAGATGCAACAGCCGGAATACACACAGCTCCCAGAGAGGGGCCGTGAGAGGTTGGGTCGCCTTTCTTCAGGAAGAACTTTGGTGGGCTCGGCTGTTTAACCTGCGTGGATTGGGGTGAAGAGCAGGGCAGGGAAAACAAACCGCTTTCACTTAGGCAGGCGGGGTTTTCTCTGCTTCTGGAGGGCCGAGGGCTCCTGCGGAGGGGCTCATTTTCCAGCTGTTTGCCAGGTCTCCGTGAGCAGCCCTGCTTCAGTGCTGGGTTTGGAGGCTGCCTGTGTGTGGAACAAGCCTGCGTGACTGTCTCTGGGATTAGAGGGCGCTTCTAGCCCCCAGCCTGTTTCAGCTCCTCTTCTAGAAAGGCTGCGAAGCTGGCTGGCTGGGCTAGCGGTGGGTTCAGTGACTCCTGTCTTTCCCAGCTCTGGGAGCTGGGATCCGTGGCCCCACAGCAGTGGATCACGCTCCTGCACTTCTGCTGTGTTGTGCTTTTTTAGCTGCTCGCAAAGCTGTTTCCTGACGGGGACTGGAGCATTCGGGCCGTTCCTGTAAATCTAGTGTGCGTGGCTTTTCAGATATTTTAGTGCTAATCATAAATCCACCACGGTAATAAATCTGTAGGCAGATACTCTGTAACCGGGGCGGCTAGCGGCCCAGGATCCTGCCGTCTGACTTGTCAGGGCGTCTCTGCTGGGAACGGGCAGCTCCCAGCTGGTTGGCTGAGGTATAGAGTCCACGGTCACTACTGTAGTTCGTGGTCACTTGGGCTGGGGGGTCGCCGCTCACGGCTGGCGTGGTGTTGTGCTCCCGGCCCTGTCCTGGGATGGAATCGCTTGGAGTTGGGTTTCTTAGCAAGGCCCCGGGAGGGTGGGGGGAAGCCGTTCTCCGCAGCGGCTCAGTGAGGGCTTTGTGCTGCCGAGAAGAAAATGGTTTCTCTCCAGATCCTGTAAGTGCGCTGCGTTTGTTTGAAGTCACAATGTGTTTTTCTTCTCCAGTTTAGCAGAGCCTCGGCCTGCTGGAGAAGGAATGCTCTGTCCAGAAGCCACAGCAGTGGCTTTCTGCGGGCGAAGCATTTGAATACAAGGAGCCGGGTTTGGCTGGGAGCTGGGGTCGGGAACTGGCTATGGGAGCCTACATGGAGGGCTCACTAACGTGCATGTTATGGCCTCTGGGTCTCTCTAGCCACCTCTCTACCCAGCTGTTGGCACTTAGTCTGGGCTGTGGAACCGCTCGGGGCACTGAGAAGCATCCATTACGTCAGAGACTCCGCGTCCCAGCCTGCCAAGGCCCAAATGTGGGACCCAAGCAAAATGCTCTGGGATTAATTTATTTCCCATAAATCACATTTTCTCTCCCCATGTTTAATGCCTCAGCATGTCTGATGTGATTGCCAGCTGTCCAGGCGAGGTCCCTGGCGCTGTGCGGCTGGAGGTAAAATTGGTCGTGGAAGAAGGGATGGTGGATAGCTGCTGACGAGGCTCCGCCAGGCTCCCTCACCATTGTGTGGCCCGGGTGGGCAGACAAGATGACTGCCTTCTCTTGTGTTTTTCTCTGGGGTGAAATTCGGCCTCTCCAGTATTTGTTTTCTCATAGGCTCCTGTGTGGCTGCCCACGAGCTGCACATTGGGGAGCACGTCTGCGGCTGGCGAGAGGGAGGCGATTTTCTGTGCGCCTCTCCCGAAGCAGCCCCAAAGCGGATGCCCTGTTCCTGGGCTCTCCTAATATAAATAGCTGAATGTCCGCACCTTCCCTGAACATTTGGGAATGTGAAAGATTTGGATTGAAGTTGCAGGGAGAAGCCACAGGCTCCTCTTCCAGGCCTTGGCTGGCACAAATGGCCACCATGAAGAAGAACCAGTCCTTGTGTTGGTTTTTCCCGATTGCTGGTCTCCGGCCACCACGTAGCTGTATGAAGGCCCCCTCCCCCAATGCTGCGCCCACCTTCATTCCTGTAACAAAACCACACCCCAGCTCCCCAAGTTCTGAGCCTGTCAGATATTTTCTTGGCAGAGGATTTTTACTTTTTGTTTAAATACATTTCACTGACATGCCTCAGTTCTCGACGGGGGTGACTAATAGAGCTTAGTTCGGCCCTTTTATTGACGCTTGGGGGTAGGTGGGGGGAGAGAATGCCAGTCGTGGGGCTTTGTCGTGCGGGCTACACTTGTGAAATCTCCCGTTCCTCACAAAATGCCCTGCTGCCTGAAAGCTGCTTGTCTGTGCTTCCTAAGCGGAGGAGCAGAGGGGGCTTTCTTTTGTGTCAAGTGGAGCATGCAGCGAGTTAGCACGAGGGAAGAACTTGCATGGTGTTGCATGTGGTGAGCCTTTCGGTGGCAAGTCAGTATGTTTGTGGCTTCTCACTTCTATTGTTCTTTTGCATAATAGCACTTTGCTCCAAGTTAGAGGCATAACGCATCCAGCTGCCTGAATGAAACCTCCCCGAGCTCTCCACCAAGGGGATGACTTACTGCACCAAATATTCGGGGAGATCAGTTGGTTGCATTTTCTTTCCATGATAAGTTGCTGCTGCTGCGATTGGAAAATCGGAGCTCGAGGTTTAATTAAGGGGCCAGAAGATTCTGAATCACAGACTTGCATGTTTTTAAAATTGTAGCTGTGCCTGTTGTTGTGCTGAGTCAAACTGGTTTGTCGGGATTAAGCGTCTCCTCCTTGGTGCCGAGCACAGGGGGAGGGGTGGCGGCGGGCGGGTGTGTGTGTGTAAACAGCCGAGTACCCTCCAGTCCAGCCACAAAATGTTGTAGGCCCAGTTCCGGTCTGATTTGGGTGCCCTGCTTCAGTGGCTTGGGATTCTCAGCCCTTGGCCGGACAAGCCGATGGGGTGCGTGCCAAGTTTCTCCGCGGGGCTCTCAGCCTGGCGCTGCCTTAAGGGCCAAGGTAGCAATTCAGATAAGAGTTACCAAGTCATCCCCAAAAGTGGGCTGGTCTGCAGGAGGGTGAGGCAGAAACCTGGGTTCACAGGGAGCATGCTGACCACTTGGCTGGGTGTCTCCTGGCTGCTAGCATCTAAATCCTGACATGGGTGGGTTTTGTCCTGCCCTTTGCTTCCTCTGCAGTTCGGTTCAAGGATAAGTCAAAACAGCAAGAGGGTGTGCTGCTCGGCCAGCCGTGTGTTTGGGAGGGAGCGAGTGAGTGGCGGGGCAAGGGGAGGGCTGGACATGCGTGCTTCAGCTCACAGCTCAGTGGGGTGGGCTCGCAGCTCCCTGGATATCGCCCTCGGCATGTGGAAATAAACAGGCACAGAAAACCCGTTCTCAGCCTTGAATTTGTCAGGTTGAGAATTCCTGCCCCTCTGCGCCCGGCCCCGGAGCATGGGGAGCGGGAGGAGGGCAACGTGGTCTTGGAGCAGGCTTTCTGACCAGAAGCCGCCATATTGGAGAGAGGGAAGGGGGAAAAAAATCTTTCATCCGGGTCCTCTTCCATCTCTCAGTCTCCGGTGTAGCTCTGGGCTGGGGGGATGACGGAGCTGTCGTGTTTCAGGCACATCGGCCTTGTTCGGCTTGTCGGTAAAAGTCGGAAATGTTGATGTCCCAAACAATGTTCGGGATCTGTGCCCCGGTCTCGGCTTCCCTCCCAGCCGCATGGGCATAGGCAGGCAAGCGGCGGAGCTGCGCTGAGCCCTTTGTAGCCCAGTAAGATGGCACTAAATGAGATTCAAAAGGAACTTTTAAAAAAATTGGCCCGTTCTCCAGTCAGGCGAATGGAAAAATACCGTGATTGCCAAGCAGGGCCAGCTCTGGGTAACTCGAATAGGGGATCCTAAGCCTGCAGGGCAGGGTGGTGGCTCAGCCACGAAGGAAACCAGGAACCCATTCTGTAAGCAAAACAGGCCACCTACACTCGACTTCTTAGTGATTCTCCTTCCTGATTAAGGGCACCTTTAAAAACAAACGTCCCTAGGAACACACATTAGCGTGTTGGGGCTCTCGTCACATGACGCTGACAGCTCCCTGTCCTTGCCAATGCCTGGATTTCTGTGGCACATCCCGATCAGGAAGAGGGTGATGGAAAGGGGTGCAGATCGAGCAGCCATGATGCTGAGACGATGTGTGATCCGTGGGGGGCTCTGCATCCCCACTCTCTGCTTTGCCGAGAGTCCAGGAGTTACCAGTAGTTGTAACTCCTTTGGGTAGAAGTCTGCGGCCGTCCTGCCTTCCTTCACCCCTGGGTCCATCACGGTGGTAGCTTTTCGGCTGGGCAGCCTCACTGCTTCAGACTTCTTGCACTCCAGTGGGGTTGCCATAGCAAAGCGCCATTGACCGGCCCTTCTTCCCTCCCTTCTGCTGTTGAGCTCATCTGACTCCTCAGTTTCCACTTCCCATCAAGGTCAAGCACCCGAATCCGTGGCTGCTGAAATATGGGGCACTTGCGGGTGCGGAGCTGGGATGTTTCTCTGCCGGGGGAGGGCGATAGAGCAGGACTGGCTCAGAATACGGGTGGGGGGGGGCGGGCGGCTGGTTAGGGTTAGACGGTGCTTTTGCACAGTGAGGGACGCCGAGTGACACTGAGTGCTGAGGCTGTGCGCCCACGTGGCGAGATTCGGGGTGCAGCTTCCCTTCGTGGTGTTACTTGGGGGCCCACCAAATGGGAATTCAGCGACGCCAAGTAGGCTGGCACATCCTACCCCTGTGCCGGGAGGCAGCAACCAGCACCTGTTTCCCAGCCCCCTTCCCTGGAATGCCAGCAGTGGCCAGCTCTTCCTAACCATGGCGGGCTGCAGGCTTGGGGCCCGGGCGAGCCGTGAAGAGCTGCTTTGGAGAGAGCTGGAGTTGAGGCTGGAGCCAACCAAAGGCCAATCCTCCCCAGCTTTTCCTGCCCCCAGATGGAGCTGGAGAGGCAGTTAGCTCGGGGGGTGGATGGTAGGAGAGACGGATGTACTAGGCCTCGCCCTCCTGATGGCAGCTGCTGCTGCAGCATTTGCTCAGACTGGTTTCCCTGGGAGGTGGGGTTGAGTACCGTTGGTGGAGGGGCTGAAATCCATCTGGGTGGGAGGGCGGGGGTGGGTTGTCCGCGTCTCCAGCCGGCCCCGCTTGTCACTTGGCTAATTCTGCCAATTGCCCAGCGAGCGCCGAGCCCTGAGAGATTCCCCCACTTGAGGGATTACCGGGGAGGGGGCTGTTCTACATGCACGCACAAACGGCGTGCAGTCCGCAGCCTTTTTTTTTATTAATGAGAAAAATGTGCGGGGCTTGAACGATTGCCAGGAACAGATTTATTCTAGTTCCCCAGAAATTAAACTGAAATGAAGAGGAGAGAGAGTCAGCCAGGCCTGGGCACCCCCCTCCTTGACTCTCTGCTTGTTTTAACTTCGGAAGAATCTGACTTTGGAAAGTGGGGAGGGGAGGGGGTATTTGGGTTTAAACAGTTCCAGATGGGGTCGGTGCTTGAGAGCTGGAGGAAGTAAGCAGAGTGCAGCGCGGAGGTTCGGGTAACTGCCCCAGGCAGGAGTGGGGAGGGAAGTCTTGGCAGAGGCAGCTTGACAGCCGAGCGCTGCCTCGCTGTGCCGCTGCGTCTATGGGCCGAGGAGCGTCTCTGGATCCGTGAGAAGGAACTTCTGACAGTTTTTCTCCCCTCGCTCCCCTCCCCAATGTTTCCAGAAGAATAACCTGCCAGTGCAGCTCAGGGGGAGGTACCCTGGCCCGGAAATGGCTGCCACCTCCAGGAGCCACAGCAAAGCTGGAGACGGACCGGAGCTTGTTTGGTGGTCCTGAATCATGTGCAGCCCGGAGCCCCCGGCGCCTGAACCTCCCAAAACAGGCTCTGCCCCAGGGGAACCCTGGGGCCAGGGGTGCAGCCTAGAGGAGCAGGGAGCTGCTTATTGCTGCCGCACTCTGCCCCGTGCAGCGGCCCTCTCCTCTGGCTGTTGGGAACTCGCGGATGAGGCAGGCCGGCAGGCAGCGCTCTTCTCCGCCTCCCCACGCTGAAGGATGAAGAGTGGTTCTATTTTGCCATAAAGTCTGGAAAGGAAGGCGTGTTAGTGGAGCAGTTCACTGCCTCTGTGTCCCGGCTGATGGCGTTCGCGACTCGGGCAGGGCTGTTGTCACCCACTCGGCTGAGTTATTCCCATGGCTGGCGAGTGGACAGAGTGGCTGTTTCTGCCAGGAGAGTGACTTATCCATCCCTCCTGCCGGCTGGCCTGGGAGGTCTCTGCAGCTGGAAGGGGTGTCCGTCGTTGCCCCCAAAGCCCGGATTGGCTGCCGCAGCGGTGAAAAGAGAAACCCCTTGCAACAGGGTAGGGAGACACCTGTGGTGTGATGAAGGCTGCAGGGCTGAGGTGAGGCCTAGGGCAGGAAGTGGAAGCTGGAGGCTTGGCTGAAACCACAGCTTGGGAACGTGAGGGAGCCAGTGAGCAGAAACTGGGGTCTCCGTTGTGAAGGAGTCCAGTAGCAGCCCCGTGGGAAAGAGAGCTGCTCCTTTATCTGGGGATGTTAACGGGCCCTGCAGAGGAGAGCAAAGGGACCTGGCTTGCACCTTTGAAGGGGAGCTGGAGCCAGGGAATAGCTCTTCTTCCATGTGAAGCTGCCTCCCTCTGCAGACCCTGGAGTTGCACAGGGTGCGTCGCGCTCCGAAGTCCCCGGGGTATTAATAGAACTGTAATTGCAGAGTGGAGACAGGCTCTGAGCAGCTGGCTCTAAATGGCTCTGGGTTCTCTCCATCTTTGGTGCCTTCAGCCATGGCTGCTGCCGCCCCAGAAGGTGCGAGGGCCTGGCACGGCTGGTGGGGCCATCTGCTTGGGAGGCGGCACCCAAAGCTCCATCTCAGAGTAGGGAGAGAATCACCAAAGTATGAGGGGCAGGAGGGTATCAGGCTACCCCTCTGCTTGGGGTACCGTCTGCTGCTGTTCTTGCCTGACTCTTGCTGCCCAGGGGCTGCGTGTCCAGCACTAGCAGGGAATGGCAATGAAGTGACTAGGCCCACCAATTGTTAGCAAGCCTCTGTGTGTGAGAGGTGGGGAGGCATTGACCCCCCCCCCCGGTGGGGGGCAGAGTGGTGAGCGGGGCAGGCCTGCATTGGTAACGCCTGGCCTAGCCTCTGCTTCCTGGCAGGTCAGAGCTGAGGGCTCTGCTCCCAGAGTATGTGAGACCCAGCGGTAACGAGCACTCGGCCCTCCCTTTATCGCCAGCACTTCAGCAGCTTTTCTAGCCAGAGAGATGGCACCTGTCTGATGTCACCTACTCCTAGTCTGCCTTGTTTCCATCCGAGCTCTGCTCATGGGGGGGGATGCAGCCAAAAGCTTCCCTTTGGGGCTTTAGTGGTGGGCCAGTGAGACACCCGGGGACTGGAGAAAATGCTCCAGCTCCGAAAAGTTGCCTCCGTCCTCCATGCTGGTTCAGTGATATTTGTCTGAGATTTGTGTTTGCAAATGACCAAGGGTCTGCATGAGGGTGGGTGGAATAGTCGTGAGCAGTGAGATGTGTTTGCAGGGGAAAAGGCATGGCGGGGGTGGAGTTGCTGGCTGCTCAGTCACACGACCCCACCTATCCCTCCCCACCCCTGGTTCAACTGATTGGACTCTCTGGTTTGGGCTAGTTTTCCAGGAGGATTGTTGGAGGCACGTGTATTGTCCCCTGTAGACAGCCTTGCATTAAAGGAACCAGCCTGGGACTCAGGAGCGGCGCTCCATTCCTGGCTCTGCTACGGACTCTCAGTGTAGCCTGGAGTTGGGGACCTGAGGCACAAGGAGATTCAGGGCCCCATCAATAAATGAAGCTACTTCCTTTGGATTTTCTGTTGAGATTGTACATTCTTCAGGGCAGAGAGTGCAGTTGTGTCTCTACAATGGGGCCCCAGTCTCATTGGGGCGTCTAGGCCCTACGATGATACAGCAATCATGAGTCTCTTCCTAAGTGCTCACAGCTCTCTTAGCTCAAAGTGGGGCAGGCTCTGCCCACTGCCAGAGGCAAGATACTGGATTGCGTTTGCCAGTGTCTGGCTCAGCAGATCTGATCTCCTTTGATGATGTTCCAAACGTCCTGGGCATGAAGGGCCACAGATGTGACCCCGGCTCCGTTTTCCTTTTGCTCCCGGTTGGTTGCTGGCGCACACAGGTTGACAGTCCGAGGTTCTGAACAGGGATGTAAGCGAGTAGTCGACTACTTGCATTTCCCTGCAGCAAGAGGGGGTGGGTGCTGTGGGGAGCCGGCTTAAATCCTGGTTCCTCCCAGCACCGTCTCTGCAGTGCTGCCTGCCCCTCCTCCGTTGCTGCTGCCTCTATCAGAGGCAGCAGCGTGGGGGCGGGGAATAGGGGAGGCTGCCACGAAGCAGCCTCTGCCCATGGCGGGCCAAGCTCACCAGGGGCAGGGGCTGGCTGCAGGCAGAAACTGCTGCAGCCAGGCAGGCAATGGGGATCTACCCCTGCTGTGGATCTGCACTTCAAATGTAATAAGAGACAGGCGGGCAGGCACCCTGGCCCTTAGCACATTTAAACTTCAGAGCTGCAGCAGGGATAGCTCCTCGACCCACCGCGAGCCAGGACCAAGCACCTTCTCTTCTCAACTAATCGACTACATGATTTGTCAGTTACCTGCCTCTTAACATCCTCAGCTCTGAAGTGAAGGGGTGGTGTGGCCCCTGCCACTGGAGCCGTGTAGGCTAGTGTGGGAAGCTTGATGGACCGCAATGTTCCCTCTTTCCTGCCACGCCCAGATGCCCCTGGGTTGGAAAGGGAAGAATTGACTCCGGGACAGGTGCCTGCCGCTGACGCGTGTTTGCTGCTGAGAGACAGGAGGGGAGCCATGCCTGCCCTTGCGTTGCGGCTGCAGGAGATGAACTTGGTGGGGGCAGGGGGAGGAGGCGGGAGGGGGGCGCGGGGGGCG
>JANRFK010004149.1:126871455-126890887 GCA_030068395.1 Apalone spinifera | reverse complement strand
CTTCTGAGGTCTCTTCCAGCTCTATGGTTCTATGATTCTCTCTCCCTGTTGGCAGGGGGCTCTGCCCTAAGAGGGGCCCCTTAGGGGCAGAGAGCAGTGAGGGGTGTGCCAAGCGCGGGGGCAGCCCATGAGGCAGAAGCTGCCTGGGGATGGCTTGGGGCGGACACAGACTCGCATGGCGTTCGGAAGGCTTGTTTCTTTCTTTGCCCTGAATGTGCTTTGCGCCTTTGGGAAAGGCCATGGGTTTGGGGAGCTCGTGCTGGGTAACTGGCAGTGGGAGCTAGGGCTGTCTTGGGTGAAGACCCTTTTCGCTAGGCAGCCTGGGAGCGAGCTTGTCTGCCGGTTGGGGTGGATGGGGAGAGAGGGGCGGCTGTGTGCCTCCAGGGCTCTGCCACCCCCCCCCCCTCACCTGGAAGGATTGCTAGGGGTCACGGCTGGGGTTAAGACCAGGACTGAGACAGTTTGCTGCTAGCCAAGACTCTCCCCCGTTGTCGCTTGCTCAGGTTTGGCAGGGCTGCCCGGTGGATTAGCCCCAGCTGGCTGCAATTCCAGCGCGCCTCAGACTGGCTTCTCGCGCGGGCCCTCCTCCCCCTCCACGGCTGGGGCTGGGGCTCTCGGGGGAATGCTGACGGGGAGGTTTGGCTTGTAATCCGTTTCTGGAATGTCGGCCAGACGGTCAAATTCTTCTCGCCTCTTGTGAAATGAGTGATGTGGGGCGGCTTGGGAGGACAGCCTGCCGTCCCTCCCCCGCTGGAGAAACCGGCCTGTCCTGCACCGCCCCTTTCAGCCTGAGCCGCAGCAAAGATGTGTGTTTGTGTGTGTGTTTGTGTGTGTGTGTTTGGGGGGGGTTACCCTCTCTGGCAGCCCCTAGCAGCAGGGGGAGGTGTTTGGGGGCAGGGGGAGGTTGTGTTCGTGCCCATCAAGGCGGGCTCCATGGCGAGGTTGTTGAAAGGAAGATGGCTGCTCTTGCTGTCTGCATTCCCCACCTTATTCTGTGGTAGCTCGGCTTCCTTAGCACTTCTCCTGAGGGGGTCTTTTCTCTCCCCTTGACAGGAGAACGGAGGGAAATCTGGCGTCCGTCTCGCTCTGCCCCTCTCCTCCCCTGCTCCACGAGCTGCGTCGCTTTGCCTTGTCTGGAAATGTTTTGAACGATTTCCCTTCTGCTTTCCTAAACCCTGACCACCTCTTTCAATTCCATTTTCCCTCCAGAAACCCTGATGGATACGAAGTGGGTGACCTCCGAATTGGCCTGGACAGCTCATCCAGAGACCGGGGTAAGACTCAGGTTCTCCTCTTGGAGCCTGCGCAAGGCTCTGGATTCCCAGTTGAGCAGCTGGTCTCAATTCCATGACAAAGGCCCCCTTTGGATTCCCTCCTGTGCCTGGTGACATCCCCACCGTTCCCCAGACCAACTCACAGCTCAGTGATGCTGACTCTTGTGGTGGGAGTCACAACTGCATGGTACCACGTGGAGAGGAGTCAAGTTCTCACGGGCTTTAGCACAACAAGGAAAGTTGGGCCAGGAGGGAGCAGGGTTGGGACAGACCTCAGGTTGATATTGGTTGTGTGCATGCATTGCTGCTATGGGGGGCAATCGCGTGTCTGGCTTCTGAAATGTGGTTTGGGTTTGTTGTGGGGCGGGGCCGTGTTTCGGAGCATTCCGCTGGCTAACCCCCAGTCTCTCCTTCATTGCAGTGGGAGGAAGTCAGCGGTTACGACGAAGCCATGAACCCCATCCGAACGTACCAGGTGTGCAACGTGCGGGAGGCCAATCAGAACAACTGGCTTCGTACTCAGTTCATCCAGCGCCAAGACATCCAGCGGGTCTACGTGGAGCTGAAATTCACCGTGCGGGACTGTAACAGCATCCCCAATATCCCGGGCTCCTGCAAAGAGACCTTCAATCTCTTCTATTACGAATCGGATACAGATTCTGCCTCAGCCTCTAGTCCCTTCTGGATGGAAAACCCCTACGTCAAAGTGGATACAATTGCTCCTGATGAGAGTTTCTCCAAGCTGGAGTCTGGCCGTGTGAACACCAAGGTGCGCAGCTTTGGGCCACTCTCCAAGAATGGTTTTTACCTGGCCTTCCAGGACCTGGGCGCCTGCATGTCCCTCATCTCTGTCCGCGCTTTCTATAAGAAATGCTCCAACACCATCGCTGGCTTTGCTGTTTTTCCAGAGACCTTAACTGGGGCTGAGCCCACGTCTCTGGTCATTGCCCCAGGGACCTGCATCCCCAATGCTGTGGAAGTGTCCGTGCCCCTGAAGCTGTACTGTAATGGAGATGGGGAGTGGATGGTACCAGTTGGAGCCTGTACGTGTGCTGCTGGATATGAGCCTGCCATGAAAGATACCGAGTGCCTAGGTAAGCACAGGGGTAGGTGGCATGTGACTCTGAAGTAGGGCACGTGTTCAGTGTTTCCTGTGGTCCGAGGCCTGGCACTTACAGTGTCTCCCGTTCTGTCCTGAACACTGATGTTTGATCATCCCTGATTCTAGCTCAATGACTGAGTTTACTTCTGTGTCTCCACCTGGGTGCCTGATGGTGTGTCAGCCCCCACGCTCACACCGATCTTAATGGGGTTAACATCCGCTGCAGTGCACTCGCTGTAACACCCAGGGGGTTCCAACAGCTGGGAGCTATGGCCAGGTTCCCACACCTCCTGGTCCTTTCCCTGGCATCGGGGCGAGCACCACATGCCATTCGTAGAATCCTAGAACAGGGCTGGAAGAGACCTCTAGAGGCCATCTAGTCCACCCCCCTGCTCAAGGCAAGGCCAACCCCAACTACATCATCCCAGCCAGGGCTTTGCCATTGAGGGTTCCAGTTTTGCTGCAGGACCTAGAATCACTTCTGATGTCCCATTTACAGGCCTAACAGGGAACCTTGGGATCACCACTTAGTGAGTGGGATACGTCCAGTCCCCATCCCTTTCCACTTTGCCCTCCTTGCAGTAGATAGCGACAGGGTCTGTGCCTCCTGGAGAGGGCAGCAAGAGAAGTGGGGCTGAAGGCGGAGCTGTACTGCATCTCTGGGCAGTAGAATCCGTACGCTACATTCTCAAGGCTATTCAGAACCCACGTAGGACGCTTGCTTCCGTGTGTCAGTAAGTGAGCAGCGCAGGAAATGACATGGGTTCAACAGAGAAGGCTGCCTTGGCTTGTGCAGAGCGGTGCCCGTAGTGCGAACGGCCGGAGTGAGGGTGTTTGGAGAGCATCGGGCAGTGGTGGCTGCCAGCTGATCCCATTGGAGCCTGCAGGGGGATCCGTATGTAGAGAACTGGCTTCTGAGAGCCCATACTTACAAGGGTGTGATTCATTTGGCCCTCTTCTTAACCCGAAGGTTAAGAGTGAACGCAGGGAAGCTGGCTGTGCTGGTACTAGGGATGTTAAATTTAGATTAATAGGCTAATCGAATAGTCAATTTGCATCGACTGTTCGATTAGTCTATAAGGGAGCCTCGCCTTTCAAGTGTAGCAACGATCCCAGGGCTGTGGCTACCCTTCAAAGGCGAAAGCGATGCGGGGAGCACGGGGCCAGGGGGGACTGATTGAGTCCCCCGCTGGCCTCTTGCTCCCTGTGGCATTTCAAAGTGGCACTGCCCATGGAGTCGAATGCCAGCTGGGGACTCCCCCACTGACCCTGGCTCTACACGGTGTTGCCACTTTGAAACGCAGCAGGGAGCCAGGGGCCAGCTGACCCCAGCTCCACATAGCGCTGATGCTCTGAAGCCTGCCCCTTGCTGCCTTTCTGATAGAGGCGGCGGGCGGGGAGGTGGGCTAGCGACTAGTCGACTAGTGTATCGACTGTCCGATAAGCTTTTGCTGATCGGATAGTCGACTAGTCTTTCACATCCCTAGCTGGTGCTCAGATTCTAACATTGATAGTGTCTCTCATGGACTCCGGGAGGGGGTGGGGGGGGGACAGGGAGGATTTAGCCCTCTCCCAGGGGATGGAGGGGGCTTCTAGCAGGTGGTCTTGGAGCCCAGACTGTGAGCCAGGCATTACTCGGACGATCCACGGTGCACAGGAAGCTGCTGGGCCTACGACTGGCCTAATGCGTGTCTGTGCTTTGTTTCGCTGATGAGAGGAAAGGTAACAGAGGTTCAAAGGAGCATCTTTCAGCAGTCACTGATCTGAACAGCCAGGGAGATCCTGGGGTCCTAGTGGGCCAGTCAGAGGAGTGGGGTTTCTGGGTCAGGTCATGCTTTCATCTTGCATCTTGGGGCAGGAGGAGAAAAGTGCCCAGCAGATAAGTCTGATCGACACGAGTAGTTTTCATGGAGACTGAACCAAACTCCTATTTTGTCAAGTGAGGTGCCCTCCCTGCCCCCATCCGTGGATCTTGGAGTTGGAATTGTACCTGATCTAATCCGGGGCTGCAGGTTGTGTTAAATGATCGTTACGCTGGGGAAGGAGGATTTATCTGTCATTCCCCATCTTCTCCTTTCAACAAAAGTTGATCCAGAAGTGATCTGTTTGGTTAGCCTTCTCCATGGCAATTCTTGCTCCAACCTCTTTCCTCCTCAACAAGGAAAGCTCCTTAGACCTAGAAGTCTCCATGGGATGCATTGGTTGCTGAGTTAAAAGGGAATCTTTTCATTTCCCTGATAAAATCATGTTGCCCTTGTGGAACAGGAGATCTTGCATTCCATGGCCATGCGTCCATAAATGAAAGCAGCACAAGGATTTGGAGAACCTAGAGAAAGTTGCTCCATTTTCTTGTCCCTTTACCAGTCATAAAGGGTGCATCTACACTGCACCGTATCTTGAAATAAGGTATGCAATTTGAGCTACACAAATTGCGCATCTTATTTTGATGCTATTTCTAAATAGCTTATTTCGTCATTTGGCGCTGTCTACATAGCACCAAATTTCGAAATAACCTGCTATTCCAAAATGTCGCTTACTCCTCGTAGAATCAGGTACAGGGACATCGGAATAGCGAGCCCAAAATAATGGGCTTGCTGTGAAGACACGGGGAGAGCTATTTTGGGATACTCCGGTGTCCCTGCCTGTGTAGGATACTGTGGATGCCTATTTGCCTGCAAACTTAATCTGTCTCAGCTGCGCAGTATACTGGTGTGGAACTTGTCGGCTCATTCCACTACTCTCTGCCTCCCTTTCCTAGTCATAAAATGGGGGTGCTTATGGCACCGCGCACAGGGGTCCTGAGGGCATTCGTGGTTCCCACTTGCCAAGTGCTAGTCAGACAGCGGTGGAACTGGTACTTTGCCCCGCAGAGTGTTAACGGTCAGGGTTACTTTGTGAAGTGCTTGGAGATCTCTGGGTGTAAGTGCTGATAGAGGCTAGGGGTCACTTTAATGGGGGGAGGCAATGCTGAGTTACTGCTGAGATGGGAAAAATCCTGCTGCAAGCCCAGCCCCCTGCAGCTATGGCGTGTGAAGAGCTCCATGCAGGATTAGGCTTTGTATTCAGACCTGTTAGACGAGCTAGTATCCTGCCCCTGGGGGCGATTGAGGGCTCATTTCGCCAGGCAGAAGGCAGCGTCGTTGGCGTGCTCTGTACGAGACTGGGCATCGGTTCGCCATCTCGCTCTCCGGCGCATTGTCTTGGTTACATTAGCGCTCAGCTCTTTGGGGAGTGGCGTTGGGTTGCTCGCCACTCTCCCAGAATGGAGACTTCCAGAGGCACCGCTTCTGGGAGGGAGAAAAGTTGCTGACCCTGGGCCATGGTTCTCCGATCCCGTTGCTGGAACCCTGCAAATCTGCGGATAGCCACTTGAGAACCACGGGTATCTGTGGATGCGGGTGTCCGTCGCTAATTTTTGTGTCGAGAACCCTGCAAATTAGCGGCTATCCGCTTTGTAGCCAGGGGGATTTGCACCCGTGGTTTATTTTTGTAGATGCGGATACCAATTTTGTATCCACACAGGGCTCTTACCTGTTATCTCTGCAGATCCACCAACCCCACCTGGCTTCTCTGGACTCCTGCAGATCCCTGAATGAGGAGGAGTGTTGTGGAGGGTGGGGGGGGAGATTTGCTGAGTTCCTTAAAGGGGTGTGCCATCCCTCCTCCCCCTAACGGCTGCTCATTTCCAGAGGGTCTCAGGACAGCCGCATTGTGAGCATGGGCGCTGCATCTGCTTTGTGTGGTGCCAGGTGCATCTACCCTGCAAAATGATCCAACCAGAAAACCCCACCCAACAGCCAAGAGTCTGAGCCCAGGGCAAGGGACAGGATCTCGTGCTGCTGGGCTAAATCTAGCAGTGTGGGCACCAGGCTAGTGCCTGGGCTCTGAAACCCGCCCTGTTTGCTGCGTGTCAGAACCCGGGCATCAGCCCACGGCCAGATGTCTACTCGGCTATTTTTCTTAAGCCCAAGTTGGCTTGACCCGGGCTCTGAGACTTGCTGCGGCAGGTGATTTATTTTTTTTGCAGTGTACGTACCCACATTGTATTGCTTCTGCATACTGTTGTGTCATCTTGGCTTGTTTAGTGGGTCTCTGTCATTGTCCTTTGGATGGGACAATGGTAGGGTGAAGCAGCTCCTGGAGTTTTCCTCCAGGTGCACGTCACGTCAGACCAGAGCCTGCACTAGGCATATGCATGCTAAACAATTGCTCTGGAGGCCCAGAGCAGCACAGGGCACCCCCCTGGTAATTATTAGTATTCCTGCTTAAGGGCCCCCCCCCCCACCATGGGCTTTCACCCACACCGTGTCAGATGCGTGTCTTCAAGGGAGTGACACAGAATGCACAGTATCTTTGTATCCTTCCCCCCCCCAAAAAAAGTGGGTGTCCCTATTACACCAGTCTTTTGTGTTGACAACACCCAGCTCTCTTTGTACTTAGATCACTCTCTGGAGAAGTTGGCTTAATGCTTTTCCTACCTTGGTGTTAGGGATGCAAATGTGCAACCGTTTAAATGGTTAATCAGTAAGCATCCACTTATCAGTTCCTGTTACTGTTGCACACCGGCTCATTTCACCCCACGTTGCGGGCTCCGCAGTATAAAAGCTCATGGCTGCTGGCCCCACTCCTGGGGAGCCAGCCATGCTGCGGGTTCTAGAGTATAAACTTTATGTATAAAGCTTTATACTACAGATCCCTGAAGGAACAGAAGTTCAACACCGTATAGATCCAAGCACGACGGTTTATTACGCACAGCACTGGCGGAGTGTCACTTGGCTTGTTAGGCTCAGTGAGACTGCCAAACAATGGATTACTATAGATTATATATAGGATGCCAATGGGCGGAGAGAAGCGACGGGGTGGGAGTTCCCGAGCCCCTGAACTCCCACACCCTGGATAGGTTCTAGCAGCAAGACACAGTGAGTGCTATAAGCCAGCAGTCTAAAAGATTACATCATTGCTCCACCCATGGCTCAGCTTTACATGTATGCTAAAAACCAGGTGTTATGGCTTAAGTGTCCTTTTGCAGTAAATAGATTAAATCCTGATTTCAGGTCCATAGAAATGACAGGTGGCATCTCCCAGACAGGTTTGCTCGAAGGTACATTCCTCTATGGTCTTAAAACAAAGAGAACAGAGAAAACAATACACAGCACTGGCAATTGTATATATTTATCATTTGCACCCCTTTTGGACTGGATTGGCATCTGTGAGGGACGGATATCATTACTCATGCTGTCATGCTGGCTGTCTCCCCTCTCCGAATGCTGGCTGGTATGTGGGGAGTATACACTGCTATCTCCTCCTGAACTTGGGAGGCAGACATTCGAGGCCACTCTCGAAGAGTTATGTGTCTATAATTCACAATGAGGCCCCAACTACTGCCCTACACCTGGGGTTATGCTGTGTGAACTTTTTTCATGTCTAGTTGTACAAACGAGGCCTGTCTTTGCTTATCTCTGTTCCCCTTTTAGCCATGTCTTGTCCGTTGTTAGCTAGGCCTCAAACCAAGCCCGTAAGGTTTGGGCATATGTGAACGATTCTTAACAAAGACTGTGGTCAAGATCTTACATACGTATTATTGGGATTTTGGCCCTTCAGTCCACAGCACAGGTAACCACTAGGATTTTAGCAATTACAGTTACATTTTTAAATTATTTTTTTACATCCCTACTTGGCACAGTGGCTATGGGGAAGTGGTAGTTTAGTTCTGTCCTTGTACATTTTCCTCTCTTCTCCCTCCTTCCCACTCCCCGTCCCCTTAAAAAAAAATCTTGTAAGGGGCAGTTTATCCAGATTCCTTCACACATGGTGTCCATCACATCAGACTGATCGGATCTCTAGAGATGTCTGGTTGAAGTCTCATTGGTAACTCAGTCCTTCTCCATGTCTTTCAACACTCCTACTCACATGATCATCTGAGATGAGATTGGACGCAATCTATTCAAAGTAATCCATTGCCTACAAAGCAGCCCAGCTTCCCTGATTTCTGTGCACATAAAATCAGTCATCATATTACCGGAACAATGAGTTGTGTGTACATTTTCTCTTCTTTTGTTCAAAAAGAGAAATGTGATTGCTTAGTTCAATAATAAGTGAATATCTAATCGGTTAAATGCAGAGAGAGCCCGGAGCAGGTCTGCTAGGCAGTTCTCACTACTCATTTTATTCCTCAACCAGCTGTCTTCCAGACTGGGCAAAGCATATGTTCCTTCAAAGCCTGCAAACTAAATTTGAGTGTTTTTCAAGGGGCTGCCTTTGGGTCAAATTGGGGCCAAAGTCTGCACTTCGTAGAAGCAAACTTTTTGCAACTGATGACTAATAGAAATATTACCATGGCTTTTTTTTTTTAATGCCTACTAATCATAGCAGTTACCAATTGTTTACAACCCAACCTTGCAACATTGGCTTGCTGCATGAAAACCAGGAAGTGAAACTAGCTAGTTAGATAATTAAATGAAGAGATGACAGATTCCAAGGCAGCATGAGAGCCCAGCATGAGAAGTAAGCTGCAATCTAAAAAAATCTGTTAACTTGCAGCATAGCTAAGGAACTGAGACTCCTAAATATCATTTCTGATCCATCAGTGCCCTTTAAATTCATATTACAGTGATTTGTACAACAAATGAAGTTTTCCTTTTTCAAATTGGTTTTACACTTTATTTGAACGTCAAACACCCAAAGACTTTTTCAGATTTACTCCAAATCCCATTCCCTCTACCTCCCCAACACGCCACTTTTGGACAGAACTGGCATGGGAATGTGTTCAGCCCAAAGGGTGATTTTTCTTAAAATTAAGTGCCTTGAAAAATGGAGGTTTAGAATGAGCGTTGCCACCTGAACCGCAGCTCGAGTGTTGCTGCCGTGACGCTAATCCATCTGTAGGCACTTACAGAAGAGTAATGCGAGTGAACGGCACGGGTTCATAAAGCACAGATTGTCCCAGGCAAACTTGATTGCTGCCTTTAACAAAATTACAGGGTTGCTGGACAAAGGGATGTGATGGGTTTAATTTATCTAGAGTCATGAGGTTTTTCCCTACAGGACTGAAGCAAAGGAACAGAGAAATTGGAAAGATGCTGCCTCGGTTAGAATAGTGTGGTGTGGATAGAAAACTGTTTCAGCCCTTAAACAGTATAATTCAAGGTTATTATCCACCTCGAAGAAGGAGCTATAATGCAGCGCAGTCCTGTAGAAGTTGGTGGTGGGGTGGAGAGTTACAGCGTGACTAATGTTTTGGACTGTGTGAAGTATGCAGAACCGTGCAGATTTGAATTTTCATGCTGTCTGGGTAACCCTCCCTCAGACCTGTGCAAGAAGGGGACCCCAGCATATCGAGTTTGTGTGTGTGTGTGTGGGGGGGGGGGTTTCTCTCTCCCCTTGCCCACATGCAGTGCAATAACCGCGGGCCCTGCGCATGGTGAGTCATGGTGTGTCATGTCGGGATGATTTATTTCAGTGTGTTTAGCTCCCTCCCTTGGCCTGTATTCACAGGGGTGGGGCTTTGTTTTTGAAAGAGAAGCGTTCTGCAACCAGACCACCTGGTCCTGTGATTTCGGTCTGACTCCCAGAGGCTCGGCGAGGCTGGGCTGGGTCAATACTTGGATGGGAGCGCTCTCTGCGGAAAATCCCCCGTGTGCTGCAGGAAGTGGGGTTTTGGCAGGAGGCCCTCTGAGCCAGCGCTCCCCGTGATGCAATCAGTGCTGTGTCGCCAGAGGAGAAGTTGACTTGCAGGCCAAATGCGAAACCAAATCCGAACCTCTTGTGGTGTCATCCCGTGGCAGCGTCCTCTCTGGAGGGCTGGCAAAAGTCTAGTGGAAGGAACTACTTCCTGCCAGCCTGTCTCCTCCCCCTGCACTCGGCACTGGCTTATTTATTTTTAAAAGACTGGGATTTGGCTTGGTTTCCTCTCCCTTGTCCAGTTGTGCTGCGACTGTTAAATGGCTGCTTGCGTTACCCCCTAGAGTTGGCTGCATCTCGGTTCTGACAGATGCGATCGGTGTGTCGGGAGTCTTCTGGGGAACCTTGGGCCCGAAAAGCATTTCCAGAAATGTCAGCTCCTGTCGGGAAGCTCGGGGGCTGCTGGTTCTTTAGCACAAGCTGTAAGGACTCGCGCGTCCGTCTCTGGAGAAGCTCTGCTGCAGTCCCTGGGGCGTTGGCCCAGACCGTGGCTGTCGCATGCAGTTTCTCACCACGAAAGGACGGTTCAGTGGTTAGGACATCCCTGCGCTGCCCCAGATTTTGTGCTTTCTTGTGTGAGTTCGCATAGCCTCGTTGTGCCTGCGTCCCCCTCCGTCTCCATGCCCTGCCTCGCGGGTGCTAAGCAGATAAACCCAATGAAGAGAGTGGCTCCTATAGGGATGGAGCCCACGTACGTGGCTTGGATGGGGGGAAGCAAGAACCCAAGAAGGATGAGTCTGCATCTCTCACCAGACATGGGAGGAAGTGAAGCCAGGCTGTTGCATTCTTGTATCTGTCACCAGCTGGGTGTACGGGCTTGGGAGATTGTATCGGGATGAGAGAGTGACTCTATTGGAGCCCGCACCTCTCTGCTCCTCCCCGGGACTGCTGGCTTGAAACTTCTCGAGATGGTGATGCTATGAGTCAAATCAGTTACTAATTGCCTCACATTCGAGTGCCTTTCATCCCAAAGTACTTAATAAGCAAAATAAATAAGTGACGCCAATGGGTTTACCGCTGTCTAACCAAGGGCTCCGCTACTGCTTTGGGGGGCCCCGGGATTAGGGCATGGGTTCTGCTACCGACAGGACAGACCCAAGCTAACCAGTTCAGACCCAGATACTTTTCTCTATGCTGAAATGCAGCTGGTTCTGGGCTAGCTGCCCCCCAGCAACGCTGCACACCGTTGAGAACAAAGAACGCCATATCCGCTCCAATGTGCAGGAAGCTGCCGGGAGGCAGGGTGTCGTGATCCAACTTGGGATCCAGCCAGACCTCTTCAGCTTGACGAAAGTGATGAAGCTGCACTTATAGCATCAGGGTTTCTCACCTGGTGCAAACAATGGGAGTTTTTCCTGTTGTCTCAATTTGGTTGTAACCCTGCTGAATTCAGGCTTCTCTTGCTGTAGGTAAGGTGCATGTGGCAGCTATTTCAGTCTGATATGTCCAAGGGGCTTCAGTCATTCCTCACCCCTGGAGAGTACGGTTCCTTAAATCTGCACTTGTATGCACCAGCTTGTAACCATGTGGGGTACTAACCTGTCCGTCTAAACAAACGGAGGTTCTTTGGGTCTCCGTTTTTCACGTAAGCTCGCTTTGCTAGTGGCCATGGAATTGGCTAGGAGTTTGGACCACAGACCCACCCGCTATGCTTTCCATCAAGATAAAGTAGACCCCATCCCTATTCGTGTTTCGTGGTGGTCCTGGGTTTTCATCTGAGCCTGTCCACCTACCAACAGTGGTCCCTGTAAGCAAGGCGCTTGTGCGGTCACTCAGGAAAGAGACTAGTGCTGTCCAGCTGAATAGCAGAGCGCCCACAGCTAGGTTTTTATTTCTACGGGTGGTGCACATTCACACATGCCTTGGTTCGCATAAAATTTATTCCGCACATGAATGGAAAAAACTGTATATGGATGGAAAAGAGTAGAGGAAACATTGCCTCCCAGTACTATTTGTGGAGCAAAGCCAGGGCATCCAGTCTCGCTGGTAAAACTTTTAATCTAGCAGGCTGTCAAGGGACCCAAGGACCAGGTGACTTCAGCTCAGACAGTAACACAATGGATTAAGCGATGTAATCTGTGTGGTATGGCCAGGCTGGAATCTGACTTGGAGCCCAGTCAGAGGGACAGCAGCTTCTGCAGCCTGCCTGCGTAATGTCTCTGTAAGAGAAAACCAGCTGCCTGGTAGACTTGAAAGCATTTTCTTTGCTGAGTCTAGATTGGATTTCCAAATCCAAGTAATGCATCAGGCTCTTAATCAGAAGCACTGAGCTTTTCCCTTGCTGCCGCTTGCTTCTTTCTTGTGCTGCGGGCCTGAACAGACGCCGAGGTGAAGGAGGAAGAAAGGTTGCATGGTAAAAATACTCTCTAGGAAGTAGCGCTTGTGTAGGTCCACACGGATTTGCCCTCCTACCCTCTGCATCGGAGTTCAGTGATGTTCCTCTCCCTCCCACAGAAACTAAGCAGTGACACAGTAGGCCTTGGTCTCCTGTACCCTGGTGCTCTAGAACCGGGGATCAGAGGCATGTGCAGGTTCCCCGACCAGCTTGGTGGCGTATGTGGCAGGGCATGCAGCTGCTGCAGGGTGGGTCTGTAGAGGCCGTATGCTTGGAGAGCCATTGCAGTATCCTGTCTTCCAGTGATGCAACCGCAGGCTGGGGCCATGTGTACGCTACACACTTGGGCTGAGGCAAGTTACATCAGCAGAAAGCCACCGGGCTTAGCATGGCGCTTGTGCCTTTGCTCGACACCTTGCATCATCGCCACACGTATTCAGCAGTGGTGCTTGTGTCAGCACTCCCGGAGCGGTTGCACAGCAGTGTCCAGAGCCATTTGGGAAAGTGCATGGTGGGACAGAAATGAGTCGCGCAGGCATGACTGGGAGCAAAGGGTCACGGTCCCATCACATAACCTTCTCCATCCCATAACCGGATAAGCATCACCCAGTAAGGAGGTTAACCCTTCACACCCCTACTGCAGACACAGGTTGCACAACCCGCCGGTACTTGCAGAGCTGCAGCCACGGAGGGGGGACATGATGACTTTGTGGAGGGCAGACTGCCGGGGGACCTAGAGCCAGGTCAGTGTTGGTGGCATTCACACAGTGGCTGTAGATGATGGAGTGCTGTATCTGGGCCTGAGAAATGAGCCCTGACTGGTCACGTCCCAATTCAGAGCTAGGCTGCCAAGAACTTCCTGGTGCGTTATTTCCACGTGACACACCCCTGGATCTGTGCGCTCCCCTCGTTCGCCCCAGTCTTCCAGCGCAGGGACGGCAGACTGAGAGCCGCATGGCCAGTGGAGCAGCGAGTGGTGATTGTGCTGTGGAGTCGTGCCCTGTTGGATTGCGCCTATCCAGTGGTAAATTGCTTTGGAGCTGGAAAATCCACGGTAAGGGCTGTTGCCACACGCGTGTGCAGGGCCAGCCCTACCTACAATGCAGGACCGTGACGCCTGGTACTGTGCAGGGCATAGCGGATGGCTTTGCAGCAGTGAGGTTCAGTGTTCCCTGTAAGCTGAGTGCTTAGGAGGCCACTCAGTGGATTAGCCGGCAGCAGGTGTTTCTGTTGGTGGTACATGTCCGTACATGCCTTGGTGCACATAACTTTTATTCCACACATATATGGAAAAAAATGAAAGGGAACATTGGTGGGGTTCCTGACCTGCAATGTAGCGATAGATAGTGCCATTTTTCCTATGCTGGCCCCAGTGCACTTTTCCAGAGAGGACGCCCAACAGAAAGGGTTACTTTTCTATGGCTATGCGCTTGTTAGTGGCTCATGGGGGATGCATCCCTGACCTCAGCACTGGTGCTGTTGAAAAGCCAATAGTGATCCTGGGGGACCCAACCTACCTCTTGCTCCCCTGGTTTGCGAAACAGTATGCTGGCCACCTTGTCAACACCAAAGAAAGAGGCGGCTGGCAGCTCAGCAGATGCAAAGTGACAGTCAAATGTGCTTTCGGTAGACTGAAGGGACGTGGGTGCAAGATGGGACCTCAGTGAGAGAATATCCCAATGGTTATAGCTGGCTGCTTGATCTGCGTAGTATCTGTGAGGCAAAGGTGGGAAAGTTGGCGCCGTGCAGAGGGCGGAGGTGGAGCAGTTGCGAGCTGAGTGGGAACAGCCAGACACAAGGGCTATTAGAAGTGTTCCTCAAGGAGCTTTGTGGTTGAGGGAGGCCTTCAAGGAGCACTTGTCAAGTCAGCCGCAGTAATGTGCTGCAATGGACTGTGCTGTACCTGGTCCTGGAGTTTTGGGGCTGTTAGGAATTGGGTGAAGTCTGCTGCGCATCTGTAAATACCACCCTGGCAGCTGATGCATCTCTTAGCCTTGCAGTGCTGGCTGTACGTTTCCAGCTATGACCCTTGCTAGGGCCTGATCCTACGAGCTCTGTCGCCTTGTATATAACAAGCAGTGGGCACTTTCAGTAGTGGTGGGCGTTCGGCAGCCTTTATGGTGAAGTAATGAAGAATTTTGTACAAAATATAGATTTTATTGGACATCAAAAACCAGTAGGGTCAGGGACCCAGAATGCAATTTTAAAACTTCTGTTCTGTTAGTTTATTTCAGAGCGTAACACAGGCGGGGACATTTGTGTCCGTGCTTTGTGGCTACGTGTGCTCTGAATTGGCAAGAGCCACAGCCGCTGCTGGTGAAACTGTCGTTGTGCTTGCTGCTGGCGTGGAGCGGCCTGGGTCGGGGTGTAGCCGCTGACACCGTGTGGCGTGTAGGGTGCTCTCGCTGGAAAACTCCTTAGCAGAAGGAGGTCAGCCTGTGATTGTTGGACCTGTAGGTCTACAAGACTGGGCAGCAGTTCTGAGGCACAAAGTGGGGTGATGGGGAGAAGGAACAATAGGGGGAGACGGTGGCTCTGGATCTGAATCTCTGCTCTCATAAGGCCCTGCCACAGCCTCGAGGGCCAGGGGTCGTGCTGGGCCACCTGTCTTCGGCAGCAGGCGGGAGGCGCAAGATGGCATGAACCGAGGCAAGGCGTTGGCATTCGTTTCCAGGCGTCTGCTTTGTGCGGACGGGTGCCAAACGGAATCGAGCGTCTCTAGGAAATGGGAAGGATTTGAAGGGCCTATGAACACGAGCCCTGGTGTGGTTACGAAATGCCCCACCCAGCCTGTGTGCGAGGCTGCTGTTCCCAGCTGGAAATCTCCTCGCCGTGGGTGGTAGGAAATGCCTCGGAAGCAGGGACAGAGTGGGTCGGTCTTCTCACGCTGTGGGTGATGAGCCTAGCAGGCCTAGGCCGGGGGCTCCTCCGCTGAGATGGGGCTGCTGGAGATGGGGATACCTGAAGGCAGCACGACCCTCCTGAGCGAGTGGGGAGGGAGGGAGGCCCATGAGGTGCCTTTAGGGGAGAGGGAAGGACTGTCTGGTGGGAGGGGGCCAGAGGGGATAGGTAAAGGAATCTGAGTTCCTGGGAAGCCAGTGGCTGCTGAGGAACTGGCTGGGGTCCGGGAGCTGCAATGCCAGCGCACAGCAGGGGGCTGTCTGCAGACTGTTTCCAGCTGTAACTATGAATTTTCAACGGGCCAAGGTCTAACTTATTTTCTAGCCTCGTTTGTTTGTGCCTTTGATACTTGGGAGCTCAGGACTGGTCCTGGAGGGACAGGCTCAGCATTACCAGCCCCAGATCTGGGTTAGTTTCATGGCACTTCGCCGCCTTTGGGCTCCTTCAGGTTCAAGTGCTGTTAGTCTTTTCACAGAGCCCGTGGTAGGACTAAAGGGTCCATTGTTCACACCAGGCCTGGGTTCCAGGCTTTTCCCTCCCTCCTCCGTAAGGGGTTGTGCTGGGAGAGTTTTCAGATGTGGGCAGCTCGGTAGAGGCGGCTGTTTAGCAAAGCATCTAATAGAGAATTGCTGAACCTTACTTGACAAACTACTTCAGCGATACTGTGGCGGGAGCTGAAAACCGGCCGAAGGACCCTAAACAAAAGGGGTCGGGCCGCTGGAGTCAGTCGGTGCCTCTCAGAGGGATGAGCAGCATGTCAAACATGCCGAGCTGGGGTGATGAAAACCAGCCGGAACAGAGAATTAATTACATGGCCACTGAAGGGCTTGGGATCTGTCTTGGGGGAACCAGACGGAGGGCCGTGCTGGGCAATCGGAACAGCTGTCATGAAGGGGGTGTAATCATTTGAGACGGGGAAGGAGGCATTTGGAAAGCCGCGAAGGCTGAGGGGAGCCACCGCGAGAAAGGGGCCTGTCGTTGAGGCCGCAGCATGCGCGGCCCTAGAACGCAGCACCAGGAAGGCGGGGTCCCCTCGACCAGCCCCGATGGGACTGCACCTAGAACCGGGTTCGTGCGGCCGAGCGGGGATTTGGAGCAGGCAGCAGACCCGTGCGAGGCGCGGGAAGGAAAGCTGAAAAGCCCAGAGGGTCAAGCGCCGCCGAGAGCCTGTGTGTTGGGAGGGGCGGCAGCTGCTCAGTTTAGTACACGGGGATGGGATGGGGGGATGGGGCTAAAAGGAAAAGAGTAAGGGGGAAGCTGGAGCTGCGGGTGGGTGAGACCCCCATTTGCAGCATGGATTCCCCAGGCCACGGGCTTGGGACAGGTGACACCAATGGCAGACGTGCTTTAGGGGTCAGTCCTGCCTTGACCCAGGGGCTGGACTAGCCCACCCGCAGCCCAGCGGGGTTTTGTGTTTGGCCCACCAGATATTTGGCTTACCTGTTGCTCATGCACAAGGTGGCCAGATTCCCCTGGTTTCCCTCCGCCTCGGGGTTTTTTTCCTATTGCTATTACTCAAGTGACACGAAGGGAAAGCAAGGGCCACGGGAAGGGAGCTGCGTGCCGATTGCACACCACGTTGACTGAGAGAGCCGCGCGCTTCCTCTGCAGCCAATCCGCTTGCTGCTCCCGTTCAGTTGGCGCATCCCACACACCCGCGGTACGCGAGCGCAGTTGAAGGGTGGAAATGTTTGCAAGGGGCTGTTCTGAGCCCAGCCTAGGCTAGGCAAGGCGCTGTTCTGAGCCTAGCAGCCTTCATTTGAGCTGGGCTACTGACCATCTCTCGCCTGCCCTGTCCAGCCAAGCCCCTTGTGAGCTGCCCCAGCTCAGAGGCAGCCGGCCTGTTTCCCATCGCAAACCAGTCCCTGGGGAGCTGGCCGTGCTTCGCACTGGTGTAGGAGACCTTGCTTTGGCTCCTCAGGCCCAGAGCACAGCCATGGGGGGGGGGTGCCCGGAGTTGGGCTGAGTCACCAAGAGAGCAGTGCCAGGGAGGGTCTGTTGGTTTCTCCCATCTCGTGCGGTATTGGGGCTGGGATTGGCATCCGCCCGTCAGTGCTGCAGGTGTTGGGATGAGAGGGCTGCTGAGGAAAGTTCTGGGCTCCTTCCCAGCCGTCGGTGAGCGCTCTGTTCAGAAGGAATCTGAGGTGACTCACTCTCCCCAGCTTCTACTGAGGCAGGCCCCGGCATTCGGCCTTCGGGCTCTGGAGAGCGTCCCTGGGAAAGACTGACCACTAATCCCACTGCTGCTCCAAGGGAGTTCCCAAGTCGAGGGAACGTCTCTGTATTGGCCTCTCAGGGCAGGAGCACCCTGGGCTTTCGCAGCTCTTCCCGCACTGCCCGTGCAGGGCTAATGCCCCACCCAGGGAGTCAGTCCGGGAGGGTTGGCAACAACACTAATTTTTCCCTTCTCCCCCCTCCTTGCAGCCTGTGGTCCAGGGTATTTCAAGTCGAAGCAAGGGGAAGGTCTCTGCTCACCTTGCCCCCCCAACAGCCGGACGAGCTCCGAGGCAGCCACGCTCTGCACCTGTCGGAACGGCTACTTCCGGGCAGACGTGGACTCCGCAGACAGCGCTTGCACCAGTAAGTGCGTCCCTGTCTGGCGTGTGTCACGGATCCCCTGGTCACTCGGGCTCTGAGCGTGGGGGACATGATCGGGGTCCCCAGGCGGCAGCAGTGCATGCCGCTGGTTTGAGTTTCCCTCTGTTGGGGGAGAGGGGGTGCTCTGGCTAAGCATCTCGCTGTAAAGGCAGAACAGCCGGAAGGAGAGACTTATGAATCCAGACCCGAGGGCTGCAGATCCATGGGGCCACCTCCCCGCAGACCAAGGGGTGGACTGGACTTGGGGGGGGGGGGGCTCTACCCCCCTCTGACGCGAGTGTCTCGTCTGCAGCTGTGCCGTCCTCTCCCCTCAACGTCATCTCCAATGTGAACGAGACCTCGCTGGTGCTGGAGTGGAGCGAGCCCCGGGATGCGGGGGGCCGGGATGACCTGCTGTACAACGTCATCTGCAAGAAGTGCAGTGTGGAGCGCCGGGTGTGCACGCGCTGCGACGACAACGTGGAGTTCGTGCCCCGCCAGCTCGGCCTGACAGAACGGCGCATCTACATCAGCAACCTGCTGGCGCACACCCAGTACACCTTCGAGATCCAGGCGGTGAACGCCGTGTCCAGCAAGAGCCCCTACTCCCCCCACTTCGCCTCCGTCAACATCACCACCAACCAGGCAGGTCAGTGCAGGCCGGGAGAGGGGGCATCTCTGCTCAGCCCCACCCCATGCTCCCGGAGGCCGTTGTCCTTTGTTCGCTCCCTTTGTGCAGCCTCGCTGGCTCTGAGCTCCCGCCTCTAATCCCCTGGGTGAATTTTTCTCTCGGTTTTTAAATTCCTGTCCCTGGAGGGGAGGAGATCGGAACACCTGTGAACAAAGAGGAGAGGGGAACGGGATCCTCAGGGTCCTGGGTCTCTAATCCTGGCTCCAGAGACCCCCAGCTCACAGGGAGAGATGGGCTTTCTACTTGTGAGCCTGGCCTAGGTCAGGACCCTTTCAGGCCCTCGGAGCATGCTGCGCTCTCTGCTTTCCCTCGGCCCCTTCCCCTGCATCGGGCTCCGCTCCAGCGCACTGGAAATCTGCCGCCACTCCTGGAGTGGCATTCGTGGCCATCCTCCCAGCGGCAGAGGGTAACCTGGAGAGCAGGGCGGGGAGTCGTGGGGAGTCTCAGGCAGGTGGGAGGAGGGGAATCTTGCTTTCCTCAGCTGGTGGTGGATCTTTGCCCCTTTGGATGTGACTAGGAAGGAGGAGACTCCCCCCCTCCCCCGGCAGAGTGCTTTCTCGGGGCTCCCCTGGCATCTTTCTGACCAGCCCCGGCTGTGGCTGAGGGTGGGGAAGGCTCCGCCCGGCCAGGCCATGGGTGCTCCTATCTGAGTGCCGGAGGTGCTGCCCTGTGGCTGGGCCGAGGCTGCAGAGTAGCAGACAGATGCGGGTCGGGGTATGCGGAGGTACTGGTGGATGAACAAAGGGCCCAGGCTGCAAATGCTTCAGCCTCACTGGCCCCTGCCCTTCCTTTGTGTGCAGCCCCCTCAGCCGTTCCCAGGATTCACCTGCACGGCAGCACCGGCAGCAGCATGATGCTGTCGTGGACCCCGC
>JANRFK010004149.1:126839241-126866930 GCA_030068395.1 Apalone spinifera | reverse complement strand
CCCCCCTGCCCTGTGCACCGTCCCCTGGCTGTAAATATCACAGGGAGCTGGCAGAAGGGCTGCCTTCACTTGTATAACCCCCTTCCCCAATGCCATGTTGGTCATACAGGGTCTTGGCCACTTCCTCAGCTGTGGCCACCAACCCACCAGCGTCACCCCTGCCCTTCTCCTGTAATGCTTACCAGGAAGCCTTACCCAAGGGCAAGCTGCAGAGGCTGGAGGAGAGGGGCATTGCTCCCTGGCTGCGTTGGGAGCAGGGTGACTCTGCCTGGGGGTAGCAGGGAGTGGAGCTTGGGGTTTGGAGCATCTCAGGCTTGGTCACAAAGTGCTACTCTTAGTGCGGTATCCGATGCTGGTTTCTGATCCGAACTGCAAAACAATCCTAGAGCCAAAGCCAGACACAACCAGCTGAGCGAGGTGCAGCTAGCAGACGGGGAGCAGAGCTCCGTCTGGGCCCAACCCTAGGCTTGAGGAGAAACCGCCCAGGCTGGCTGGGCTAGTCTGACTTTCCTGGCTGCTGGGCCAGGCCCCATTCTGTCCTGTCTGTTGGCCGCTCTTGCCGATAGCCCTTCTAGTTAGACCGATCCCCTGTGCCTCCCCCTCCCCAGCTGTGAAACAGTCTTCCCTCTTTCGCCCACTGCTGGGGATCTTCAGTCCTCCAGCATTCCCTTGGGACTATTAAGCCCTGCGGAATGAGCGGACAACTTGGGTGGAGTGTTAGCAACCAGCTACACCCGTGAGTCAGCTATGACGTTCATGCCTGATCCTCCACCACCTCTAGGCTTGAAAGGATTCGATTTTTATTGGCAAATGTTAGTGAACGTCAATTTCACCGTGCACACGCAGACCAGTGGAAGGAGTATTTCCATGGGCAGCACTGGCCACTTAGGTAGGCAAAGTAAGGAACATGCTGCTTGAGAACTCATTGGCGTTTGATTTTAGGATATTTGCTCCCTGTATTTTGACAGGCGGTGTTGTGTGCGCTCCCCCCATTTCCCCCTGGTTCCATCCCACCCACCTCCGACGTTTCACCCAGCTGAGAGAATTTCAATGGAGAAGTCAGAACAAGTTTCAGAATAAACCTGGATGTTCTCAGTCGAAAGGACGACATGATACAAATTGTAATCTGGCCGCCTCCTGCGCAGGACAGCTGCCCAAGATGGCTGCTGGAGACGCACAGTGACGTCAACCAGAGGGACAGAAAGCTGTTCAAGGCAAATGCCTTTACCCAGCAGGCCGAGTCAGAGCCAGCTACCTCTGCCCAAACCGTGGAAGTCTTGGGGTTGGATGGCTCTCCAGGGGTTTTCCTTGCCCCTCATGGGGAGCCCTGTCTTTATACCCCTCCATGGGCAGCGCTGGCCACTTAGATAGGCGTGGGCTGATGTTCATTCTGGGGCGGGGGGTCTGTTGGGCCTCTGTGCTAGCTCCCTTGTGGCATTGGTAACTTCTCAACCCCTGTGCCATTCTTGCAGGAGGAGTGCACTCCCCCCTCCATGGCCTTTGAAAGCTCCAGGGGTGGCATCCCCCTAAGGTTTGATGGAAACCATTTTTTTTTCCTTGCTGCAGTTCAAGCTCCTTTCTGCCTGATGGGACTCTGGACCCTGGTGAGTTTGCTCCTCTCTAGCATCCCTTGATGCATCTGTGGGTGGTTCTCCTTCCACCAGTGTGAACCTCCTTCCTGTGCTCTCAGCTTTTCCTCAGAGTCTAGCTTTCTAGAGATCCAGGCCAGAAGGGACCAGTGTCATCTTGTCCAACCTGTACAATGCAGGGTAATCGCCTTGGCACTCCCCAAACGTTAATCGGGCAACACTCCAGTTTATCCAGAACTGCACATAAGGCTGAATTGCCCTGTGTCCACCAGCTGGGCTTGGACGATTTCCTCGCTCGTCTTGTGTGTGACGGTCTGTCATACAGCTCAACCGGGCACTTCCATATTGCCATTTCTCCCACGGAGTCACTCGCACGCGCCACTGTGTCGTGGCTGTCCTGGTTTTGTCTGAGTCGTGATGCACGGCGTTATGTTGCGGGGTTTGTTTTTTCACCTGTTCCTTTGCTCCCACAGGGCAGGCAGTCCTTTCGTCCATCTGAGTGTTTGGGAGCCTTCCCGTTGTGATCAGCTGAGTTTGAGGGGGAGCCATGTTAGTCTGTTTCAGCAAAAACGGCAAATCCTGTGGCACCTTAAAGACTAACACATTTCTCAACCTTTTTTTATAAAGTACCCCCTTTTTCAAAAAAATACCTATCGTTTTCAGACGCACACAAGTTTGGTTTTTTTTCCCTATCCTTGCAATGCGTTTGTTTAAACAACTTAATCGAAAGCCGGGCGGGCGATGAAATTTTTGGGTGTTAAAAGTACACAAATAATAAAGCGCTGTAACACTTAACACACGCATTCAGTTTTCTCCACATTTCAGTTGTGTTGACGTACCCCCCCAGACTTCTCTCGCGTACCCCTAAGGGGTACCACTGGTTGATAAACACTGTATCCGGGCATATGCTTTCGTGGGCGGGAATGCACTTCGTCAGATGCGTGAAGTGAGCTGCAGCCCACGAAAGCTTCTGCCTGGAAAAATGTGTCGTCTTTAAGGTGCCACAGGCCTCCTTGTTGAGTTTCCTTCAAGGCTTTGCCCCTGAGCCCTCCCAGCATGGTCATGCTGTGCAGCTTAGGTCTCTGCTCTTGGATTGCTCCTTGGGAGGGGTGGGAAAGGTAGTTGCATTTCTGTGCTGGTTCCCTTCCCTGTCTCTGGTGCAGTGCCATCTGCTCCGCGCCAGGCAGCTGACTTGCGTCCGGTTACACCGTGCGGCTTGGAACAAATGGCGAGTTAATTCTGCTGCGTAGCTCCTTCCAAAGCCCCTTCGCCCGGGCTCTGGAACGGCGGCAGAGGCTGGCGCGTGCCCTCGCAGGGGCCCAGCTGTGAAAGGAGATCTCTTCCCCATTTCACAGCCTGGCCCGGACAAGGAGCAGGGCCTTGTCCGGCGCGAGGGGGATACTCCACTGGCTCCGTGCATGGAGCCGCCCAGCGTTGCCTAGCAACAGGCTTCCCAGCAGCAGCTGTCAGCACATGGTGTGGAGCCTGGTAAATGGATCCTTTCCAAAATGGCGTGAAATGCGCCATGTGTGTTGGGCCTTCCCCCGGCGCCATCCCAGGCTCTGTCCAATTAGAGTCTTCGCCTGCCAGGGGAAGGAACCGGGCTCCATTGTGGCCCAGTTTGCTCCTGACAAAGGCATCTCGCCTCTTTTTGTCCCTTTCCTCTTGGTGCGCCGCACGGGCTCCTCCGGCCGCTAATGCAGGCGGTGGTGCCGATTGGCCTCTTTCCCTGCAATTCGCTCAGGCCGGGGCGGCTTGCCCCTTCCCGCTGCTGGGAACGCGCCTGTCCTTGGAGTTCCCAGAGACTCCTGCCAGTGGCTCAGGCACCGCGTTAGCTGGGGGCGGCCTCCCGCTCCATGCTGAACGGCGATGGAAACTGTTGATCCGCGTGAAGTCCCATCCCCTGGAGAGGGACGCGAACAGCCCGGCATCTGAGAAGCTAGCCTGGGATCTCTAGCACACCACCCCGGGTGCCTGCGCTGCCACAGGGGGGCACAAAGTGAGCTCTCTTTTCTGGCCACGCGGGGCTGTGTCCCACCGGTGATGGCAAACCCGCTCCCCTAGGAGAGAGAAGCAATAGCAAATAGCAGGGAGGGGAAGAGGCATCAAAAGAGGATGAGAGCTGGAGATCCTGTTTCATTATGTCCCTTATCCCACCTTGACTGGCTCCCCCTTCCCGTGTGGGGGGCCCTGCATTGTCTCCCACTTGCTGCTGTCTCCACAGGCGCCCCAGCTAACTAGTTTGACTAGTGCTTGGCCCAAACAATTGTTCCGGGCCCTCTTTCCGTCGCTCCCACCCACGTTGCTCTCTTGCTCCTGCTGTTCTCCAGCCCCTTGGCTCTGTCTCCCGCTGCACTTCCTGGCATTTCGGCACAGCTCTTTGTCGCCCCAGGGCTCTTCCCAGCCAGCCGCTTCCTATAAGAAGTGGGCTTTCTCTTGAGCCACCTTGGGTCTTCTCTAGCCCCTGTCTCTCATCCTCAGCTTTCTTTTCTGGGCAGCCTTGTGCGGCTCTGTTCTCTGCAGAGCACATGTTCAGTCCACAGCCCTGACGGCTGGTGACAGTAGGACAACTTGCCGCTGTCGCCGCTCCTCGCGCTGCTGTGTCAATCAGCCCCTCATACAGTCTCCTCTCACCACGTCTGCACAGCCCCCCACTTCTTTGGGTTGCTGCAGATGAGCGTCTCGGCCTCATCCTCCCACACTGGCGCTTGCAGTGGGTCTGGCAGTGCATCCTGCCAGCCTGGCCTGGGCTGTAGTTCAGATTCGTTTACAGAACAAACGGTGCAATTCCTCTCCTGCCAGTCCTTGGCCCACTCTGAGTCAGAGGGCCGCGCTGTAGCTCCGCTTGCTCCCTTTTGTGATCTCTGCAGAAATTACTTGCCACTGGCTCTAAAATAAAGTGACCAACCTCACAACCCTCTTTGCTGCCTTGGTTTGCCCACGTTCCTCTGCCAGACAGCGCGGCTGGTAGCATCACTCCGGCTCTCACGCTTCAGGAGAGCCCTAGCTAATGGGACTGCCTCTGTGACTCCCTACCCCGGTACCTCCCTGAAGCGGTGTGATTGGTGGCCGTCCTGGGGCAGTCACTTGCACCTGTAGAACTGCAGCATTATTGAACCGGAGCTTAGTGTCCCCACCTGCCCCTGGCCGGTCCTTATCAGCACAGCTTGGTTTGCACCTGGTGACGCTCGGAGGTCTTTCCAGGCGGTGGTCTCCCCCACCCCCGTGCCCCCCAGCTGATTCTCCTGTACTGTACCTGCCACCTTTTTTTATATATTGAGATGTATTTAATGGTGAAAAAGGAAAAAAAAAAAAGAAACAAATGATGCAATCGTGCATTTGTAGAAATATTTTTTAAAGAAATACTTTTTTCAATTAAATTATTTAAGAAATCTATGGAGCTCCTGAGTTTGTGTGTGTTTTGTTGGCCCGGGCTTGGAGGGAGTTCCACATAAGGCTGCTTTCCAAGGGCCTGTGGTCTTGCTCGGCGCCCTTCCTTGCTTGCAGCTTTCTATTCACTGTCCCTGGTGTGCTGCCTGCATTTCAGCCAGCGTCTTGCTTCCCACCAGAGCCCAAGGCAAAGGGAGGAGCAAGGAGCCCAGACCATGCTGAGGGCTGGTGGATCTTAAAAGGGAGCTGCTAGGAGAGACCTGCTGCTTATTAGTGGGCTCCTCTCAGTGGTTCACTAACCTCGAGCCAGCTCCAGTGCTGCTGCAGCAGCAGCTGCAGTTTGCCACCCCTTCTTGGAACACCAGCCACCCCATCTCCCTCATGCTGCCTCTGCCGCAGCTGTGCCTGCTACTGCCTATGCCAGGGCTTGCCTCTGGCCGAGGGGCTGCTGATAAACACCTCAGCAATGCTGGGAGCACTTTCAATACAGGCACTGAGAAACTGTAGTTAGGGGAAGAGGTACAACCAGGCTGTCCTCTACCCTGGGATGTGGCTCCCAGTCCTGTGTGCAGGGGTGATCAGGCTCCTGGGCAAGGTCCCCCTCTCCTCTGCCCTCCCTGGCAGAGGCTGCTTGATACGGCAGGGCTTTGGGTCCTGGCACAGCCTGTTCTGGGGCTTGGAGGAGCTGCATGGGGGTTAGTCCAGAGCTTGCCCCCTTGCACTCAGTAACCTTAGGTGGTTTAAGTACAACCCCTGCTGTTGCTGCAGGGGCCCCTGGGTTGCAGCTTTGTAAATGAGGAACAGGGGTCTGGGGAAGTAAAATCCAGGCTGTGTCTTGCTGCCATAGTAACAGATGAGCTGGACTCTTCCTCCCTTCGCCCCTGCCCAGGGTGACCTAGGTTGGGTGGGAGGTAGAAGCAGAGGTTTAAAGCAGCAAAGCCCTAGTCCTTTTCCAATTGTACCCCGGGCGGGTAGCTGGCACGGCCCCCCCCTCACTCCCACCCAGGGGACTGGGCAGTCCCTCAGCACTGGACCCATCTACCCCAGTGCCTTTCACCCGGATACTGGCCTGCCGTCAGCCAGCACCCATCCTGCCGCTTCCCACAACTCTCCAAGGAAAAGCGTTGAGCGAGGGCTGCGGCGGGGCTGGTTCCTCTCCGTGGAGCCCAGGACAGCCCCAGCCGTCTCCGGAAGCAGGTTCCTTGAGCGGGACCCCGCAGCCCACCCTTCTGTCTGGGCAGCCAGCGTGGGAGAGGTGGCCGCTGAGGCGGACCCTCTGGTGTGTTGACTTCCAGTCTTGGCTCAATGTTCTGCTGTCTCAGCCAGTTCGTCCACCCAGTCCTGGCCCCTTGGCTCCTGCCTGGATGGATGTTCCTTCCCTTGCTCCCCAGGTCAGGGGGAGGGGAAGGGGCCGGTCCCAGGGCACACCAGGCCGCAGGGTGGTGGGACACTGTGCAGACAGGGCGTGCCAGGGATGGCCTGTCTGTTGCTGTGCAGAGGAGCAGGAAACGGGGAAGGGGGGCTGGTAACTGTGTGCCGGTCTCCTGGGGAGGAGAGCGAGGCCCCAGTGGCCATGCAATCCGGGCAGCAGAGCCCTCTTTCTGCTCTCCCCACAGCCCTTGCAAAGGGGCCTTTTGTGCTGCTGCTTTTCTCCCCCTTTTAATTCCTAACCAGGAGATTAAGGGGGAGACAAAGGCGCCGATTGTTCTTGGGGCTGGAGAGAGCCTGGAGCTGCTGGAAAGTTCAGGCAGGGGTGGGAGCAGCACCTCTGTCTCCAAACAAACCAGAGGGAGGAGCCTGAAGCAGCCTCCTGCCCCACACCCCAGCAGGGGGAGGGGATTCCACCTGCACTTGTGGGGAGCAGAGGGGCTGGCGGAGGTGCCCCAGGGTGGGCGGAGCCTCCCCTCCTGGCTGCGGGGCTGGAGCCTGCTTAGTAGTGTCCCAGAATGGGGCCTGGAGAAGTCACCCAGGCTTTCCCTTCATTTCCCCTCCCTGCTGCTGCATGCAGCTTACTCCCAAGCACAGCGTCCGCCCTAGCAGGTACCTTGGGACTGGAGCCAGCCAGGCAAGTTCAAAGGCTGGGTGGGTGGAGCAGATTGGAGCTGCCTTTGCTGGTGGGGAAGGAGGAAAGATCTTGTGGTGTTACGGGACTTGATCAGCCTGACGGTACGGGAAGTGCTGGCCCAGCTCTGCAATGCAGCCCCCTCTGGACCAGAGTGTGGCTGCTGAGCAGGGCAGGCATCCCTTGTCGTGCTGTTGCAAAAGGCTTTCGCCAGGGTAGATGGGGGAGCGGACACCCCAGGGTTTGCAGTCTGCTGGGATCTCGCATGGGCAGGCAGGACCCAGAATCCCCCCTCCAGCAGACCTGTGACCTGTTCCCTCTTGGGGCTGTGGGCCATCGTTCTCAGCACCAGGCTCCCGCTGGCTTCTGCCCAGCACAAAGCCTGTTTTTCTGGAACCAGACACGCCTCCCTCCCAGGTTGGGGGAAGAGTCCCAGCTGGGTAAAGTAGCCACCAGCCCTGTCTGTGAGGCTGTTCCCACCTCGTTCACGAGGAGCGTGTTTGTGTCTCGCTGCCCCCGTGGCACCAGGCTGCTGGTGGAGCACAGCCCTCCTGTGCACTGAGGTGCCCTGCCAGCTCCATAGAAGCCCCAGGCTCCTTGGCTGGGCTGTGGCTACTGGGCCACTATGGGATCCTTGCCCAACCACCCTGCTCAGCGCCCCACTAGGCACAGATGTGAGAAAAGCTGTTCCACGTGATGGGTCGGTCGTGGCTTACACTGGCCACGCCTAGGCTCCCCCCTTCCTCCTGCAATGAGCTCTCATCCTCCGCAGGGCAAAGACTTTCATCCTATGGCCTCTGTCCTCTTGGGCCAGACCATCAGCCTGCTGGTCTCCGGGTCGCGGCGTGTTGTGATCGGCACAGAGCTCCTCCCTGGGGACGAGGGGCAGGGCAGCAAGGAGACGCCCTGACAGTCCCCTTTCATGCCTGTCCTGTGTCCCCCTCCTCCCCCCCCCTCCACCGTGCACCCCAGAGCCGGGGGTAAGTCCCTCTTCTCTGGCTGGGATGTGGGGACCGAGCCCTCCTAATTCCCACCCCCAAGCCCAGGCGAAGCGCAGTGCCTGGGGGCTGGGAGTTTGGCTGGGACTATTAGCGCCTCTCCCTTGCTCCCGCCCCTGACAAGAGAAGGAAGAGTTGGGATTAATTGGCCGAGGCTGTTGGCTTCCCAGCGCTCTGGCTGCTAACTCTTGGCTGACACTCCTGTGACTTGGCAGCGTAGCTCAGAAACCATGTCAGCTGCCTGGGCCTATACAGCTGGAAAGAATCAGCCTTCAGCCTCGCTGCCCCCCCAGGAGACGAGCCGAACCGAGGAGGGGTGGGCCCGGCCCAGAACATCCGTGTGCACGAAGCAGGGAACGGGGGGACGTGAGGGCAGGGGGCCTAAATGGGGTTCATGGAGCAGCAGGGAGCGAGCTGCAGAACAGGCCCCATCCTCACTGAAACCCTCTCGGCCCAGCCCCACAATCTTCCCTGCTTTCCTCGGGCCCTGGCCACGTGCCCAGGAGTTGCTGCTTCACGGGGAACTGCTAGGCCATGAATGCCGCCAGGCAGCAGTTCGGAGCCCCGCTCGGGAGGGCCGGGCCAGGCTGGGGATCAGGCTGCCTGGACAAGACAGGTCCACAGGCTGAGGCTAGGCCTAGAAGTCCCAGTGACACCTGCACAGCTCTGGGGTCTGGGCTTCCCCTGTGGCGATGGAAGGGGAGAGCATCTTGCCTGTCTCCCAGGCTGCGGGACGGCCCCTGGCCCCAGCTCGCGCCTCCTGGTTCCTGTTAGGATTATTTATGGGGACGGTGGAAGCCTGTTCACACACTGACAACACACAGACCCCGGCTCAGCTTTTTCCCATGGAGTTTTCCCCCTGTAAAAGTCTCTGTGGCTCAATAACAACTGGGGGAGGGGAGGTATCCGGCTTGCGTGCCCGTGGGGCTGGGAGGGCTGACCTTTGCCATGTGCACCTTTGGCTCCAGCTCCCAATGCTGCCTGGTTCTTAACGAGCTGCTAAAGCCCCCAAGAGCAGCGCCATTGGGGGTTGCGGAGGGGGATGTCTGGTGCCATTACTAGTCCCTGGGCCTGAAGGAAATGGGTCTTCAAGCTGAAATGGGCTTGGAGTCCATGCACAGCATGGCGGGGGGCGGGGGGAGACAGTGTGGGGTAGGAGGAATGTGCTTTTCCTGCAGCCGTGGGGTGATAACTGGCTGTGGCAGGAAATGCTGCTGCTGGATTTCTCTTGGTTCCCCCTGTGCCTGCGGGTTGGGGGTGGCTGTAGGAGGGCAACTAGGAGACACTTGGGGGCAAGGTTTCCTGCAAGCTGGGCAGTTGTGCAGCCTCTCCAAAGAAATTCAGATGCCTCCCAGCTGATTAGCAGAGCGCCCACAGCTGGGTGTTTTGTTTTTAGTGGTGGTGCACATTTGCACATGCTTTGGTGCACATACACATTTATTCCACACACACATGGAAAAGCTTGGAGGGAACATTGCTCCAAGGAGGAATGCTGTCCCTGGAGGGAGGGAGTGGGCTGCACTGGCAGGGTGCACGCCCTGAAAGGGGAGCCGTGTCGGATGTGGCCTGGCCGTGGACTGGGGTCTGTTTCTGGCCCTGTGATTGTGCTTGCAGGGCTCTGCAGGGTGGAGTCGAGGTATTTTCAACACATGTTCCCTGCTTGGGAAGAAGAAAGGACAGTTCCCAGACTTGAACCCGGCAAGGAGCATTCAAACCTGGCTCCTGACTGCAAAAGCGCAGTTGTGAGAGAACATTACTTGCTGCGCGGCGTAGCCAGCACACCTGCAGCGTTTCAGAGCAGAGGGAACTGGGACTCCAGGAGTTAACCAGGATCATCTGTTAGAGGGCGAACAGCCCGGAGAAATGGGAGTGAGCTAGCTGGGTGCTCATAAGGCTTTCGTCCCTGCTGTATGCTGCAGGGGAACATGGGAGCCAGCTCTGGAAAGGCTGCAGAAACAAGCAAGGAAAATGTGCTTTCCCCGTGGCTGGGGGTACTCAGAGGCTCAGCCCTTGGAAGACACGATCCATAGAGAACATGGCTCTGCCCCAAAATGTTTCCAAGCTGAGATCTTCTTTGGCAACGTTCAGCTAGCGTGGAAGGTTCAGTGCAAACGTACCCGCATTAATCATCCGGCTGCCTGTCTGCATTGTTTCAGGGGAAATCTGAAATGGGACGGGCCCAAGAGGAAAAATCCAGCTTTTGATTATCAAAGGCAGGCAAAGCCGAGAAACCCATGGATTGGGGCCTTTTAATCCGGCGCTTCCTCACTGCGATGCCTCTTCAAGGAAGAGGGGTGGGGGCAGAAGGCAGCTAGGGGGAAGCATTTGTTTGCTCCGTCTCTCTTAGGGTTAGGGCTGGACTAGCTATTCCAGTACGGCTCTACTGGCAAACTTTTTCTAGAGCAAACAAGACTTTTGTATCCTCCACATATTTTACCGCTTCCCTGCTCATCCATTTTCTAGATCCCAGACCGATTTGACAGTAAGCAGCATGTTCTGCTCTATTATTAACCTTGGGCCATGTGGCAAAGGGATCTTTTATTCTTCGCTTCCTACATCCTAGCTCGGGGCAGGCAATAAGCCACCCATGGGCCAGACCTGGTTTGCCGGGTTTAGCCCTGGTGGGCTGCCAGACGCTTTATTTCCCTGAGTGTCCGCAGGTCCGGCTGCGTGCAGCTCCCGATGGCTGTGGGAAGCGGCGCAGGCTTCCGGCTGGGAACAGTGAACTGCGGCCAACAGAAGCTGCAGAGGCTCCGGTAATAAAGCATCTGGTGACCCACCAGGAGCTAACTCCAGTGAACCACCTCCGACCCAAAGGCTGCTTACTGCCCACCCCTGTCCTAACCGGTTTTTAACCCCTGACCCTACTTTGCCTCTCACTTCATGGCCATTTCATTTGTTTAACAACCGCTTGTAAGGGACGCCTCAAAGATTTCCTGAAAGCCTAGGTGCATTCGGTCAAGCAGCTCTGCTTTGGCTACTATTTTACTGACCAAGTTCAGAGACTCCTAACAGATTAGAGAGGTATGGTTTTCCTTTACAGAAGCCTAGTTTGTTCATAATGCTCATTCATTGTCCGTTAATTCTCTGTTTTAATTAACCTTTCAACGAGTTTACCTAGCACTGAAGTCTGACATGCTCAGGATGACCTTGAGTGCCGTTTCAAAAGACACACACGTGCTGCCTCACAGTTTTCCAGTCTAGCAGCTGAGTTTAATGAGTGACGGCCTATTGTTGCTAAAATGCAGCCACTTGCTTTGGAAGCGCCTTCAGGTCTCTTGGAGGTACCATCTGGTCCCAGAGGCCTGTTGCTATTTCTTTTTATTAGTTTACTGAAGCAGCTCAGCTGCTGACAGTACTTTCTCCTTCACACTGAAAAGAATGGGTATCTCCCCAACTTCCGTTTTGGTGGAGACTGATGGACAAAAAAAGTTGGGGGATTTTCCTGCACTAGCCTTATCCTCTTTAATTGTTCCCTTTGCTCTCTGGTGGTCCCGTGAACCCAGTAATTCTCTCACCAACTTCCTACTTCTGATCTAACTTAAAAAAAATATTCTCTTCAACTTCCTTATTACAATTGAACCTGCCAAAGTTTATGCTCCTTCCTCTGGGGCTCCCTTTGCCTGGAATTCCATTTTTTGAAGGATGTCAGTTTGTCTCCTATAGCCACCTGTCCTTTGCTATTTAACAACCTGGCTTTTGTGTTTTGTTTGTCTTCCTGCTTCCTGTCTTGGGATGGGGTGTGTGCACCTGCTGCATCTCTGCTCCGCTCGCTTACGTGCCCTCCTTGCTGAAATTCTTCATTTGTGACTAGTTTCCTTCAGTTTGGGAAATCCCCTTTCCTGGGGCTGAACCCAAAGACGATGAATCTTCCCTGGAGAATGTGCATCTCAAATTCTGGTCACCATGCCTTGGTGGCTCATTCAGTGTAACTATTTTGAATCAGCTTTGGTTATCACCTAACTCACGGCAGGAGCTCTCTAGAACGAAGTTATTCCAAGAAGCGGCTGTTCAGGATATTGAGAAATGGATGTTCTAAACCCCGTCCTCATGTGACTTCACCAGTTTACAGGCAGGAAGTTGAAGTCACCCGTTATTACCTTTTATTAGACTTAGCCGCCGCTTTGATCTCCCGCCACACTGTGCACTCATGACCCTTCTGCAAATGCAGACCCCTGCACACCCCTTCCATATTTGCATCCTTATGATCTGGGCGCCGTATCCAGAAAATTTCTGCCACACGTCCCAGCTCTTCAGAAGTGTCAGCTCATTCAATACAATGATTTTTTTTTTTTGGGAAGAGTGCTTCATCCACCCTCCCCCTGCTCCCTACCACCTGACACCTCCCCCCCCCCCCCAATACTTTATAGGCTGTTATTACAGCATTCTTGGTCGGCCCCAGAACAGCTTGAGATTGTTTTGAAATAATACGCCGTGGGCTCTTTTTCTTTGCCCTCTGATCTGATAGGCCATGCTTGCTTCATATTTGCAAGGTTTTTCTCGGCACCCAGAAAGGCCAGAAACTCACGTATCTGTTGAGTGAAAGCAGAGGTTCTCTGCATTCCAGCAGCTGATTTGTATTACGATGCTTGTGGCAGAATCACGCGAGTTTGCAACGCCCGTGCCCTATGCGGCTGATTGCTGGTCCTGTCATGCTTGTTGTGTTCACCTCCATTGCTGGCATTTGAGTTTGGCTTTGCTTTTAAAGTCCAGCACATCTATGCAACCCCTGCCCCAGAGACCTAGCCCCGGCTCCGTCAGCAGATTTCCAAGCACTTTTCCGAAATATTCTTACTCCCATGTTATAGATGGGGAAACGGAGACACAGAAAGTTTAGTCACCCAGCAAGCCAAGGATAGAGCGGGGAGTAGAACGCTGCTCTTTCGAGGCCTAACCCATGCTCTAGCCACTAGGTAACACTGCCTCTCAAACAGCAGGGAGAAAGTGTGACTAGGAGCTGCTTTGTAACAGGCCACAGCTACATGGGAAGTTGCACGGCTTTGACTATTGTGAGCTACTCCAGTCGAACGAATGCAAATTTGGGGACACTCCTATTTGGGTGTAAGGGAGGCATGTTCTTTGTAACCTGAAGTCTTGTCAGCGAAGTCTGAGGACTCCGGGAACTCAGGCAGAGGGCCGGAACTGATTGCAACAGCGGGCGGGGGAGATTCAGTGACCTGTGATGTGCTGGAGATAAAAGCTGGACCCTACTGGCCTCGCAGCTGATGAGTCGTATTCTGGCTTAGCTTGAACCTGTTCCTCATTGCCTCCTGTGAAATTGCTCTGTGCTTGGTTACATGGAAACTGGTTACGTGGAAACCACACGTGGCCATGCGGCCTTTTGCACGGCCCTAAGCAAACTCTCACCTTCGGTGTGGCTGCAGGCAAGATCACAAGCATTTTTTTCCCAGCATGCTTTTCTGGGGGGGGGCTGGGCTGGCCCATGCCTTTCTGCAGAGACGAGCGAGAGGAGCTGCAGAGAGCCATGTGGCTAGTGACTGCGACTGTGCCCTGGCTCCGTCTCCAGCAGGGATGCAGCCTGAGCCCTGGTAGGCTCCTCCTGGCCTCCCCGCTTACTCTAGGGGCCCCCAGTTCCTTCAAGCGTGGGTAAGGTCTGATGGTGTCCCTCTTCCTAGTTCCTGCCCATTGAAAGCCTGGTTCATGGGGCTTCTCAGCACACAGGACTTCTCCGTCCCGCCCCACGGCAGGGGTGTAGCGCCCCTGTGCTAGCCCGGTCTCTGCCTGCCTCTTGGAGGGAAGGGGGCAGCTGTCATGTCTCTGCATGTCCCTGCCTGAGCTGCCAGGGCGCAGCTGCTGTGGAATGTGACACAGACAGGGACAGGGCGGGAGTGGTTGGGGGGGGGGGCAGAAGCGGAGCTGCTTTGTGTGGTATTTTTCCACCTGCTCCTTTATTAATGGGGAATTAGAGCCCGACAGACCCCAGCCCACAGCTCATTGCTGAGCAGAGCACGAACCCTCGGCCGGCTGCAGGCGGGTGGGGGTGGGGGGTGCAGTGTGCAAATACCTGCTCTTGGCATCCCTCACGGCCTCCTCACAAGCTGCATAGAACGTGTGTGTGTGTGTGTGTGTGTGTGTGTGTGTGTGTGTGTGTGCTGAAAGCAGATCATACACATTCCTGCACATGTGCACACTGCTGCAAGAGTTTGCATAGAACCATGCAGGTGCATGCATTTGCACAGGTGGCGTGTGTGTAGGTGTGTGCCCGGGCATACACTGGTGTAGGTGACACAGGCTTCTGCACACGTGAACTCCTGCGCAGCCATTTGCACCTTTACGAGCGTTGGCAGTTGTGGCCGGACGTATTCCTACGGGTTCCATTGCCTGATGTAACCTTCCATTAAACCTTCATCTTTAATCCCCGGGGACGCCAGGACAATCCCGGAGGGCTGGCAGCCCTACGTCCCTTATGCCATGTGTGCAAGCCACAGCAGGGAGTGCCCACCGACCACAGCCTAGAAAAAATGTGCAGAACAGGCACCAGCTGATGTGAGCGGCCGCTCCAGGCAGCCTGTGTAATGCGTAATGAGGTGTGAAAACGAGTTTGGTGTCTGCTGGCCATGTGGAGCTACCAGGGCCCCTCCTGCCAGCTCTTCGTGCCCTCCCTGCCCCTAGCCCCGGAATCCCAGCCATCAGAGAGTTTCCCAAAGTGCGAGTCAGAGCTGGAAGCTGTGAAGAAAGTTCAAAGCAAAACCCCCTTTCCTCGGCGCAGCTGTGTGGGTTTCATCTCGGCTCTATGTTCGCTCGCTCCTTGGCTGCAGCCTGGAGTCATTTTCTGCCATTAATGGGTTTCCTTTCCCTGCACCAGTTAATGATCCAGCGTGTGAAACATCAGGGGCTGAGGGCCCTTAAACTGGGCCATTGTTGTGTGGGGGCGGCCTGTGAATTTTACCGCTCATAAAATTTGAGCTGCCTAGCAATGGCTAAAGCTAGGCCGGGTGAAGCAACGACTCACCCCACACAGCGCTCTGCCCAGGGCCCTCAACCTGCACCCCCCTGCTGGCCCACGCCTGGACTTCTCACACATAGAGCTGTGGCTGGTGCCCCTCATCCCAACCTGCACCCCTCAATCCGAGCCTCCCCCGGCTCTCCTGATGCCCCTGAGTCCTGACTAGCAGCCCCTACGCTCAGGCTAGACTCTCCCTCTGCCCCCCCACCTCCCGCGGGAGGATCGCAGCCCCTCCCCCTTCCTCCCTCTCTAGCCCCACACTGCAAAGCGCTCACATTCCTGAATTATTCTCTAAACAATCGGCTGCTCCCGTCATGCCATTAAAGATTAAACAGCCCCTTCAAGAAAAGAAAACCAGTGTGCGCTGGCTGCCTCCCTGCCTGGGGAGGCTGGCAGCCCAAATCCCAGCAAATCCCCACTGGGAATGGGGCTTTCGGAGGGAGAGACAGAACAGGAGGTGGGCTGGGAGGGGGTGGGGGAGGGGCTTGTACCCAGCACAGTGGGGGATGGTAAGGAGGAGGGTATGCACAAGCAGAAAGCACAGGCCAATCTTTGTCTGTCTGTGTTCTCGTGTGTCCCTGTCTCCTGCGAGGGCTTTCTCCTCCCACACGCCTGGGGCCACGGGGGTGGCTGCCCATTTCCACCCTGGACTTCGGTCTTGTTCAGGTTTCGGAGTGTCGTGCCATGGCTCTGACATCTTCCTCCATTGCTCTGCACTTTTCTCGGGGCCGGCCTCCTTGGCTCTTTCCAGGAAGTGTCAACAGTCTCACTGACCCTGGACGTCATGATGGTGGCATCCTTGAGAACGTGTCCTCAGCGTGGCCCATCGGTGCCCTCTTGCCCCCGGCCCCCCCCTGCTGTAGCTCGGTTTGCTCCATTAGGATCTGGGACGTTCCAAGACCCAGTGGCGTCTGGAGCATTGTTGCAAACATTGCCTTGAGAATGAGTCGATCGTCTGATCGGTGGCAGAGATTTCCGGGTTGCGCCACGAAGGCGGACGGACAGCATGCCAGTGCTAGGAAGGTATGTGTTCACGTCAGGGCCAGCCATGCTGCTTTTCCAAGGCTTGCCGAGTCCACGGGCGTGGTTCGCTGCTTTGGAGCTTTCGCGGCTTGCCGCCCTGCGCCGTCTCACCGTCCCTGCGCACCTCCCTCCCTGCAGAGGTAACGTGACTTCCTGTGGCTGGAAGTTTGCCGATCAACCATCCCGAGTGTTACAGAGGGTAGGGATGTGAAAGGTTAAACGGTTAATCGGGAGGCCTCACCCTTAATCAGTAGGGGCTGGAGCTGATCCCTGGCTGCCGCAGGCAGGGGGCTGCCCCCCTTTAATTGGTTAACCGGTTAATCAATTAAACAGGATTTACATCCCTAGCGGAGAGGCCCAGCAGGGTGGGTGTGGATGGGTGGCTCTGGGCCATAGATGGGATAGGTTCATACCAGACTCAGACCTGAAGCCGGGCTAGGGTGGACTCAGGAAACTGGCAGTAGCATTGGAGAGGGCATGTGTTGGGGCCTCACTCTGTAGGGAGAGGGCAGGTGCTACCAGCCCGGGCACAGTCCCCAGAACTAAGCGTTGGCCTCTGTAGGGTGTGTGGGCTTTGGTATGGGCATCAGAGTTGGGTCCTGCCAAGAGAGGCCCAGAGGCACTCGATGCTCTTCCAGCAAGCGAGGGCGTAGAGGTCCAAGCCTGGCTTCCGCTGCCACAGGTTTTCCCATGGGTGCTTTGTGTGCCCCCGTCCTTGCTTTAGGCCTGGGTCTTGTTGTTCCCGCCAAGCCCAGCTGGGCTGCAGGCAGTCTCTGCCACGCAGGCTGGTCCATGGAGGATGCTGGGCCGGACAGGTTTGTAAATGGCCGAGGACGGCAGACATGACTCTGACAGAACCGAGAGAGTCCCTTTGTCGGCTCCAACCGGGGCCTAGGCTTGCGAGGATGGACTCTGGGCCAAGACGCCTGGCTGCGGCCGGTGGCTGCTTCCCGCCAGTGCCTTTGAGGTGAGGAGAGTGACACACAGGAGAGAGCAGGTCTGGGGCTGTGCTTGGGGAAGGAGGATCTGTTGAAACCATGATCCGCCCCTGACTCAGTCTGTCCCTTGGAGACCGGTTGGGGCGGCCTCCTTTGGCAACCACGGTCCCAGCCTCTCCCTGCCTTCGGCTGGGAGATGAAAGCAGCTGATCTGCCAGGGGAGTCGGTGCTGGGGCGGCAGGGCCAGTTGGCAGCCGGTGGGGTGAGGGGAGCAGCGGGTGTTTGTGTACACAGCCGGCTCTCGCCCGGGCGGGTGAGGAAAGGCTGCGGGGCAGGCGGGTGTGGCAGGGGCCCGGTATACACGCTGAGGTATGCGAGCTGATGTTTTCATCGCTGTGCAAATAAACCTGCGTTCAGGCGGGATGGTTTCCAGGCCGACTGCTGTCTGGGTGTTCCCTGAAGCCAGCTGCAGCTGGAGTAACGGGGTGGGGGACTGGCTCGGAGCCCCTCGGCCTGGCTTCACTCCCTAGCTGCTGCAGTCCCAGGTCTGTAACTGGGCCAAAGCCCCTGCAGCATAATGCAGGGGACAGGCTCCTGCTGCGCCAGCAGGGGCTCGCAAAGTGAGTCGCACGTCGGCGAGAGGGAGAGTCTAGTGGCGTCTTGTGTAACGTTGTGCCCCGTGGCGCGGGCGGGCAGGTGAGTGTCTCTGTAGCTGTCCTGGCTGCCCTCTGTTGGGTAGAATCAGTTCTTCCCAGATGCGTCCTAGGCTTTCAACAGCTCACCCCTAGCTCTGGAGGGTGCCTGATGCCGGGCAGCAGAACTCCATTCTCACGGGGCAGGAGAGTGGTCCCCAGGAAGCCCGAAGGGTGCACGGATTTGTCACATGTTCTCCGGTGCCTGGATCACACGGGGCTCCCCGCTCAGTCCCGGGGACAATGAGCCCTGGGCGCTGCCCATTCTCCCGGACTGCCCAGGGTTCAGCTCTGCCTCCACTCTCAGTGCTCTCCCCAGGGCCCATCTGCAGGCATGGCGCTGCCAACAGAGCCGCAGGGTTGGCGCCCCTATCCCCGCCACGCCCAGTGCTGCACAGCCCGCTTGCCATCTTCCCCGTGCCTCTTGCCCAGTGCCGGCAGCCCTAGCCCACGGCTGCCTGCACAGAGCCAGAGCATCAGGTTTGCTGAACAAATGGTGCTCCGTGGATAAGCTGGCCCAGCTGAGGTGAACATCTGTTCACCTGGCCTACCCTGGGATGCTGGGGGAGGAGGGGAGCTGAGCATTCAGCCCCAGTCTGCACCGGGGGTGGGGCAGATCTTGTAAGTCTGGATCCAACACTGCTCTGTCCCCACTGGCTGCCTGCCCAGCCCCGCTATGGCTTCCCCAATACGGTCCTCCCCCATAGGCACCCAGCCTGTGGCTCAGGTTTCCACGTGCCCTGGCTGTCTGGCCCCCCGTTGCGAGGCTCATATGACTCCGTCCCCCTCTGCAGTTCATGTGACAAGAGGCCCCGTCATTTAGCCCCATGGCAGCAGTGGGGTGAGCTCCTGGCGGCTGCTAAGCAGGACGGAGCCAACCGCCAAGGCCAGGACGGAGCCTGCCAGGGCTCGTGAGGGCATCGTGATGCAGCAGATCCTGAGCGGCCGCACCCACATCCCTCCGTGCTTCGTACCTCCTCATGCACAGCCCCACGTTATGGGCAGGCTGAGCTGGCTGGTGGTGGCCCGGGGCCAATGAGGCAGTGAAACCCAGCAGCTGGCAGTCTGAGAGACACCTCCCCATGTGGAACCGCACCAGGCAGGAGGCTGGTTTGTCCACAGGACAGTCCTAGCCCCTGGCTTGGCACAAGTCATCTCCAGCCCTTGGGCGCGGATACATCCCAGTGGGTCTGCTCGGAACACAACCCAGACATGGTAGTGTCCCCTACGTACGCCCCCCACACATCCATTTATTGGCACGGCCCAGCCTGTGCTAGGGATCTGCAGGTTCTCCCCTTTGTATTTGTGCAGCTTCAGGGAGATGGGCCATGCTTGGCAGCAATCACTGGGGTGGGGAGGTTATTGATTGGGTGCGGTCTGTGTCAAACCTCGTCTCGGCCCCATCTGCCCCTGGGGGGTGGGGAGCACACACTGTCACTCCAGCTTGGATCTTCAACCCCCTCACCCCGGCGATGCTGCTCAGCCAACGGCTGAGACCTTCCTCTCCCCGCAGCCATGATTTGGAGCCCGTTGTTCCCTGGATCTTTCTCTTGCGCTGCAAAATTTACCCATGTCTTTTGCTGTGTCCTTTAAAGGTGAAAAGCGTCTGGTTTGTAGGATGTGTTTATTACTGTGTTATGGGTGGAGTCTCCACAGGGGCTCTCGGAGGCATGCTCCAGAGGAGAAAACGGTTTGTGCGCCAAGGGTTTGGCAAGGGAGACAGGCTCACAGAGCCACAGTGATTGGAAATCCTTGGTGCAGATTGATAACACCGGCGGGCCAGACCCTTTGTTGTTTCTGTCGGCCAAATTCCTCGCGCGCACCGACAGCTCCTTGCAACCCTCTGTCCCTCCCTGTGCCCCATGGCCCTGGCATCCCACCCCATCTCTTTTAGGGGCCACCTGCAACCCCCTCCCATGCCTGGGGCGCAAGTGTCCCTCATTTGCCCCCTTCTGGTTTCCTGCTCAGAATCATGAGGGTTCTGCCTACCGAGTCCTAAAACTTGCCCTGAAAATTTGGAATTGAGCTGCTATGATGGTCAAACACTGGGGCATTACAGGCGGACAGAGCAACAACCGCACTAGCTCGGCCAAACCCCACAGGTGGGGGTGTGGCATAGTGGGGGTGCTGTCTGCTCTGTGACCTGGGGTCCCCCTGCGCTGTGATGGGAGATTCTCACCGACTCTCCCAAATGTGTATTAACCCAGACACCCAGGCTCAGCCTCCCAGGGAGAGACAAGGAAGGAGGGTGGAGACCAGCACCTGGCTGGGGGGCAGGGCTGGAAGAGAGTGGTAGTTTTTCTGTCTGGTATCATGGAGAATGCAGGCTAAGCAAGGGGCTGGGATTTAAGGGCCCAGTCTCCCCCATCTCAAGGGGGGGCTGAGGCAGCCTAGGCCTGGCCCTGTAATCGGATTACATCTATGCTGTGCTGGAGCCTGGAGAAACAATAAACTCCCTCTATTCTACTGGCTGGTGGAGTCTGTTCGTGCCACTGTGGGGGTACAGGAGGCGGGGGAACCCCGACGCGCCGCCACAGGGGGAAAGCTCCATCCTAGAGCAATGGCTGTTTCTCTCCCCACCCCCATCCCCGGGCTCTGTTTAATCAGGCTGGGGGAGAAGCAAGCAATGGCCTGAGATGCGAGGGGCTCACATTCAGCCTATGCCTATTGGCAATGAGCACCTGGATGGTGAACAAGGAATGGGCACCGCGGCCTGGACAGGTTGGTGAGGGCTCTGCTGGGAGTTGGGATCTAGGATATGGGTGGTGGAGAGGCAGGGGCTGGGCATGGGGGCAGGTGTTGGGGAGGGAGGGAGGGTTCGACTGAATGGGGCTGGGTGGGCAGGTTGATGGGGGCTGGGTGTGGGGACCAGTGGATAAGTTAGTAGGAGTGGGGAGGGCTTGGGTTGGGAGGTGGGGGCTACATGGAAGTGCTGGGAAGGTTGGTAGGCACCCAGGGCTGGGCAGGCAGGCCAAGGCTGGGAGAGGGCAGGTGAGTGGCCACGAGAAGCTCTTTGTGGCATGCATTTGGCACTGGGAAGGGTTTACAGCCAAACGAACTGCAGGGGCCAATCCAGTCTCGCTTAGCCTGTCCTGCCAGGCCTGTGATCAGTGTGCGGCTCAGCTAGCATTACCGTAGGAACCCGCATGTGTAAGTCACCTGGCTTTGGCGTGTTTCTGTTCTCCCCCTCCTGCCTGCCATGGGGCACCAAAGTCCAGAGCCACCGTGCAGGGGACTGCGCTGGCTGGTCTTTCCCATCCTCCTGCTGCTGCAGGGCAGGCAAAGGAACCACGAGGGCCGGCCAGATGGGAGCGCAGAACAGTCATGGGCTCAGGCCGAGCAGTGGAAGAAAGCCCGAGGGACGCGCCCCAGCTCTATCCCTGGGGATCACGAGGAGCTGGCGGGCGCAGCAGCGTGTCAGAGAGGATGGCTGGCGGGGACTTCGCCAAGTCTGTGAACTCGAGCCAGGAAAACGGAAGGCAAAATGATTAATTAGGCAGCACCGAAACCTCCCTTTTCTCCTGAGCCCCATGGGGAGATAACCGGGCGCCGGCCCCACCTCCCAGCATCCTCGGCCCTGCCTTATCTCACTGCAGGCCCCTCGGTGCCCTGGGGAACTCAGCAAGGAAGAACGGACGTGTCCCAGGACTCTTGCTTTCCAAGGTATCCAGGTGTCACCACCCCACGCCCTGACCTTCAGGCAGGGCCTATAGGCCGTATAGGTCACCTGGCTCCTCTGAAAATGCTCCAGAGGCACAGTAGACACTGCCTGCATCAATGGGACAGGCCCCGTGGGCACAGTTCATGCAGCTCCTAAGAGGCGGTACCGAGGGGGAGGGAACAATTCTTCCATTAACCCAGAGTTGTCTGCACCGAGGGTTAGTTCGGCTTCATTACCTTGCTCAGGGGTGTGGATTTTTCACACCTCTGAGCGATGCAGCTGAGCCAACCACACTTTTTAATGTAGACCAGGCCTAATCCTTCTCTCTTCGGCCAAAGAGGTCGGGGAGTCCTGGCCAGTGACAGACCCTGTGGGAGGTGAGATCTGAGGTGTACAGCCGTGGTTCACAATCAGGGGTACACACACCCCTTGGGGGTACAACAGGCCTTGCGGAGGGGTACGTCAGCTCATCTAGCTATTTGCCTGGTTTTACGACAGGCCACGTGAAAAGCACTAGCAAAGTCAGTACAAGTTCAAATGTCATGCAGACAGTGACTTGTCTATACTGCGCTATGTACTACACACTGAAATGCTGGGGCACTATTTATATTCCAGTGGGTTCTAGGGTAGGAATCAGAGAGTCAGTCATTTCTGAGTGTGCTGCTCTACGGCGACACGTTTGTATTTGCATGTCTGATTCTGTGAGCAAGCAGGTTGTTAGTGAGGCAAAACCTGGGCTATGCAAGGCAAATCAGCCTCCAGAAAGGCGGCACTGCGTCTGGAAAGGTTGAGAGCCGCTGGCGTGCAGGGATCATGAAAAAGCCAAGGAGTCTGACGAGGGTCTGAGCCCTGGTCTGCCCGACAAACTTTGGTCAGGTTAACTACGTCGTGGAAAATCCAGTGTTTCTGACCTAACCCCTGGGGTACTGTGGCAACAGGTGGGCCTCTGAGGGAGGCAATGTGCCTCTGCCAACGGGAGAAGCTCTCCCATTGGCCTAAGTTGCGTCTTCACTAAGTGCAGCACGTGAACATTACCTGATGCATGGCCTAGCGTGCTCCTCTGCCTCACATGATAGCCGACTCACGCCAGAGCCTCTTCGCCGTCTGGGTGCCAGCAGCGTCCTTCCCTGGCCAGCCAGAGCAAGGATGGGGGTAGTGGGAGTGTGACAGGGTGGGCACAACCTGCCCTAGGCAAGAAAGGATTAGTCCCGCACTATGTGCAGTGGAAGTCCCACCCCTCAGACCATGCTGGGCATGCTCCAACTATAGCCTCAGTATAAAAGGGAGCACCCCAGCTCATTCTAGGCTGACCACTGATGAGGGAGGGTGCTCGGGGGAGTCCCCTGGCCTGGAATTGCTTCAGCGCTTGACTGTGGGGACCAGAGATCCCAAGGGCCAGATCAGAGACCTGTTGTCTTTGGGCAGCCAAATGGCATCAGAATCCCAGGGAGCAGCTACACGGAGGGGCTCGGAGAGCCCAGCAACGTACAGACCCTGGCTTCAGGAGGTATGGGAGGAGGTGGCCCAGGGAGGGGTGGTGAGTTGTATTTCCCACCCAAGGAAGGCCAACTTGGGTAGGATCCTGCTGGCTGGGTGGGACCACACTCGCAGCTGATTGGGCCCCAGTGGAGCAGCAAGAACTCAGGTCTCCTGACGTTGGCTTCCACTCCCCCTTCCTCTGACCATTGGACTCACAGTTCTGGTCCTCAGGGCAGCCATGCTGACTCTAGCCACTGGACCATGCTGCCCTTAGCCTAGGGATGGGTGTGTGACTATAACTGCAGTAGTGTCATGACCCCAGAAGGGGACGGGGTGTGCATTCCCTGCAAAAGGGAGCTGTAGGGGGCTGGCAGAGCTGTAGGAGCAGGACAGGGATTGCAGGGGAACTGACCGAGGGCAGTCGGCAGAGCCGTGGGACAGGACTCGAGTGGCGGGGGGGCTGCCAGGCAGCAGGGAGAGCAGTCAGCTGAGCTGTGAATGGGGGTTTTCAGGCTCTGGATTTGACACTCTCTCTCTCTCTCTGACTAGTGGGGGATAATAAGCTCTGCATTTGCCCTGTGGAGAGAGACTCTGAGCCACTAAATCCTCTTAGCATGTTATTTTTGCAGGTAGCCGATTAATGGTTTTAAAGCAGCTCCGCCCCTTCCCAGATCCTGCTGTTGTCCCGCCGTGAGAACCTCCTTGCTGGGGCAGGACAGCAGCAGCGGGTACCCTGCCCACTCAGGCTGGCTGGCTTGGCTCCCCCAGTTCTGTCTGGCCGGAAGGGGCCCCCACATCTGTGATGAGCCCCACAGTCTGCAGCCACGTGGCTCTAGGACTCTTCCCCGCAGCCCCCAAACGCCCTGCCCCACATCTTCTTCGCTTGGGCCCATGAGCCTTCTGCCATTCCCAGGTCCTCATCCCTGGGCCTCCTGCTCCCCTTGACCCCTTGCTGTGGGGAAGTCTCCTCACCGGACCCCTGGCTCTGGAAGGAGACTGCCCCTAGTAACATTTACAGCCACTAATATTAACCAGAAATAAAATAACCAAGTGCAGATTAAAAGGACGTTGATGAAATGCCAGCCGGAGAGTTATGGCCCTAATAAACCGCAGGCTTCTCCCGCCTTTGGGGGGCCTTTTATGAGGCTATTTAAACTTCATTATCAAAAAGTGTATTAAAACTGTGCAGATCTCCATTGAATCCCGTCCTTCACCCCCACCATAAATCCTGCCTGGGCCCTGCTTCCTGCTCAGACAGAGGGCCAAGCAGACACTGGGGCAGAGCAGGGGAGTCTCTGGGGAGGGGTGAATGGAAAAGCAAGCCTGAAAATGGCTGCTCCTGGGGGTACGAGGCCTAGTGGGGCCCCTCTGCTGTATCTCGGCCCTCAGTAGTTCCACAATGCTCAGGGACCTCTGGTGTTCAGGACAATGCTACGACCAGGGGCGGACTGGCCCGGAGGGATACCAGGAATTTCCCGGTGGGCTGTCGGTCCGGTGGGCTGTCGTGTCCGCACGCCGTTGCCCCTCACTCCGAGCGGCTCCACGTCCGCGCTGTATGCGACACGCAGAGCCCGACTCGCCGTCTGCGCCGCGTGCCGGACATGACGCGGGGGCGGGGCTTGAGGGACACGCGGGCGTGACGTCATGGAGAGGGCTGTTCTCAACCCATTTCCCGGGCCTATTTTGATTGCCAGTGCGCTCCTGGCTATGTCTCCTGACTACAACCCTCTTTCTTCCCTAGATAGCCACCCATGGGAACCTCTGGTACAGAGCCCACGACTGCAGGTCACACCAACCACCGTATGTACCAGTGAAGCAAGAACCGTATCCCCTCTGCTCTGACAGGCATGCAGCCCAGCCAGTCATAGAATCCTAGAACACTAGGCCTGGAATGGATCTCGAGAGGTCATCGAGTCCAGCTCCCTGCCCTCACAGCAGGACCGAGCACCATCTAGATAATCCCTGCAGATTATCCCCGTCTAACCTGCTCTTAAATATCTCCGGAGATGGAGATTCCACAACCTCCCTATTCAGTTTATTCCAGTGTTGAACCACCCTGACAGGAAGTTTTTCCTAATGTCCAACCTAAACCTCCCAGGCTGCAATGTAAGCCCATTGCTTCTCAGCCTATCAACAGAGGCCAAGGAGAACAATTTTTCTCCCTCCTCCTTGTAACAGATACCTGAAAACCGCTATCACATTCCCGCTCAGTCTTCGCTTTTCTAAACTAAACAAGCCCGGTTCCTTCAGTCTTCCCTCATCGCTCATGTTTTCTAGACCTTGAATCATTTTTGTGGCTCTTCTCCGGACTGTCTCCAATTTTTCCACATCTTTCCTGAAATGCGGTGTGCCCAGAACTGGACACAGTTCTCCAACTGAGGCCTAATTAGCTTAGAGTCGAGTGAAAGAATGACTGTTGCCTCTAATCTCTTCCCTCTATGTGCAGCATGAATTTTTAGGTGCATGAGGCATGTGTGGGTGTGGATGTGTACCACCCGCAGAAACAAAAAACCGAGCTGTTGGCAAGCTGCTAATCAGCTGGGCAGCACTGGAATCGCTCCTGAGCAGCTGCACCAGCGCCCAGTTTATGGGGAACGCTGGTCCCAGCCCTGGGCTTTCACATAGCATTAGGGAACGGCATGGCTCCACAGTGGGAGTTTGGGGGGGCTGGCTCAAAGAGCTTGGCACTTAGCGCTGAGGGCCCAAGGGGGTGGCAGTGGTAGATCTAGGGTGCAGGTGGTTACTGCTGTGGGACCAGGGCAGGGCAGCAGGGTCGCTCTGAGCCCATTCACAAGCAGTCAGCAGGGCCTGAGTTCTGTGCTGGCCCTGGGGCCCAGCATGGCGGCTGCACAGGCCTGGCTGAGGTTCGGGTGTGTGGAATGCAAGGGAGCCTTCCCAGAAAAGCTGGGGATTGCGCCAGTGGAGTTGGAAGGGAGCTAATCCTTTGTGTCAGCCTTTCCGCACTCGTCTCATTAATTCCCGTTTGCTCTTCTGCTGCCCCCTTGGTTTCTCTGGGGCGGAGATAAGTCTCCTTGCTCCGTTCCGCGCACCCTCCTCTGCTGATTGTGTGCTGCCTGTGGTCGCGCTGTGGCTGGCAGAATGCCTCCACCCAATTACAGGCGGGTGAAGCTCATTTTAATTGCATGAAGCAACTGGGATTAAGGAGACCTTATCGCATAATTCCCTCTTTATCTCTTAACTTCACACTCGCTGCCTTCTCTGAAGGCAGGACATCTTGTGCCAGCTTTTGGAATTTATGAGGTAACCTTCTCTCCACGTTAGCCCAGCCCTCCCCCACCCGGCATGGAGAGAAACTGGGAAACAAGGCTACCTGGGCCCTGCAGCGCCTCACGGCTGGCGTGTCACATCCTCCCAAAGGAGGAAACCCCTCTGGCGCGTGCTACTTTTTGTTATTCTTGTTCCTCCCAAAAGTGGGGCGAGGGGCCGTGCTGATCCTGTGAAGAGGTGCAAGGTCGGAATCGCCAGCATCTGTGTGATCCAGTGGCTGTTCTCCACTGGCTAAAGCAGGGAGCTTGGACAGGGTGTGGGGTGCTGGGAAGGATGTAGGGCGATTATGGCCATGCACCCGGCCGGCCTTGGCCTGTGTTGCACACAGGACAGATGGGCCAGCGTGATGGCAGATGGCTGGATCAACTGCCTGAGGTAGGGGACTGGAGCTGGCTGCTCCGCTCAGATCTTGAGCTTGCTCCGTTTGCTGTGTGTGGGGTGTGACCCGCTCTGCCCTGAGAGCCCCTCGGCAGGAAGGGAAGGGCCTAGGTAGGACTGCAGGGAAGCACTTGGCCAGAGCGGAGTGAACCATGTGTGGAGGAGGAGCTGAAGCTGTTCAGATGAGTCCTGGAGCTCATGCCCAGCCCAGCATCTGACTCGAATGCTTGCTGCTCTGGGGGGATGGTGCCCAGGGTCCCCCGAGCTTGTGTCCTCCTCCCCAATGCCCTCTGCTCCAGGATCTATTGGGGAGCAAAGCGGCAGCAACGTGCTGACAGCCTGGGCTCCTGCGGCCTCCCAGAGGGACAGAATTCACTGGATCCAAGAGAGCTTGCGAGTTACTGGGGCTAGTTCAATGGGACTCTCCCCTCAGCGTGCAGCACCCAGGGGCTGTGAGGCAGGGAGCAGTAAATAAGACCGGAAATTAGCCATCATGCCTTCGTGTAACTCCCTGGCGCGTCCACACCCCGAGTACTGTGCGCAGTTCTGGCCCCACCCCCCCGTCTCTCCAAGGATGCAGTGAACTGGAAAAGGCTCGGAGAAGAGCAGCAGAGGCAATCGAGGGCGTGAAACTGCTTTTGTAAGAGGAGAGACTAAAATGACCAGGGCTGGTCTGCTTAGAAAAGAAGCAACTAAGGGGGACTGTGATAGAGGCCTATAAACTCACAAGTAAGTGTCTAGACAAGGGTTTTATTTACTCTTTCCTGCAGGACAAAACCCACAGGTGTCCCGATGAAGGCCATAGGCCGCGGGTGTAACACAGAACAAGAGGCAGTACTTCTTTGCACAACTGTGCTGCAGAGCTTGTTGCAATGGGACATTATGGTGGCCAACAGAATACAGGAAATACACGGTGGATGCGGGAACGGCTCCCGGCTCCTGTGGTGTGTTCCCCACAGCTCCCAAACTCACTGCAGCTCCTGGCAGCTGCAATGAGTTCCCTGCGGCTCCCGCCACCCCCAGGCCAGGACAGGAGACCCATGAACAGACAGAATTGCACAAAGCGATTCCGCGAATCAGGATGGCTGCTAAGCAGAGCTCCTTCAATGTGCCAGATCCCCAAAGGGCCTCATTCTTCTTTCAGGGCGTCTCCGCCTCCTGAGGCTGAACCTCTGGGCTACGTCTAGACTGGCATGATTTTCCGCAAATGCTTTTAATGGAAAA
>JANRFK010004149.1:126722753-126740945 GCA_030068395.1 Apalone spinifera | reverse complement strand
GTTAAGACCAAGAGACCTCTACAGCATGGGCTAGGTGCCAAACGGCTTTTAGCTCAGAGGTAGAGGCTCCTGTATTCCACTTCAGAGATTCCTGGTTCAAATCCACCTGGTGGCAGTTAGAAGTGCACAGGTTACAGATGGAGACAGGGAGAGCCCTGCCCAGCCCCCACACCCACAGGGCCTTCCTGCCAGCAGGCATGGAGTGAGGGGAGGGCCAGGCCACCCCTGCCCTGAACCTGAGTGGGGGCAGAGGGGAGCAGTTCTATTGCCCTTGTGTTCCAATGAAGGCCATGGGCCAGGCTCTTCGCTGGGGTGTGCCTCGGCCACGGAGGCCAGCCCAGTGGCGAAGGTAGGGTGTGAACAGTGCCAATCCAGAAGGGAGGGGCTGTGGGCTCATCCATTGACAGTCCCGCTGTGCTGACCACTGCGAGCTCAGGTCCCAGTCCCCATTGCCCTGCCCAGGAAGGGGGCAGCCAGAGGGTGACAGGCTGAGACAGAGAAGCCAGCCAGTTCCTGCAGGGGAGAGAAGTGTAAAGTCAGGGGGCTCTGCCCTCCCACACATGCAGGAGCTCCTGAGAGCCTCCCACCACAGTTGGAGCAGGCCAGGCCCATCTCTGAGCACGGGACAGGGCCAGGCTGGGGGGCATTTACTAGCCATGTTGTGCAGGGGAGCAGCATGCAGAGGGTCAGATGGTCTCTCCCTGCTCGTGGGGAGAGGGAATCTGGTCTATATATGGCTATATGGCGGGCAGAAGCAAACAGCAATAGCCAGGCTGGATCACAGCCAAGGCCCAGCAGCCTGTCCTTGCTGCAGAGGCAGGCGGAAGAGGCGGAAGAGCGCCGCAGTATCAGATACAGGGTAACCTGCCCCACACACAACTGAGTTAGGAGCAGGTTGATCTGATGCCCAAGCTGTTATCAGCCCTCTAATACTCCTTGCTAGCATCAACCAGTACAACCATAGATACTTGGGCTCCACATGAGCATCCAATCCCTCTCTGAATCTTGCTAAATGCTTGGCCACACCAACATCCTGTGGCAGGGAGTTCCACAGTCTGATCCAGTCATTTTATGGACTTCCATCACGGCACCTGTTCTCTCTCTTTTCTAAGGAAACAATCCCAATCTTTTCCCTCTCTCTGCTTCAGAGACTCTCTCATCCCCCCCAGGTGAGGCCCCCCAAAAAAATCTCTCTCACTCACTTTCCTGTCTGAGATGGTGCAACCAGGAGACAGATGAGACCAGAGCACTCGCTGCTCTCTGTGGTATTCGCTGGCCTGCTCCTTATGTAGCCTGCCATCTCGTCATGTTGAACAAAGCTGTCCAAGCCCCTTCCCTGAGCAGGGTGGCTGGGTCCTTCGGTTTCCCCCTCCAGTGCGTGTGACTGCATTTATCGCTCAGGCTGGAGTAAGGTGCTCTGAAGCTCTGCACAGCCCCCTCAGGATGCAGCTGAATAACTGTGACTACTGCCTGTTTTACCAGCTCTCAACCCAGCCCGTTGCTGACGGTTAATGAGTAAGACGAACACTGCGGCAGTACAGAATCCTGAGGCATCCCTCCAGGCCCCTTGACCTAGATTCTAGTGCATATGTAGGCTCCTAACTCCCACTGGTTTCAATGGAAGCCTGAATGCCTTTGAGGACCTGGCTCCTTGTGCCACAATGAAAATCTCCCCTTTACTCCTGTTCTTTGAGCTCTGCTGCTTAGCTCATTTTTGATCCATGACAGTACCTGGTCACGTACCTTATGAGATGCAGCTTTCTCCATAGCCTCCGGTGAGGGGCCTCAAAGGCTTTTTGGAAGTCTAAATATATCAGGCTAGCTGGCTCTTGCTCCTTTATCGCCACATACAAAGAATTAATAGAGTAGGGAGCCACCCTTTTCTGCCACAGGATCAGAGCTGGATCCTCTCAGATCACGCTCTTCCAACTGGATTAGTTATTTTACCTTTACATGATTGTTGCAACAATTTCCCCAGGGGTCGTAATTCCTCAGAACAGCCCTAGGGCCTTTTCTAAATATAGGAACAACACACGCTGCCCTCCAGCCAGGTGTAATAAACGGACACAGCTCAGCCACTTCTTATCCATGCTCTTTCAGCAATGGGGGCCTGGTCTGTTTACAGAGGGTTAAGGGCCCTGGAAAGGAAAGGCGAGCTGGAGCTCAAAGCTAGTGGCTGGCAGGTTAACTACTGACATCCCAGTCAAGGTAGGGAGAAGGTGCAGAGAGTGGGTAGCTTAGGGACAGAGGCACAGGAAGGACGGTGAAGGGCAGAGTTAAGGTGGTTTGGGCTTGTCCACATTTGGGCATGAAGGCATCTAAGACGAAGAACCAGCCCCTCTCACACTGACTTTTTTATTGAGGAATTTCCTTCACCCCTCCCTCCCCCCCATACATGGGCCATCAAGAGATTTTTTTTTAATGACATGTGCACCCTCAGAAGTGTTTGTTTGCTCCTATTCAACAGTGACAAGAGCCAAGGCCAAGGGAGGGTCAAATGCTCTTCCACAGCCTCCCTGGTCTCTCGCCGCGGCTCTGCGGACCATGGAGCATCAAGCCCTTCTCTGTCTCCCCGTAAAACATCCTGCGCCGGTTCCCGGGAGGTTACACAGCCTGGAGCAGCCCCAGCAGGGCTGCACAGGCAGGAGCTGCTGGCCTCTCCCAGGCTCCACCAGGCACGTTGGGGTACTTGCTCCAGGACCGTTTGGCCATGACGGCAGAGGAGGCGCCCTGAGCCCGACAGCTCTGAGGCGCTCCCCTTGGTGGCTTCGACCCGTGTAGTCCCTTTGGGCGTGCCGTGGAGAGGCGGGAGGTTACGAGCACTGCTCCTCCTGGGACGCTCCTGGCCCGTAGCCCCTGGGCGGCTCCACCAGGTAAGAGTACGAGAGCCCGACCATAACCTGCGGCAGCAGAAGAGCCATCAGCCTGCAGCCCGCGGGGTCCCCCAGGGCAGGCTGGGGAGGGGGCAGGGGTCGTCCCTGGGTGCTCACCGTCAGCAGGCTCAGCAAGCCCATCATCACCCCCAGCATGATGTAGAGGTTCTCGGTCAAACCTCCAGCCCACAGGGGCCCCAGAATGGTGGCGACAGCCCCTACTGACCGCCGCAGGCCCTGGCTGAACCCTACGGCCCAGGGAGAACACAAAAGTTAGTGCTGCCTGCCCTCCCCGGAGCCGGACACAGCCATGTGCTCACATGGGCAGCCTCTCCCCAGGTGGGGATGGGACCCTGCCATCCTAGTGCCTGAGCGCTGCCACAGACACTGACAACGGCCATCTGGGAAGGGAACCCGTGAGACTGCCTGGGTGTTGGGCTGTATCGCCCCAGCCAAGGGGGCAGAGAAAACGGGCCCCTGAGGTGGCTGGACCAGCCCTGCAATTGCAGAGTATGACAGCCTGGGAGAGAGCAGGCAGGCCAGAGAGAGAGAAGCAGTGCCCTGCCCCCACAAACACAGCCCCATGGGGTGTGGGGCTCAGATGCTTTCCGCTGGTGCGAGCGGCGCAGCCGTAGCCCCTGCCGTCGGAATCTTTGCCTCCCCATCACGCTGGATCGGAGCACCGGTCCGTCAATGGGACCGGCTGCTCCCAAGAGCATCCCTTCCCCAAGCTACGCCCAGTCCCTCCCCACTGCTCACACCACCAGCTGGCGAAAAATACACCAGCAAAGGCTCAGAGCTCTCTGCCGGCACTGGGAGGCGGAGGCCTCCTCTCTGGCTCAAATCCAGCGTGGCACCGGACTAAAAAGAAACAGGTTGGGAAACCCGACGGGAGGGGCCAGGTTAAAACCTGGGCCTGTTTAGTCTACAGCAAAGGGGGGACTGGATAACGGACTTTAAATGCGTTCAGGGCCGGTAGAGACAGGACAAAGGCCACTTGTTCTCCATGGCCATTGGAGTAGGACACGTCGCAATAGGCTGATCTGCAGCAAGGGAGACTTAGGTTAGGCCTTGAGAGGGAAGGAAAGCTCAGGACCAGGCTGCGACAACCCCGTCATGTTTTAAAGACCAGACTGGCCAAACCCCTGCCAGGGATGGTCTAGGTCTATCTGGCCCTGCTTCTGCACCAGGGACTGGAACTTGGACAGCCGCTCAAAGTCCCCTCGGCTCTACATTTCTGCAAGTCCAGTCGGGTCGGCGGCCCCTGGTCACAGCAATAGGCAGCTAGCCACCCTTTGTCCATGCTAGGCTTTGCCTGTCCACCTGTGCCACCCCAGGGCTTCCGCCCACCCTTGTAGATTCATGCAGTGTTTAGTGGCAGAGAGCAGTGAGGCCTCCCGGAGGATCCCAGTGCGCTTGGATCTTACGGGGTCATTCAGGGAGCCTGCTGGGAAGGGCATCCCCATTCATCTGGGGCAGGAGCCGCTCTGATCACCTGCAAGCCGGGCTCTGAGCTAAAAGGGACCCAGCCGGCATAGAGTGGAAGCGGGACTCAGCAGCTGGAGCGGGGCAGAAATTGGACCCTAGCAATCGATCAGAAGCCAAGCACAGCCATTCGCCATGGAAACCCACCTTGGAACAGGGACCCGGTGCCCAGGTGAGCACCTCCTGGGACAGAGCAACCTGCACCGACACCAACACCCTGACCGGCGGGCCCGGGGGAACTCAGGTGAAGCGAATGGTCCCATCCCCTTAACGAAGGGCACCACCCACGATCCAAGCTGCCCTGAGCTGCCGCTGTGGGGTCCCTACAAGGCCCGAGGGGGCGGGAGAGGCCGAGCGCACAGAGGTCATCTGGGTGTTTTCAGGCACACACCTGTCAGGTGCGGAATCAGGATGTGGAGTGAGATGGGGCAGGCAGGACAGGGAGGGGGGCTCTGAAGAGGATAGGGGGCTCAGCGCCCCGCTGCGCGCTCTCAGGGTGGGTAGGTAGCAGGCACCACGCCCCAGCTCCGGGCACCGACCCTTCCTTGAGGCTCACCTTGTGTTTTCTCCGCTGTGACCTTGGAGAAGAGCGAGACCTGGGAGACAGCCACGAAGGGCAGCCCCAGCACCTGCAGGAACACGCCGATCACCAGCTCGGTCAGCAGGACGGGAAAGCTCCCTGCGGGCAGCAGAGCAGACATGGCAGGGGCAGGATGGGCCTGGCGAACAGAGCGCCCCAGGTTCTGGCGGCTCAAACCGAGGCCTCTCGCTCGAGACGGGCAAGCTCCTGGCATCTCTGCCCACCGCCAGCGGGCTCCGGACTCAGTTGCTAGCTTTCCTACCCCGCAGAGGACCAGACTTCCCTGACTCTAGGCACCCCGAGAGCACCCCCTGGTCTCTTCGCTGGGCAGGGAGAGGGGCTGGGGAACCACAGCACCCCAAAGGCACTGGGCCTGGCATGGTGCCCATGGTGCCTACAGCTGCTGAGCAAAACCGCCCCATCCAGGCAGGATTCCTCTCCACCACCCAGCGCCTGGCACTACTGGGCCAGCCTGAGCTAGGCAAGGTGCCCGCAGCCCAGAGATCCTATCCCCCACCCACCCCTAGTCAACAAACTCAGCCCCTCCAAGCGAGTCCCGCCGGCGGGAGGGCGGGACAGAGCGCCTGCCTAGGAAGAGAGGACTCGGTGGTCCCAGCAGAGCAGTTACCAGGGGGTGGGGCAGCTGGTTACCTCGGGGCCGTGCCAGGAAGAGCAGGCACCAGACACAGGCCACGTTGCAGATGACCAGCCCGAGCACCAGGATCACGCGGTCGGGGAGGCGGCTGCTGAGGCAGCGCACCAGGAAGAAGCCGCAGATCACCTGGGGGGGAGGGAGGAGCTGGGTTATTACAACCCCCCAGGCAGAAATGCTCCCCCTCACCCCCACCCGCTGGGGAAGCCCAATGAGTCAAGGTGAGCCAGGATGGGGGCATGACTGACTCACCTGTCAGAGTCACTGCTTGCCAGGGCTCTGCGGTCTGTCCTCCCCCCTCACAGCCTCAGCACTCTGGCCCTTCCCCTGCTAACAGGCAGGCCATGCCCGGGCGCAGGCGCCAGCCCACACAGCCAGGCTCCAGGACCAATGCAGCTCAGCAGGGCCAGGGCACACGGGGATGAGATTGCTCCAACCTGGTGCCAACAGAGCGCTGGCAGGGATGCCCCACTCCATGCGCTGCTGGCACAAGGGCAGAGACGGCGTCTGTGCTCGTTATGTCTCACGCCCGACACCTCTGCCCTGGCATTCCCCTCTCCCTGCACGCTAGCACAAGGCCAGCCCCACCCGTGGGAACAGGGAGGGTGCCAGCAGCCAGGGCAAGAGCATTTTAGCCCCGCCCATGCAGGGAGAGGCCCTAACGCCTCCAAGAGGGGCTGCCAGGGGATGCGCGCAATGGGGCAGCGTTCCCGTGGAAAGGGGGCGCACACGCAGCAACGAGCTGTGCAGGAGAGGCCTGGCGGGCTGGAGCGCCAGCATTACCAGCCTCCCTCGCTGCCTGAGCTGGGCAGAGCGCGGGGCTGCCAGAGGAGAGATTGGCTTAGTGATGTAGGAGGTTAGCTCTAGGCCACCCCCACTCTGGCTGTACTCAGAGCTAACGCCTGGGGTCGGCCAAGCAGACAGCCTCTGCCAGCCCCTAGGAAAGTGGACGGGACCGAGGGAGGTAGGGGCGGGACTGAGAGCAGCCTAGCCCTCAGCACTGCCCAGAGCTCAGCGCCCCTCGCTTAGCACAGCCCAGAGCATGCAGCCTGGTGCTCCAGTGGCCATTTCAAAGGCCCAGGGCTCTAGGGGAGCTGGGGCGAGAGCTAAGAGGGAAGAGTGTCACACGTTCACAGATCGCGAGAGCCCTGGGCAAGGCCTGGATCGTGTCGGTGCACACACGCTAGGGGTAGGGTTGCCAGGTGTCCGGTTTTCGCCTGGACAGTCCGGTATTTCTGGCCCCTGTTCAGACGAAGGCCGGCGGGGACATTGTTCCCCTGTCCTGTCTGGTGTAGGGAAGTGAGGGGATTCTTAAAGGCGCAGCGACTTTTTGGGGGGTTTGTTTTTTTTGGCTCAACAGCTTTCGTTTCCTGGTTTTGTTTTTTTCCTTGACCAAGTTTTTTTTCCTGCCACGTTCAGGATTTTTGGTGAACGCATCTGGCAAGCCTAGCTGGAGGATGGACACCTGCCTGCTGCCGGGACCCCACCGCTGGGCTTGCCTACCTCGATGCCGCACAGGAAGTACATGATGCTATTCTCCAGCTCCCCGAAGCTCAGATAGCGCTGGGTGATGGGGGTCACCATGGTCTGGAGACGGATACAGACGGGTGCAGAAAGCAGCCTACGGTCACACGTCTGCATGGGCAAGGCAGGTGCCACCCTCCATTCACAGCAGTGAGGAGCCCCCTCGGGGCAGAATGGGCAGGTACAGACCCTCACCTACGGGGTGCCCCCCCCACTCTGCCCAGGGGGTATCGCCGGTGGGAGGGTTCTCCTGACCAGTGCGTTGGGTCTCTGCTCCCGCCGGTCTTCCGTGAGCTGAAGGTAACCCTGGGTCACGCCCAACATTCACCCAAATTCTGGGCTTCCCCTTGTCCTGCTGCACAAGGAACCCTGAGCCCTAGGAGAGGTGCCCATCCCTCTGGGAGCGCGGCGCAGGTGCGATGAGAACTCTACCTGGGGTCCGGGAAAAGCACCACACGGAGGGGAGAGGAGACCCCCGTTCTCTCCTTCTATAGCTCTCCAGACCCCAGGAAGGACAGGGCTGGACACACCTCCTAGACCCAGTCGGAGGGAGAGGATCCCCCTCCCCATCTGGGTGGGAGTGGAAAGGAGCAACGTGCCCATCCCGGCCCCAGCGACTCACCTCCAGGGCTGTTTGGTTGAAGAGGGTGATGAACTGGGCAGTGAGCAGAACCACCACCTCCTCCCGCAGGTACTCTGCAAGGACACCAGAGGACGTCACGGGGCTGGGATCCGGGCACGGCCCCCAGCCCCATGGGGAAGGAGCCCTCCCGGTCACCCCGTTACCAATTTAACAGGCCAACAAGCCCATGAGGCGGCAGGGAAAGGGGCGGGAGGTGATACACGCAGAGTCAGGATGGGGGCCATGCCGAGGCACCTCATTAGCACCAGGGCTTGGATGTTCAAAACATGCCCTTTGTGATGTAGTGGGGCATCGTGCTGGTCGCTAGGCTTGGGCTGTCCCCTACTGGCCCTGTCTGTGAGCACAGCCCGGCAGGGGGGCCAGACACTGCCCTGACTGGTTCTGACTTGGGGGCGGGAAGGAGGTTGGAACAAAGGAAGTACGTGGGGGAAGGAAGAGTTAATCTGGGGCTGGAAACATGATGGAGACAGCCTAAGGAGGGGGCTTCGAGACTAGGGGCTCAGGCACCCCACTTTAAGGTGTCTAGGGCTTCCTAGCCCCCTAGCCCCCCTTCCTAGCCCCCCCTCCTATTGCCACATCACGTCTATGCTGTGCTGTATTCTGGAAAATCAATAAACCCCTCTCTAGTCTGCTGTCTGGTGGAGACTGTTCTGGCTGCTACGGAGGTGCAGGATCGGGGGAACCCTGACTGCACCGTCACACCCCTGCACCAAGCCGCCCCCCCTTCTCATGCTGGAACTGCACTCGTCTCTCTGGGCCTGTTCCTACCTCTATAGTAGGGGAAATCTTCCCAGTGCCGCCCTTTGTCTCTGCCTTGACGCTATGTTCCTTGGGGCAGGGCGGTCTCACCGTGGGAGGGGAGGGGGGCGCCGTTTTCACCGCCGGTGCGTCTGCACCAAATATTAACCCTTCAAGTCCCAACTTTTGGCATTTGGGTCTAAGTTTCAGAACCATCTGAAGGTACATGGCACCTTCCCCCTCCGACATGCCCACCACCTGGTCTGCAGACACTGTGCTCTGGGGGCCTGCTACGCAACTCACATGGACCCAGGGACAGCCCAGCACGGTACTGACCATAAGGGAGGCATGTGAGGTTGCTTTGTGGGCCCCCACCGGGCTCCCAGCTGGATCCCCTGAAAGGCTGGGCTGCCGGGAGCGCTCACCTCGCATGACGCTGAAGTTCTGGAACGGGCTTGTCTCCTTTTCTCTGCCTTCCTCCTCGGCCAGGTGCCCATTGGGCACATAGCGGTACTCGTCCCCCTCAGGGGGCTCGCCGGGCGCCCGCTGGGCAGTGCCGGTGCTGCCATAGCTGTGCTGCCCATCTCTCTCCTCCTGGCCGGCCTCATGCTGCACCAAGGGCTTCTCCTCCTCCTCCTCCGGCGCCGCCAGCACCGCTCGCTGCGGGTGGGACCCGGGCGGCAGGTCATAGTACATTGCCATGACGACAAACTGCAGCAGGATCCAGAGCAGGCACATGAAGAGCTGCAGACAGACAGACGGGCCTGAGAGCTCGGAACCGCAGCCGCCCTGCCGGGGGAGCGAGGCGGGGCTCAGGGCAAGTGCTCACAGCTGCAAGCATCGCCCTGGGAAGCCAGGGCCGGCTGGCCGGCCTACTCACGCCAGGGGAGGTGAACTTGTTGACCTCAAAGGGCCCCAGCCGGAAGTTACAGAGCCGCAGGAAGAGGTTACAGGCAGGGCCTGAGCACAAAGAGACAGCGGGTCAGAGCTGGGCACTGGGACGAACCCAGAGGTGAGGAGCCCCTCTGCCATCCGGCACCCCCCTCTGCAGCAGGAAGGGCGAGAATGGTGCCATCTATGAGACCTTGGGGTCCCTCACCCCCACCCCCACCCCCACTGCCTCTGGCAACAGCCTCTCTGCCACGGGCCTTAGTTAAATACTCCCCGCCTCCCCCGCCGCAAGAGGCGGCGCCACCCTGGTCTGGCACCGCACGTCCCACCCCCTTCCTAATCCGCACCTCGGTTCCCACAGCAAGCTCTCAGGGGCACAGGGCAGCCAGAGTAGAGCCAGCTCCCTGCAGCAGCCCCTCTCCACAGCCAAGGGGGCAACACTAGGGCAAGAGCCTGGTGCATGGGACAGGCCCCTCCTGACCACAGACCGTGCCCGCACTAAGCCCCAGGTCCTGGCTCATGCCCACCACTCCCCCCAGGCTGAGCGCCTGCTGCCCCGGCCCATCTGGATGGGCAGGGCGTGAGGCTCCAGGGACACCGTACCAATCAGCAGCCCGACCTGCCGGCATGCCATCACCGCAGCGAACACCGTGGCACGCTCCTGGGAGGTGGTAGAGCGGGTGAGATAGCCAAATATGGAGGCCCCCACTCCTGTCCCGACACCTACCGGAGACAAAGACAGTCAGGGCAAGAGATGGGGCATGCTCCAACAGCCCCCAGATCTGGAAACCCCCCCGCCTAGCCCCGCGTGGCACCAGCAGCTCTCACCTGCCACCAGCCGGCTGCCCAGGAGAAGCCACTTGGAAAAGCCCATGAAGTACATGAAATTCCCTGCAATTGGGGGGGGGGGGACAAAAATCAACAGGTAACGCAGGGGGGACATGCAAACTTGCAGCCGGCCACGGCTGGGCCAGCCAGAAACGGGGTGGGAGCGTATTCCAGCAGCCAGCTGAGCTAGCCAAGGGGCAGGGACACCGCTGTCCACTGCTGCCTATAAATCAACCCCACGAACGCCTGCGGGAGCAGGGTTGAGCCCTTCGCAACTCCAGCTCCCAGGCAGAGTGGGGGGAGCAGCGATCCCGGCTCCTGTGCCCTCGTGCTGCAGGCTGGAGGATTATATGTCACCCTGCTCCGAAAAGGGTCCCTGTGTTCAAGCAGCGTTGCAGGCGCCACACTCGTCGTCCTGCGAGCCCAACCGCCCCAGCAGCCGAGCCCATGGGCTGCACGAACAGTACTTCGCTAGCTGCCAGCGCGGCCGGCTCCTGCGGGGATGCTAGGACAGAGCCGGGCTCCGTCCGGCTGGAGGGGCAGCACCAACAGCTCTGCAGGTTGAATTCTGCCCCACAGGAACCCCCAGGCCACCCTTGGTAAAGTAGGGCAAGAGCGAGCCCTGCAACGGACCCTGGTTAACAAGTTCATCCGATGCCCAAGTCAGCCGAGAACCCAGCTCCCTGCTGCAGCCATGTGGGCTCTGGAGGTTCCTAGGAGCCGAGCAAGTGCTCAGGACCTCGGTACGCCAGGGCCTCATGTGCCTGCATTTAGAGCTTGGTGCTGCCTGTTCACAGCCTGCCCTCCCACCCACCCTTCCCGAGGGCCAGTGCCTGGGATACACGGTCACTCCGGCCTGCTCCCAGCGGGGAAGCAGCCCAGCCGGCCTCCACTCGCTCGCTCACTCACCCGTTATCTCAAACACGTTGGCAAAGAGGATGATGGCTTTGGTGCGCTGGCTCCGATCAGACCAGTGCCCGAAGAGGGGCCCCGCCAGCAGGCCAGTGAGGCTGAAGGCCGAGATGCCCAGGCCCAGGAAGTACGGCTCAGCATGGAGTGTCTGCAGGTAGGCCCAGATCGTGGGCAGAATCACCGCTAACGGGGAGCAAAGAGAGACAGGCAGTCAGGGCCTCCCCGCCACAGGGCTGCAAGAGGCCCAGCCCAAACTGCTCATCCTTTCCCTGAAGCCAGGCTCCTGCCTCCCTGGGACAGACTGACAGCCCACCGCGTGAGACAGGTTTGGCGCAGCACGAGCCCCTCGCTGGCTGGGTGTGGTTGGCCTTCGACAAAGTGGGCAACGGTCTCTGGGTCCCCTAAACCTGCCAGCCTCTGTCCCCCACCCACTGCGACTGCCGGTTATGCAGCCAGATCCCCAGTACTGAGGTATTGAGGAAGGGGAGATGCCGACCTCACAACAGCTCGAACCACCCCTCTCTGGGCCTTAAAAGGTCCCCAGCAACTCCCAGGCATTTCGCCCTCCCTTGGAATAGAAGGGGCTGGAGCAGCTCCTCGGATCTAGGTGGATCCCAGCAGCACCCCCGTGGCTTTGGCTCCCTGCCCTCCTTGCTTCAAGCAACACCCCTCAGCCTGTCAGAGCCTCCTTCCCTCAGTCAGGGGCCAACCTGCTATTCCAGAGCCCTTCTGAGGTGTTTACACAGCAGCCCTAACAGATATTGCAGGAGGGAGACAGAAACCCCATGAAGCTTAACAGGGGCCAGAGCCAAAGTCCTCACACACTCCCCCAGTTACAGCACAGGCAAGTTGCTGTATCTGCGACAAGACGCCTGGGAGTCATTCCCATAGCTACCATATCGGTTGTCTCTGCCCCGTATAAGCGTCCCTAATGCACCCACCAGCACGGTGTCCGAGTGCTGCCAGAACGAGAGGCCCTCAGCCCTGGGCCGGGCTGCCCAGCGCCTCCAGGCCCCAGGACACGGTGCTCACTCTCAGCCCTCTCTGGGCTGTCCCAGCAAGATGGCCAAGGAGAAGGGACGATGCTGGGATGAGGGCTGCGAGGGCAGCCAGCTCGGGGGCTGTTCTCACACCGCTCTAAGAGGAAGAGCTGCAGGTCTGGGCTGAGAAACCTGGATGCCTTCACGTTAGGCTCCAGCCACTCGAGTCCTGGAGGAACCTGGCTGGTGGCAAGCGACAGACAAGCCTTAGCCCCGGAGAGCTTTTGAGACCCAGGGCAGGAGCTGGAACAGGATCCGGTGTCAGACCAGGAGGCAGTACAGCATGTGAAACTTCTCTGACATCCCACTTTGTTTACAGGCAATACCCACTTCCTGCAGCCTCAGGTCACCAGCCCCACACTCTCCTTCCACCTCATTAACACCGGCCCTACAATCGACAGGTACTTCTGCTGCTGTTCTGTCTGTCTTGGATTCCGTTATTTCCACACCAACCCCTCTGAGGAAGTGGGTCTCACCCACAAAAGCTCCTGAGTCTATATATTTTGGTTAGTTTCTAAGGGTACGTCTAAACTACATCCTTCTTTCGAAAGAGGGATGTAAATTAGACATCTCGAAATTGCAAATGAAGCCGGGATCAGAATTTCTCGTGCTTCATTTGCATCATCGCGTCATGGTGTTTTCGGAAATCGCTATTTTGAAAGCGGAACCCCGGTCTAGGTGCGGTTCTTTTGAAAAGAAAAGCCTTTTTCGAAAGATCCGTGGTTTGAAGGAACGCTGTGACGCGATTAGGCAAATGAAGCGCAGGAAATTCAAATCCCGGCTTCATCTGCAATTTCGATCTGTCTAATTTACATCCCTCTTTCGAAAGAGGGGTGTCGTCTGGACATAGCCTCAAGGGCCACGGGGCTCCTCGTTTTTGAAGTGACAGACTAACACGGCTGCCCCTCCGAGACTTCCTGCCCTAGTTAATGATTTCCACTGGCTCAGCCTCAAGGTTCTGCTGCTGCCCTTTGAGACCTCAATGACGTCTTCCCCATGGGAGCCAACATAGCGTCCTCCAGGCTAGTGCCCTAGCCTGTCTCACACCCTCCTCCCCTTTGGCCAGACTCAGTCCCGCAGGCCCCTACCAGCCAAGCCACCTTGCTCAGCCACCATTTTTAAATGTTGTTCCCTGTTCTGGACTCCCCCATGAGATGGGCAAGGAGGCGGCCGCAGAGCACAGCGTTTTCCCTGGGACGAGGGGAGGAGACGCCTTGGGTTGTGGAGGAAGAGAGGCAGGGTCTAGCCAAGAGAGGGAGGAGTCAAATGTGAACCCCGCCAAGCCGTTTACATTCTGTCTACACTAGGGCTGCTGACACCCCCCACCGGCTCTGATGGAGCTAGCATGCTAAATAGAGAGGCTCCAGTGCAAAACCTGGGTGACAGGGCCGAGGGCAGTGCTGCGAACAGCACCCGAGCAGGGGTGGAGATGGGGCAGCGAGAAGCTCAGCTGGGGCACTGTTGGGTGTAGCGTGGCAATGAGCCAGCTGGAGAGAAGGGCTGACCAGTGGGGTTTAAGGAGGGGACAGGGAGCCCCGTGAGTCATCAGCCTGGATGGTCAGGGTGCGAAGGGAGAAGCAGAGCAGGCCGAGGACAAGGCCTGCGTGACGCCATCACTAGCAGCAGCAGAGGTCGAGGAGGATGGCGTGAAGGCCCTGAGGGCCGGTGAGGTCACGGCATCCATCAGTGAGAAGGATGCTGCGGAGGCATCGGGCGGGAGGTAGACTGAGTCCAGGAGAGAGCTCAGAGCGGTGGAGGCGATGGCTGTAACTAATACAGGCGAACGGGGGTGCGAGCAGGGGGGAGCAGGAGAGGCAAGGAGGCTCAGGACGGAGAACGGAGAATTGTTTCACTGGTGTATGTTCCCATCCTTATCTGGCTTGCGAATCACCTGTGTATCTGGGGCCTTTTCCTCCTGGCTGAGTCCCAGGCACTAACCAGGTCAGGGTGTCCAGTGGCATCATCTCAGATCACTTCCCCTTGCGGGCGGGGAAGCCCAGCCGGCACCACACTCTTCTCACCAGAACTGGAGGGAAGTTCAAGCGGCCAAGGGGAGCAGCAAATCAGCTCCTTGCAGGTTCAGTTAAATCGCTTCTCTTCTCCTTGTCCCATACGCCGTGCTCCCCGATGAACCAGCCACACAACACTGGCAGGACAGGTGCTAGGTGTGCCCAAGAGCTGGGACATGCACAGCGGCGAATGGTCCTCAGTCAAACCTCCACTGTTTCAACACTTCAGCACAGACATTTCTCAGGATGCCTGCCAGCCACTCATGCCCTTGGATTGCGCAGCCCGGCTTCAAGCAGGATATCAAGGAAACCTGTTCTACGGATCATCCTCGGCCACCAGGGCAGAGCACCAGGCACTGCCGGACCCGCTAGTCCCACAGCCTTCTTCACGGCAACACAATGGTCCAGCCACTTGGGCATCTTCCCTGCAATAGCCAATGCCCGTTGCTGCAGCCCCTGGCGCTAACTATGCAGCAGCCGGGCATGGAAGGAGTGGGAGATGCTTCTGGCTCTGCCTGGGGCTGGGTTATTCCCCTGGTGCAGGAGGAGCGATGGCACTTGCAATCTTATCCTAGGCAGTGACATAGCAGCAGGGAGAGCAGAGGAAGGAAACATAGCTCCACAGGCTCGGGAACCTTCCTCGGTCCCCTCCTGCATTAAAATCGCTGGCCCCTTAGGGGCCCTCAGGCAAGAGAAAAACCAAACAGCTCCAAAGGGGGAGGCGGGAGGAGGCTGGAACTGAAGGAGCCAAGGACCTGACCCAAGACTCAGCAAATGCCAATCAGTCCTGGGGACCCTCTGCCACCAACACAGCCCTGTCTACTGAAAGAAGGGGAGACAGGAGCAGCTGAGCCACCTAGAGCCAGTGCCCCCGGGGAGGCTCACTGGACAAACGGTTGGCAGATGTAAATCACCCACCTCCTCCGGTCCCACCCTTCAGCTGACCCTGGAGGATGAGTTACAGACTCAGCTCGCAGCTTGTAAAATATTAACAGAGGAAACTGGGAGGCCAGTTCTGCTTCAGGAGCCCTCTCCTCCCCAACACCCCTCCCCGCCGTACACACACTCCACCTGGCTGCGGGGAGATGGGGGCCCTGCGAGTTTGGGGCGTACCGGGGAACGTTCTGCTGTAGGGAAAGAGTCCTAGGCAGGAACGAACAATGTATCTAAATCCATCTAGGACCAAACCCACATACCCAGCCAGCCCCACTGCAGGGCCTGCTGGGCTCCCAAAACCCTCCCATGACTCTTGTCCACCATTGTTCCAATCCCCATAATGGCCAATAGAGCAGCAGGAGACTCCGCACTGATCTACCGCACAGACGTCTCCTTCTAAGCAGCTACAGGTACTGCAGTGACCAACCCTTTTGCTACCCCACCAGCTTGCGAGGGGAGGGGGGCACAAGTACCTGGCCCAAGGCACTGTTGTTAAAACATTCTCTAGCCCTAGGGTTTCAGGCAGGGGCTCGCTGCCCCAGGCTGCTCTCACATGCGATTGCACGACCTAGCCAGAAAAGCAAGGCAGCACCGGGTCAAGGGCCCAAGACAGGGCTCAGGCTGCTCCAGTGAGCTGGCAAGAGACAGGACCAGACCCGCTGCAGGGTCGCATGCTGGAGGCAGACATACAAGGGGAGGCTCTTAGGGAGCACCAGTATGATTCCAAAGCCAATCTTCTGTTCTCTAGTAGAACAGTCCCAGTCCCTGTAGCCTTCACCTCTCACCCCACCCCTCATAAGAACGGCCAGACGGGGTCAGACCAAAGGTCCATCTAGCCCAGTGCTCTCTCTTCTAACAGTGACCAATACCAGGTGTCCCAGAGGGAGTGAACAGAACAGGGAATCATCAAGTGAGCTATCCCCCGTCGCCCATTCCCAGCTTCTGGCAAACAGAGGCTAGGGACATCATTCCTGCCCATCCTGGCTAACAGCTATTGTGATTCTTCATGAACTTCTCAAGTTATTTTTTGAACCCTGTTAAAGTCCTGATCTTCACAAAATCCTCTGGCAAGGAGTTCCACAGGTTGATTGTGTGAAGAAATACTTTCTTCTGTTTGTTTTAAATCTTCTATTAATTTCATTTGGTGACCCATGGTTCTTGTGTTGTGGGAACAAATAAATCACTTTTCCTTATTTTCTTTCTCCACACCACTCATGATTTTATAAAGCTTTATCATTCCACCTCCCCCACACTTAGTCTCCTCTTTTCTAAGCTGAAAAGTCCCAGATTTATTAATTTCTTCTCATATGGCAGCCATTCCAAACCCCTAATCATTTTTGTTGTCCTTTTCTGAACTTTTTCCAATGCCAAGATACATTTTTTGAGATGAGGCAACCACATCTGTACGCAGTATTCAAGATGTGGGTGTACCATGGATTTATATAAAGGCAATAAGATGTTCTCTGTCTTAGTCTCTATCCTTCCCCCCCATGATTCCTAACATTCTGTTTGTGTTTTTGACTGCTGCTGCACACTGAGTGGATGTTTTCAGAGAACTATCCACAGTGACTCCAAGATCTCTCTCAGGTTGTTACAGCTAATTTAATCTCTATAATTTTGCATGTTTAGTTGGGATTATGTTTTTCAATGTGCATTACTTTGCTTTTATCAACATGAAAATTCATCTACCATTTTGTTGCCCAGTCACCTAGTTTTTTTAGATCCTTTTGAAGTTCTTCACAGTCTGCTTTGGACTTAACTATCTTGACCAGTTTAGTATCATCTGCAAGCAATTTAGTATCACCTCAACTTCCCATTCAAAGACTTAAGTGGGCCTTTTCTTTCCTCTCCTGCTATCCTGGCCTGATTGCTGCTGGGCTCTGATTTGGAGCCACCTTTCCACCTCCCAATTCCAGTCTCAATTTGGCCTGCTCTAAGTTAGTGAAAGCCAATGGCCTGCAGTATGCCTATGGCCTGTTCCAGGGTTAACATCTATTAACCTAACTTGTGACAGTCTAGAATAGCTGGAGTGCTGAGTAGTGCAGCCATGCCCTGGCAACAAGAGCTGGGGTCATTGTGCCAGGCCTATCCACAAAACCCTACTGGACCAGGGGCTTGTACCTGACTGGGGGACCCAGCTGCAGCATATAGGGGCCAGAACACAACACAGAATCAGAGCCCAGCTCTGCCACCAACTTGTGGCCTGACTTCAGGCAAACTGGTTAACCCCACCTCAGTTTCCCATCTGAGACATGATGAGATGGTGACAGACCCGGTCCAGAAGGTCCATTAACATCCACAAGGCTTTGACACTATGGTGATGGGGGTCAGATATGAAAATTCACACCCCTCCCTCCCCCCATGGAACACAAACCAGCAGGTATGTCATTCATGGACATTGGCACAGCAGCTCCATGGGAGCCCCAAGGACAGCAGAGGCCTCTGGAGTTGGCTCTAACACTCAGGGCCCAGGCAGGCAGGCAGAGTTGCCAGTCACGTATTCCTGGAGACTTCCTCATATGCCATAATCTTTAATTAAAGGAGACTCCCTCCAAGCTAATCCTGGAGGCTTGGCAGCCCGGCTGGCAGGACATCGCCTCCACCCCTGGCCCCTGCCCCCAGCGCTCACCATACTCGATCCCCCCCGACAGGAAGAGGAGCCCAATGGTGAAATTGGTCAGTTTCTTCTTCCTCTGATACTCCATAGATCCTGCCGGTTTCCTCCCGCCGCGGTGGAGGTGGCGGCTCCTTGCAAGACTCAGAACCCGGCTGCGGCGTCTCTGCTGCGCCAAGCCCCGGTGCCTAGCCGGGCAGCCCCGGCCTCCCGCCAGCCCTCCCGCTGCACATGGCGAGGGACCCCCACCGGCCCCGGCCCCGCGGCTTCCACGCAGCGTCCGCAAGGATCCGCCGAGCCCAGCTGAGAGCGGCCCGGGAAAAGCGCCGGCCGGCTCCTCCCCCAGTCCCGGCGCTGCTCGGCCGCAGGGGCCAGCCCGGCCCAGGACACCTGGCTCCTCTCGCCCCCGGGCGGGAGCGGGGCTGGCAGCAGACCCCGCACCTGGCTGGGAGCGCAGCGCAGCGCGG
>JANRFK010004149.1:126687008-126701784 GCA_030068395.1 Apalone spinifera | reverse complement strand
CCCCCCCCCCCCTCCACCCTGGCTGCCTTGTTTGTTTCTGAGAACGTCAAGTGGGAAGATGTGAAAAGCCGTGCTCAGAGCAAGATCTGTCTCAAATGGCTGCTTCCCTACGAGCCACTAGATCAGCAGCCTGCAGAACAAGGAAATGAGGTTGGTTTGGCATGGCTTGTTCTTGCCACATCCATGTTGGCTCTTGCTTACAGCCCTGACACCCTCTAGATACGTCCAAATGGAATGTGTCTTTCCAGGCCTTGAAGTTAAGCTGGTTGGTCTGGAATTCCTTTTTAATGACCATCCTCCATTTACCCTTCTCCAGGCCTCTGCTTCCCCCCCCCCCTCCTCCTGGAGTTCTCCATGATCATTGCTGACGGAGCTGAGATGGCTCCAGCTAGCATCTTAAGTGCCCTTGGATGAATTTCATCAGAGCCTGCTGACTTGAATGCATTTAACATAGCTAATTCTTCCTGAACCTGTGCCGTCCCTCTTGACAGTATCCTTGCATTGAGTTTCTGGTCACCATGAATCTTTACAATGAAGCCTGAAGCATTGAACAGTACAGCCGTCTTGATGTCCCCGGTTATTGGGTCTCCTTTCCTGCTAAGTAGCGGGCCTGCACGTTCCTTCCTCTTTCTCTTGCTCCTAAGGGATTTAAAGAACCTCTTCTGATTGTCCCTGGGTGAACGGGCTGTGAGGGGCTCTGCCCAGTGGCTGGGGTGACAAGTAGTCTATGTCCCTGCTTGCTACTGGGAGCTTTAGCAGAAAAAAAAATGGGCGCCGGGGACCGAGCAAGTGCCTCTCGACTCGGAACACCAGTTCCCAGCTGCTATGGAGACAGGGCTCGAGGGTATCCCTGTGCTCCAAAGCTCTGCCCTGCCAGCGCTCACCCGGTCACAGCTGCTGGAATATTGTTCCAGGCAAGAGGAGTGCTCGGAGCAAGCCTTGGGTGAGGGGGAGAGGGAACTCGGAGGCCTGGAAGGCGGGCGGGGAGCCAGAGGCCTGGAGAAGGGCAAACGGAGGACCCGTCCTTAAGAAGGAGGGCAAAGGGGACCTAAGGAATTCCAGGGGCAGGTGGCTGGAGGGACCCATTGCACGGCTGTGATGACAGGAATGGGCACCACCTATTGGCACCTGGTATCGTCATTTACACCTGGGTGGAATGGGTGACAACTGCTTCCAGGCCAAGGTTCTCCTCCCCACGGTCCCGGTGGGAGCCATTTGCAGGCCGTTTGCTCAGGTGCGAATGGCAGCACTGGGGCAGCAGGCTCTAGGGTCACCCAAGCCACTTCCGGTGCAGTCAGGTGCCATCTCCCCTGGGTCCTGCCCCTTCCTACGTCCCCTGGCAGCGCCTGCCTTCCCCCTCCCAGAGGCAGCTGGAAGGCCACCCACAGCTGCAGCCCTGGTCCACTCCCGCACTGACATTAGGGCCAGGATGTTAGCACTAGCTGCAGGGGGAGCTGGGGAAGCTTCAGGCCACTTCCAGGTGCCTGGGTGGGGGGAGCCGAGAGGAAGCCCCCAGGCCTTTTGAAGCTCCTGCAGCCATAAAGGTTCCCTCATAAAAGAGAAAGTCAAGCGGACAAAGGGGATTGACTGGGGGCTGCTAATCTGGCAGCAAAGCAAACAGCTCTGTTTGCTCATGGGCCAGCTGTGCTCAGGCTGGGTGGAGGGCCCTGTGGGAAGCTGGGGAGCTGGGCAAAGGGGGCTCACACAGGGGTTGGGGTTCCCTGCTGGGGGGGCGGGGAGTGCAGCAGGGAACCGGCAGGGAGTGCAGAAGGCCAGGGCACCAATCCAAAGCCCAGCGCAGGCGGCAGGCTGGAAACAGGGTGCACCCCTCTGGCTTTCTTCCCCTCACCCCTCAGGGACCTGCCAATGGGGCTGTTCAAATGGGGGTGTGGCCGGCAGGACGCCGCCCTTGGCATGAACGGGCCTGTGCATGTATGTGTGGAGGCCTGCATGTGTAACCCACTCCCCCATCTAGTGGCACTGAGACCACTTCCAGTGAGACTGCTCATTCACGCACATGGTAGTAGAGGCTCATGCCCTCCACTCCGGATGTCCCAGGTTCGGTTCTGCCTGTCGGCCTTACACAGGCACAGCCAGTCTGTGCACACCCCCCCACTGCCTGGCTTTCACATCACACTGTTCTGCCAGGTGATGGGGGGAATGGCTGCTGTCACTCCAGGGCTTTTGCAAAGGCCTCTTTGGAGAGTCCGTCAGCTGGTGGGGGTGGAGGGAAACCCAGCTGGACAGGGAGCCCAGCTGGGCTCCTGTCACAGCCACAGAGCCCATCAGCACCTCGTTGGGCCCTGCCAGCTCCTGCCCTGACGAGCTGCTGCCCCCTCCTCACACCAATTTTGCATTTGCAAATTGGTAATAAATATTCGTTTGGAGGATAAACACAGCCGCAGGCACCTCATTCACGGCCCTGCGCCTCTCCCCGGCACCCTGGAGGCCCAGCTCCGATAGTCTCCCGACCTCCCCCATACAGGCCACTGCCAGCTGCCTCCTGCTCTGCTTCTCACAGGACTAGGGACCTCCCTCAGGACACCCCCTCCCCCGCCAGCTGCCCCCTGCTCTCTTGGGGACCCAGCTTTAGCCCCCTTTCCCCTTGCATCCAAACTCCTGCTCCCACATCCCCCAGAGACGCTGGCAGGGTGGGATGGGGGAGGGGGAGAGAAATTGTGAAAGCAGCCTTCCCCCCAAGGAGAGGACCCCACCGCCTGAGGGTAACACGGCTTCCCTGGGGCCGGGGCTGTGACCACTGGGCTGCCTGCTCTGGGTGAGGCAGGCCAGGCCCATGCACCATGGCAGCTGAGATGTGTGGGATGCCCTCAGCCATGCCAATGCTCCTGCTGCTAGCAAGTGGGGGACGTGCTGGACGGGCTCCACAGGGTCCATTACACATCCGACTGCCCCCAGCAGCCCCCATCTGTCCCTAGAGCAGACACCGGTCATTGGGAGCCTGGGAAACTGGGCAGTAGGTTCAAACTGGCCGCTGCTGTGTCCCACCTGATGCCGTGTGGCCCACATCAGTGTTCCCTGTTAGCTGAGTGCTTGGGTGGCCACGCAGGAGATATTCTGGTGTCGCCCAGCTAATTAGCACCACAGCCAGCAGCATGTGTTTCCAAAGGTGGTGCACATCCACACATGCATTGGTGCACATAACAAAATTTATTCTGCCCCACAGATGGATACAATTACAGGGAACACTGGACCACACCCCTGGTTCCATTACCAAGGGCTGGAGAATGGCACAGCATGGGTGAAGGATAGGGAGGAATAAAGCACACGGAGAAATCCTGGCCCCACTGGGAGGGCTCGCACCTCAGCCCCTACCCCAGGGAGTGGGGCTAGGCAGTAGCACCCTCTCCTAGCACCACACAGACCCAGGGGCTCTGTGTCGCACCACGGTTCTGTCAGACTGTGAGCTGGGCCAGGGCTCTGTGTCCCACCACGGTTTTGTCAGACCACAAGCCAGGCCGGGGCTCTGGCCCACCACGGTTCTGTCAGACTGTGAGCCAGGCCGGGGCTCTGACCCACCACGGTTCGGTCAGACTGTGAACTGGGCCAGGGCGCTGTCCCACCACGGTTCGGTCAGACTGTGAACTTGGCCAGGGCTCTGACCCACCATGGTTCTGTCAAACGGTGAGCTGGGCCAGGGCTCTGTTCCACCACAGTTCTGCCAGACCACAAGTCAGGCCGGGACTCTGACCCACCACGGTTCAGTCAGACTACAAGACACATGGAGGCTCAGCTGTTTATGATCTAGGAAAACAGGAAACCTGCCTCTTGAATAGGCCTAGAGCGGAAAAATCTGAATGCTGGCTGTGGGACAGGGCTCCAGCAGCTCGCAGGGGAAGGCTCTCTGGGACCTCCCACAGCTGGCCTGACCCAGGGACCACAGCTCAGGTTGCCTGTCACATTCTCCATCCTCCAGCTGTAGGGGCCACTATTACAGACACCACAGGGAGCCCCCCCCTCCCCCCCCGGGAGTGCTTCCCTCACTCTCCCAGCCTTTCATGAATGGGAAAGATACACCGCTGGGGGGGGGGGATGGACCGAGGACAGTGCAGGAAGTGGATGGCAGGACAGTGCCACCCCTCCTTGGCTCTGCCCACGGCTGTGAGCCCATAAGCCGGTTCTTGCGGGCGTTGCCTTGCCCTCCCCATGGGAACAGAGCTCTGGCTCCTGCTGTTGAGAAGCCCAGAACCGTAAGTCGGGCAATTAGCCTGAGATGCCTCTTCCCTCGTCTCAGCCACATCCAGACAAGTCTCCTCTCCCTCACGTGGGCGCCCCCCGCACCAGCCAGCACCCTCTTGAGCACAGCTTGCCCTGATAGGCACCCAGCTGAAACCCTGGTTCAGGTTCCTGGCCAGCCCCAGCCCCAGGAGCCAGGGTCCAGCGCTTGGATCTGGATGTGTTGCTATCCTGTGGAGGCTGCTGTGGGGGGTTAACGAGGAGAGATGCATTGGCTGGCCTGTTCCCTGGCCACCCTCCAGCTACCTGGTGTGTGCGTGTGTGTGTGTGCGCGTGCGCGCATATGTGCGTGTGTGTGTATGTGCATGTGTGCATGCGTGTGTGTGTATGTGCATGTGTGCTGGAAGCACATGCCGGGAGGCATACGTGTGTACAGTATTCCTGCCCAGAGCTGGGTCTCTGAGCTGCCCTGGCCCAGCCCCACTGTTCCCCGGCTAGTTCTGCGGGGTAGATTTTCTGACAAGGGCTTACACTTTGCTTCCGCTTCACACCCTCCCTTTGCTCCTGCTGCTCCCGCCCTGTCGCCTGGTACTGAGGGTGCAGGAGCTCTGTTGGCTGCGTGGGTTTGGGGGCAGTTCTGCAAGCAGGGCCCCTGCCCCATCAGCCCCACAGCCTCTTCACTGAGGCTCTCGTGCTTTGAGAGGTTCAGCTCCCCTAACTTTCCCTGTGCTGCTGCCTGCCTTCTCCCTGCAAGAGGCGTGCAGGAGCCCAGCCACACCAGGCATGGCTCCATTGAGCCTCGTTCTGCCCCCACCGTCCCTCTGCCAGAGGGCACCCAGCACCCTTACCTGCCCCTCTGCCTTCTCCCCAGCCTAAGAGCTGGAGCTCTGCGGGCAGGAATTCCAGGGTCCCCCTGTCCGTGAGTCTGGGCAAGGCTGGAGCTCCTTGAGCTCATGGGCTGTAGGCCAAGCCTGCCCCTGGCAGCACTGGCCACCAAGGGTTAATGCTGCCCTGTGGGAGGAGCAGGTGGGCGCAGGAATGAAATTCCTTCTCACTGTCCTGTGAAGTCTGGGCACAAATATTTGCCTGTGCGGCCTGGCTCTGCTTGTGTGGCAGGGCTCCCGGGGGGGGGGGGGGGGGGGGGGTGATTCTAGGGGGGGAAAAAACCCATCCCCTGCAAACACAATTCCCCAGCACAACGGGTGTCAATAAGTCTTCCCTTTCTAATGCTGCTAATCCTGACTCCAAACAAGAGCCCCTCCCTGGGCACAGGAAAGGAAAGGGACTCCGCAGGCTTTGATCTCCTTGGCCGGGGCGAGCCCAGCAGGAGGACGGGAGACGGCTGCTGAAAACGAAGGGAGCCCCGTCAGCCACTCCATCGGGGGTGCGCGTCGTCCAGCCAGCACTGCTCCCGCAGGGGAAAGAGCCCACAGTAACCTCCACAAGGCCACAGGCTACCCTGGGGTCCCAGCCGGACACAGCTCGGCCATTGCCTGCTGCCGCTCCACGAACGTCTCTTTCTTTGGGTGTAGTCAGCCTGCCCCACCCGCCGAGCCCCTTGCCCTAAGACGCCAGAATCGCTCCGACCACACGGCCCTGGGTGGTGAGCTAGGCTGGTAATCTCCTTCCTGGGGGGACTCGCAGGGCCAGGCTTTCCAAGGAGGGATTTGAGTGAAGACAGCGAGGCGAGGGGAGGGGGAAGCGGGGCTCCATCCCAGCATTGCTGTGAGCTGTTAAACAGCTGCTACGCCCTACCCCCAAGGTGGCTGAGTACCAGGGCCAGACGCAGCAGTTCCTGGGTGTAGCCAATGCCTGGGGACTCTTTCGATGAAAGATGTTCTCTAGAGCGCAGGTTTTTTTGAATCCCCCCCCCCCAGGGGCTCAGTTCTGGAACAATTCGCCCCCTTTGCAGGGGAAGGGGAAGCTTTGGGCTGACCCTGAGGGCCTTTGATAGACCCCCCATTGTTCTAGGGGTCCCCGAGGGCCTGGGCAGCCCCTTGGCAGAGCGTGCGGGTCGGCTCGGGGCAGCTGGGGGTTTATATGACAGACACAGGCAGCAAGTCCCAGCCCCTGGGGTTTGGATGAGAGCAGGGAGAGATGTAGGGAAAACTGACGGCCGAGATGCCCCTTTGCGCCAAATCGGAACAAAGAGTCGAACTTTGAAAATGCCCCACACAAGGGCAATTGTGACAAAGGTGCTTCGGGGCCATTGGCCTGGGTGCCAGGAGCCTTGAGGGGCCCGGAGCGCGCCGTGGCCTGTACGCTCATTAATGATGGACGCATGCTCCCCCGGCAGCTCGGAGCCGAGCAGGGGGTTAGCGGGACCACTGGGCCGGCCCGACCTGACAGCTCTCACCTTCCTGTGCTCTTCAACTTGAACTGAAACGCTCAGAGGCTTTTCCCACCCGAGCGGGGCTGCAGTGGCTGTGCTGCATCGGCATCTCCCGCGGGCCACACTCCCGGGTGGGCCTCCGAGCGGGACTAGCGGGAAGCAGAGCCTCCCAGAACTGGAACCTGCCCCTCCCATGTGGTCCTCCAGCACTGCCCACTCCCTGCCAGGCTCCCAGGAGAGCAGTCCCGGCCCCACTGCCCCCTGGGCCCAGCCAAGGAGCCTCGTTGGCTGGGGTTTGGAGTCCCCCAGATTATATAGCTTGATGCCCACTTGAGAGCACCAAGGAACTATCCTCCTTCCCTCCACACACACACAAGAGCCTGGCTAGGAGCAGACCAGATGACTCTGCTCACTGAGGCTGCAGGCACAACCGACCAGACTAAACATTGCCATGGTGTTGGGAAAAGACAGGCCCTGCCGGCACATCCCATCTGGGACAGGGCCATAGGCTGTGTTCGCGGCTCAAGCCCTGGGGTCCGTTTGTGGCTCCTTTCCTGATCCAGAGGTAGGTCGCTCCTCGCTGCTGTCTCCCTGTCCCCCCAGCCCGGCCCAGTTCTTCCTTTCTGCACGTGGATGAGCATCTGCTCTGGTTCCTGGCAGGCTGGGGAAATCGCTTCCTCCCATTTGGGATGTAGGAACAGAACATGCTTCTGTGGGCCAGACTCTCCTCTGGCCCACGGGCTCCGGTTAGCAGATGGAGCCTCCTGACTCCACCTCTGGCATGCAGACTCCACTCGCTCTTTGGCCCGGGTCTGTCTCCAAAATACATATCCAGCAGACAGACAGACTGCCAGCCAGCGTGAGCCCTGTGTACCGTGACCGGTCCTAGCACAGGATAGACAGACTGACAGCCAGTGTGAGCCCTGTGTGCCGTGATCAGTCCTAGCACAGGACAGACTGACTGACAGCCAGTGTGTGCCCTGTGTACCGTGACCGGTCCTAGCACAGGATAGACAGACTGACAGCCAGTGTGAGCCCTGTGTGCTGTGATCAGTCCTAGCACTGGACAGACTGACAGCCAGTGTGAGCCCTGTGTGCCGTGGACAGTGCAGGCAGGACGGACAAACTGACAGACAGTAGGTTTCTGGTGCAGGAATGCTTGGCCTCTCTTGCATCCTGTTGCTCAGGCCTGACACAAGCCCCCTCGTGCCCTGGCACGCCTCTGTCCCAGCTCCTCCTCATGTGGCCCAGCCCTGGGAGCCATGCAGGCGTCCCCGCCTGGCATCCCCCGGCCTTCTCTCTGCAGAGAAGGGCTCCGCACGGAGCAGCTGCGGAGCAAGCGCAGCTCGCCAGCCGGGGCTGCTCCAGAGCAAACATGAGAGACTAATAGAGTCCATGTGTGACAGACGAAAGGCAGCTGCTCCCCCCTTGCACCTCCCAGCCTGTACCTGAGAGCCTCCCTCCCCTCCCCTCCGGCTTGGCCGGGCGAGCGCCGAGAGCCAGTTGTGCAAATATTGCCGGAATATTCATAATCCCCGTGTCTAACGTGAATTATGAGATGTTTCCACAGATTACGACAAGTAATTCCCCGGGGCCTAAAGGCCTTAGCCAGAGCGAAGTGCCGGCAGCCAGCCCAGCGCGGCTTCACTGGAGGGGGTGCCGCGGGGGGGATTAGTCATGGGAAAGCGCTCTGGTCGTCACAAGACTTTGGGAGGGGGGCTTGGCTCTTTCTTCCCCCTGTGAGTCACTGGAAGTTCCAAAGTCCTTGCCGCTTTGGGCACCTCTTTGCCAGACAGGCAATTGCTCCCCACTGGCCACGGGGCTGGGGGGAAGCAGCCCAGGGCACAGCAAGGAGATGGAAGCAGCAGCAGGGCTGGGCACTGTTCTCTGACCGGAGGCTTGCAGTTCCCTTTGCACAGATCCTTGCGGTGTGGCTCTTTTCTGCCCCCGCCCCCGCCCCCCGAGCCTCTGGCACGTTCAGAGAGGGGCACGGGCAGAAGCTAGGGAGCCCGCATGCTGGGGAGAGAGCTGAGTGGAGAGACCAAGGCGGGAGAGCAAAGACCCGCACGCTTTCGGAAACACAGAGCCTTGGTCCCAGGACGTAGCACAACAAGGCAGCCGCTAGCGTTGGCTCTGGGACGCCTGGACCCCAGAGCCTTGGCTGTCCCCAGCAGTGCAGCTCTGAGCTGGGGAGCTTGTGTCACTCAGTCCAGCAGCCCAACGGCTTTGTGGTTGTGAGGTGATGAGCAGGCTTGTATTGGAGCTAAGGGGAGTGGTTCTGCGGCGGGGACAGCTGGGCCCTGGGGGCGGAAGGTGCAGCACCGAGCAGCACATGCACTGGGCCCGGGTCCGGGCACACGGCTCAGGCGTTAGCTGCCTGGAGCCCATCCGCCAACGCCCATCCCACGTGGCTGGCAATGGGCCAGGTAGGGTACCCACCTCTCCTGGGCTGTGCAGCAGGGTGAGGCCCTCTGGGGCCACGGGGTCCCATCTGCTCTGCTGCGCTTCCGCTGCCCCAGCTAGGGGCAAGAAGGGTGTGCCCGAGCGGGGCTGCAAACACAGCCCTGAGCAGCTTTCAGGCGTGGGCCACGCAATGGCAGGCCAAGGCCGCGGGTGCAGCGGGTGGACGGAAGATAGACAACTGCCAGCTGCTGTCTCTACCCACAGGCCCTGGTCCCTCCCTGCCCCCGCCCCCCGTGTGCCGCTCACAGCTCGGTTAGCTTGTCTGGGCTATGTTCTGCGCTGTCTCCGAGGCCCTTGGGCTGGCCCGTGTGGGCTGAGCCCTGTTCCAGCTGTGGCCAGGGACGGTGACTGGCTCGGTTCTCGAATAGCCAGACTTGCAGGGCACCCAAAAAGCCTTCTTGCTGCTGCACACCTGACTGGCGTGACCCAGGCCTTGCCCCTGCAGCCTGGACTATTGCAGTGAGCCTTCCCGGGCTCTCGTGCCTTGGCAGGGGCACTGGAACAATATTTAGGGTGCAGGGTGCTGAGCTGTGCCCCCCCCACACTTTACCCCATCCACGCCCCTCACCGCTGGGACCCCCAGAGGCAGCAGGGCCTCCAGTTGGGACTCCCTTGAGCTGCTTGCCAGGGCCCCAGGCAGGACTAGGGCCTCCGGGTTTGGGCTGGCTGCATGGGGCACAAAATCTGAGGGGGTGCACCAGCACTCCACCCCCCCACTCCTACTTGCAGCGCCTATGCACCTTGGGTCACCACCGAAACATCAGCTGGTGCCACCTGCCTGCTCAGTGATGCTTCTCGCTGGCGCCATGGCCTCAGGGCTCTGGGCCTGCGCCGGGCTGTTTGCACATTGAAGGGGAGGTGCTGGGGCTGAACTTGGAAGCGCTCAGTGAAATGGGCTGTTGCTGCTTGAGAGCCTGTTGCTCTCCCCTCCTGCCCTCCCACAGTTGTGATCTTCAGGGCCACCGAGCTGGCTTCCCCATCACCTAAAAGAGAGGGGCAGGGTAGAGCAGTGTCTGTGAGGCGTGAATAGCCCGGGTCTGTTGACCTTCAAGACATGCTGCTAAGCGTATAGAATCACAGAACACTAGAACTGGAAGGGATCTCGCAAGGTCATCAAGTCCAGTCGCTTGCCCTCACGGCAGGACCCAGCAAAATGCTTTTGCGCAAGAGGGCCAGTGCAGACAACCCAGAACCGTTTTGCACAAAAAAGCCCCGATGGCTAAAATGGCGATCGGGGCTTTCTTGCGCAAAACCACGTCTAGATTGGCACGGACGCTTCTCCGCAAAAAGTGCTTTTTTTTACGCTTGGCAAAAGCCAATCTAGATGCTCTTTTCCGCAAATGCTTTTAACGGAAAATCATGCCAGTTCTTTCAGCCTTCCCGCATCGCTCATGTTTTCTGGACCTTTAATCATTTTTGTGGCTCTTCTCTGGACCCTTTCCAATTTCTCCCCATCTTTCCTGAAATGTGGTGCCCAGAACTGGACACGATACTCCAGCTGAGGCCTAATCAGCGCAGAGTAGAGCGGAAGAATGACTTCTCGTGTCTTGCTCACAACACTCCGATGAATGCATCCTAGCATCATGTTTGTTGGCTTTTTTGTTGGTTTTTTTTTGTTTTGTTTTTTTTGCAACGGTGTCACACTGTTGACTCCTATTTAGCTTGTGGTCCACTCTGACCCCTCGATCCCTTTTTCTCACTTCCCATGCTGTGTGTGTGACACGGATTGTTCCTTCCTAAGTGGAGCATTTTGCATTTGTCCTTATTAAACTTCATCCTATTTACCTCGGACCATTTCTCCATCATGTCTACATCATTTTGAAGGATGACCCTATCCTCCAACGCACGTGCAACCCCTCCCGGTTTGGTATCGTCTGCAAACTCAATAAGCGCACTCTCTATGCCAGGGCTACTCAACACATGCGGCCGGCGGCCCGTATGTTTGCAGCCCACGGTGCAGTTTGGATTTACACGGGGCTCAACACACAGCCCGCGAGTGGGAGCCAAAACAAAAAAGTCATCAATATAATGGTCTTCTGTTGATATGTGTTTTAGTAGTTAAATCCCTGGACCGGCATTGCTCATTAAAAGTGCTGGCATATGGGTGGAAATCAGGTGAATATTGCATTGTATTAATATCAGCAGAACTGATTTAAATGGGGCCTGCGTATTGTATGGTATTGCCTTAATCTTTGTATTATTGCCCATCAGTGTGAAAGAAGCTTATATATTTGCATATATATTTGCATGTATATGCAACTACACTTACGTTGTGGCCCTCGGCATGTGCTGTGAGTATCACGGTGGCCCCCGGGGCTTCCAAAGCTGCTCTATGCCATCATCTAAATTGCTGATGAAGAGCTTGGGGAGGGCCAGGTCCGAAGCTCACCAAGCCATTGGGAAGACTCCAACTCTCTTCCATGCTCTGGATCGGGCGCGTGGGGAGGACAGAGGTGTCTCATGCCCTGGCCGTGGCTCTGAGATGACACTGGCCTTTGGAGCTGGCCCAGCCTGGCTGATGCTCTGCGTTCCCTGCAGCGGCTGGGAGCCAGCGACGTGGCTTGTACCAGACCACTGCTTAGTGCACTGACCGGCACACAGGAAGCAGCCAGAGAGGGCTCCAGTGCTTCCTGGGCCTGGATCAGGATGGCCAGGAAAGACCTGGGCTGGGCCGTGAAGAGCGACTCTGCCAGCAGGAGGAGGCACAAAGCTAGAGGCATTATGAGCAGAGGAAAACCAAGTGCTTCTGTGGGGCTATTAATGGCATGGGACTGGCACGGCTATGGGCAAGGGCGGCCCGTGACTATAGGCGGACTCAGCCGCCGCCTAGGGTGCCGCCACCGGGGGTGCCCAATGATGATGTCAAGGGGCGCACAGAGCTGATGATGACGTCAGTCCATTGACGGCTCTGCAGGCAGGGGCGCCGATCACATGTTCCACCTGGGGCGCCAGCTGCCACAGCCAGCCTTGTGCCACTTCTGGCTACGGGACTGCTCCCTGCTCACAGTAACACCCTGACACAAGACTGGAACGGCTACGGGATATTACTTGCATAAGGTCACCTATCAGGCCACTGGCAGCACAGGGAATAGAAAGCAACCGAATGCTCTATCCACTAGGAAACACTGCTCCTGTGAGCATCTGTTGCTCCTAAATACCAGTATGGTCTCTGTTGACGGTGGCTTGACCCTAGGGAGCAGGCACACACAGCTTCTCAACACGACGGCAGGCGCAGTGAAGGCGAGGGGGCTTGGGAGGAGTGATTTATTGCTGGCTGAATGCAGCATGCTTTGCACAGCGGTAACATGCCAAAAGAAATGCTCAGACACACAAACATGCCGACCAGCTGCACCGTGTGGCTAGGGAAACGCAGCACGGCTGAAGGAAAATGGGCTTTCAAGAACAAAGGACCCTGGAGTGCCCATCCTGTGGGGGCTACATTTCCCTCCCCAGGTATTTAGGAGCAACAGATGCTCAGAGGAGCAGTGTCTCCTAGTGGATAGAGCATTGGGCTGCTTTCTAGTCCCTGTTGTGCCAGTGGCCTGATGGGTGACCTTACGCAAGTAATGTCCCTTCCTTGGGCCTCAGTGTCCCCATTTATAAAACAGAGATAATGACACAGGACAGCGTTTTGATTGACAGATGAAACGTGCTAGATAGGAGCCAAGCGTTAGTGTGTAAAACTTTAACCACAGCTTCAGCGGTTGCAGTTCCTCCCCATGGGCCTCCTCCCTTTAACCCGTCAGTTATAAATCCACAGCTGTGGAGCAAAACTCATCCCTGACCCAGCAGCAGGCGAACCAACAGTGAGGGGTATTAGCCTCGGGTGCCCCCACCCCACACAGTTCCCAGACTCGGGATATAAGGAGATAAGAACGGCTAGACTGGGTCAGACCAAAGGTCCGTCTAGCCCAGTAGCCTGTCTGCCGACAGTGGCCAATGCCAGGTGCCCCAGAGGGAATGAACAAAACAGGGAATCATGACGTGATCCCTCCCCGTCACCCAGTCCCAGCTTCTGACAACCAGAGGTTCGGACACCATTCCTACCCACCCTAACCAATAGCCATTGATGGACCTATTCCCCATGAACTTCTCTTGTACTTTTTTTGAACCCTGTGAAAGTCCTGTTGTTTGCAACATCTTCTGGCAAGGAGTTCCACAGGTTGTCTCTGCATTGTGTGAAGAAATATAGCTGGTCAGTCTGCAGTGTGTTCCTCAGAAGGGCTGGAACCACATGTGTAGCTAGGGGGCTGAGAGCCAGGAAACCAAGCCATACCCCTTGTCCATGACAGAAATCCCTCCAACCCAGCAGATACAGCAGCTTGTGCCTTGAGCAGGGCTATACTGGAGCATACCAGACTGGTTTTATGGAGTGCTGGGTCTGCATTAGGGCTGTGCACCAACCTTTCCACAGCATGGCAGGTACAGGGGGGCAGGCAGGGCCTGATCCTGCTTGAGGAAGGAGCCCTCTTGGGAGGGGTTGAGCACATAGCCCCATTTGTGGGAGGGGGCTGGGTTAATCTGGGGTGGGGTAGTTCCTTGTCCCCAGGCCCAGCCTGCACAGCCCTTGCAGCTGTTGGTTACAGAGGCTGTGGCAGAGTCAGGCCTAGAACCCTGAGTGCCTGGTGCCCAGCCCCCTGGACAGCTCTGCAGCCAAGAACTCAGGCTCTGCTGAAGGGACAGAGCAGTCCCTGGGAGGAAGCTGCAAAGATCCTCTCCCCTTCCCCTCCCTACTTCATTGGCCCAAGGGATTTAGGCACCTGGCGCCCGTGGATTTCCAAGGCAGTTAGGCACCAAATAGCCTGGCAGCAGCTGGCCCTGTGGAAGAACTCAGGGAGGAGTAGCAGCTCCTCTCTCCATGCCATGGGGCCTCACACCAGGGCCCTGGCCCCCAGGGCTGCCCAGGGACTGCTGCACACGCCCATGGGCCTTAAACTTCTCCCATGATGGCTCAGGACCCCCCACCCTGGGAAGCTGGAGAGAGCCTGGGGGCGGGGCAGGAAGGGCTTGGAGTCATCGCGGACAGTTCGGTGAAAACATCCACTCAAAGGGCAGCGGCAGTGGAAGGAGGCAAACGGGGTGGGAATGACTGAGAACACCCTGCTGCCTCCGTACACATCCATGGCACGCCCACATCTGGGATAGCGCATGCACATGGGTGGGGCCTGTGGCCAGTGATCCCTGCAAGCTGGGCACTTGGGCGGCCACCCAGGAGAAGTTCAAATGCCACCCAGCTGATTAGCAGAGCACCCACAGCTGGCAGCGTGTTTCTATGGGTGGTGCACCTCCGCACATGCCCTGGTGCATAGAACAACAGTTATTCTGCCCATGGATGGAAAAAAGGAATGGGAACATGGCAGGAGCTTCAGGGGCGATGGGTGGGATGGGGTGCAGGGTACGGGTGGGGTGGGAGTACAGAGGGAATGGGCTGTGCACAAGGGTGGAGGTGCAGAGGGAACATATAGGATGGGGTACAGGTGGCACAGGGTGTTCAGAGGGTATGGGTGGGGTGGAGTGCAGGGATATGAGCTATGATATGGGGTGCAGACAGCACTTGTGGGACAGGAAGATAGAGAGTACGGGGGTGAGGTGGGAGTGCAGGCTGTGCACTGGAGTGGAGACTGTGGGTACAGGAGGATATGGGCTGTACAGAGAGGTGCGGGATGCAGGGGTATAAGTGGGGACCTGGAAGGGGTGTGGGAGGTGCAGGCTGTGCAGAGAGGTGGGAGTTGTGGGGGGTATGAGTTGTGCAGTGGAGAGGTGCACAGGATGGGGAGTGCAGGGGAT
>JANRFK010004149.1:126572397-126589100 GCA_030068395.1 Apalone spinifera | reverse complement strand
TTTGCGCAAAAGCAGCTGCTTTTGCACAAAAACTGGCCAGTCTAGACACAGCCCCTATGTTTTGGAGCAGGAACTTGACATTTGGCATGGCAGAGATGCGCCTTTTGCTGCCCTCACTCGGCCAAGTTATACCCCTCTGAAGAATCTGTTTGCTTGAACTTGGTAGAGACTGGTTAGAGTTCAGGAGCTAAATTCCCCAAAGATTCCAGCTGCACCGCACATCCTCTATCCCCGCCCATCTTCTAGGTTCTGGTGAGACTGTGCACAATGCAACTGAGCATTCTCCAGCCTGGAGAGGCAGAAGCTGAGCAGAATTTCCCTTAGATTCCTCCAGTTGCCAGACATCCGAGTGGAGAGCAGGGCAACCATTCCTTCTATGCTCTCAGTGCTCACCCACTGGGTACCAGAGAGCCTATGGAAGGCAGAGGAAGACCCCTGACTGGAGAGGTGAGGAACTGATGGGGAAGAAATACAAGATGGGGGGACTGGGACAGCAATGGAGGGGAAAGAGAGGGAGAGAAGAGCATGAGCACATGCACACACACCTCTCTTGGCTGTGTGTGTGGAATGGTTGCACCAAAAAAGATTAGGATCATCTCACCCAGCCCCCTACCCCAACTAAATCATCCCAGCCAGGGCTTTGTCAAGCCCAGCCTTAAAAACCTCTAAGGATGGAGATTCCGTCACCTCCCTAGGTAACCCATTCCAGTGCGTCACCACCCTCCTGGTGACATAGTTTTTCCTAAACCTCCCCCACGGCAACTTGAGCCCATTGCTCCTTGTTCTGTCACCTGTCACCACTGAGAACAGCCTGGCTCCATCCTCTTTGGAACCCGCCTTCAGGTAGAAACTTTCGTAGAACACTAGGACTGGAAGGGACCTCAAGCGATCATCCAGTCCAGTCCCCTGCCCTCATGGCAGGACCAAGCCCTCTCTAGACCATCCCTGATAGCTGTCTGTCCAACTTGCTCTTAAATATCTCCAGAGATGGAGATTCCACAACCTCCCTGGGCAATTTATTCCAGTGTTTCACCACCCTGACAGTTAGGAACTTTTTCCAACTCAAACCTCCCTTGCTGCAATTAGAAGATTGCTCTCAAATCGCCTCTCACTCTTTTCTTCAGCAGACTAAATAAGCCCAGATCCCTCAGCCTCGCCTCATAAGCCTCACGTGCCCCAGCCTCCTCATAATTTTCATTGCCCTCTGCTGGACTCTCCCCAATTTGTCCACCATCTGATGAGTCATTGTACAAGTTGGTCACCGTGTTAGACAGCACTTCCTTTTCCAGGGAAAGGAACCTATTCCAGGGCACTGCAAGGATAAGGCCTTTTTCAGTAGCCAGATTATAAGGCTTGGAGCCATATTAGAAGGCCTAAAGCCTACAGCCTTTGTCTGCAGCCAGACTGAAAGATGTGCAGCTATTAGCAGAGAAGCAGGACGTCACAGCCTCATATTCCATCTAAATTACATTAAAATAGTTCAGTGTCAGGCTGTTCAGAAGGAGACCCTGTCCTAACGACCCCCCTCCCCATCACCAGATAAAGAAACAGATCTCAAGAGGGTTAAATACAACTTAGTTTGGCAGCATTTTGTCTGGTAAGAAACTCCTTATCAATAGTTGGGGTTGTGAGATTCCCCATTCCTTGACTGATCTACTGTTATAGTCCCCACTTCACTACTATTTGGCTGTATGATCTCTGTCTGGTTTTTAATTGCTTCTGTCTGCTGTATAATTAATTTTGCTAGGTGTAAATCAATTAAGGTGGTGGGATATGTTTGGTTAGGGAATTATATTATAGTATGGTAGGACTGGTAAGTAAAACGTTAGTAAAATAATTGGTGAAGGTAGAGCTAAACAGGACTCAAACGTCACTGTATAATCTGGGGGCCAAAAGGAAGCTATTTGGGAACCAACTCCAGGACACAGCTCCAAGCTCAGAGTTGCCAGGCCTCAACCCTGTGTCCATCACCCTGCAGATCCCCCCCAATGGAACTGATCCTGGCTGGCTATCAAGAAAAGTTCATCAGTTTTACAGGGCGTGGTGAGCATTGTCTGCTTAGTGTGGGCAGTCTGCTTTTGGTGATTGTTACTAAATAGAGGTTAAGCTGGATATTACTGTGAAAGGCTATTTTACTGGGAAAAGACCCCCCAAACCCACAGTGTGAGAAGGTTAAGCCTGAGCCGTCAGAAGGGTGACGGTGGGTGCCTATATTGAGAGTCCTAGAAACAGGTAAGGGGGGTGCCTCTGAATAACAGAATTGTGTGTGTGTGTGTAACAGGGTGAATCTCGCCACACGTGTCCCACAAATTCTAAAGTGCGTGAAACACAGCAGGCGCCTGCCCCCTTTTGCGGTGAGCGTCTGGGACTAGCCAGCCAGTGGCTTTAGTGGCGGAAACATTCAAACAACCCGTGACAAAGATTCCCCCAAAATATCATTCCACGGCACCGTCACAAGCACTTGCATTGGGACCCTGGTTCTCACTCAGTTACATCACGGAAACCTAATCAGGTGACTCATGCGCCCAGTCAAACAGCTCTTCCACCAGCTATCCGCAGTCAAGCTGCAGCCAACAGATGATTTGCGGGAAGTAGTTGGCAAATAACTCTGAGTAATTAAAAAAAAAAAATCAAGAAACCACACACAGCTGGCAAACATTCATCCGTAGGAGAGTTTTAAGGAACGACTCTTAGTGCCAGTAGAAACTTCAGTGCTTGGGACAATGGGACCCTCCCAGCCCTGTGCAGAGGAGTCTGGCAGTGGCCAGTGGGCTATGGAATAGACAAGGAGGACTATGGCTGTGTTATCTGTCTTTGCCCCAGCTGGCCGGAGGGTGGGGCTACGGCGAATAGGCCATTGTTCGTTTCATTGCACTGTGCACAGGATGGAAAGCGTAAACCCAGAGGGCTAAAGGTTGGCGACACAAGCAGGCAACACTATGACGATGCAGCTTGGGAAAACACAGCTGATGCAGTGGTAGGGTGCTGCCCCTTTCTAGACAGAGCAGGCCAGTCGGGAGAGCCCCGTGCAGATACAAAATGTTCTGTCCGCCTCCACAAAAACGAGCCCGGGATAGCCGCACCAACATCCCCGGCAGTGGATAGCCACGGATAGAAAGCAAATAGCTGCAGACCAGCAGGGTTCTACTAGTCAGTAAACATGTGGCCATTGCAGCCCAGCATGTGGGGAGGCGGGGGAAGGTGGTGACTTCTGGCACCCAGAAGGAATGTACCATGTGCGCCCAGGGCAACATATCAAGGCTGTAAGCTGCTGGCCCTTGCCCAGGCCAACGGGTTGAGAGACAGAGCCACTCGCCAGCTGACAGCCTCTGAGATGTCAGCTAGCAGCCTCCCTATCTGTGCTCAATCAGCTGGAGAGCAGTCACTACAGGATCCCACAAATCTGAGCTCATTACAGCTCATGCTACAACCTCTGGGGCTCATATAAAATGCAGGCAGTTGCCTTGCCCTAATGTGGCGATCTTATCACCAGGACAGAAAGGGTTTGCTATCACAAGGGGCACAGTAACTGCTGGCTCATGCTAGCCACTGGCCAGCTTCGTTTGCTAGACAGGGAGCTCGACAGGGAAATGGGTCCTGTGTTTTAAGATGGGAATTACTGTAATTGCTATAAAGAGGCTCTGAACATGTCAGGTAGCAGCTGGCTACAGTGTTCCCTAATCACATCAGCCTCTGCTGGGTAGCCCAGCTTCCCTGGAGCTCTGGATGCTGCTAGCACTAGGGGAGCAGAACTGGTGTTAGCAGGGGAGAGAAATGTATTAGAATCATCGGGCTGAAAGAGACTCAGGAGTCATTGAGTCCCAGCCTCCTCCTCAACGCAGGACCAACCCAACGAAACCATCCCAGCCAGGGCTTTGTCAAGCTGAGACTTAAAAACCTCTAGGGATGGAGATTCCACCACCGCCCTAGGGAACCCTTCCCAGTGCTTCACCACCCACCTAGGGAAACAGTTTTTCCTACTATCCAACCTAGATCTTTCCCACTGTAACTTGAGACCATTGCTCCTTGTTCTGCCATCCGTCACCATTGAGAACAGCCTCTCTCCATCCTCTTTAGAGCCCCCTTAGGTAGTTAAAGGCTGCTATCAAATCTCCCCTCAGTCATCTCTTCTGTAGACTAAATAAGCCCAAATCCCCCAGCCTCTCCTCATAGATAACGTGCTCCAGCCCCCTCATCATTTTTGTTGCCCTTTGCTGGACTTTCTCCAATGCGTCCACATCCTTTCTGTAATGGGGGGCCCAGAACTGGGTGCAATGCTCCCGATGTGGCCTCACCAGTGTTCTATGTGCCTGCTGCAGACAATGCCAGGGAGCGATTGCCCAGCGAAGGACAGGGCTGGTCAGGACCTTGCAAAGGGGGATGCCAGGGTGCTATGCAAAGTCACAGCATTACACTGGTGATGTCGTGCCCATCGGTCGCAGCATCAGGAAAGACACTGGACCGGCTGCTATTTAATGTGCAGGGATGCTGGTGTTGCCCATTTCACAGGGGGATCCATCACTTGATGAGTACCTGTTCTGGTGATGTCTTCTGAAGCACCTGTTGGAAGGCAGGGTACTTTGGTCCAACCCAGTGTGGCTATTCTGATGTTCACAGAAGGGGAGTGTCTAGCAGGGAACAATTTTTCTGCCAAGGAAATTTGGCATGTTCAACCCTGCTGCCCTCCAGAGTCTGGCATACTCCAGGCCCCACCTCCAGGGCAGCTGTGTATAGGATCAATTGCTTAGAGATGTCAGGAATGTGCAGCACCAGTTTAGCACCCAGGAATACCCTTGAGTCCCCCAGGGCCTCTGCATAGGCAAGTGTCCTGAATATCTTTCCGGGGGCTTTGTCTTATGTGAGGTTTGTCCAGAAAACTACTGGGGCAGAAAAGCCAGGCACGATCAATGCCATCTTCAGTTGGGTTCATGGCTAACCCCATATCTCCCAGAAAACTGGAGTCCCGCCATGGCTCTCCTGAGATGCTGGGACCAGCATAGGTAAATAATAGTACTAGACTAATGACTGCATGAAGAACTGTGCCCCACTGCTGGTGTGGTGGGAAGCCCTGGGTTGGAATGTGGCTGGAGCAATGCAGAGACCAAAGGGAGAGTCCAGTCCAAAGAACAGCAGAGAACTTTTTGGGGGGACTCAGAGGATGTGGATTGTGGCAAATCCTAAAGTCCAAATGATTCTGGCTTTACCTCATGGCTGTGTCTAGACTGGCCATTTTTTGCGGAAAATCATCTGCTTTTCCGCAAAAACTGGCCAGCTGTCTACACTGGCCGCTTGAATTTCCGCAAAAGCACTGACTTCCTACTGTATGAAATCAGTGCTTCTTGCGGAAATACTTTGCCCTTCCCATTCGGGCAAAAGTCCCTTTTGCGCAACACTTTTGCGCAAAAGGGCCAGTGTAGACAGCTGACATTTGTTTTGCGCAAAAAAGCCCTGATGGCTAAAACGGCGATCGGGGCTTTCTTGCGCAAAAGCGCGTCTAGACTGGCACGGACGCTTTGCCGCAAAAAGTGCTTTTTCGCAAAAGCGTCCATGCCAATCTAGACGCTCTTTTGCGGAAATACTTTTAACGGAAAAACTTTCCCGTTAAAAGTATTTGCGCAAAATCATGCCAGTCTAGACGTAGCCCACCTGTCTGGCATCTCACTAACCTAACTGTCTTTCTAGAGAAGCCTAGCTCCACAGCCACATTTGTGGCTCCCCAAAGCACGCCTGGTGTGCTCACATCCACGTCTTGGGATAAGACCTTTCTGAGGTCTATTTTAGCCAGGACCTCCCCCCAAGTTTCTGTGGTGATGGGAGCCTCCCGCAGCCACTGGAACTACCACATTGATCCTCCCTTTAATGCCTGTCTTGCAAACGCCATTTCACCCATATAGCTCATGGGTAGGCACGAGTCAGGCAGGGGCCACGGCCAGCCACGGCTCACACCCTGTATCACATCCAGAGCTGCTTGGAGAATGCCCAGTGAGATGATAAACTGTGTCCTGTAACAAGTGCTAGAGAAAGTAAGAGTGGCCAGTCTGGGCCAGACCAAAGGTCCATTCAGCCCAGTGTCCTGTCTGTCGACAGTGGCCAGTGCCAGGTGCCCCAGAGGAAGGGAACAAAACAGGGACTAATCAAGAGATCCCTCTCCTGTCACCCATTTCCAGCCTCTGACAGAGGCTAGGGACACTATTCCTACCCATCCTGGCTAATAGCCGTTGATGGACCTAACCTCCATGAATTTAGTTAGTTCTTTCTTGAACCCTGGTGAAGTCCTGGTCTTCACAACCTCATTTGGCATGGAGTTCCACAGGCCGCCAGTGCACTGTGTGAAGAAAAACTTCCTTTAGTTTGTTTTAAACTTGCTACCTATTAATTTCATTTGATGATCCCTAGGGAAGTAAATAACTTTTCTTTACTCACTTTTTCTACACCATTCATGATTTTATAGACCTCTATCTTATCCCCCCTTAGTCTTCTATTTTTGAAGATGAAAAGTCCAAGTCTTCTTAGTCTCTTTTCATATGGAATCTGTTTCAAACCCCTCATCATAGTTGTTGCCCTTTTCAGAATCTTTTCCAATGTCAATATATCTTTTTTGAGGTGAGGCGACCACCTCTGTCCACAGTATTCAAGATGTGGCCATATCATGGATTTATATAGAGGCAATAAGAGATTCTCTGTCATTCTCTATCCCTTTTTTTAATGATTCCTAACATTCTATTTGCTTTTTTGACTGCTGCCGCACACTGAGTGGATGTTTTCAGAGAACTATCCACAATGACTCCAAGATCTCTCTCGAGTAGTTGTAGCTAAATTAGTCCCCATCATACTGTATGTATAGTTGGGATTATTTTCTCCAATGTGCATTACTTTACATTTATCCACATTACATTTCATTTGCCATTTTGTTGCCCAATCACTTAGTTTGGTGAGATCTTTTCAAAGCTCTTCCCAGTCTGCTTTGGTCTTAACTATCTTGAGCAGTTTAGTATCATCTGAAGGAGCCACCCAATTGTACGCATGATGGTTCTGCTCTCTCTGCCATCTCCTTAACCCTTCTGAGGGACAGAGGAACCCCCCAGGACCCAGCAGCCCAGCACAAGGTCCAGGTGTGATGCTCAAGAACAGGCAAGTGCACCTCTGAGCCAGTGCTGAGTGCAACGGTAAAGGGAATGGTTGGCCACACAGCTTGGAGCGCTGTGGGCAGGAGTCGAGAAGCAGAGCTCAGCCGGTGAAGAGATGCTGGAGTAGGTGACCCATGAGGCAACATTGGCACTGAAGCTGCTGAAGAAGGGACAACCACAGAGGACAATTCACACCCTCAAAGAGGAGCAAGTGGCAAGAGGCCCCTCATTGGTCTTATGGATGCAATTCTGAGGACAAACTGAAAGGGAGGCCTCTCTCCAAAGTTCATTTCTGCCTGTGGTTTGAAAAGGGGGGTAGGGGTGGGGGTGGGTCTGCCTGTGGTTTTGTTTTGAAAAGGTGTGTGTGTGTGTGTGTGTGTGTGTCTGCTGTGGTTGTGGTTTGAAAAGGGGTGTGTCTGCCTGTGGTTGTGGTTTGAAAAGGGGGGTGTGTGTGAGAGAGAGAGAGAATACAGACAGCACAAGACACAGAGGAGTTTCAGAGTGGGTTGGCATGATCTCCACTCTCAAAACCCCCATTGTTCAAGCAACGTTCTTTTAGAAAAGAAAGCCCTTTCTGGGGGAAGTACAGTCCCCTAGCCTAGTAAAACAAACTGTGATAGAGCATCTGGCTCCGGGCACATGCAGAGTCGCTTTGCTGACTCGCCCTGCCAGCCTGACCAGGAGCCCGCACACCGTGAGAGTCCCTCAAGGCCAGAAAGAGCCCCATGGGGAGGGGAGACGTGGCTGTGAACCTATGGATACACCCAATTCTGCACAGCAGGACCCCCTCCCCATCCCCAATGGAAACAGCCACAGTTTCCATTGTCAGTTTAGAAGCAAAGGTGCCAGCCCTCCTCCTCCTCCTCCCACCAAAAAAAATGTCCCATTGAAGATGAGAAACTGCAGCTGGGAACCAGGGCACAAGTTTTCCTGTCAGAGACCAATGGAAGAAAAGACCAATGGGAGGACAGGGAGCAGGACACGTGCTCGCACTGCTGTGGATGCCAAGGCAGGGATGGAGCATGTTCATTCTCACTGGCTGGGCTCCAGCTGCGCCCCTCTGAACTGACCGGGGCAGCTCACAGAGTAGCGCATGAGGGTAGCAGAATCCGGAGCAGGGGGCGGATCATGGCCACCACGCCAAGCATGTCCGCACCACCGACACTCTCCTTTGCACGCCCCAGAAGGAGCGGCGCATGGTGTAACGGCCCACAGAGGCGGTACCGGAGCTGGCACTGAACATGGGCTCGTCCGGTCTGCACTGGCAGCCGAAGCGTGTTCGGCACTGGTTCTGCTCCCCTGGAGGCAGCCCGGGGCAACTTTCCAGCACAGATGAGGGTTGTGTCAGGATGCAGAACAGCTCCTGGCTGTCAGGACCATGTGCTGCCTGAGCACAGCTGCAGGCTGGGCCGCCCCCTCTGCAGCCTACCAGGCACTGGCTCTCCTGGGGAGCAGACACACAGTCGGCTCCCCACGGTAGCTCCCAGAGTCCTTTTCCTGGCCGGCGCTCAGGGCCCCTTCTGCCCCAGTGACGTGACCAGATGTTCTGTCCCAGAAATCCTTGCCCTGGGCTGCTGTGACACCACCCACTCCTGCCCCTTCCCTCCTAGCTCAGACTGCTCCGCAAGAAGCATCCCCCCTCCCCTACACAGGGCTCCGTCCTTGGCCCCCTTCCTTCTGCTTTCACAGCCTCACTCAGAGATCTTGGAACCACCACCAAGCCCCACACCCGGTCTGTCTCTGCCGTCTCCTGCTGAGTGGCTCAGATCAGCTCGCCAGCCCTTTGGCCCATATCTTGAGAGCCAGCTTTGACTCCTACCTTGTCCTTGCTTCACACACCTAGGCCAAACCCTGCTGCGTCCCCCTGCTGCCTTTCTGTCTGCACGCCCGCCGCGCCTACACGCTCATCTCCTAGCGCAATCCCGTGACCCCGCGCAGTCCAGATGCCGGCTGCCTGGCTCCCAGCCATTCCAAATGCAGCTGCTCAGCCCCCTTCCCACCTGCTGACCCTGTCACCCCTCCCTGGCTCCCCATCACACTGTCCTCCAAGACACGTCACAGCTCTGCTTTCCTTCCCCCTCATGCTCCTGCTCCCCGCTCTGCCAACCACACCAGCCTCCTCCCACAAGTGTCTGCTTCATTCCTGCAAAGCTGCTGGCACTACCCTTTGCTCCTTCCAATCCCCCTCTGGACTAGGGAGGTGAATGGGTAACTGGTTTTCCCAGTAAGCATCACCTTTACCCTGCTTGGTAATGGTTAACTGGTTCTCCAGGAGCAGCCCCAACAGACAGCCCCACATGGCTGGGACCAGAAGCTGGCAACCAGCCCCAACTCCTCTTGCTGCCCCAGCATGGGGGCCAAGAACCAGCAGCCAGCCCCTTGCAGGGCTGGGAGCAGGAGCCCCTCAGGGTGGAGCGGTTTCCCTCTCAGGATCCCACTTTGTTAGCCAATTAAATGTTACATTAATCTAATGTTTAACCAGTTAACCGATTAATCAGGATTTTGCATCCCTATTCCAGACCCTCCTCTGCTGCAATGCCTGTAGGCAAGCAGCCGGGCAGCCACCACTGGGCCACAGATAGGCACATATGTTTATTCTTACAGCAAACAGTTACCGGTTGGACTCCACCATCTTCCCCACACCCAAACACATTTCCCCCCAGTATAGCATTCACCTCTGTAGATTGCACGGGGATCGGAATGGGCCCTGATCCTGACCAGGGTGGCCAGGGGCTGCTAGGAGAGACATTTAGAGCCGACTTTGAAGCCATGACTGCTTATCACCATGACGATGCCCCTGTGTGAAGTGCCGGCCCCATTGCTGTCTGGGTCCGGAGGGTCGGTGCTTATCCACAGCATGGCTCAGGGGCAGGGGCACTCCTCCTCTGCTGGAGAAAGCGGGAACGAGTCCCCGGATGAGGATATAGCAGGCGGGATCTCTGTCACGCAGCACCATGCGAGGGGTCAGCGAAACAGCAGCCTCGCAGCCAAGGAAACGCAAGAGCGAGACCAGCCCCTGACTCCATGCAGCGTGTGCTCAGGGAGACAAGAGTTAGTGTCCAAAGTAGGGATGTAAGAGAACAACCTATGCTTATTGGGTAGTCTGATACAGAGTAACCTGAATCAGAGGCAGCAAGGGGGGGAGCAGGAGCTAGTGCTAGGGACAGTCAGCTTAAGAGCTGGTTCCCTCCAGCAATACCGCCTGCCCGCCCTCATTGCTGCCTCTCAGAGGCAGTGGGGGAGGGAGGCAGGGGCTGCTGCTGCAAAGCATCCCCTTGGGGAGTGGGACCCCCTGCCCCTAGACAGGACCTGCTTCACAGCAGCAGCCCATGTCCTCCGGAGGTCCCAGCCCGCTATGGGCTCTGCATTTAAAACATAGGAGCCGGGGGGCAGGTTGCCTGGCTCTTAATTCCTTTTAAATTGCAAAGCCACAGAGGGGTTTGGTCCCGCACCCAGCACGAGCTGGGACTGAGCCTGGCTGCCTATGGACTAGTCAATAGAAGTTTTATCGACTACTCGATTAGTTAAATACCCGCCTCTTAACATCCCTGTCCAAAGGCCAGTGCCCTGTGCCCCCTGCCAGGAGCGGTGAGCCTCCGTCGCCATCTGGTGGTCGAAGACCACATTGCGGCACCCATGCCCACCGGACCCCGCTGGGAGTCCTGGCACGTCGGCCCTTGGTGGTAACCGCGTGACCTTGGCAGCCTATGAGCTGGTGCTGCTTCAGGGAGGGCGGCTGCTCTTGACTCTGCAGCTGCCTGGCCCAGACGTAGGCCAGCCCCAAAAACAGCTTCCAGGAAGCCACAAGGAGACAGTCACAGCCCCAGCAACTGCAGGCAGGTGGCTGAGAGCCAGGGCGTGGTGCCTCCCCCTGGGAAGGGCAAAGGGGATGTGGCTCCAGCCAGAGCAGGGATGCAGTTTGACTCTCAGTAGGATTGGCTGGCTGGTCCCGCCCCCAACCCCCCATGGCACTGCCACGTCACATTACAGGGTGCTCCGTGGGGCAGGAAGCGTGGCTTGCCAGGCTCTGGGCAGCGCCTGCTGGGTCCTGTGTCTCCGTGGAGAAAGTTCCCTTTAATCCTACTGGGCACTTTGTGCAGCCTAATATTTCAATTTGTTAATCTCCCAGTGCTCCAGCTGAGCCGGCTCAGCCAGTAAGCTGGGAAGAGCTCCCCAGCTAATTACTGCCCAGCTGGCTGGCCCCGGCCCAGTAGTGAGGTCAGCAAACAGCAGAACTGGCCACAGCGCTAGGCAGAGTAACCAGGCCAGGGCAGGGCCATGCCTGCTTCCCTTGGATCCAGGGTCCTGTCATAGCCTCACCCCTGCCCAATCCCCCCACCTACCACCCTGGTTGCACATCCCTTACCACACTTCAGCCACCTCAATCTCGTCGTGCCAGCTCTCTCTCAGCCCCGCAGCCTTTCACTGAGCACACCCGGAGCAGTGGTGCCCATAGCGGTGTGGCTGAAAGGCTTAGGTGCCCACACAACAGCCGGACACTCCTGATCTCTTGCTCCAATACACCTCGAGCCAGCGCCCTGGCCTGTCATAGCCCAGCTCACAGCTGGGTCTGTGAGAACCCAACTGGCGGTCTGTGCTTGCAGGCCAAGTCTCTACGGAGGGCTCCTCCTTTCAGTTCACAGGAGAGCCACTGCCTCTGTTCCATCCATTCGTCTGGCTCTCCCTTAGAGCACAGCTCAAGGATGCAGCCACAGTGAGGGACCAAGCTCCCCTAATCCCTGGCCACCTCAGCAAAGGCCTGGGCCTGGTTCCTGCTCAGGGGAGAGGGCTAATTCTTACTAGCCTCCACCTTCGCAGACTCCTGTTTAAAGCACCCAGGCTCCATGCCACGGCCCAGATAGGCACCCCTCCTCCAAGCCCCATGCCACAGTGCAGAGAGGCACCCCCATTCCACTGCCCAAAAAGGCACCCCCCACTCCAGGCCCCATGCCACAGTGCAGATAGGCGCACCCCCCGGCCCCATTCCACGTCCCAAATAGGCACCTCCCCCCACCAGGCCCCATTCCATGGCCCAAACAGGCACCCCCACCCCACCCGGCCCCATTCCATGACCCAGATAGACAACTCCCCCCCTCCCCCGTGGCCCCATTCCATGGCCCAGATCAGCACTTCGCTATGGGCTCCTTTAACCGTCTCCACCTTTTCCCTCAGGCCTGCAGCAGAATGCTCTAGAGCAGCAGTTCTCAAGCTGTGGGTCTGGTTGAGACCCAAAGTGGGTCATTTTAATGAGGTTGCCAGGGCCGGCATTACACTTGCTGGGAGCCAGGGCTGAAGCTGAAGGCCAAGCTCCATTAGGGTTGCAGCCCCCTCTTCTCCCTACTTAGGGCAGCGGGGCTTGGCTTGCAGCCTCCCCACCTCCAACCTGGGGCAGCAGGGCTGTCGGGCTGCGGCCCCTTCTCCTTGCACCCAGAGCAGTGGAGCTTGGGCTGTAGCCCTCCCTCCGAAGGGGAGATTGTACCATTGGAGTCCGCAAGGGGTCACGGTGAAGCTGGGAAGCCAGGTGCTAGAGTTTCCACCCACCACAGGGCACATGCTCCTCCCAGGTGTGACCCATGAAACAAGTCTCCTCTCTCCCTGCAGGGGAAAAGGTCCCGGTCCCAGCCAGCAACTGACATCCCACAGCCACCCTCCAGATCCACTGGAGTCCCCTCCAGGAGAAACAACCTGGGGGACAGAATCAGGCCCTGCGCTTCCCAGCTGGCCTAGGCTCTCCACAGGCAGGCATTAAGCCATCTGTAATGCTCACAACCCTCCCTGGGTGTCAGCCCCCCCGGCCATGCCCAGGGGCTGCAGGAAAGCCAAGTTACCCCCGCCCCCCCTTGATCCCCTTTCCCGGCTCTGAGCCACTGTCCCAGGGGCTGGAGGAGAGCTGCCTGGCGCCCAGCTCCCCCCAGTGGGCAGTCAGGCAGGTGCAGTGAGGCAGGGCAGGGGTGTGGAGACCAGCAAAGCACCATTAGGACCCACAGCGCCAGCTGGCTCCAGCTCCGTCGTGGGGCTGCGGAGAGCGCGCCGCCCCACAGCTCTCCTCAGCCAGCCGCGTGCTGATTTGAAAGGGTCCCTGCCTGGCAGCCTGGAGCGTATTCACCACCCCGGCACTTCACCCCTCCGCCATAGCACCGGGCCCCACGCCGCGCGGCCATGCCAGACCCCGAGTTTCAACCCCCGCAGGAGAGGCCTTAGTGGCCCGCCACGTCCTCCACTGCTCAGTTAGCAAGGGGCAGCGCCTGGGGCGTCTTGGGGAACTGGCCTGTAGCCACCGAGCAGCCTCGGCAACTGGGGGGCTGCGCTGCAGGGGACTGCAGAATCCCCCTTAGCCCCCTCGCCCGCTCCTTTGGTCTGCGAGCGACATGCAGCTGATGCCACCTGCCCCAGGGAAGAGCAGGCAGGAATTGGGGCCCCTGCTGAGGCTGCCCACCCTGCTCCTGAAGCCATCTGCTGCCCCGTCTGCCTCAATGGAGCACAGCCCCCCACTGCCAGGCTGGCGCTGTCCTGTCACGATCCTGGCCAGCTCCCTCCGGTCTAGGCAGGGGAGCCTGGCGGCAAGGCCCACATCTCACTCGAGCCTCCCCCGTCAGAGAGGCCCCACACCCTCTGCTGCCTCCCCCCTCCACAAGGAGCCAGCCTCAGCAGCTCTAAGCAGGGCTCAGCACGCAGGGGCCGGGGCAGGGAAGAGCACCTGCTCCTCGCACCCCAGCTCTTATAGCTCCTGTGCTGGGACATGGTGCCCCATGACCACCCCCTTGGGGGCTGGAGGCTGGGGTGAACGTGAGGGGGGAGCGCCTCAGAGCGCTGCTCCGGCAAGAGAGGGCCTGGGGCAGGCTCTTTAAAAGAGTGGGGCGGGAGAGGAGGGGCGGAATCGGCCCATCTAGGGGCCAACCCTCAGGCCCAGCCACACCACGCCCAGCCTCCAGGCTGGCAGCCCCCTGGCCAGCAGGGACGGGCGGGGCCTGCACCCAAGCCGGTGCTGCCTCCTAAGCTGCCTTTGCTCCAGCCCCAGCATGGTGCAGGTTGGGCAGTGCTGATTGCTTGCGGCTGGGCACAGGCGCAGCAACTCCTCTAGCTCAGCCGTGAGCCATACAGGCTGCTTGGGCAGCAAAACCCTGAACACGAGAAATGCATAGGTGGGGGCACACCCTGGGGGCCAGCTCCCTGCCTCTTGGGGGCAGGGGATAGTATAGACAGAGTATATGCCCTACCCGCGCCAAAGGGGTAGGAACTGGAGCCTGCCAGGTGGTGGGGAAGCTGGGATAAAGCACCTCCAGCAGCCATTGCAGGGGAGCTGTGGAAAGGGGGGCAGACAGCCAACTGGAAAAGAGGATGAAGTTTTTCCTCCACAGAGTGGGGGGGGGGGCAATGGAGGGCCCACAGCCCCAGCTAGCTAATGAGGGACAGGAGGCAGCCTGCCGCCACCTTGTCCTCACTGCCCTTGCCCGGAGCACAAGGCAGCACTGGCTACAGGCGGCCCAGCAGCCGCAGGTGGTAACACCTCTGACCTCTCACCCCGCAGCAGGATGGAGCCTGACGCACCCCAAGGCTCACCAGGCCAGGGGACCGGGCCAGCACGTCAGGCACTGGAAGGCAACAGCCCCACCTTGGCTTCCCTGGGAAACCCTTCACCCAGCTGCCCCACTCCCTTCACCGGGGGGTGGAGGGGCCGGAGCAGAGACCCTGCTGCCAGGCGCACAGGGGTGGGGGAGGCAGCTTGTTCCCCTTGTTGACACCTGCTTCTTGCAGGACGCTCACTGGATGCAGATGCTGGGCTGCAGCCCCGCCCAGGCTCAAGCCAGAGGCCACAGGATCTGGCTGGTGCCAGGGTGAGGACGGGGAGACAGGCTTAAAGCGCCAGCGCCTATGCTGGCTCCTGCTCCAGCTATCCAGCCTGCCTGGGGCTCATAAAAGCAGCATCTTTTACCCCTCTGCCAGGCACTGAGAGGGAAGGGGGGGAGGGGGGGACTGCATGAGGCAATTTGGACAAGGGGTCCAAATCACTTCTCCCCTGCCTGCAGCACACTTGCAGCCAGCCAGCGCCCCTGAACGCTACCCCAGCCTCGGCCCACCAGCCTGTCCCAGCCGCTGCGGCCAGCCGCCCTGCAAAGGGCGCCCTCCCCGCTGCCCAGAGCGGCTCATGGCAGGTATCTCACAGCCCTGCCAGGCTCCCCCAGGATGAGTGGTGCCCGAGCCCCCCGCTGCGCCCAGGCTAACAGCACTGGCGGGCTGGAAGAGGGGCTCACAGCAAGCACAGCTGTCACGCTGATGGCCACATGCCCAGAGCAGCGCACTGCCGCCGTGCAGGCAGGGCTGGGACAAGCAGCAAGTCAAAGGCAGCCACATGCTCCCCCCAGCTGTGCCCACGTAACACAGATGGACCAGCACACGCTACAGGCCACAGCCAACCAGGCAGACTCCCCAACAGCGTGTGACGCGTGTGCAAGGCCCTGCCCTGTAGGGCCTCGGCCACGGACTGGGCTCCCACGGTTTACTGCCAGTGTGGCGCAATGCTTCCCGCCAGGCCAGCCCTGCCCAGGGAAGAGGATGGGAGAGCCCTGGGCTCCACTCCCATCCCCAGCAGGGAGCCCAGGAGCTATGTCCCCATAGCAGAGAGGCAGAGGAAGCCACAGCAGTTAGTGAGGACACCACCGCACTAGGAGGTAAGGATACAGCCGGAGGGGTGCAACACCCACCCCAGTGGTGCGGAAGGGTCTGGCCCCCTCCCGAGGCACAGGGCCTGCCTTTGCTGGGAAGTGGGCCCGGGGAGAGCTGCCTGGCTGGCATTTCCCTTTCTGCATGTCTGTCTCAGGCTGCAAAGGTGCCAGACTATCACGCCCAGGCCTCCACTGCCAGACACTAACCAGCTCCTCCAGGGCCAACACAAACCAATCCCAGTTCAAAGCAGCAGCTGAAAATGCCTCCCCCCCCCCCCCCCCCCCCCCCCCACTTTTCCAGTTTCCCTGCACATGGCACCCTGCACCCAGGCAAGGCAAGGCAGGCTCCATGCCTGCCCCCGTGGTGCTCCCCTACCCCAGAGTGGGCAGTTATGGCTCCGCAGCCAACATGAGATGAGGGACGGCCATGCCAGCCGCCCACCAGCCAGGGACCGGCCTCCATAGCTCATTTCACACCAGACAACGAAACCAAGGGACTTGTTCTCCCCCAGGCAGGTCACGTACTCTGCTCACTGAGCCCACCAGTGTCCCTGCCCAGGCCCAGATGGGCGCTGGTACCCGTAGGGTCTCTCCACCCCCTGGCAATGTGCCCAGCCAGGGTAACAGGGAAGAGGCAGAGCAATCTCACCCTGCCTGTCCTTGGGGCTACTCCATGTGGCTCCCAAAAAGCCAGGGGAGGGGTCTTTGCCCAGCCATGCCACGGTGCAGCCCCCCGCTCAGCGCTCCCTTCCTCCATGCAATACACCACAGAGGCCTCAGAGAGCAGCAGAGCCAGGCCCAGTGGCTACAAGCCACACCCAATTCAGACAAGGAGTAAGGCCCAATGTGTGGCACCATGGGGGGGAGGGGGGGATCGTCTCTCGCTGCCTCCCCAGGCAATGGGGGGGGGGGG
>JANRFK010004149.1:126534685-126548833 GCA_030068395.1 Apalone spinifera | reverse complement strand
CTGGAAGCCTCGGGCTGGAACAGCAGAGGGTCTGCACGCTGGGACTGCAGGGCAGCGGCAGAGCTGTGGGGGACGCAGGGGGTTGGAGTAGCAAGGGGGCCGCAGGTCAGGACTGAGGAGCATCAGAAGAGCTGCACAGGGCACAGTGGAGCCATCGTACGCTGTGTCTGCTCTCACCAGGGATATGCACCCCCTGAACTCCTACCCCAGACAGAATGGAAGCGGACCAGCGTCTCCAGGCGCTCTTACCGTAGGGGCCGAATTCCGTGGGGCTGGCTCCGGGGTAAAAGCTGGGGGCGCCCGGCTGAACAGGGTACTGCTGAGTTGGAACAACATACGTGGAGCGACCCTGGGGGGGGCAGAGAACACACCGGTTACTGCCCGCCAGGCCCGGGCGTGCACATCTTCAGGCCCCGGAGACGTGAGGGGGCTCTCCCAGCAAAGCTCAGAGAGGGCAGGCTCCAGAGCGTAGGCGAGAGTGGCAAGCAGGGTGGTGAGGAGCAGGTGGGGCCTGGTACCAGGCTGCCGGCCCCATGAGGCCTGGTTCAGGTGAGCAGGGGGTCAAAAGTCCTTGCCAGGCCATCAATAAGCAGGACGCGCCACCGCACCTGGCCACCGCGGCTTCCAGGGGCAGAGGTGACACTGTGCCACTGAGCATCAACCTTTCCAGCTTAACGGCAGCATGACCGGCTCCCAGAGGGCACGAGGTGGGTCCCCTGCACGGGGCAGCAGAGAGAGAGGGGCAGGTCCATAGGACTTCACACAGGGCGCCCTAGAGCCTTCCCTCCCACTCCTAAGAGGGTCTGGTGGCCTCATGGCACCCTCATGTCAAGCCAGCTTGAGCCCCATGCGGCAGGGAGCAGAAACCCAAGGAACCCGGTGCCCGGGTGCAGCCCTCACCTGTCCTGGGATGTAATAGGCTCCTTGCGAAGCAGGGTAGGAAATCTGGGAGGGGATCATCATCACCTGGGAAGCAGCTGGATAGACATGAGCAGGCGGGCCGGGCCGGGCCGGCGTGTTACTCTGCACCCGGGAAGCACTTGTCGGAGGCTGGGCCCTGCTCTGGTAGAAATGCTTTGGGAGAGAAGGACAGTGGCACCTGGTTAGTCCCAGCAGGGTGCCAGGACTGCCCAACTCCACGCCCCATGGAGGCAGCTGCTTCCCGTCTCTCTGCATCCCCCATCCAGAGGGCGAGAGAGCAGCTACCATGACCCCAGAGCTGGGCCCAAGAGCAGAGCGCTAACTTTCCACCCCCAGCTGGGATAGGAGAGGCAGCCCAGCGCAGGGGGTGCAAGGAACCAGCCGCAGGGGCATGGCATCCCCACACAGCTTATGCTGCGCTGCTGGGACGCTTCTGACACATGGGGCCTAGGCGCTACGAGGTGCCCCATGGCAGCACACATCAGCTACCATGGGGCAGCGGGGCCGATGGAGATGTAGCTGTCGTCTGTGCCCATCACAAGATGGCTGCAATCTGCCCCTGGGACTGCAGGAGCCAAGGTGGGCAAGTCCCACAGGTTGGCTCAGCTCCATTGTCACCGGTGGTGGTGGTGGACTCAGCCCTACCCCTTCCTCTAGCAAACATTTCCATTATCCCTCACACAGCTGTGGAAAACTACAACTCCCAGAAGGCACCTGGAGACCCCCCCCCCCCAGGAAGCGGGGCAATCTGCCTCTCCCTTAAGCACAAGGCCCAAGCTCCACTTGGCCAAAGGCTGTAAGCCTAATAGAGCGGATGGCAGCACTCTCCACAGAGATGCTGTGGCCTGCGGAGACTACAGGCCCTCACATGCAATGCCTCCAGGCAGCTGGGACTGCGATGGGGCACTGAATTCTGGGACTTGTAGTCTCCACAGCTTGCTCTCCACATTAGCCATTGCGGCCCATTTACAGGTGGAGCTGAGCAACTAGCTGGGGCTGCGTGGACTCACACTGCATAGGTTAATTAGGCCACACCGCCTACAAGTGGGGGACCTGCTCATTAACCAGCTGCTGTGGGGGATCCTGGGGTGCACCAGGCAAATCCAACCTCCCAGCTTCCTTTTGGGGGGAGGGGGTCTCATTTTAAGTGAGGGCAGCCCCGGGCCTTTCCCAGACCCGCCCCACGTGAAACATCAGATGCCCCCGGGCGTGGGAGGGAAGTTACTGCATCCCAATGCCGATCCATTCTGGAGTCCCGCGCTACCCAGAGCGGCAGCCAGCAACGGCCCCAGCAGAGTGAAGCATGGCAGACAGGAGCAGTGTTCACATACACACGCACACCACCACCATGTGCCCAGGCTCCCGCTCCCCAGCGGAGAGCACCTCCTGAGCAGGGGTAAAGAAAAAGCGTTACCTGAAGAGACCTGAATCCTCCCTGTTAGCGAGCACACACACAAGGGGAGAAGGAAGAGAAAAGAGACAGGAATTACCCCACAGCCTCACAAGGTCCCAGGCCCTGGGGACAGGCCAGCGCTGGGCCAGAGGCGCAAACTGCAGTGGGGGGAGCCGGAGCTCAAGTCTGAAGCCAAAGGCCTTTTGATACAAAAGCCGCCCAGGTGGAAGGGAAGGTCTGAGGGGTAGGCCAGGCAAGAGAGCAGCAAAGCAAGCATGACCCGTGGGCTTTGGAGCCCAATGTGCAGATGCTGCACTCCTACTGCATGAGAAGGCAGCCCTGGCGCCAGGCGACCCCTCCAGGGCCATGGTCCACTGGGCTAGCAGAAGGCTCAGGGGCCTAACCGCTCCTCGTGTGCAAGAGCTGGACACAGAAGCCAGAGCAGCCCCTCACTTGCCCCTGCCCACCCTCCAGATTCTGAGCCGTTCAGGGGCAGAACATGCCTCCCCGGCGCCTCCGGACCCAGCGGGAGGCCGGGGGAATCCTGGCACAGCCCGCGAGCTGAGGGGCCCGATGACACCAGCCGAGCTGGGACAGGCCTGAGTTTCAGGGCGCCACCCCACAAGCCAGAGCTCCCCTCAGACTCTATGCCGCTCTCCATCTCAATGAGCCGCCCTGGCCTCCTGGCCCCAGGGGCAGGGCAAACAGATTGTGGGGGAGGGAGGGGGACCCCCTGGCAGACTCCACTCTCACAAAAAGAGCAGGACTGTGCAGAAGGTAAATGACCTCCCTGCTCTCTAGGCCAGCCAGAGCCTCGCCAGGTCTTATCAAGGGACCCTGGCCTGATCCGACCCAATCCGGCATGTATAGTGCTGGAATCCCCTCCCGGCCTGCATCCAATCAGTCCAGCTGGCCACGCAATGCTGGTGCGAAGGAAATGCCAACACGGAGCCCGGCTTTGGGGGTGAGCAGCCAACTCCAAGCATCCAGAGACGAACTGGATGCATGGCCCCCACTAGCCTGAGGGGGCTGCAGCTACCCAACTCCTCCCTGCCCCACAGGAACATTCAGCCCCACTGCAGGGTGTTTCCCCCTGTGAACACACCCCACGCACCCCAGTTCATCAGACCAGGTGTGGAGCCCACGTCACAGCCGGGGGTGCACAGGGAGGTGACCGGTAAGGGAGGGACTGTAGTTACCAATAAGCTGCCTCTGCTGCAGAACAGGGACGGGCCCACCTCACACTGCAGCCGAGCCCACCCCTTGCTGGGCAGGGTGGGAGCCATTTTACTTCAGGACAGGGTGACTGCTCAGAGGGCAGAGCAGCAGCGTGGCACGGTGTCATCTCTCAGTGCTGCCAGGGGACCGCTCCCTCCAAGAACGAGGGCAGGACAGAAGCAGCTTTGTGGGGCACAGTGGGCAGAGGCTGGTAGCAGAGAAGCAGCCACATGCTGCAAGCTTCATGCAGGAGTCACATCAAGGTACAGACGCTGCAGTGAAACTCCCATGGCCTCCGAGCCAAGGACGCTTCCCCCACGGGGCTCCCACGCAGCCTGCAGAGATTCCCAGCACACGGAGCTGTTTGCAACAGCAGCCCAGCCAAGCCCCTGCCTCCCCCTCCAGCTGACCAGCCCTGCAGAGCCCCAGCATTGGGCTCCTAGCTTGTGCTCTCAGAGTTTGAGGCGTTTCAACCAGCACTTGGGACCCGCTCTCTCTCCAGTCACCTGTTCTCCCCAGGGTGGGGCCATCACTGGCCTGAGGACATGGCGGGGGTCCTGGGCCACAGGGAACCACGTGAGACTCTGCCAAGCCTTCCTGCTCCTCACATAAACCCCAAGCAGCCATCCCCAGTGCTCGATGCAGCCGCCCACACCCTCCCCACTGCTCCAGCCCCGCCATTTCCTTGCAGCGTCCATACAAATACCATGTGGCTGCACCCCCAGGGTCCGTATGGCATGCAAGGGGGCGGGGGCTGGTTAGTACCTGCTGGTGTAAAGCACGAGGCCCTGCTGGAAACTAAGACAGGAAAGAGCCAGGGGAGAGGAAAGAAGAAGCAAGGTCACTTCAGGTTCAGACAAGACTGTGAGGCCAATGGGACGGGGGGGCGCACACGGCGGCACCGCACTGCGTGCCCCTCCCCAAGGCCCCGAGGAAAGACGCAGGCCAGAGCGAGGGGACAGACGGAGATCCATCCAGCCCCTCACGACTCCCCTGAAGTCGTCCCCACCTCCCCACTCTGAGCAGACAACACACGTTCAGCCAGCCCCTCATGCGCGCGCACACACGTACGCGCGCACACACACACACACACACACACACACACACACACACACAATGGGCTCAGAGTCCAGCTCAGGAGGGTCTGGGCTGCCCAGTGCCCTCCCTCTGCCCGGCACCCTGCAGCCTGACTCAGAGCAGGAGCTGGGTCAGCACCACAAAACCTGCTTGGCAGCAGCTCCAAGAACCTAAGCGCAGCCTGGCCAACACCCCAGAGAAGCGCAGCAGCTGCCCCGGCTGTCGGAAGGCAGCGGCCCCGCCCCTGTGCCCCCTTACCTGTCGAGGCTGGGAAGGCGTATTCATTTGTGTAGCTTGCGACGGGTTAAAAACCACAGGTGCCGTCTGGCCAGGGGGAAACGCCGACTGCAAAGAGTCAAGGAAGGAGCCGGTTAGCCGGGCAGCTACGGAGGCTTCCCAAAACCTCACCCCCGGGGGCTGTGCACCGTGCTCCCCTTGCTGGGCCACTCACTGCGCTGCCAATCACCCGGCACCGCAGACACTGTGGGCCCAGACTGGTCCAATGGGGCACCGAGAGCGCCCCGGGCGTCTCACCTCGGGCCTGCGCGAGGGCAGCATGGCTGGGAGGGTGGGAGTAGGCGTCCAAAGGGCTCTCAGGGGACACACTGCACTCAGCGATGCCTCAGAGACGGGGCAGGGAGCTGCAGAGGGGCCCTACCTGTGGAAGTCCAGGAGAAGGGGCAGGGTGCGGGGCTGTCGGGGCTCCTCCTGTGGGCTGTGGAGCTTTGTTCATTTCATGTGGTGCTGCATAAGGATCCCCTGGCTATCTGCGGACAGAGAAGCAAAGGACACATGCTCAGTGGAGAGGCAAGGAGTCAGGGTGAGCAGGGCACGGAGGAACTGAGTCCCCCAAAGGCTAAAGCGAGGCCTCAGCCGAGGCGGCTCCGGCAGGGGCTGGTGGATGACTTTGCAGCCTGGGCCCATGCAAGCCTGCAGCGCAAGCAGGCGGCCCTGGACTGGCCCAAGGGGCTGTGCACCAGGGCACCAAGACAAGCTGGCCAGCCAGCCTGACTCCAAGCTAGCCAGAACTCTTCATCCCGGGCAGAGACCGGCCGCTGCAGCACCTGGGGACAGCTCTGAGTCAGAGCCAGGCACAGCCTGAGGCTCTGCTAGCCACGCTGGCAGGAGTGCTCAGTGGGCCGTGGTCAAGAATCCAGGGGCCCAGCCTGAGGACCATTGCTAGGCCAGCAGTGCCAAACCTCCCCCACCCCAACCACCTTTTTCCTCAACCTTTCCCCCTGCTCCCTTGACGCTCCACTGCCTCTCCAGCTGTTACGGCAGCACCCCACCCACAGCGGGGCATGCAAGCTTGGCCTTCCTCTAGCAGGAAGCTCCTGGGTGGCCTGGAAAGGGCCCCTCACCCTGGGCACGGAGATAACGCCCAGCGGGGGGTGGAGGAGGTCGTCTCTCAGAGCAGCCTGTATCCCCTGCAACCCCCTCCCCCCCCAAACAGCCAAACGTTTCAGGTGGTCGGAAGAGCCACAAAGCAAAGATCTCCCCCAAGTGGAGTCAGTAAAGATGATTCCTGGGCAGTCCAGAGAGGCCCCAAGGCAGTGGGAGCCCAACCGTGGCCTGGAACTCAATGGGCCCAGCCACAATCAGTGGTTACAGGAGGGGAAACTGAGAACTCCAGCATGCTGTAAGGTCCTTGGGAGCCAGGGGGAAGATTCCTCCCCTGCACACCTGGGTCAACAAACACCCGGATCACATGTGTGGCAGGCCAAGCGCTGCAGGGGCCCCACCATATCACAGCCCAAGGGCTAAGCCTGGGCCACTTCCCCCAGACGTGCAAAGGGCGTGGGGGTGACAGCTTCACTTGGGGACACAGCATGCCAACCCCCTCCCTTCCAGAGACTGCTGGCCTCAGCCAGTCAGGAGCCCCATGCGCAGCAAGCGCAAAGAACCTGGCCACAGGGACCTGCCTAGGCACATCGATGCTACAGGCACAGCCCTGCGCCATGTAAAAATGTGGATCTGCATCCGATCCACTGGAACCGTGCATCCGCTCCGCAATCCGCTCCCTGCCTCGTATGTGCATTCACACCTCCACAGCAGCAAGCGGTGGGGGAGGAGGAGGCTCGCCCCTTTCTGCCCCCAGTCACTCCTCTCGGGGAGTGGGACAAGCCCCCTGCCCTGACCCCGCTCTCCAGCAAGCGCCAGGCACAGCAGAGCAGGACAAGCACCCATGTGGAGCCCTTTTTGGAGCACCTGAATCTGCTCCAATATTTGCAAAAATTATTCGTGGCTATCTGCAGATTTGCACGGCTCTATGGGGCGGGGCAGGCCCCCAGATCAGCTCACTTCCTGCCCCCACTGCCTGCAGCTTCCACAGGCCAGACAAACGTGTTCCTAAGAGTAAGGAGGCCTCACTGGGAACTGGGTCCCCACAGCAAGGCAGCATCACAGTCCCACAGTGATCCCTGCTGGGAGCTGCCCCACAGCCAGCGTGCGGGCCCTGTGCTGGGCAAGGCTGGGACAGGCACCCCAAACAAGGGCTGCTCTCACCCACATGGGCCCGCCAGAGAGGGGTCTGCTGGGGGGATTCCCTGCCATGTTCTCCCCCCACCGTCCCAGGCTGCCTGGATCTAGTGAGCAGTAGGGCCAGCCCAGACCCACCTCTGATGCAGACAGGCCTTGCCCCAGAGAGCTGCCTGGCTGCTTCCCTTCCCCCCGGGGTTACTGTGGAAAGGTCCAGGCTACCCAACAGCAGCCTCCTTCTCTGAACAAAACACCCCACCGAGGTGCCCAGACAGAGGCAGCCGGCCGGCCAGGGAACCCTCCCCAGCCAAACAAACAGAGCCCAGCTCTGTAACCCGACGCTCAGGCCAGTCAGCATTCCAGCCATGGGGGAGGCATAACCAATGCAGATAGGGGTGGGCCATCTCCCTGCAGCCAAGCTCCACCACAGCCAGACCCTTTGCAAGCGCCCCAGGGAACCACAGCCAGTCCCCACAGGGGCAGGATCCCACAGCACCCTGGCTCACAAGAGGGGCGGGGGGCGAGCTGTGGGCCCCGCTGTTTCCTGCGCCCTTCCCCACTGCTCTCAGCTCTGACTGCTGGGGCTGCCCAGGTCCTTGCTGCCACTGCCTGGCAGTGGAGCCAGGAAGAGCCCAGCTTCTGCCAGGAATCAGCAGCAGAGCCAGGCGAAGCAGGGGCCTGCACAGCCAGATGCAGGGGGGGGGAGGTGAGATCCCCAAAGGCTGGCTCTGCCCATTCCCAGGGGGTACACCAGGCACCCCACATGACAGAACCTGCACCAGGCCGACTCCCCCATTGGGAAAGGGTAGGTGCAGAGCAGGCCGGGGTGGCCGGGTTTGGGAATCTTCACACAATTTCTGAGGGGCACAGGTGCCCACTGTGGGCCAGGGGAGGTCACTGCACACAGCAGTGCCATGCGGGGCGAGGTCCAACCCCCCTCTCCGCAGCACAGGTAGCACCTGCCACCAACAGCTGGCATTTCAGAGGCTGCAGCCCTGGATGTGCCCAGAACCCAGCTACTCCCAGCCCTAACCTGGACAGAGGCCTAGAGAACATGACATAGCAACAGTCTTACCCGAGGCCTCCCTCAGGAAAGGGGGCCTGGAATGGACCTCCCAGCAATCACTAACTCCCCATCTCCACCTATCCAGGGCAGGAGAAGCCAGTCTAGTGCCCAGGGCATGGCGCTCTGCCCCTCGCCCCCAGCACGGTGCTTAGCGTGCACACCCCGGCTCTCAGCCCCTCCCGGGTCAACACCAAGCGTGGGGAAATGGTCATGTTATTTTGGGACAGCACAAGCGACTAAGGAAAGGGGGAGAGATTTAGAGGTTCCTGACTGTGCTGTGACCCCACCCCCGAATGGGGGAGCCCAGGTCTCACAAGCCTTTGATCCATGCTGGCCCCAGCGTCCCGGCCACTCCCCACAGACCAGTCACTCAGAACAGCCTACCCAGCCAGCCTGGCATGCACACGGCCAGCGATCATGACAGCACCATGCAGGGACCCCAACCCTCCCCTCCCCCGACCAACACACACACACACACACACACAGGAGAGAGAAGGGTACTCACCCCCGCCCGGGAAAATCCTGGGCAGGCTGAACGGGTCTGCAGAGACCTTTCATCCAACTGACTTGAAGAGAGAGAGAGGAAAATCAGCCTGCAGACCTGCCCGCGTGCGGTGGGGAGGGCCGGGCGAGCCAAACATGGGCAAGGCAGGGGACAGCCCCCCGCCCCCAGGCCGGGCAGCAGGGGAACATGAGTGCCACGAGACGCCCGTGTCAGATCGCAGAGTCTGCTGCAGTGCAGAGACAGGGAGAGAGAGACTGAGGAGCCAGGGAGCACCCGAAACCCCACCCACAGGCAGAGCCATGCGGCCTCAGCACTGCCCAAACCAGTCAGAGAAATCCGTCTCCAGGCATGAGTCACTCCCGCTGCGCACGATCCCGGCAGCAGAGCCCCACGCCAGGCGTTCCCTGCCCTGCCTCTTCCCCAGCCCTGCAACGCAGCCAGACACCCACCTGTGCCAACGGCGCTCACGCCGGCTGGAGTCAGACAGGCGCCGGGCGATTTCACCAGCTCCCCTCCCCGGAGCGCGCTCTGGCCAACCAGGCACCCCAACACCTCTGCCCCGAGAGGAGAGGGAGGGTCAGCAGGCGGCTGCATCACCCTCCTCCCCCAGGCGGGGGGCTGGGAGGCAGCCCCGGAATGAACGTGCAGGTGACACAGGGGAGCTGTGAACTGCAGCCAGGAGGGAGGCCGGCACAGCGGGGCAGGAAACAATGGCACCACCTCCACCAGGGAGACAGGCAGCTGAGGCAGAGGGGGGGGGGGGGGGAAGCCGGAATGGGGGAGGGGCACGGCACATGGGGAGGAGCTGGCCCAATGCAGTTGGAGGGCTCCGGTGCAAGAGCTGGGCCCAGCACCTCCCATGCCACATGGTTCTGGGGAGCCCACCCCCACCTGCACTCTGGGAGCAGGCTAACAGGAAGCTACTCCAGGGGAGTGGGCACAGGGCCCTCCAAGGGCAGAGTCTAGCTTGCCTTGCCGGCAGCCTGCAGAGATCTGCCAGCTGCCAACACCCAAGAGGAGTCATTTGGGGGGCGGAGGGGGAAGATAAGAAACCGCTAAATGGGCCCCTCCCACAGTGCCGGCCCCTCCCTGCAGAAGCAGGGACAGTTAACCCTTCCATAGCCAAGTCCTTCCTATGCCTCTGGGAAACAGGACTAGACAGAAAGAGCCTGGATGTCTCCCCCCGGGCTCAGGCCTCCAGACCAAACCCGCCTCCCCTGCAGACCTGGGGGCAAGGCCCTCTAAGCCCTGGCTTGGGTATTTATGGAACATGGGGCACCCTTGCCTCACCTCCCCACAGCAGGGAGGCGCCTGGGACCCCAAAAGCCCACGATCAGTGGAGGACCATGCCTGAGGCCAGAAGCCACCCTCCTTGCCCAGGTGCAGCTCACTGCACCAGCCAGAGGCTGCTCCCAGCAGTCCCTGCTTCTCCAGCGTGGAGGCCTCCTTACCCTGCAGCTCCGGGCTGCAGTGGGGATGGATGCCCACAGCTCCGCACTTGGGGACCCCTCCCGCCTAGAACTGCGCAAGCTTCAGGCGGCAGCTGGCAGGCTCAGAGCAGCACAGGGGTCTCTAGGCAGCGGAGACACCAGAACTTCACCCAGGAGCCTCCTCCCCAGCAGGTTCTCATGCACACACCAAAGCTTCAGCCACGCCAGGTCTCCCATCAGCTCAACAGGGACAAGGCCGGCCACCCAACACACACTGCCAGCTACCAGCCCACAAGCGCCAGGAGCCCTACTGCAGCCAGCTTGTCCTCACCGACTCCAAAGACAGGCCCTGTGCCTTGGGCCGAGATCGCCTTGACCTGGCAGATCCAAAGGGGCAGGTGAAGGGCACTGTGGAGTCTGAACCAAGAGGTAGCCCAGGGAAGAGGCCAGCTCAAGCAGCCAGGTCGTCAGCTCTTCCGGTGAGGAGCACAAGCATCACCCCTCATCAATGCAGACGTTCAAAACCCACCCTGGGGTAAGTGAAGCCAGGCATCCACCGGCCGAGCTCTCCTCCCCCACCCTGGGGTGTGGGACTGTTTGTCAGCCCTTAATTTTATTACAAGACAAGCTTCCCTGGGCAAGGACAGCGTCCTATTTGCCTGTGACATGCAGCCCACAACAGGCCACGCCAGCTTCAGGCTGACTCAGCCCTAATGACAGAGCCCCATTGACCCTGCCTGTCAGCATCCTAGCCACAGCTCCCCGACACAATTACCTGGGCAGAACTAGGCCCAGCAGTAAGGAAGGTAGCAGCATCAAGGCACTAAAGTACAACGAACCTTCCCATGTTTCTATTGGGATCGGGGCCTCACTGGGCAGAGCACTAGACAGCAAAATATTTACAAGCTAGCTAGACCCCAGGGCGGCCACATCTTCAAAACTTTGCTGATTAGGGGGCTCCCAGGTTCCAACCCACTGGCTCAGGAACCAGGAGAAGTTCTCTCCTATACAGCAATTTCCCACCCCTCTGCAGCTTTGAGATTTAAGCCAGGCGCTAAAACAACTTTAAAGCACGCCAGTAACTCTGCCCAGACGGAAGAGAGGCAGGGTCATGGGGTTTCCATTTCCAACGATGGGCATCGCTGCATTCTTGTGCTTGCTCTGGAGTGGCTAGGGGAAGAGGACAGAGGAGCAAGGCTGCAGCAGCCACATGCCTGTCTTGGCCAGGGGAATGCCTAGCACTACCAGGGGCTCACAAGGCATTTGGACTAGGGATGTTGAATATCGGTTAATTGAATAATCAAGTAACCTCATGAATTCTTCTGTTAGTCGATTATCTATAGTCCCCGGGGGTGGGGTCAGCATCCAACGTGCTGATCCCACTCCCAAGGAGCCCCCTGCCACACTGCGCTGCTGCCTCTGTATCAGAGGCAGCAGCGCAGGGTGCCAGGCGGGAGCTGGTCCACAATGGGAGCCAGTTTAAAACCCAGCTCCCCTCGCAGACCAGCTACCTGTTGCCCTGTGCTGCTGCCTCTGATAAAGAGGTAGCAGTGTGGGGTGGCAGCAGCCCCTGTCTGGGGGAGGGGGTCTGAGCTCCTGGACCTGGTATGAGCCAGAACTTAAGCCGGGCTACCTGCCCGCCCAGTTCCTAATACATTTTAAATGCAGAGCTGCAGCAGGGGAGGCCCTGGACCCATCCACAAGCCAGGACGGAGCTGGGCTACTGGTTAAAAAATTTACTGGCCGGGGGGGAAGAGGGGGTTGCGTGTAGTCTATAACATTAACCTATCAGCTTTAGCTTATCAGTTAATCGACTACACTATTGCATCCCTAATCTGGACAACCCTGTCAATAGCTTCCAGGTTGCTGAGTGCATTCACCAGGCTCATTTCCTAAAGTGCAATCCGCGATTCGCTTCCCCTGCTAAGCCAATCCAGTCTCAAAGCCCACCCTACCGCCGGCTCCAATCTTGAGATGGCAGCACAGCACCCTTTGATCCCTGCTATGTCATGGGCCATCTCACTGACTTCTCCCTTCCATACAGTGCCAACCCTCCAGCAGCTCTTCACAAACCAATCCCTCCCCTGACCTGAGCCAGCTCAGCCAGACATTTCAGAGAGCAACCTTCTGCCTGGGATCAATAACTGGAGTTCACTTAGCCTGACGCTCACTTCCTAAGGGGAGCAGAAAAACATCCGGCTCCTTAGGTAGTTATAGTTGCCTGCTCGGTTCACCTGAAGATAGCTCCACTGCAGCTTGGAGGAGAGGGAAGGCATTCACCTTCTTTGTAACAACCGCCCAATATGCAATATATAACAACCGCCCAATCTGGGCAAACAGCTTGCCTGCCAGTTTACAGCCCAGCTGTTTGAAGTGGCTAATATATGACCCCAATGTCTGAAATAATAGAAGAGGCAGAGTATTAACCTAGACAACAGGGGCTGAGATTGCATCAGACTCCACAGCAAGCAGAGGGAGGCCTGGCTGGAGACCACCAAGGATAAACGGGAGGGAGTAGGTACTAGGTGTGCTGAACCCAAAATCCTAGCATGGTGCTTAGACTGCTGACTTTGAGTAGAAATAACTGAGGCCCATAGAACTTCTGAGGATTTGGACACTGGGCAAACCATTCTGCCCAGCACAAATTTCCCTGGGAAGCTTTTGGACATAACCTTTCCTGTGCTTATTCCATACTAGCAACTGGCATAGGAACCCTACCCCTCATCCCAAAAAGACTTCCAGAGAGGATGGCAGCACTTTGGTCCTGCCTCTGCTCCTTAGAGCAGCAGAGCCAAACTAGCATGAACTCAGTGTCTCTCTGCTCCGCAAGCAGGAACCAGGAGCTTCTGTTGGTACCGGAGGGAAGAGGAAGTGGCATGTGCTCCTGCCTCTGTTCCTGACACTGAGGATGGTGCCTGAGCTGCTTCTGCAGGTGGCATATCCCTGCCACTGCTGTGCCAATTGGTCCATAGAAACGGAGGAAGGGCAGTCACTGCCTTAGAGGGATGTTACACAGGGATGGGAGGCGAGGAGGATGTTCTGGAGAAGAAGGGGGTGTGGGCACAGTTAATCCTGGCTCTTCCCTGCTGCCTGTTCTGCAACTCCGAGCTATGCTCAACTAGTTAGGAACAGGCCCATGGAACAATGGTCCCTCCCCACTCCACAGCGCCGCTCCTTGGGTATAGGCAGAGTCAAAGGTGACCACTTTAGGTGCCAACTTTCTTCTTGTGCTTGTGTGTCCTGGAAGCCCCCCAGAGCTAGACCAGCTGCAGGAGGGGAAACGGATTTCAGTCTGGCAGTAACAGAACTGTAAGCGGTTCAGGGCTGCACACATGCTAACGGGGCTAGAGCTCAGCCCATGGGCAGGACACACCAACCCTGTGTCCCCTCCCAGGATCCTGGCCCCTTTTTAGAGGCCAAGAAGCTGAAGAGTAGTGACGCAATTTGTCAACTGAGCCTTTTGACCAGGAGAGGATAAATAGGGAGCCCTCAATGCCATTTTCAAGGGCTGGGTGTTTGTGACAGGCACAAAACTGCTCTCACAAGAGGTCACGCAATAAATGAGCTCCCACTATCCTGCATGCAGAACTGCAGGAGACCAAAGAACATGCCCCACACACAAATTCCAGCTATGCAGCTGATTACTTCCCCCCTTCACCCCCCAAAATTTTTTTGTTCCCTGGAGGACATGCACACCCCAGCAGAACCCAAAATTTGGAAAGATGGGCAGAAAAATTCCTGGTTTTTCTTGCTGCTTTGAGGCAGGGGAGACCTGCACCTAAGAAAACATCTGACAAGCCAGTTTATGGAGCAAAACAGATAGGAGAAGGGTAAACGTCCCCATGGGGAGCCCAGCTTTAGACACACACACACCCCCGCTATACTCCATCGGCTTTAGGGTCCTCCAATGGACCAGGAGCGCCCACGGGGCACAGTGTACCCAGCAAAGGCACATCAGTTCTGGGGCATCTCACCAGGCCGAGGGACCCCAGACCCTGCCTGCCCCATATAGAACAGGCAGACTTGGGGATCCCACCCCCCACGCGAGGAAATTCCTGAG